>OX439480.2:6093062-7293062 GCA_949320105.2 Crepidodera aurea
CATTTTTGGCATACAGCTTACACTTCTCAAGAATAATGTACTGAAATATAGAGAGATATGAAAATCAAGGTTCGAAAAATTGAAACAATAAAAATGTCAAAAAGAACATCCTGTATAAATTTGAATATTTCCATTTTAGATTTGAATAGAGGGGATAAAACTGAATTGAAACAAGTTGTTATTATTATCCCGCCACCAATTTCAATTGGAAAATTTTGAAACTGAAAGTAAAATTTTCATTTAATTTCTTGTTTATTCCGCTTAAAATAATTTTACACTGTACTGGTGTACCTACGTACTTAGGGGAAAATATTCCATTAGGTATCTATTATTTAATCGCCCAGTATAAAGTAAAGCGAGACAATAAACACTCAAAATGTCCACCATTTTGTTGTATGCACTTTCTTACACGTTTAATGATGTCCCTTACTGATTTGGCCATCGTTGCATATGAGGAAGCTATACTGTACCAATTTTAATCAAATTTGTATCGTTAAGTTATTTTAATTTTACTTTTTATTTTACTAGCTCAGAATACTTACTTTTTTTTAAAAATGATTTATTAATAATAAAAGAAAAAAATTGAGCATATGAAACTTTTACTTTCAGGTGTGAGTTCCAGCTTTCCTAATAGACATTTAATGAAGTATTTGAAGGGTTAGAGGGCGCCAATAAGAAAAAATTGAGCATATGAAACTTTTACTTTCAGGTGTGAGTTCCAGCTTTCCTAATAGACATTTAATGAAGTATTTGAAGGGTTAGAGGGCGCCAATAATTCTATTTTAATATTTTTCAAGCTAGTTTAGAATTATAAATATTCTAGCTTTGATCAAAAATAATATGAATACAGAACTTTATCATTAATGCAAAATTAAGATATTTTAGACTATTGTCACACCGCAAGGAAATATTAAAGAACTATTTATCAAAATTATTTATTGAAATATAGTTTACAAAAGTTTTACAATTTTATTATAGCTTGTAGCTACGCCATTACAAAAAAAAAATACGAAATACCAAAATATAAAATGTAAGAATACAAGTGACCTCAAAATTTCTTAAAAACCAAATCAGTTGAAAAAAACCCAAATATAATACTAACTAAGATTTACCGACATTTTCACAGTTTTGGCCAACTCTGAAGAAAAGTCTACATCGACTTTTATATATCGGCAGCTACCAGGAATCTGGATCAATTCCAGGTTCTGGACTTTCGGCTGGTTTAGTAATTGAATGTTACTAAATTCCCAAAAATTAACAAGTGCAGTGGCCGACGCTGTAGATTTAGTTCAGAACAACAAATGAACTATCGAATGAGTGAAGAATGAACAATGAATGGATGAATGGACTGTGTGAAATCCGCCTCAACAGGCTATATCACAGTACACTAATTTTAAAGAGATTTTTCAAACTACTTACTTACTTACTTTTTTTTAAAATGATTTATTAATAATAAAAGAAAAAAATTGAGCATATGAAACTTTTACTTTCAGGTGTGAGTTCCAGCTTTTCTAATAGACATTTAATGAAGTATTTGAAGGGTTAGAGGGCGCCAATAATTCTATTTTAATATTTTTCAAGCTAGTTTAGAATTATAAATATTCTAGCGTTGATCAAAAATAATATGAATACAGAACTTTATCATCAATGCAAAATTAAGATATTTTAGACTATTGTCACACCGCAAGGAAATATTAAAGAAAACTTTAAGATAAAAAATGTTTTACTATTTATTAAAATTATTTGTTGAAATATAGTTTACAAAAGTTTTACAATTTTATTATAGCTTGTAGCTACGCCATTACAAAAAAAATACGAAATACCAAAATATAAAATGTAAGAATACAAGTGACCTCAAAATTTCTTAAAAACTAAATCAGTTGAAAAGTTGAAAAGAACATCCTGTATAAATTTGAATATTTCCATTTTAGATTTGAATAGAGGGGATAAAACTGAATTGAAACAAGTTGTTATTATTATCCCGCCACCAATTTCAATTGGAAAATTTTGAAACTGAAAGTAAAATTTTCATTTAATTTCTTGTTTATTCCGCTTAAAATAATTTTACACTGTACTGGTGTACCTACGTACTTAGGGGAAAATATTCAATTAGGTATCTATTATTTAATCGCCCAGTATAAAGTAAAGCGAGACAATAAATACTCAAAATGTCCACCATTTTGTTGTATGCACTTTCTTACACGTTTAATGATGTCCCTTACTGATTTGGCCATCGTTGCATATGAGGAAGCTATACTGTACCAATTTTAATCAAATTTGTATCGTTAAGTTATTTTAATTTTACTTTTTATTTTACTAGCTCAGAATACTTACTTTTTTTTAAAAATGATTTATTAATAATAAAAGAAAAAAATTGAGCATATGAAACTTTTACTTTCAGGTGTGAGTTCCAGCTTTCCTAATAGACATTTAAGGAAGTACTTGAAGGGTTAGATGGCGCCAATAATTCTATTTTAATATTTTTCAAGCTAGTTTAGAATTATAAATATTCTAGCATTGATCAAAAATAATATGAATACAGAACTTTATCATTAATGCAAAATTAAGATATTTTAGAAAGTTGTCACACCGCCAGGAAATATTAAAGAAAACCTAAAGTTAAAAAAATGTATTAATATTTCAAAAAGATCTATCCCTTCAGGAGTGCCTCAGGGTTCTGTTCTGGGGCCTATGCTATTCCTTTTGTACACTCTTGATTTATCAAATAAAATTGAGTTTTGTAGTGTTCAGAGTTTTGCAGATGATACTCAACTTTATATCCATTTCAGTCCAGAGGATAGTGTCTCTGCTAACGAAAAAATAAATAAGGATCTTAACAGTATTTATAATTTTGCTCATAGCCATAACTTAAAGCTTAATCCTGACAAGTCGAAAGCTATTATGTTTTGTTCAAAAACTAAGCATGATGAGATAAGGTCAATAGTGAAACCGAAGGTACGAGATCACACAATAAATTTTACTACATCGGCTAAAAATTTGGGGCTCTATATGGATGATCGTTTTAGATTTTACGATCATGTTTCCCATTTAACAAAGTCTTGTTACGGCGGTTTAAAGTTGTTGTTTGCCAATAGACGATTATTGAGTTCTAAAAGGAAAAAAACCTTGTGTGAGAGCTTAATTCTCTCAAAAATTGCATATTGTGATGTCATTTATTACCCGTGTCTGGATCAGGTCTCTGCACGACGATTGCAATATATTCAAAACACCTGCTGTAGGCTTATATATAATCTAAAAAAGTATGATCACATATCTTATCATTTTAGATGTAGTGGGTGGTTGAAGATGGAAAACATATTCAAAATGAATTTTCTAATGTTTTTAATAAAAATTCTCATAACTTCGCGCCCTTCATATCTTAAAGATAAAATTGTATTTCGTAAAGATACCCATTCACTTAGTTTACGGGACGGTGATTTTATTGCACTGCCCAGATATCGCACTGCCATGTTTCAGAGATCATTTACGTATAATGCCTCTAGATTATATAACTCTGTCAAAATACCTCTCGGACCGTCAATGTTTCAGAGAGGTTTTAGATACAAATTAAAGCGATGGTTTCTTGAAAAGCAAGTAGATTAAATGGTTTACCGGCATAGTTCAGTTTAGTTTAGTTTAGTTGTAGTTTAGAATTTAGGATATCTTAGTTTTAGGTTGGTTAAGTGTGAATGGCCATTGGCCAGACTTCGCCATTTATACATGTACTACTATGTATAGTATTATGTACAATAAAGACGTTATTATTATTATTATTATTATTATTTATTAAAATTATTTGTTGAAATATAGTTTACAAAAGTTTTACAATTTTATTATAGCTTGTAGCGACGCCATTACAAAAAAAAATACGAAATACCAAAATATAAAATGTAAGAATACAAGTGACCTCAAAATTTCTTAAAAACTAAATCAGTTGAAAAAAACCCAAATATAAAACTAACTAAGATTTACCGACATTTTCACAGTTTTTGGCCAACGCTGAAGAAAAGTCTACATCGACTTTTATATATCGGCAGCTACCAGGAATCGGGATCAATTCCAGTTTCTGGACTTTCGGCTGGTTTAGTAATTGAATGTTACTAAATTCCCAAAAATAAACAAGTGCAGTGGCCGACGCTGTAGATTTAGTTCAGAACAACAAATGAACTATCGAATGAGTGAAGAATGAACAATGAATGGAAGGATGGACTGTGTGAAATCCGCCTCAACTAAAGAAAAAATAATTTTTGTTCTGACTATGGCCTTTCGATATAAATAATTTTTTGTAAACAGGAAAACATTAATAAAATAATTTAAGAATAATTACTAAATTTGTGTAAAGATTTTTAGACTTTTTACAAATAACAGATTAGAAATAATAATAATACAAAGTGACCCAAATTTAAAAATAACAATTTTAAAAATTTGATTTTTAAAATGTTACAGTGTACAGAAATAAGATTACTTCAAGTTTAAAAATTTAAACTTTATCAGAAAACTTTGCTAAAAACTTTCGATAATAAACTAAATTTTGTAAGATTATTGCAAATTTTCCACACGCTTACAAAATAAGTTTGAGTTGCAAGCCGGAAATAAACTTGCAGCAAGTGTTTGTAAGTTCTAATGTTTAGTGGGAAACACCCTGTAACTACGTTATTGCAGCCAAGAGACCCATTATATATGGGTTATTTAGAATCACCTTTGTGACCTCTACCTATCTTTAAAATATCTCCGTTTTCCAACGGGACATCCTGTATAAGATAAACTATTTTTTTTTTTTTTTTTTTTTTTTTTATTAAACACTTATAAAGGCATTTAGTATATTACAATCTGGTCATCAGTGACCAATGAGCAATTTAATTCTAACTTAATCTAATAGAGTTTGAAGTTTAAAACTAAGGTATACTCATCAGCGTTCCTTAGGTTCTGTAGAAAGGATTGCACTAAACTTTAACGTGCACACATAAGCTCTGCTTTTGCACTAAAAACACTAAACTAACTCAAAGGGCTTGAGCCTCTTAAGTCTTCTTTCTAACCCAGTATTGTCAAGGAGCTGGATAGCCTCGACATTGACATCATGATGAAGTCTTTCTTCATGACTCTTGGCTAATTTCTTGATGGTCTGGTCAACAGTGTCCATTTCCAGATCCCTGTGGAGGTCACTATTGCGAATGTACCAAGGGGCATTTACTATGTTCCTCAGTGCTTTGTTTTGAAATCTTTGGATGATTGCTAAGTTGCTTGCTTTGGTGCATCCCCATAGTTGGATACCATAGGTCCATAGAGGCTTAAGTATCTGCTTATAAAGCATAAGCTTATTATGTAGAGACAGAGTGGAGTTTCTTCCAATTAGCCAGTACATTTTTCTATATTTCAGTCCAAGTTCTTCTCTTTTCTTTTTAACATGCACTTTCCATCGGAGTTTGGCATCTAATGTAATACCTAAGTATTTTGCTGTGTTTGAATATGGAATCAGGTTATTGTTTATTCTGACTGGAATATGATCTATCCTTTTGTTTGTAAAGTTAATGTGGAGTGATTTAGTTTCATTAAGTTTAATTTTCCATCTCTTCGTCCAGTCATAGATAAGGTGGACGGCTGTTTGCAGCTTGTGGGTTGCTTCTTCATTGCTCTTTCCTACCGCTAGAATGGCAGTGTCGTCGGCGAAGGTGGCTATGGTATTGTTTTCTAACTCTGGAATATCACATGTGTACAGTAAGTATAGGACAGGTCCTAGGACACTTCCTTGTGGTACTCCAGCCTTAATTTCTTTAAGATCGGAATAGGCTTCTTCTTGCCTAATTCTAAAGTATCTTTCCGATATATATGAATGGAGGATATCTGTATATTGTTTTGGAAGGAAAAGCTTGAGCTTATGTATTAAGCCTTCATGCCAAACCTTATCAAACGCTTGTGCTACATCAAGAAAGATAGTAGCACAAATGTTTTTCTCTTCTAATGATTTCTCTATAATGTTGGTTATTCTATGAACTTGGTCGATCGTAGAGTGCTTATTTCTAAATCCAAATTGGTGATCAGGGATAATTTCTCTTTCTTCGATAAGTGGTTTTAGTCTTTTGAGTAGGAGTTTCTCAAATAGTTTCGACATAACAGGCAGTAATGAGATCGGTCTGTATGACGATGCCTCATGTGGTGGTTTCCCTGGCTTGGGTATCATTATGACTTCCGCAATTTTCCAAAGGCTGGGTACATATTTCAATCTGAAGGCAGCATTTATTAGGTTAGTTATTTTAATTATTGCTTTTTTGGGTAATTGTTTTAAAATTTCTCCAGTAATTAAGTCAAAACCTGGAGCTTTTTTCGGATTGATATTTTCTTTTATTTCGGTAATTACTTCTTTGGGAGAGGTAAATTCTATTTCTTGACCAATCTGTGGCTGATCTTCCAGAGTAGGTTCTTCATCTTGATCTTCATGAGGCTGAAAGATTTTTTCTAGATGATTTGCAAATCTTGTTGCCTTTTGCTCATTAGTTCTAGCCCATTTACCATCTTCCAATCTGACAGGTGGTATTTGCATTATGGGTCTTTTCAATCTCTTAGTAGCTTTCCAGAGTGAATAATCAGTACTACTGTCGTCTGTCAATTCTCTTAGGTAAATACTAATCGATTCTTCTTTAATTTGTTGTATTTCTCTTTTGAGTCTTTGGGTAGCATTGTTGAGTATAGTTTTATAGATAAACTATTTAACAAACCCATTGTAAAGAGTCCGGATTCAATAAAATTTTTGCCACATACTTGCCAACCTGTTTATTTTTATTTCAATGTTTTAAATTACTTATCTGACTTACTGGGGTTTTAGTGCTGTTAAACTTTCAATCTGTAAAGTAAGATTCTAAAAGTACCACGCACCGTTTAATTCGACTAACAAATAATACTGAGCATCCCGTACGAGCGACGCACGTTTAGAAAACACTTTATGCGCAAAATTACAGTATTCCCTTAACGAAATTACAATACTTATTGATTACGGATTTATTTTATGATAGATCGTCGACGTGCAAAACCCGATAACGGCAACTTTGGCTCTTTTGCAATTTACATAATTCAACGGCAAATCATCGGATCGTCGAAGATAAGAGAAATTAAGATTCAATTGGTAGGTAAGCGACCTCTGTCCACGTTTTGCCCCTCATTAAAATAAAAGCCAGTTAAAGCGGCAAAGGGCGCTAACAAGCTCGCTACCATAGTCACTAGATCACGACAAAACTTAATGGTAGGTTGGAGACACAATTTTTAATAGAGAAAATATTGATTGTGGGCGATATTTTTATGCGAATTGAAAATGCCTCTATCAATTAACAAATTTTTTAAAACGTCTTCGCTAATCCTTTTATTAGCATTTCAGGGTATGTGTATGTCAAAAAAAAATTGTTTGAGTCATAATATAATAATAATAATAATCAAATACTATTAAACGAGCAAGGTTTGTATGTATGTGTGTGTGTGTTTCCAGAGGATCTCGAAATCCACTCGTCAGAATTCAATGAAACTTTCAGGGTAGACTAATTCCTATCTAAATCGGCAAAAAATGTAGGTCTCATGTCTGTGAAAATTCAATCTTCCGAGATATTTACAAGAAAAGTTTTATTTCCTAGTAACGGCAACTTGTTTCTATAGTAATATACTATAAAGGAGAGAGGATATAACGTCACATTCCATAGGCATACTTTGCAAAATAAGTTTCTATAATATAAATAAGGTCACAGCATATAAAATATATATACCCACTTCGTAGATTAAATTTTGAAGTTATATTATTTACAAAAAATAAAAATAAACCTTATGCATCTGACACTTTAACATTGAACGAATTAAATTTAACCAATAAATAACAAGGATGATTATATGTTGGGATTAAACTGTTTTTAATCTCTTGGCATTAAAAGTAACGCTTCAGTACTTACCTAAACTCAAAGATTAAAAAAAAAGTTAGTTCAAGAACTATCTTTAAAAGTCACTGTCTTCACTAAAACTACTGGTATCACTATAATTGTCTTTTCTGAGGTTTATTATTATAGGTTCTATTAAATTATCCATTGATAGTGGATATACTTTTCTAAATGAATTTTCCACATTTTTAACATGATCAATGCATTTTCCCCAATGTTCTCTATTTACATCTGAAAATGCCTTCAAAAACAAATTTCGCACATCATGAAATTTAAATGTTTTATTGTTTTGAGAAACATAACCTTTTAATAATTGTGACCAGATCAGTTCAATGGGATTTAATTCTGCGTGGTACGGAGGCAATCTGAGAATTTTAATTAGTTTTTCTCTGGCCATCTCATCTATAATATATTTTTTGAATTTTGAATTTGTTGCCTTGCTATTACTAATAATTCTGCCTTCAAGGATTTAGGAGGACTGATAATATTTTTAGAATGAAGCCATTTTGAAATATATATTATTACAAAATTCCGAATTAATTAAAATACATACGATACGGCTATGAATAAATAAAGTCTGACTTATCTGTGAAAATAACAGGTTTATTACAGTAAAAACCATGGAAACAAGATTAAATCTGGACAAAAACTATATTAGGCCGAACAAATGTCAAAATATGACACCTGTCAGAATGTAACAAATGTCAAAATGTCACACGTATCGTACTTTTATTTATTTATTACACAGATCTAACCTAACCTAAAGCTAATCTTTTTTTTTTTGGCGGGTGGAAATGCTTTATGCACATCGGGAAAAGGTTCTTCCCTTCCCCGATAGTGTGAGACTACCCCTTACGATTACTCACTAAAACCACCCCACTGAAACCACTATGCCCTACACGCTGATGTTGCCCGTCCCGGAAACGGGGCCTGTCCGCCGTGACTATTCGCGAAGATCAAGCGTCAGTAGATGTTGCCCTAAAAGGGTGAAATCTCCAGAAACTAGGCAACTTTTAATGCATTTAACTAACCTCTGTGACAAGCAGTTGATAAACGTCAACAACAGCTGCAGCCAATTGAAAATTAACACTGACAGCTTTTTTAATTTTCCCGCCTACTTTCAAGCCAATCGCCAATCAACTTTCTATTTATCTACCTTTCTGTAGTTCAAGTAGATGTCGCCCACTCCGTGATTTTCACGAATTAATTAATAATTTGTCAGGTTATAAATATACTTAAATTATATACTCATTGGACTGCTTAAAAATGTAGATTTGAATATTAAGAGCGTAGCTCGGTGACCAGATATTAATGTTTATTTACTAAATACAAAATTATACACATTTATTAAATATTACACAATGTAAATAAACAGGGAATGTCACTGAATCTGTTCACTGTACTATGTACAATGACAGATTGTGCGTGACATACATAGAAAAACATAAACGTAGAATACATGACTATATACATAAACTAATAATATACATAATAATAATAATAATAATTTTTTTTTTATTAATTTTTTTTTTAATTGTAGCGAAAGAAAGAGTGATCCAAAAACATACTACCCATTTAATTCTAATTTTAAATAATTACCTTTACAACATGTATGAATTTGATGTTTTTAATTTTTTTTTTGTATACTTTATTCTATTATAATATGGAAGAAGTGACGCGGCATTTTTTTTATAAATTCTTTTGTAGATTTTTTAAATTTTTTTATTGGTTTTATTTCTCTAAGCTCTGGTGGAATACTATTAAAGATTTTTGGTCCTAGATAATTGTAACTGTTTTGTCCAACTGATTTATTCATTCGTGGCGGCAAGAAATTTTCTCTATTCCTTGTGCCATATTGATGTAAAGCTGTCTGAAGTTCATTTTGATTTTGGAATTGATGGGTGAGTATTGCTTGATAGAATAATTGCCTTAAGTCAAATATTTGAGTTTCATGATAAACATTTTCAGTGGGATATCTTCGGTTTTTGTTAAGCATTATTTTTAAAAAACTTTTTTTAATAATTTATATTGGCTTTAATTGAGTTTTAGTGACTCCACCCCATCCGATTATTCCATAACTGAGATGAGATTCAAACAGGCTGTGATACAAAATTTTTCTCTCTGGTAATTTTAGGATTGGTGATATTTGTATGAATTTAAATAATACACTACGCAATTTGTTTAGTAAGTATTGAATATGCTTATCCCAATGCAAGTGATTGTCTACTACTATACCTAAATATTTTATTTTGTTTTCAGATAATATACATGTACCGTCACCGATAGCAATATTTTGAAATTGGGGAAGACCTGAAGCTAGACTGCAGAAAGGTAAGTATACTGTTTTCTTAAAATTAATAGATAGTAATTTGTAGTCAAACCATATTTTTATTTTGGGAAAATCTTCTTCAATCAACTGTTTCAAGTTATTCCAGTCAGAAGCTTCATAGTACATTACTGTGTCATCAGCAAAGCTAATAATATTTGCCTTACTTTCAACTAAAAAGAGATTGTTTAAGTATACAATAAATAGCAGGGGTCCCAAAACTGCTCCCTGTGATACACCACATATTTTTTTTTTTTTTTTTTTTTTTTTTTTTTTGGCATAGGCGGATTGCCATTCAGCCAGACACGGATTCGTCTATAATTAGAAATATCCCAAAATATTACCTAACAGCAGAAGTTATAGCAAGAAAAACAATATATGACAGGGACACACGCTTCTCGTCCAGGGACCGATCAGGACATTTTTTTTTCTTGACAAACAGTGGTAGGCCTCGGTTAGGGGGTAAACAAATAGGTATAAAAACGGAGGAAACAAGATTAAGATTCTAATCATAGACGAATCTTAGTATCTCTCAGAAATTCCAAAAAGCAATCGATAATTTTATCAGAGAAATGGGTCAAAGCCGTTTCTACATTCAAAGGAGAAGGAATATTATATTTTATAAGGTTTATATACAGTTTATTTGAATGTTCCGTGTATTTTTTGCATTCGAAATAAACGTGATTGAGGTCTCCAATTGAACCACAAAAATCGCAATATTCATTTTCTTTTACATTAATTTTAAACAGGTGTTTTGGATAACTGGCATGACCAAATCTAGTTCTAATTAAAGATGTGATATAATGTCTTGGAATAATATAATTTCTAAACCAGGGTGAGTTTGGGATGTTTTTCTGTATTTTTGTATATTGATTGGAGTAAGTGGAGCAAAATTGTGACCAATCAGACCTCCATCTTCTCATGGTATTAGATTTTATTAAGGCAAACACATCTGGGCTACTGATGTTATAAGTTGTGTTATTTCCATTTTCTATTGCAGATTTGGCAAGCATGTCAACATATTCGTTGTGCTTCAGACCAATATGTGCCTTTACCCATATAAAACATATATCTACACTACTATTCATTAGTTGGTACAAAATCTTTTTGATCAAGAAAATATATTGATTAGAATTAAACTTGGGCATATCCATCGCTACCGCTGATTTTAAGACAGATAGACAATCTGAAGCAATTAAAGCTTTTTTAATATTGGATTCTGAAACAAATTGTAAGGCTTCTAGTATCGCAATTGCTTCTGCAGTGTAACTAGAGAAGTTATCTGGTAATTTAAAAATATTCTTAATATTAAGGGACGGGACATAATAGGCGCAGCCAGTACCTACAATTGTCTTGGAGGCATCAGTGTATATAACAGTATAATCAGGAAAATAATTTAAATTATAAAGGAGTAGGTTTGAACAATTGTGAGGATTTTCTTCATAATTGGGTTGTTTAAGTAAAGTTTTGTTGAAAAAGCAAGGGAAGTCAGTTATGGTGAAGAGTTGGTCGAAAGAACTTAGTGTATGGGTAGTTATCTCACAACTTTGGACAGCTTTACATAAAGGCGGTGAGTTTTTATGAGTCCAGTATTTATTTGTTAGGTCATGTGTATTAAGTCGAATGATTTCAGAATATAAGGTTGGATTATATATAAGTGCCTTAATTAGGAATTTTTTACTTAGATATTCTATTCTGTATTTAATAGGTGGCTCTACCGCTTCGATATAAAGGGTTTCAGTTTTTGTAGACCTCATAGCACCCAAACATATTCGTAGTACAGAGTTTTGAAAAACTTCTAACTTTTTAAGTAAAGAATTATTGGCCGATCCATACAAAAAACACCCATAGTCCAATATAGCACGAATGTAGGATCTATAAAATAGTAAACCTACATTAACGTCGGCACCTAACCAGACTTTCATGATAGATTTAAGGAAATTTAAGCCCTTCTGGCATCTGTTTAGTGTATATTCAATATGATGTTTCCAAGTGAGCTTCTTATCGAAGAAAATTCCTAGATATTTAGCATGTGTTTGTAAAGGATATTCTTGGTTATTTAAATTAATTGTATTATTATTAGGTGTGTTGTGTCGAGTGAAAATACATACAACGCTTTTGTTGGTGGATATTTCAAAACCATTAATATGGCACCAAGACTGAAATCTAGTCAGAATTGTATTCAAGGAAATAAGAGAGGAGTCATATTTATTTTGTTCTGTGTATATACATATATCGTCTGCATATTGAATGATTTTGAAAGGAGTATTCATTAAACGAATTTTATGTATACTAGCAGTATAAATATTAAAAAGTAGGGGACTCAATACAGATCCCTGCGGTAGTCCGCTACTGGTAAATCGGGGACCCACAAGCTTATTTTCATGGTCTCTAACATATATACTTCTACAAGAATAGAATTTTATAATTATATTGGCAATCGAGGAGGGTATTTTGAACTCCTCAACCATTTTGTATTTTAGTTTTCTGTGTTCTGTTACTTAAATACGATTTCATTAAATTATAGGCTATACCCCTTATACCGATATCTTCAAGAGCATTTAGTAAATGCCAGTGGTCCACAGTGTCGAAAGCTTTAGCCAGGTCTAAAAATATTCCTATTGATGGTTTTTTCTTGTCAATTGATTGGTAAATTTTATTAGTTAGTTCCCTAATCGCATCTTGAGTAGATATTCCCTCCCTGAAACCATATTGGGCTGTCGATAGCAATTTATTTTTTTCTAAAAAACCATTTAGTCGTTTTTTTATTACTTTTTCTAGAATCTTCCCTAGTGCAGATATTAGAGCTATCGGTCTATAGTTTAATATTTCGTTTTTTTCGCCATTTTTATATATGGGAATAATCAAAGACTGCTTAAATGTTGAGGAAAGATATCTGTAGAGAGACTTGTATTAATAATATTAGTGAGAGGGGCAGCTATAAAGTTACGTTGTCCAATCCTGGAGCTTTCTTCTTTTTTAAACTTGTTATTATATTTTTTACTTCGGTAATAGTTGTGGGAGTTAAAAATATGGAATTATTACATACATTTTTTCTTTCTTGATAATTTTTTGTTTTTTTAATTTTTTTTGCTTATTCCTATATTTGTAAAGAAGTTATTAAAATCATCTGCTATGAGATTTGGGTCACTAATTAAATTCCCCTTTTCAGATTTTATACCTGTTGTACACTGTTTTTCTTTGTTTTTTGTTAATTCATTTATTACGGACCAAAGTTGCTTGGAGTCATTCTTCTTTTTATCAATAGTGTTTCTATAATAGTTAATTTTTGCTTCTTTAATTTGGGTTTTTATATTTTTTTTATAATTATTGTATTCATTGCACAGAATTACATTTTGTGGATCATTTTTATATTTTTTGTAAATTTCATTTTTTTTGTTAATGAGTTTAATCATTGACCCAGATATCCAAGCCTTTCGTTTTCGTTCATTATTTTTTATTTTAATTTTAATTTCAGATTTTTCGACAGCATCTTGAATACAGTCTACAAGTTTTCCAACTGCGAAATCTAGATTTTCTATTATTGTAAATTCATTCCAATTGGTATTTTGCATGTGTTGTAATAATTTTTTTTTATTAATTTGTTTGTAATAATTTTTACGTTCGTTCATAATAGGATTTACTTTGCAATTCTTAAACATAATTTGTAATAATATTACAAAATGATCTGTAATGAATGTTTCTACAGTTGTTGATATTATATTATCCAAGTTGTTATTATCTGTTTTTATGAAAATGTGGTCTACGCAGGATCCAGAATCAGGTCTAGTAATAGTATTTATGGCCGATTCAGTAAGCAAAGTTAAATAATTCTGAGTATCATCTGTATTTTTAGCTAATAAGTTAATGTTAATATCACCAATAAGAATGCTGTAAGAGAACTGTTTAGGGTGACTTTCTAGTAAATCTCTTAAACCTTCTAGAAACATATTAACTTGTTTATCAGAAGGTGATCTGTAAAAAGAATTTATGTAGATGATTTTTTTGTCATATTCTAATTTTATGAAAACCAATACACCATCATTTTGATTTCGAGAGCCATGATCATAAACAGTCAATCATTTTAAAATATTTATGAGAGGTAACGATAAACATCACTATTTCTTACATCAAAATAAAATAGCCTCTAAATAAAATTATCACTGTCAAAGAACGCAAAATGCAGAAGAAAACATAACACTTTTCCCGAAGTTTATCTCTTTCTCGCAACTTAATTCTATCACGTAGTGCCATATTAAATTTAGATAGATAGAGAATTAAGAGTGTTCTATACCCATCAGCTCTGTCAATTTCATACATAACCTCGAAATCCTCGCCGCTTACGTCTCCGCCGTAACCACCACTCTGAAGAAATTGTTAGGCAGCATGAAATATATTGTGCATTTGCGGTTGCATGTTCTACAAATTCTCGGATAAGGACGACATCTAGACGTAGCATTTTCGGACAAATAATTACCGATGGTGGCGCCACATTCGTCGATCAGCTGTTCCCGAAACGCGTCACATTTGATAATAGTGCATTAAGTTATACTGAGTGAATGGTTTATTTGTGGTATTTTAAGACTTTTTGTGATTGTTTGAGGTTTTTGATTTGGAAATTACCATAATATACCTGTACAGGGTGTCCCAAATTGGTGTGTTTTGCAGGGTATCTCGTAAACTATAGTCTATTTTTATGTATGAGAGAGTATTAAAATAATAAAGCGTTCGTAATCCATAGGCGTACCACTTCTTTTAGTAGACAGTTAAAATATTTTGTGAAGTTATACCTCGAGTATTTTCGTATGAAATAACCTTTGTATAAATATAATAAATATATCGGGTGTACACTTATATTTTCACCTAATTAACCTGCTTATAACTTCTAAGCAGCTGAAGGTAAAAAAGTGCAATTTTTTCTAAAATATTTTATTTTTCCACAAGGTATGTTAAGAATATTGTGTCAAACGGGTTATGTAGGTATAAGGGTTTAAACTTTGACTTTTAAACAATGTTACGTTCATAAATAATAATTTTAATATAAAAACTACTTCTTACCTACAAATCCAAATCAGAATCGAAAACAGAAGATGAACTGTCGCAACCAATATTTACAATGAGTGGCTCGATCATTTCATCAGTAATATTGTCCAACTTCCACATTTTCTCTTCTTCTTTAATCGTATGATTTACTGCCTTTTTCCAGTTTTCAGGCTTCACATTATTTACAGCCTCCAAAAACAACTGTTTAACATCACTCATTTTAAAAGAATTATTTTTTCCTGAAACTTCTCCCTTTATCTGTGCCCATATCAGTTCAATCGGGTTTACTTCGCAATGATATGGTGCCGTCATCCCACGATTTTTTGCAATTTCATCAATTTCATATTTTTTTAATTTCTCTTTATGAAGGGAACACAAATAATACAGTTCTCTTCTCACAGAACCGGGATGGAACTTAATATTCTTTGAATTTAGCCAATTCTGTAAATCTTTTTTTAACCACTTGGTTGTGGGCATTTTTTCTGTAAGTCTCGAGTGATAACTTGCATTATCCATTACTATTATACAGTTCTGAGGAAGAAGATCTATCATTTGTTCGAACCACTCTTTAAAGACATCAGCATTCATGTCCTCATGGTAGTCACCGGTACGAGTAGATTCAAAAGTCAATAAACCACCTTTAACAAAACCGTTTGAACTACCGATGTGTACTATTATCAGTCTGCGCCCCTTTCCTGATGGTGGATTTAAACCAGTAGATAAATTATTTAAAAAAGCCTGTCTTCGACTTGTAACAGTTTCATCTTGCCAAAATTTATTTGGTGTATGTCCCTCGTTGATCCATGTTTCATCTAAATAAAATATATTTCTTCTTTGGTTTCTCATTTCTTTTATAGTACTTAGGTAATTTCTTCTCCATACTACAATATCGCTTCTTTCTATTAAAATAGACTTTCTGGAATGCTTTTTCCATAGAAAACCTATTTCTTTTAAAAGTTTCCATAGTGTGCTTCGACTCATTTCAGGGTAATCCTTATCATCTCGAACCGTGGCAAGAACTTTGTCTACTGTCGGAAATTCTTTTCTAAAGAAGAACGCCACTTTCCTTCGAAGTCTTTCTTTCAAATGATTTTCTATTTGAAATTTTGGTTTTCCTGGAGCTTTACGTGCTGTTTGAAACTCGCCACATTTCTCTTCTTTAACAACTCTGTAAATCGTAGATTTCCCAACACCAAGCTTACTACTAAGTAATTCCACTGTGTCATCAACACTTTTACATAAATGTTTGTCTGTAAATGATTTAAAACAATTAAATATTAATGTTTTTTCATTAACTGTTAAAGGACCGATTTTTTGTCGTTTACGCGGTACTTCCAAATTTTCCATGATCACACTAGAATTCACAATAGACTGCACACTGCACCTTGCATGTTGCAACTAAACGACATTTAGTAAGCTGTCAAGAATACACAACTGGACCTCCTTACTAAGGGATTTATCTACTTATAATTCGATTACTGTAAGAAATTCTTGGAATTAAAATAAAACAAAATTGGCAAATAGGTACTTATTGAAAATAATCTTAAGATACGGCTATGTTATCTTTAATACACAGGGCTTTTGGCCTGTCTAAACCTTTTTCTATTGTTCTGTACAGCTTATGGTTATAAAAGACCAATAAAAGACGCAAAACTTGTATTAGCTCAGGTACATTTATGACAATTTTAGGAAATATTTAGATTATTCCGTAAAAATATTTAAAATAACCGTACTAAGTTTTGCATTAGAAATGCTGTTTTATTACTCTCTCATGCATAAAAATAGACCATAGAAGAGATAGAAGAAAAGCAGTTAAGATGTTATGAGTTCTTTTTTTGTTAAAGTAACGATATCCTAATTAAATCTTTATCATCATATCAATTTTATTTCAATTTTTTCAGGATAATAATTGTTAAAGTGATTTAAATAAAAAATGATTTCTAAGAACCTACTTCTGATTGATTTTTGGTAAAATCTATCCTATTCCTTGATTCAAAATTACTTTTTTAATCAATATCAAATTAAAATATAAAAAATTAAGAAAATTTTTTCTTGGCTTAAAACCCTTTATAGTATTTAACATTTTATTATAATAATTAAATTTAAATTATGATGTGACAAAGTTTTTATTTTAGTGAATATTACCTTTAAAAAAATGATAAGTTGAAATATCAGCAATGATGTGCACACCTAACTAGATTTTAAGTTTACATATCGTCCCTGTAATTGCAAAATGTCATATGTCAAAAATTCCGTATGTGCGTATAAAACACAAACACGTTAAGTTAACGCCTTAAATGCCATATTAGCCTGGCTCACAAGTTCCATTTCCCTCGAAACCTGATCGCCACCACCGAAAATTATGATATTGGGCTCATTCGATTCGGAATGGCGTCTAGAACGTTCTATCAAAATTCCAAAAGGGGCTGAAAAAAATGCAAAAGTTATAAATAATTAAGTAAAATAAAAAATAAGGGTTTGGTTTTTTTGAAATATTTGAAATCGAAATTTAAAAAAAGATCCTTAAAAAGCAGGAAATTTCCTAAAAAAAGTCCTACCTCCCGGAACTGTACCAACGACCCTTATAATTTTAATTAAGCGGCGAAAATAACGGTAGAAACGCGTAGTTCGGCTGCCGCGTGCATCGCCCCAATCTGACACGTGAACTAAAAAAAATATTTTAACTGATTATTTTTTTCATCTGTCAATACAGTCAGATTTTGTGGTTTCAGCCAATAACAACTCAGGATCCTAACCAATCATTGTGTTTTATACTGATAAAATCGCTTCGTCGTTTTTGTTTTTTGATTAAACTGTGTTTACCTATTTGAGATGTCAAATGTAAACATTTATCAATTATTATTATACCTGTTTTTATTAGTTTATTTCAACATTCATTTAACATTTTTAGATACCTCACTTTAACACTAAACTTAAAATTAATTAAATTAAGAAAGACTCTGTTTTTAATACAAAATGATTCAAAAAATAATCCTTTCAAATACGACTCGTCCTCTGAAATTTTATAGATTAAATTTTTGATCTTCATACTCAAACGCCTTTATTTTAGGCAAAACCACTCAAACAAACTGATTTAAGATAAAATCACTCGTCCTGCGGACTCGTGATTTTATCAATCAGTTTGTTTTCGTGGTTTTCCCAAATAAAGCCGTTTTCGTGAAAACCAAAAATTTAATCGATAAAATTTGGAGGACTCGTGGTATTACCTTTGATTAAATATTAATGTTCAGGAATAAAAAAATTTGGGTACTAAGTAGACATATCCATAAACAATAATCCGTCAACAAAAAATTTTTATAAAATTTTTTTTATTAGTTATGCTTTTGTTAATTAGTTAATTTTCACCATTTTAATGTTAACATAAAAACGCTGATTATTTCAAAACAAGAAATCTAGATTTTTTTTTGATTTTTTTGAGCTAATCTTAAAAGAGTTTAGAAGAAATCCCCGTTGGAAAAATTCAAAAATTTTGATTTTTCGTTTTTTTATTAACAATCAAAGGCATGAGTAAAAACAGAAAGAAAACAAGTGCAAAAGTACAATATTTTTAAAAGTTAAATAAAAAATAATAAAAAATTTTTGGTTGTTTTTGTAATATTTTTTTAGTATTTAAAAAAAAATATTGCGTAAAATTGCATTTGTTTATAACAAATTGTTTTTTTAATAAACAAATGAAAAGTTAATAAAAAAATTATTTTTTTTATAATACGAAAGGGCATAATAAATAATGATTTAAAAAAAATGGTTCCTTAATATTAATATTTAGTAACAAAAAAAATTGTTAATTAACAAGTGCGATTTTTGTTAATAAAAAAATTTTTTTAAGGAACGATTTTTTTTTAAATCATTATTTTCATCAAGGATGAAATTCCAAAAAAAAAGTTTTTAAAATATTATAAACAATGCATTTGTTTATAACAATTATTTAAATAATGTTAGTTAAAAATAAAAAAAAATTATTGTTATATGGCTTTTATCAATAAGAAAACAAAATATTAACAATGATTGGAAAAAAAATTTTTCCTAATGGCTTTATTTACATAAATAATTTTTTAATGCCTTTGATTGTTAATAAAAAAACGAAAACTCAAAAATTTTGAATTTTTCCAACGGAGATCTCTTCTAAACTCTTTTAAGATTATCTCAAAAAAATCCAAATAGTATATTAAGTTTGGAAAACGGTAAGGGCTTTTTACCGATGGAAGACAATAGTTTGGAGGTAACCCTTACCGTTCGACATGCTTATAACGTTTTTTGCACGATTGGAGCAATAATAAACTATTAAATTATCCATTTTTTTTTTATATTCAAAATTTCAATTCATCATATCAAGATACATGTTATGGTTGCTAGGTAGTTCCGCATAATAAGACACTGCTGTCACTTAAAATATTGTTACATCAATTTTGGTTTTTTTGTGTAGCTTTTTCGATATTACTTTAAATTTTAAAATATGAGCGACAATAGTGACTCTGATGAAATAGAACAGGCATGGGAAGAAGGGCGTGTCGCAATTATTCCCGAGAAGTCAAAGTTGCGGTATGAGAATACTTACAAAATTTTGAAAAAGTGGAGTCAAGATAAGAAAGTAGATATTCAAGAAAAAAGTGTATTGGCATATTTCGTTCAAAGAAATACACAATTAAAAGCCCCTGGTAGCTTATGGGCAGAATACTCTATGATGAAATCCACAATTTTTTTATGTAATGGTATTGATATTTCCAAGTTTTCTACTTTGATCGCGTATCTCAAAAGGAAAAACGTTGGCTATAGGCCTAAGAAGGCTAGCGTTTTTACACGCGAGAATTTTTCAAAATTTCTGATGGAAGCACCAGACGAGGAATTTCTAATTCACAAGGTAACATAAACTAGTTTACACAAGAAATACTCTAATAATGATAATGTTTGCATATTTGTAGGTCGCAATGATTTTGGGGATTTCTGGTGCATGTAGAATGGAAGAATTATATAATATTACCATGAATGACATCGAAGAAAATGATTGTTTAATCAAAGGTAATACCACGAGTCCTCCAAATTTTATCGAATAAATTTTTGGTTTTCACGAAAACGGCTTTATTTGGAAAAACCACGAAAACAAACTGATTGATAAAATCACGAGTCCGCAGGACGAGTGATTTTATCTTAAATCAGTTTGTTTGAGTGGTTGGTTTTGCCTAAAATAAAGGCGTTTGAGTATGAAGATCAAAAATTTAATCTATAAAATTTTGAAAATATTGAAAATTTTCTTTATCAATTTAAATTGAAACCTCATGTGAGCTGTTATAGTTGTACATACAGGGCCACCAAGGCGATTTTTTGATTGGCTACCCCGCGGAACGGCGCCGTAAATAAGAGCGAAGAAGAAGAATGAAATGAAGTCTTTCTTAATTTAATTAATTTTAGGTGTTTAGGTATTCAAAAATTGATATTTAATGAACAAAAAGTTTAGTGTTGAAGTGAGGTATGTAAAAGGCGATTTGAAATAAACTAATAAAAACAGGTTAGTTTACAAATACATTTTGAAATTTGGTTATTAACATAGATTTGCATAATAGTATAATAAAAGTTGTTAAATGTTTACATTTGACATTTCAAAAAAGGTAAACATAGTTTAATCAAAAAACAAAAACGACGAAGCTGTTTTATCAGTATAAAACACAATGATTGGTTAGGATCCTGAGCTGTTATTGGCTGAAACCACAAAATCTGACTGTTTTAACAGATGAAAAAAATAATCATTGTAAAATTACCCAATACAAAAACAAATATCCAGCGTAGTTTTACAGTCGTTAACAAACTCGACGACAAAATTCTGGAAGAGTTTCTATTAGCAGTGAAAACACAGCACAAACAAGTGGGATATCTTTAAGCAATTTAAGAAAATGTACAATATCATTTAATTTTAATAAATAATTTGTTAGTTTCCTATAATTATTGTTACGTCAATAAATTTAGTTTTTGAGTGTTTCTTATTGATTATTATAATTTTTTAAAATATAAGCGACGAAAGTGAATTTGAAGAAATTGAACGGGTATGGGAAGAAGGATGTACCGCAATAATTCCAGAAAAATCAAAATTTCGGTATAAGAGTACCTGTAAAATTATGAACAGTAAGTGAAAATTCTGAACGGTAAGTAAAAAATCTGAACGGTAAGTGAATTACTTACCGTTCAGTTTTTCTTGACATTAGTAAATGCTCCTTACTGTCATCAAAATAGACATGGTAAACAGTCAAAAATGACCAATCGTGCAAAAAGTTATAGATTTCTTGTTTTGAAATAATCAGCGTTCTTATGTTAACATTAAAATGGTTAAAATTAACTAATTTACAAAAGCATAACTAATAAAAAAATTGTGATAAAATTTTTTGTTGACGGATTATTGTTTATTGATATGTCTACTTAGTACCCTAATTTTTTTATTCCTTAATATTAATATTTAATCAGTTAAAATAATTTTTTTAGTTCACGTGTCAGATTGGGGCGATGCACGGCAGCCGAACTACGCGTTTTTACCGTTATTTTCGCCGCTTAATTAAAATTATAAGGGTTGTTGGTACAGTTCCGGGAGGTAGGACTTTTTTTTAGGAAATTTCCTGCTCTTTAAGGATCTTTTTTCAAATGCGATTATCTCAAATAGTTTTTGAAATATTTCAATAAAACCAAACCCTTATGTTTTATTTTACTTAATTGTTTATAACTTTTGCATTTTTTTTCAGCCCCTTTTGGAATTTTGATAGAACGTTCTAGATGCCATTCCAAATCGAATGAGCCTAAAATCATAATTTTCGGTGGTGGCGATCAGGTTTCGAAGGAAATGGCACTTGTGAACCAGACTATATAACAGGATGTTACATCATAAAAATAAGCTATAAACTGATTTCTGAAATAATTGAAACAAAAAAGTAAAAAGATAAGTTTTTTTGCTCTCCTGAAAAGTGGCCTTTTTGACATACGACATTTTGCAATTAAAGGGACGATATATAAAAGTACAACTTTACAGTATTGACAGTTTGTAAGGACAAGTTTACTTCGTTTATATGCAACACTTTGCTATCTTTTAACCAACCATCATTCCTTGCACATTTAATGGTTTTAACATCAAGTGGCTTACTGGGAAAATGATGTGATGGCACACCATTTTTGCACTACTTGGGTGTTATTTTGTTTGAAAGAATTCCTGCAAATGTTTCAGTTGTAATCAAGAAATAATCTCAGAAATGCTAATCTTTATCTTACCTGATTTTGTAATATAATCTTCAGATTTAAAATTGATTACACTTTTCCCGGAATTTACAACGATCAACTTCCTCGATGACACCTTTTTTGTTGCTTCTTGGGTGGATCATAATGGAAGTGTAATTCCGGATTTTTAGATTTCGTAGAGGTATACCCATTTTTAACTTTTAACTAACAAATAACAGCAAAATACACGAAGCACAAATTTAAAACACACGTTCGACTGCAGGTAAACCAACAAACGTTACGCGTTTCGGGCACTTCAAAATTAATACCGCTAGTGTCGCTGCAAAGTTATGTTCATCTCAATATAACGCAGGCGAGATAGGTAATTTAATAGACCACTCCAGAACACCTGACTTTGACAGGTCGGTCATATTTGCTGGGAGGCATACAAACAATTCTGATTGCATCTATTATCTATTTAAATTGGATTGTTGCGTTGACTTGTTTTTTCAGTGTTTTTATGATTATTTTTTATTAAAATGTGACGACGCAATTATTATTTAGGTCTTAGTGGTGATATTAAGTACCGGTACGATTTTAAAATTCTCTCTCTCTCTCTTTAATATTTAAAAAAATATATACATAAAAATAAAGCATCTGACCTAATTGGGATAATCCTCATCTCCTTTTCCTAACAATCTCTAAAAGAAACTTGTTTTTGTTAGATGTTACTTGCCTATTAAAAATGACTTTTAAAAAAATTAGCGATCAGTCAATATGCTGTTCGAACAATTTGTTTTCGAACAAATGACTTCGAAAATTGGCTTTCGAACAATTGTTTCGAACACCGAATTTTCAGATGTGCTACCATCTATAAATGGTTAGAAGAGTTTTGACACTTTACAAAGCAACGATTCCCAATGTATTGGGTGTTGCATACACTCAATTTGCATTGGGTGTTGCAAAGTTTTTATTTGACTGATTCTAGTCAAGAGGTCACTCCCTTCTTTGTATCCCTTAAAGGGATTAATACAAAGTTAGCAATAAATAAAATTGAATGAATTTTATTTGTTGGATTCGAAAAGCCTAACTGACGAAGCCGAAAGGCGGAAACCGGTCTTAGGATGTCGAATCTGATAAATTACTCTTTTGCTAACGATAATTTTCATTATTATTCATTCACTAATTCCACCATGTTAAAAATTCAAAGTACGATTAGGTGGTGCTTGAAAGTGCGGGGTGATATTATAGGAAACTACGTTATAAACCCGTAATTTTTCGTGACAAGAGTAAAAATGGTCAAAACTATTTGAAATGAAAAATGAATAGAGGAACAACGTTGTTATGATGTGGAATTCAACGCTACAAATTAAAGGTGGTACAGACAGGGCCGGTTTAAGGCGTACGCGAAGGATGCGGGCGCCGCGGCCAGGGGGCGCCACAGACGGAATATTTTTTTCTGAATGTAATGTAATAAAAAGTAGTCCAAAACAGCGTTTTAGGCTACTCAAATTTTAAAATATCTCCCAGACCTCCCGGTATTACTACGCTTCTGGTATGAGGGGCGCCAGTGAATGAAGAATATCACTGGGTCTGGCTAATGACTTAAAACTCCTAACCGTGTAGCTGAAATGTTTAGAAATACGCCTGTTTTTGTTCATTTTAATCAAGCAAGTAATGTTAAACTTACGACAATTTTAGTTTCCGTCATATCCAAATATTTCGTGTGAACGCACTATGTTCGCGTGACGTCATTTTATAACGCAACGTTCTCACCGTACACTCATTCTTGCTTTGCTATGGGATGTTCTCTATGTTCGACAGTGAGTTTTGGCCGGTGGAGGGGTTGGTGAGGGTCGGAAGTGCTGCCCGTTTAACCACATTAGGGGGTAGTTTTTGGCCGTTTTAGGGGTTCGGCTGGCGAAAAGAGAAATTCTGATACCGCCATCGTGTTCAGTATCCTAAAAGGAGGGGGGGGGTCGATCTGGGTAAATTTTGGTCCATTTTTCATGTTTTTTTCCGACTCACACAAAAACAACTTTTCGGCTGCATTAGTTGTTGAATTTAAACACTTTGGCATACTGACACGATTTTCTAGTGTCTGAATTCGACATTTTTATCAATTTTCGACGCAAACTTCATGCAAACAGGTCGGGAGCAGAGCACGCATTGAGCGACCGTTGTAAAGTGACGTCACAGCAGCCGATGACTCTGCGTCGTCGCAAGCCTAGCTAAAAAATTAAATATCTCGGAAACTATCAGACGTACCAAAATAAAATTTTTTACGGTATTTTTGTATTTTTAATAGTCTTTTGTAGGGTAAAAATCAAAAGTTGGTGATATTCTTTATTGTTCGCATCCACTAGAAAAATGTCTAGGACCGGCACTGGGTACAGACGTAGTAGATTAGATTAGTATGGGACTTATGTGCTTAGAGTACCCTGTCTAGACCCGTCCTTCTTATTAGACTCCATAGGCCAGACCTTAGGTCCCCCATATATTGGGAGGGTTGTGGTTTTTCTTCTCCTGTCGTTGAAAACCTTAGCCTTGTCACACCTTCGCAGTAGCCTGTACTGAGGTTTCCTCATCTTCTTGACAGAACCTACATATGGTTGTGTCTGCCAGTCCGATGTTTTTCATGTGTTTGTTGAGTCTACAATGCCCTATCAGGAGACCAACCATGATCCTCGTAGATCGCTTATTCTGGCTTAGTAGGTACTCCGTGAATTTTTGCGATGGTTCTTTAATGAACTCTTTGGCCTGTCTCATTCCCGACGCCTTGTTCCAACATTCTCGAGATGGCTTTTTCATCCAGGTACTGTTATATGTTTTCCTCAGTGCTTTCGCAATACCACAGAAAGGTTCCGGACCAATTGGGACAAATCTCGCCCCTTTTTCGCCCTCTCAGAGTATATGGCAATGGTCTTCTTTGTAGTGTCTAATTTCATTGTTATTACATCCATTCGAATGAGTCAAACGGCACTATAATATAGACGTTGCGTAGAATAAATACGTATCATGCGTAAAAGCGTTGCCACAAAAGCCGTAACGTTGCGTAGTTTTTACATCACTGCGCTGCAACATTTCCTAAAAGATAGATTAGAAGAGGAGAATCATTCAGATTGCCACCCAGTTCGCCTGACTTAACAAAAAAAGGATTGCGTTATTGTATAGCTTCCGGCACGCGTCTGTACCGTTGTAATTCAATGCCTGTGGGGGAGTAGCCCCAGGAGTAGTTGTTTTCGATTAAGACGTGATTTGTGGTTTCTTTATATACATTAAATAGGAAAGCAAGTGATCAATTAACGAAGAAATGGTTTTAAAGGAAGAAACAAGGAAGAGAAGGTAATTAATTACAATAAAAAAACTTTTTTAACAACTAAGTGGTTTTAATCCAGTGGAAAGAGAGAGAGAAATTAAAATACAAACCACTATGAGCTTCCGAAAAGTAATTGGAAGAAATCGACACGAAAAAATCCTTCACGAAGATTTGTAATGCTTTTGCACTTTGAAAAACTTTAATAGAAAACAAAATTTTACTTTAGTAAATTTTAAAATTATCAAAATAGAGTTTTATAATGACGATACCAACGCATCAAACAGCTAAATAGCCAGCAGGTTAAGACAAAAAAAATATTTCAGATTTTTTAAAAATAATTCGTAAAAAATAAAATCCGTTAATGACTCAAAGCAGATAAAGAATAGAGGTTGGCAAGAAACTCTCGGCTGGCACTTATTTAAATAAACAGTACACGATCATGTTGTTGGTTGTTTTCTTGTTTATTTTGAAGTGTTATGGTGGGTAATTTGGTAAATTATCCCCCTGGAGGCTGAATTTGTAACTAAACTATGTATTAGCGGTGGATCGACCGGCCAGCTAATTCCTATCATTAGCGTTAAGGTTCGATTCGTGATGTTTGAATATGCTGACGTGGATGGGCTCAAGCAAGAAAAATATATTGGTTTGTAAAGAAAACGGTGTTAAAAAAGTTCAGTTTTGTAGTATAATCTTACAACAACTACAACGCAATTTTGCCATAATTCTTGGTTAGCAATTTTTTTGTTTACTTCTAAATAGGTAAAGATCGAAGGTCTATGTACCATTTAGCAAAATTATTTAATCATTGAAACCTAAAAATACAGGGTCTTTCAATGGAAAAGTCCTATACATTCTTACCTTATATAGAAAAATTACGAGCGGCGTTATTTTAGATTATTTTTGATAATATAGGGCAACGGTTCTCAAACTTTTCAATATCAGATAAATATGACCCAAAAAAGCAATAATTAAACTAACTAACCTAATAACTGCTGGCTTCAGACTGAAGGATGTACCCATCCTCTGGAAAATTGCGGAAGTCATAATGATACCTAAGCCAGGGAAACCACCACATGAGGCATCGTCATTACTGCCTGTTATGCCGAAACTATTTGAGAAACTCCTACTCAAAACACTAAAACCACTTATCGATAAAAGAGAAATTATCCCAATTTGGATTTAGAAATAAGCACTCTACGATCGACCAAGTTTATAGAATAACCAACATTATAGAGAAATCATTAGAAGAGAAAAACATTTGTGCTACTATCTTTCTTGATGTAGCACAAGCGTTCGATAAGGTTTGGCATGAAGGCTTGATACATAAGCTGAAGTTTTTCCTTCCAAAACAATATACAGATATCCTCCATTCATATATATCGGAAAGATACTTTAGAATTAGACAAGAAGAAGCCTATTCGGATCTTAAAAGAAATTAAGGCTGGAGTACCACAAGGAAGTGTCCTAGAACCTGTCCAATACTTACTGTACACATGTGATATTCCAGAGTTAGAAAACCCATAGCCACCTTCGCCTACGACACTGCCATTCTAGCAGTAGGAAAGAGCAATGAAGAAGCAACCCACAAGCTGCAAACAGCTGTCCCCCTTATCTATGACTGGACGAAGAGATGGACAATTAAACTTAATAAAACTAAATCACTCCACATTAACTTTACAAACAAAAGGATAGATCATATCCCAGTCAGAATAAACAATAACCTGATTCCATATTCAAACACAGCAAAATACTTAGGTATTACCTTAGATGCCAAACTCCGATGGAAAGAGAAGAACTTGGACTGAAATATAGAAAAATGTATTGGCTAGGAAGAAACTCCACTCTGTTTCTACATAATAAGCAGATACTTAAGCCTGGTCCAACTATGGGGATGCACCAAAGCAAACAACTTCGCAATCATCCAAAGATTTCAAGACAAATCACTGAGGAACATAGTAGATGTCTCTTGGTAAATTCGCAATAGTGACCTCCATAGGGATCTGGAAATGAACACTGTTGACCAGACCATCAATAAATTAGCCAAGAGTCATGAAGAAAGACTTCATCATCATGTCAATGTCGAGGCTATCCAGCTCCTTGACAATACTGTGTTATAAAGAAAACTTAAGAGGACCTTTTCTAAATGAGCTATCCAGACAAGAAAGACAACAAATATGGTACAAACACGATGGAGCATTATGTAAGAAAAATGGAAATTTTTAACGGACCAGTAATTGGTTTTTTGGAATTTACTTGGTCCGCAAGATATCCAGATCTGACCTCACTAGACTTCCTTTTATGGGCATACTAGAAACAAAAGGTGAACCTTAAAATACTTTTTGAAAACGTTGATGATTTATAGAGAACAATTAGGAAAACATGTGACGCTTTAACTCCGGCTGTTATTTTAAAGGTAATAAAGGAATTTTCTCATAAAACATTTACTTAGAAATAGAAGGTGGATACGTTGAAGCAAATGTGCAGTGAGGGAAGGCCGTTTGAGGGATGGAATTAAGTCAAAATTAATTTTGGATAACGCCATCGCGTTCAGCATCCTCGAAAACGAGGGGAAATATAAATTTTGCCGATGGAAGACGCGGAATCCGCGACTCCCCCATTTGGGGGTGGATTTTGGCCGTTTGAGGAGTAGAGTCAAGCCAAACATTATTTTAGATAATACCATCGTATTCATCATCCTCAAAAACGGGGGGTAGGGAATATTTTACCGATGGAATAGACGGAATACGTGATTCACCCCATTGTGGGGGTGTCTTTTTGCCGTTTGGGGGGTTGAGAAGCCCCCTAACGAATTTTAACCACCGCCAACGTGTTCAGCATCCTCGAAAACGGAGGGAGAGGTGGTTTTGTGGCTGCTTAAAATATTTATGTTTTTCGAGATTTTTTCTGACATTGAATGAATCTAATATTACGAAGTGGGGAATTTTAAAAATATTGTTTCAGACCTTATGCAACAGGTGCTGAATATCGTGGAGAGGTGGTGTCTAAAGGAAAACCTTAAAGTTAATCCTAATAAAACGGCACTAATTCTCAGACTACCCAAGCTCTTCAACACTCAACTGCAATTAATCCAGGAGGTGAAGTATCTAGGTATAATCTTTGACGCTTAACTAACCTTGAACAAGCATTTGGAAAAAACCATTAATAAGGGTAAAATGGCACTAATGGCTGCCAAAAGGGCCATAGGCACTAAATGGGGCTTAAAACAACGTATGGTACACTGGTTGTACACTGCAGTGGTAAGACCCATGTTAACCTATGGCTCTTTAGTGTGGTGGCCTAAAGTAATACAAAGGAAGGCGATACTGGAGCTTGTTAAACTCCTGCTTTTTCCTGCATTTGCATTACAGGTGCCATGAGGAGCACTCCAACAGCAGCAATGGAAACCATACTAAACCTTCCGCCACTTGATATTTATATCAAGGACACAGTAAAATCACAAAAGTCATCACAAACTCGTTGATGGAGATGATAAGTGATGAAATGGCATCAAAAAACAACTTCACAAAGCCCTTCAGCGTTCAGCTGAGTTGGGAAGGTGAAGAAACAAACAACTTTCGGGAAGGAACATTGGTTTGGTATACTGATGGGTCAAAAACCGCAAGTGGAACTGGAGCTGGAATGTATGGTGAAACACCCAGATGCAACCTATACGCACCATTGGGGAATTACGCATCATTTCATTTCAAGCAGAAGTACATGCTATAGAGCTTTGTTTGAGGGAGATTATTGACAGGGGGTATAGAGGGAAAACAATCCTCATTTATTCTGACAGTCAAGCTGCCCTACTAGCCTTATCATGTAACAAAATCAGATCAAAATTGGTCTGGAACTGCCTACAAACGCTGCTCGTTCTGGCCAACCAAAATAAGGTAACACTTAGATGGGACCCAGGGCATAAAGGGATAAAAGGAAACGAGGAAGCAGACGCCCTGGCAAGGAAAGCCTCAGCGACCGTTTTTACTGGTCCTGAACCGGCGTTTGGCATTCCTAAATCCTCGGTACGACTCTCGCTGACTAGGTGGATGTTAAAAGAACACCGGTCACGCTGGGATCTCGTGCCGGGCCAACAAAACAGTAAACGAATGGTTAAAGCGCAATCAAAAGTACTGACAGGTGGTACTCTGAATCTAAGCAGAAATCAAATAAGGCATGTCACGGGACTAATAACCGGACATTGTCACCTTAGGGAACACCTACATATAATGGGCACCTTTCAAGATGAACCCATATGTAGACTATACAATGAGGAGGATGAAACAGCCTCTCATATCATACTAGAGTGCCAGGCACTCACGCACTAGAGGTATAACCTACTGGGGCCGGTAAACCCACAGGAGGACTTTCCAAAAGAAAATCTGGTGAGAAGGCTACTCAGCCTGATAAAGGTAACAAACCTCTTCATCTGAACATAACGATGTAAGTGACATAGCACAATAAGTCTTAAGGCTGTAGTATTGAGGCATTTATAAATCTCAGTCCGGTACAATCAATATTATGAAACAGAGCTGATTTAACAATTTAAAGAAAATACAAAGGTTTAACGTATCTCAAACGCACTTACCTGTTGCATAATCCGTCTCTGGAATAGCGGATAATGGATAGTAGCAGCGGTATATACACAATGTCGTTCTCGGGCACAAATTACACAAAAATGTTTATTTATAGCACAGTAAATTATACTATGCGAAGCATGTGTGTAACATGCGGACGAAAAACTGTGCTTTATTCATTCAAGGTCGCTTCACTGGCCCTTCATACCAGAACCGCATAAGTCCAAAATAAGCGACTTGAGAATAGGTTCAAAATACAAGAAACAAAAACTAATTCATTCTGGAACAACGTATTTTTCTACCTAAAAAAAAGGAAAGATTCTAATTAGGTATTTATTATTAATAATTCTTGTAAAACAGAGAAAATTTTGGCACGTATTATTTGAAGGTTACTATGGATTTGTATATGTCATGTTAGTTTCACAGAAGGATTGATAGAATTTATATTTTATTACTTTTATTACATTTTACGTATATTTGCCTATACTAAAGTTTCGTGTATTTTTAAATTATTTTTTCAATAAACTGTAGTTATAATATATTGTACAAATTGTTTGATATATTAATAGCATTATTTGGTTGCGTTATTTTCAGCGAAAATAATACATATTTTACTGAATACAAGGAGCGGCACGGGCGTGTCTCAACATTCATTTAAAATTACTAGAATTACCTACTGATTTCGTTACCGTTCGAATAATTTGTCTATATATTTTGTTTAAAATTTTATAATTTTACTCTCAAACTGACTTTATTGACAAATTCGGTTTAATTTTAAACCATTACATGTCCTTCACATCATTTTAAAATAGAACAACTCTGAAATAATGTGTAAAAGAAAAATAAGAACTATGGGCGTTTTCGCACTTGACGACACGACACCGACACGATAACGGCAACGATGCAGGTGGGGTGAATTTGCATTGAAATAAACGGAGTTCCACCCCCGACTGGTCACTCAATAAGTTCGTGGGATGATATATAGATGACTTTAGTTCACAAGTTACCAGTAAGTAAGTAAGTAAGTATCGTTTATTTTTCCAAATGTAAAATGTAAAATAGAAATAGGCACTAAAAACAATAAAACAATAAAAGGAAAATGGTAATAAAAGAGGTAAAAGAAATAAATAATAAAAGAGATAAAGTACATAGATACATACTAAGACGAAACGTCAAAATTTTTATAATTTAATTAAAGTAATTTCAGATCATACCACAAAAAATTAATTGTCGAAAATTGCAAATATAATTATTGATCAAACATTCATACTCACTCACTCTCTATAATCTAATGTTGAACAATTTAAAAAAACGACAAAAATATTCTAATGCTAAACACTGAAAATACCTTTGACCTATACGTCAAGTCCTTCTAATCCTTATTAAACTTGTCTTCTTATCTTATCTAGTTGAAACGTTCAAACCTCGTGCCTTGGCAAACTCTTCTTAACCCTGTACCTGTACTAAGGTCCTGTAGGAAAGTTTGAGTATGGAGAATTTTTCTTCAGGAATGTTTAGTAGGTATTCTAGTAAGTGTTTTGGACTTATGTGGACATCCGCCACCCCGTACATTTTCCAGCTATGACGTCATCAAACTCAGCAGTTTCTGGGGGTCTCCAAGGAACAAGTTGAATTTACAATTGTTCATTGCCAATACACTGATAGCTTCTCTAACTGAAACACCATCTACTACCAACCACACGTTCAGTGCTTTTTATGGTGATTAAGAAGATGAGGTTACCTTCAATTGTACGTCGGTGCAAGGTGGAAGACAAGTGAACCGTCCAGAATTAAATTGTATATCAGTAGAGGAAGCAGACTTCATTCAAAGCAGGTAATACTGTGTGGGTTCAAAAAAGTCGTTCTCGTTAGTGCGGACTCTGATATAATGGTGTTAGCTTTATTTCACTGGGCTACTCTTTATGAACTTGGTGTTCAAGAAGTTTGGGTGCGCACTGGAGTTGGTCATTCCACGCGACTTTTGTCTGTTCACGATATGCACACAAAAATGGGGCAAAATTTATGCTCTTTGCTTCCAGCCATCCACGCATTATTTGAATTAGATTTTACGAGTAAGTTTGGCACCAAAAAAGCAGCTCTTCAAAGTGTATCTACATTGTACTTGGAAGACTTTGGTGTATCATCTAACTGGGATGACATAGAACAAAGCCTCAAACCAGCAGAAGAATACCTAGTGCTGTTAATTAGAAAAGGGTCATCTTGTAAGTCCTTAGATGAACTTAGATTGTGGCTGTATTATCATGCCAAGAATATAGACATTGCAGATTTGTCGCCTACAAGCATAAGCGTTGGGGGCCATTTGTTGAGATCCTATTTCTACACATACCTTCAGCGACATTGTATTGATGATGTGCCTGTTGGCTTAGACGCTTGTGATTTTGGTTTTACAATATTTGAGGATGATTTGGTGCCCCAAAAACACTTACACAAATATCCCACTGATTTTGTTGGTGCTTGCAACTGTTTAAAATGCGCCACATCCTTATGCATTTGTAGGGAAAAGGAAGTTAAATGTTGCTCCTTCTGCAAGTGTGTCAGTAAGCGATATTATTTATTTATAGTAGCAGTTAAAACACATTTCTATTCACCTTAAAAATAATATTTACAACGAACTGACCTAAGTTTCATGCAAATAGGTCAAGTGTTGCCTGAAATATGAGAATTTCTGTGTTCCGGCGGCCGTCATCTTTGATGACGTCATAGCTGGAAAATGTAGGGGATGGCGGATGTCCACCCAAGTCCAAAACACTTACTAATAAACTAATAAACATTCCTGAAGAAAAATTCTCCATACTCAAACTTTCCCACAGGACCCTAGTCCAGGTCTTGGACTATCTAGTTAGTTATGAACTTCCGTGTACCATACAGCTTAATATAATATACAACAACTATAACATAAGTTTGCCTCTATTACAATTTTCTGCAACTCCTGGATTTATATTTGTGGATTTATACTTTTTTTTCTCAATTTTTCAAATCTCCAATTTCTTTGAGTCACTCTCCTTTTTTTTTCGTTCCCTGGTTACCCTTTTTAATATACCAGGTGATTATTTTTCATTGCAATACATTACATTGCTAGGTACTAAAAAATATTCAGCTAATGAGTAGAAACAGTTTTTTATCAAATAGTTTTTTTTAATCATTTAATTATTTGCCAGGGACTTAAATAATCGTAACCCCATAGAGTCAGGAGATTTATAGCTGATACACCGTTTGGAAAATGGTATATTAAAGACATTTTCTTTATTTAATTTAAACTTATGTTTATTTTAAAAAATATACAGACACGTTTCATAAATGTAAGGAGAGTATTTTATATTCAATAAGTAACTGTTTACATGGATGTCTATAATAGTGGACACCAGCAATGCATCGAACAATTCGTTTTTGAGAAATAAATACGTCTCCTTCTAGGGTGGAATTACCCCAAAAACATATTCCAGATCTCATACGAGAATCTGCCTGTGTATAGTACAGATCTAACAGTTGAGTTTTATTTAAACAAGAAATGACTAGAATTAAGGGTTATATAAGATTTTCACAATGAGGTTTCCAGGTTAAAGTAGGGTCCACCTTAATTCTTAGAAACAGCATCCATATTATCATTATTAACAAATATAGTAAGTGGATCACATGACTTTTGAGAGTGTGAAAATTTGCTAACTGATGAAGCCGAAAGGCAGAAACCGGTCTTAGGATGTCGAATCTAATAAATTAAAATTCCTTACTGGTTTACTAACTTTGTATTAATCTCTTAAAGGGATAAAAAAGAAGAGAGTGACATCTTGACTAGATTCAGTCACAATTTATTGTCAACACTCTCTTCTGACCATAGATGGTAGCACATCTAAAAATTGCTAACTGTGTTTTCACTGTATTAAAAAAGAGCTTATGTTCATGTTCATTAAACCACTAGCTTACCTCTACTAACAGCTTCCGAATATTTTCTGATGACCTGTTAGATATTATTAAGGATAAATCATCTGCATACATGGTAAAAAACAGTTCACTTAGAAGCAAATCTAAACTGTTCACTGGTTACAGTGGTTTTAGTGGCTCTAGACCCTACTTTTGTCAAAACAATGACTAGGCTAATAGCTCTTATGTATTTTAAAAATGTATGATCTGGAAAGCATTTTAAGCTAGTATGCTAGATATTCCTTAAATCAGAATAATTACACAAATTTCCTTTTCCAAAAATATGCCAACTGCTTTTTTATTTCTAAAATTCTTGTTCTTAGTAGAAATAATCCATCCTCATCTTTACTAAAAGCTTCTTAATTCATTTCGGAAGCTCATAGTGGTTTGTATTTTAATTTCCAAAATATGTACCAAAATTTGATATTATTAGTTCTATAGAAAACGCTTCTCAAAATTTACCAACTGACTTAAGCAACGAATACAAGGTACATTGCAAAATTGAATTAGAAAAATCTTACAAAATTAATCAAAATTTAACCTCCGCAGAATTTAAATCAATTAAAAATTTAAAAAATGACAATACAATTAAGATATTACCGGCAGATAAAGGTAACGCGACGGTTGTCATGAACAAAACAGATTATGATAACAAAATTAACGAAATTATTGAAAACGGTAGCTATTCAAAATTAAATAAAGATCCAACTACTAGTATTGAAAACAAAATTTACAAAACTTTATATAAAAATAAAAAATTCCTAAGTGATAAAGAACGAAGATCTCTTACTTCTCATTATAGTAAACCTCCACATTTTTATGGTTTACCCAAAATTCATAAACAACAAATACCATTAAGACCAATAATAAGTTCTATAAATTCACCTTGTCAAAATTTAGCAAGATTTCTACTTAAAATAATAGATCCGTTATCAGGAAATACTAATTCCTTTATCAAAAATTCAAAACATTTTTTAGAAAAATTATCAAAAATCAAAATTACAAATTCAGATATAATGGTTAGTTTTGATGTAGTCAGTTTATTTCCAAATGTTCCTGTCGATAAAACTCTTAATCTTGTGAGAAAAAAGTTGACAAATGATAATACATTAATAAATAGAACTAAATTAAGCGTCTCAGCAATTCTAGAATTATTGGAACTATGTATTAAAACTACATATTTTCAATTAAATAGTGATTTTTATCAGCAAAATTTTGGCATGGCAATGGGTTCTCCTTTATCACCAAAATTGTGTGATATTTTCATGGAGAATTTTGAAATGGAAATTGTAAACAAACAAAATTTAAGACCTTCTGTCTGGTTTAGATATGTAGATGATATCTTTGCAATTTGGCAACACGATAGGGAAAATATTGATACATTTTTATATACTATTAATAATTCGGAACCTACTATTAAATTTACAATTAAAATTGAAAATAATAAAAAATTACCGTTTCTTGATGTACTAATACACAATAACAACAATTGTTTTGATACATCAGTTTTTAGAAAAGAAACACATACAAATAGATATCTAAATTTTAATTCAAACCACTCAATTTGTGTTAAACGAGGTATTGTCAAATCTCTTTCCGATAGAGCAAAAACAATTTGTTCAAATGACAATATCTTAAATAATGAATTATCACTTGTTAAATCTGTCTTGATTAAGAACAACTACCCAAGTAAATTTATAAATCGTGAACTTTACCGAGACATCAAAACTAAAGATCAAAATTTAAACCCCCCAATAATTCTTTCAAATATAGTAAAAATCCCTTATATTCCAAAATTATCCGAAAAAATTAGAAGGATTGGCAATAAATTTAATTTAAAAACAGTTTTTCAAACTAATAATACATTAAAATCTTTAATAGTAAATACAAAACCTTTTAATGAAATTCAAAACACAAAAAATTGTATTTACAAAATTCCATGCGAATGTAATAAATTTTATATAGGAGAAACATCTAGACCTTTTCATATTAGACTTAATGAACACCAATCGTACATTAAAAATAAACAATTCGAAAAATCCAAAATATGTGAACATGCATGGGATTTTGGTCATAAAATACAATGGAATTCTTCAACTAGATTATTAAAAGAACCGAATAATTATAACCGCAAAGTTAAAGAAGCAGCATTGATATGCTTAAATAATAACGAATGTGTTTCTAATTGTTCGGTTGATATTTCAAAAATTTGGATACCTATTTTACAAAAAGAGTTAATTGCAAAAAGGATACCCTCTATATCGGGATAGTATCATAAGTTTTTATCTGGTTTTTTCTTATGATAATATTAATAAGAAAACTTCATTTATGACGAAGTATAAATTCTCTTATAATATGCAAATGCGCTATCCTTTCAAAAATTCGTTCCCAGAAACGTCACAAAAATATGATTGAAACAGATTTTGACATCTTCAATCTCAAAATCTTATTCTATGTATACTATGTTGATGTCATATTTTTGCAAGATTATCAAGTGTTCTGTTTCTAGTAAATTTATTTATTTTATGTCATTTTGATAACGGCTTTCGATCTGGAAAGCCGAAACGTCAATAAAAAAACTTTTTTAACAACTAAGTGGTTTTAATCCAGTGGAAAGAGAGAGAAATTAAAAGCTTCTTGTTTCACCGGCTTTATAACCATTTTTTCTTTAGAGGATGCAATTAGGATACATTTATAATGTAATAAAAATTTGAAATTTTATAGTACCCATGTAAACGAACGTCACTGTTTGTTCTCGATTCTGCCATATCGCCATCCATACCTCATTAATAAATTCTGCACTGCCCAATGAAGAAAACTTAGATTCCGACGTAAGATTGTGCCTCTTAAGATTACATCCTCTCGCTTCTCGTCTTGTCTGCATGCAATTTTTTTATAATGATACAAAATTGGGTGGTTTTAAAATATGACCGTCATTAACGTGGTTCTTAGGGTCTCACAATAAAAAAAGGATGGTTATAGAGGCTGTAGTTCATTTTATTAAATATTTTACAAATGAGGTCAAAATGTGAGCAGATTTTTATTGGGGTTAAAACATAAAATGAAGATATATCTGCCTATTCAGTACTCTGATATTTTATAATCCTACATCTCAGACAGACACTTCAGAATTAAACAAGAGGAAGCCTTCTCTGACCTTAAGAAAATTAATGCAGGAGTACCACAGGGCAGTGAGTTTGGACCCCTTCTATACCTCTTGTATACGAATGACATTCATAAATTAGAAAATGATACTTTAGCAACCTTTGCAGACGATACTGCCATATTAGCAATAGGAAATATCCACGAAGAAGCGACAGAAAAACTACAGGTATCAATCAATAAAATAGACAAATGGACAAAATTGCTGGAGGATTAAAACAAATGAATCCCAATCTATAAACTTTACCAATAGAGCTCAACAACATATACCTATTAACATAAATGAAAAACGAATTCCATTTTCAAATACAGCAAAATATTTAGGTATCACCCTCGATGCTAAGCTTAAAGCTTAAAGAGAAAGGGGAACAACTACAAATTAAATATAAAAAAATGTATTGGCTGATTGGATCTGATTGGACAAAAATCCACTCCAAAACCGATTTGGTCGTATGGTATTTAACTATGGGGCTGTGCTAGTCAAAGTAGTCTACAAATCATTAAAAGATTTCAGAACAAGGTACTGAGGAACATTGTGGATGCACCTTGGTACATTCGAAATAGTAGCCTCCTTAAGGATCTGGATATGGATACTGTTGACCAAACCATAGTCAAATTTGCCACGAGACGAGATAATCCAGCTCCTTGACACTGCAGGAATAACGAGAAGACTCAAGAGTATTAAACCTTTCGAGTTGGTGAAGTGAAATTGTCAAAAGCCGAGTAATGTGCGTGTCAAAATCATTGGTGGATCCAGAGACAAGGTCTGGGGAGGGGGCATCATCTAACATGCACCATATTTTTCGTTTACTTGCTCTAATTTTAATTTTTGCTCCCGCTCTCGCGTTTACTTTCCCTTCTTTAGAGACCCATGTTAGTATAGAAAGGGTTAAGTAAATACAAACTTTGGGCTCATGGGTCTGGGCTGTAGCGCTATTGAAAAAAAGCCCCCCCTCTGGCCATTGGTCAAAGTGTGAACTAGTGTACAAAATGTAAGTAAAAATAATGAAGATCATTCCACCAATAGTCGGATTGAAAAAATAGAATAAGATAAACACTGAAGACATCGTAGCTAATGAGATGCTGTTAAGGTCTTCATGTTACAATCAAAGGTTGGACAGTACACAGCAATATAATATAATATAATATAACATAGTACAATTGACGAATTAGATCTTATGGTACAGATTAATGTCTTTCAGGGTTTTTAATCAATATAGTTCTTAAATTATCACTTAACTGGTATGTATTTCTTAACTGAGAAATATTTAAGTACGTTATGTTAATACTGATTTAATTCAATATGTAATTTGTTCGATGTCAATGGTTCCTGTTTATTAAACATTATTAATATTTCTGGCCTTTTCTGCTAATTTCCTATAATTCTACCGAATTTTAGATTTTTTACCTTTTACTTTGTTTGTGAAATAGTCTAATAAAATTTTACTCGTGATTGAATTTATCTCATAAGTCTCTCTCTCTCTCTCTTATTTCATAACTCAACAGAGTTGCTTGAAGAAAACACCATTCGTCCTGCGGACTTGTGGCGTTTTCAAGCAACTCAGTTTCGTTATGAAATGAATCGACAGACTTATCGCGAAAAATCAATCACTTGTGGTATTACTGTTGAAAATTTTACCATATCGCTTCAATAGAACTTGCTGGAGAGATGGGGCAGCAGTCAATTAAAACAGGTAGATAACATAGTTAAATATTTTTTAAAATAACTGATTTTCAAAAATCGTACATTTAGGAAGAGTAGAATATAATCCTTTTAATAAAACGGCCCAGGGTGGAGAAAAAAAAATGGCCGATAGTAAATGGCTGGTCCCCAACACGAAGAACCCTACCTTTTATCCAGTCAGTCTTTTTGAAATTCTAATGGTTAAACGTTCATCTAGAATAACACCTGATAGATTATTCTTAACAGTAAACCCATCATGCAACAAAGAACAATCAAGTACAAAAACACTCCAGTGGGAAAAAACGAACTTTTGAAATGGACTTAGTATGGAAACAAATGATTCTAAAGTCGCCTACATATTGTTGTTGCTACTGACTGGATTGATTTCTGGATGAGTTATAGTTTTAATAATACACTTTCTATTTTTAATAAAAATAAAATTTATAATACAAATACGTGCAAGTTGTCATATACAGACAATATCTCGCTTAATTGACAAGATAATTAAAAAATAAAAAACTGCTTTGAACGGCATTAAAGTACCTCTCTAATGACTTACAAAAAAAAATTATTACATTTGACAGCCCTGTGGAACACACGGTATATTACTCGGTCACTCAATAAGCTCATAAGATGACTAATAAAAAAACATCAACTTTGAGACAAAATTCGACTGTATTCATAAAGATTTATACTGATCGGTCAAAAACAAACGAAAGAGTAAGAACAGGGGTTACATTTCCTAATACTAGGATATCAACAGCCCTGGGTAACTAGCGGAACTATTAGTCATTTCTATGCTCAAGAGTGCCTCAAAAACGCCTCAACTCAGTCACAATATTTATTGCGTCTGATAGTCCACAACTTCTGAGTCTAAAACAGGCTGGAACTGCAAACAATTTCTTAAGCAACTGGCTAGTCACAACAAAGTAACTTTGATATGGGTGCCAGTGCATAAAGGAATTGTCGAAATCGCTGACGTTCTGGCAAAAGAAGGAGCTTGTACTCCTTTTATCGGACCCGAACTATTTTGTGGTATTCCAAAAATCCGCATCGTGGAAGAAGTTCGAAAATGGGAAAAGGAACTTAGTGAACCTTACCTGAAAAATATTCCAGGTCAAAAACAGGCAAAGATGTTATTACGACCTCCTGCTAGATGCGCTAAGTTGCTCTTGGAGCTTCAGAAATCTAACCTCAGAGTAATTATAGGAATTCTCACTGGACACTGCTCACTCAGATACCATCTCAGTAAGATGCGCAAAGTGGACAGTAGAACATGAGCGATTTGACGGAGGAACACATCTGTAACTGTAGAGTAATTGTTCGCCAACGCCTTAAATACCTGGAACAGGTCTTCCTAGAGCCTGATCAGGTTACAGACTTAGTTCCAAACTCAGATAGATCGTTTGTGGTAAGGCCAACCGGACCAACCCTAATTGTAATCTACAAATCCACTAAGGTAACCGTTGAATCAAATATGTGCATCCCAAAATGCGAAGGCTAAAACTTTTGGTGACTTTGAACGGCAGCCGGTTGCTACCCACTCAACTGGCTGCCGATTTGACTATGGAGTGTATCTATTGTCACATACTTCATATAAAAATTATTTTTGTTGTCCTTAAACAGCCTCAATAGCGCTTTGAATCGTCGTTGTTGTCGCGTTGTTGTTTTTGATCGTGTATGAGCAATCGTTGTACCAACATCAAGCGGAGCTTTCTCGATGACAAATCTTAATGCAAAATGATAAATACCCATCCTTCTCATATCTTTGAGGTGTCAGCTATTTCATTCAATTTCAATTTACAATCGGCCAAAACTATTTTGTGGATTTTTTTTATATTTTCTGGCACAACTGCTGAATTTGGGCGACCAGTGCATTCAGCCTCACCGGAGTATGTACGGCAGCGTTTAAAATCAGCAAATCACTTCTACACCATTTATCTTGATGGAGCCAATGAACGGTATTTTCTTGAATTGTTTTGAAAATTACATTAAAACCACTGTAACCCAAACATTTCTAATTTACGTAGTAGTCTACTTCTATCCACGGTCTCAAAGGCTCTCTGTAAATCTAAAAAAACGCAGACTGTTGCCCATCCTTTGTCAATATTACATCGCCAGTCATCAAGAACACATTGCAAGACAGTTTCACAAGAATGCTTGCTTCGATAACCAGACTGAACAGCAGTTATAAGTTTGTTTGTTTCGATATGGTCGACTAATTGTATATACACTACCTTTTCCAAAATTTTCTCAAAACTACTTAGCATATTTATAGGTCTTAGATCAGATGCTTTATTGGACTTTGGAACTTTACGAATTGGTATAATCGTGGAGACTTTTATATCATCTGGTACCACACCGGTTTCTAAAGAACTGTTAATTACATTTAATAAAGGATTAGATAAACTATCATAGGTGTTTTTTATAAAAATCATGCTAATATCATCTGGACTATTTTTATTTGACATGGAAAAAATTATTTCTTTAAGAGCTGCTGTATCAATTAATGTAAAGTTATTCAAAATAGTCTTATTATGGGTAAGATGTATAGGAAAATCTGGTCCGGTTTTGTCTATTTCAGTCACAATTTGATTAATACTGTTAATATAAAATGAATTTAAATTATAAGGCATATCTGCTACAACATCTATGGTTTTTTGTTCGAATTCAATTTCAATAAAATCGGCATTTGCTATATTATTAGGAACAAGAGTTTTTAATGTTTTCCACATTTCTGTTGTATTGTTTTTATATTCATCAATTTTGTTTTCATAATATTTCTTTTTTTCATTTTTCATTACCTTAACCGCTGTGTTTCGATTTTGTTTATATATGTCCCTATTTTCATTCGTTTTATTACTTAAATAAGATCTATAACTTCTATCTCTTTCCACAACTGCTTGCTCAACTGTACTATTCCACCATTCTTTATATCTAGGATAAATGGTAACAGTTCTTTTAGGCGCGACTTGGTTAAATATGCAAATAATTTGATCATAGAAGATTTTATATTTTACGTTAATATCTAGTTCTCTATAATTCCAGTTAACAGCTAATAATTGTTTATTAATTTCCCGATAATTTATGCTGCGACCCCTACTTTCAAAAGTTCGATTTATTGGTTTATTTTCAATATTTTGTAATTTTACATTTATGAGGAAATGATTGCTAATTTTTGGTGTTTTTACAACATTAGCTATTAAAATATCATTATTTGTTATTATCCAGTCTATAAGTGTCCCTCCATTTTCTGTAGGATGTGTGAACTCCCTGACAATATTTGCTAAACTAAGGTTAGTAAGAATGTTTTTTAGACGTATGCTATTTATTGACTTAGACAAATAATCTATATTAAAATCACCACAAATAACAACATTAATATTTTTATCACAGATATATTCTTCACACCAGGAGTCAAAAAAATTAATAAAATCAACGCAGTTTCCACTCGGGGACCTATACAACGAGATGATTAAAAAATGTATGTTGTTGTAAACAATATTTAAAGAAAGAAGCCAATAATTCTTATCTACACATATTCGTTTAATGTTTGCTACTTTTATTCCTTTAATAACATATACAATAGTTCCCCCAGTATGTCTGCTCATCCCATCTACTCTGAAAATCTGATAACCCTCAATATTTATTTCGCTATCAAAAATATCTGACGTTACATGCGTTTCTGATAAGCTAACTACAATTGGTTTTGTTTTTATAACTAAATTGCTGATTTCATCAAAATGTGCTGGAAGACTTTGTGCATTTAAATAAAGTAAAAATAATTTTGAATTATTAAAATTATTTAAGGACTGCTTATTTCTATTGTAGGTGGGTCTAAAAAAGATTCAATATTATTTTGATTATGTTCATTCCCAATAGTATTACCAAAATTAGCAAGTTGATTATTAATTTCTACAAATTTAAGATTTTTTCTATATTTTACTGGATTTTCAATTTTAGCTAATATTTTGTCTGCAATAATATGTTTTATTATTTTTGAATTATGTGTACAAATATCTAACCAAGTTATATATTTATATATGAATAGTTGCGCCATCTATATGTCATCTCACGAACTTGAATGTCCAGATATTTAAAAGTAACCTAAAATCAATTTATTATTTAAGAAGCCATATTTTTTTATTATTATAAATTATGACATTATCTCATCTATATCAATTGAAATCCGTAACGCCACTGTAACCACATTATAATTACATAAATTATGTAAAGTCGAGAAAACTACCTAGCTAATGTACCTTAATATGAGGGTACGGTCAGACTGTGAAGTTGCACTGAATGGCGAGTGGGCAGGCTCACAGTCTCTTTTATCCGATAATAAATCGGAGACTGGTTTCTGATATTTTGAAAACATAATTACGCCTTTTCATTTTGTAATGGAATAAGAGTGGACGGTGTTGTGTACCAAGAAATTTGTAATAAACAGAATTTAGAAGCCTTTCATTAATACATGTTTAAGGTGGGTTTTCCATATGCAATTAAAATGAGCTGTTTTATTCGATTTAAATGATTTTCTACATTTTTGATTTTAAATTTTACCATGCTCGGCACGTGGGTTTCGCAATTGAATTATGGATATCTAGTCATAAGAAATAGTATAGAAGGCCAATATAGATGAAACATTAAACAAAAATTGAAACCTCCGCTGGGACCCGCTAATGTTGAGCGCCAAGTAATTAGCTCAGGTCTTTCGGACCATGAAGCAGTTTTTGCCAAATTTGTAATACCTACTAAAAGGATTACTAATAGTTTCTTCCTGGGACCAGTAGATAATCACAAACTAGTGCAAACCATAAACAGCATTCAAAATAAATCTTCCTGTGGAAATAATGGCTTGTCCACTAAAATATTTTGTCTGTCTAAAATCAGTTATAATAATCCCACTTCATAAGGGTGGCGACAAAACCGAAACCTGTAACTATAGACCTATTGCTGTATTACCTACACTATCGAAGATAAAAGTTAATGAAAACTCGCCTACTGCGATTACGGTCTGCCAGCGATCTGACTTCAGACTAGTTTTATTTTAAGTTATTATATACCTTTAATAGCCCTGAAAAGAGGTAAGGTTGGTGAATATAAACCAGGAAATTAACGTGACACATATATTGTGTTTAGCTATTGTACAAAAAATAAAATTTGTTATTATTTCAAAGCCCAACCCTTAAAACCCTGAACAAAAAAATACTATGTTAAAATAAACGTTCGATTTAGCGCTAGTGACTGACGGCGGTTACTGTCGGAATAACTCAATCAGACTATAATTAAATTTACCAAATTATTAAATTAAACGGAAGAATTTATTAAGTTAAATATTTACATTAACATTATTAACTTATAAGATGAAACGACGGAGTTTATCAAAAATTAACGGAAGAGTTAGTTAACTTCATTAACTTTAGAAATTAATCAAACTACAATAAAGAAATTAATTCACAATTACTTATGTTCAGAAAATAAATAAATACATTCGGGAGAGTTATTATATTTAAAATACAATCTAACGGGTGAATTGATCCTACTTTTCTACTCTGAATTTAAACGGGGACGCGACCGATTCCTAGACTTTCAGCTTAGCCGACATTGACAGTCAATACGATTGACGCCAATGCCCAACTAGCGTGAGTAAGGGGTTGAAATTGCCTAAGTGGTAATGGGGAGCCTAAATAGAGCTAGATCAATCCCAAAGTTGTCGGAATTTAATACGAGTTTACGGACGAACTCCTAAACTTTCAGCATAGCCGACATTGACAGCCAATACGATTGACGCCAATGCCCAAGTAGCGTGACTAAGGGATTGAAATTCCCTAAGTGGTAATGGGGAGTCTAAATAGTGCAAAATCAGTCCCAAAGTTGTCGGAGTTTATTAGCGGTTCACGGACGGATTCTTAAGACTTTCAGCTTAGCCGACATTGACAGTCAAAACGATTGACGCCAATGCCAAACTAGCGTGAGTAAGGGATTGAAATTGCCTAAGTGGTAATGGGGAGCCTAAATAGAGCTAGATCAATCCCAAAGTCTTAGAATCTGGAGAGGTAGCTTGTTTTAAAATATAAAATAAATAACTGAAAGCAAAAATGTAATTTCAACTTTCAATTAAATAAATCAATTTCAAAACCACTACGACCAAAAACCAAAATAAATCAAATAACTAACGTGAAATTAAAAATGCAGAAATAATTAACTTAGTTAACGGAGGAATACTACTATTCGGTAATTATTATCAAAGATTAAAATTATATTTTTAAAGAAAATTCTGTATTTAACGTAAATAACTCTCCAAAAGAAATTAAGACGTTACGGATCCCCAATTAAATCAATTATTCCCCGGAATTACTAATCAGTAAAACAAACGGACTGAATGCAAATACCGAATCTAAATTACTAATAAAAATTACAAGCAAACTAACTCATAAAACAAAAGAACATTAATAAACCGGTAAACAATAAAAAAAAACTAATTCCAAAATTTAAAAAAGAGCTTAGCAAATACCTGAAAAGATGAATCATAATAAAAAAACCGTGATATATATATCTTGAGCACATTGGCAATATTTTTGAAGTAATTTCATTATATTTAATCAGTCATTTTAAGAATAAATGCTTTGTCACCTTTCTAGAGTAAATTTAGTGTAAATGAAGAAAAATCAAAACGACTGAGTAAAAATTCCGAAAGGGTGGTGGGGGTAGTAGCTAAATATACGATTCGAGGGTTGGATATTGGTTTTTTACGATTTGTGGTTGAAATATGCATCCTATCGAAAAAAGTTTAATGTAAAAGTTGTAGATAATTAAAAAATCTAAAACTGTTATTTTGATCATTTTCAACGTAACCTCAAAATAATCGAGAAAACCGCAAAAAATCGGTTTTTCGTTTTTAATGTTTTATCTCCCACAAAAATATTTTTTTTTTATAAAACTTGATGAAAACGTTCTTCTTTGTGTTTTAAATAAGCTGTAATTTTATTCAAAGCAAAATATTTCGATTTTATACGAATTTAAATAAAAAAAAGCCTAATTTTCAATCAATCCAGTTTTTCATTATTATTATAAATAATTTAAAAAATAATATAAAATACAAAAAAAAAGAAAAATAATATTTGTAAATAAATTGGTACTTTTTTGCTTTATTTGCTACTAGTTTCTCTTAAGTAATTTGCTTAATAGTATCTGGTAGATTTTTTTTTCTGTATATCGAAAATATCTCAGCCTTATTTTTCCTTAATTTACATGCGGTCAATGCCAGAGTCCTACAAGGGAATTCTCGGTATGTAAGTTTGATGTTTTGCATATTTTTTTGGGACAATCGCTATATCACATGCACCGTTGTCGCATGGTTCCCATTTTTTTAACACCCCCTTAATCCCTTAACGCACACATTTTTTGAAAAAAAAAAAAACCGAAAAACAAATCAATTTTGTTTTATTTATTGTAGAACCTTGTTTTGGCAAAAATTTAAAAAAAATACTCTCCGTATAAAATAAAACAAATATTATTCCCCACGAAATAAATTTTCCCAAAGAAAATGAACGGAACTCAAAAAGATTAAAACTAAAAGAATCTTTTTCGGTTGAAATATTTAACGCGTTTCTAAGCAAAATAAAACGATTCGATTTAGTCTCAAATTAACACGGTGATAAATAAAATTCAAAACACGGAAAAACAATGTTATCAGTTGTATACCTAAGGTTTTTATAACGGCGGCGGAAAAAAAATTCGGACTACTGAATACTTTAAATCGACTTGCTAATTTAGATCGGAGAAAGTGAATGAATTCTTATTTGAAAATTCGTAAAACATTTGGACTTCTCCGGATAGTTTCCCTACTATTTCTACAAAAGTATCGCGCGCGCATCCAGCGATTTCTTTCGTTAAAGAATTAAAAATGTACTGGGTGAGCTAGCCAAAAATTGAACATTCTATTTAATTTGAAATAAATTTTGATTTAATTTGAAATTGAATGTTAAAAAAAATAACTTCATTACACAGTATACTATCGGTAATGGTAATTATGAAAAATTCTAATCTGATAATTTATTAAATCCGTTGAAATTTAGAAAATCTTTAAGTTTACGGACTCTAAAGGTGCCCATTCACGGTCGTTCCAATCCATCGATCCACGCCAAACCAAAGAATAAAGGTACCCAAGAAGGCGTTCTCAAATGTCAAACCGATTGAATACGATATGACCTTGAAATTATATCTTCAACAGACACTTGAAAATTGCTCTGAGATCGCTTTTCAAACAGGTAGGTACAATGGAGGAGTTCCCTCTAAGGGCGCCGTTACTTAAGGGCAAGAGAGGGCGGACGCCCCCCCCCCTGGATTTTAGATTTATTAGTCGAGTCGCGATAAACTTAAATTTGCTGGAGTATCAAATAACAGTTCGGTAGATTTCGGGGTCGCTCGTAGGTGTTTTGTTTTCTAAAAATACATTTTTTGAAACTTGATTTTATACTTATCAAACAATCATCAATCAACTATCCTACCTTATTTCCTTTTCGCAATGTTTTTTAAACTACACTCGTAGTAAATAATATTGTTCAAAAGGATCTTCATTTCAATGTAATGCAATATGATTTGAAAAAATGTGCCCCCTGATAATTTTCGTAACGGCGCCCATGGTTCCCTCCTAACCTTAAAATCTAAAAAAGGTCTACCAACGCGGAAGGGACAAAATCCGCAATGATAAAATATGATAACGAAATTTGACTGAGCTTTCCAAAAAGTATCGTTAGCAAAAATAAATTCCATTTCTGATTGGTTGAAATTAAAGTTCGTATCGAGACTAGATATGACAGTTGACATGTATCGTTGTCAAATGTTATTTTACCTACGTCATTGGTTTCGTTACTAGAGACGTCTCCCAAAAGTATGAATTTGGCTGCCAGCTGCAGGCTTCGACGATTGTACGCAAGCAAAAATTAATAAAAACAAGCCTAAAGACGAATGACGTAAAATGATATTTGACAACGACGCATGTCAACTGTCACACCGAGTCTCGATACCAACTTTAACTTTAACCAATCTCAAACGATATATTCTGTAGAGTTCAGTAGTTTTTTTGTGAAAATATTACACCATTACGAAAATTATAGGTTTGTTCCAACATAACACAAAACCAGTTTGCGTACTGTCGGGATTCTGCGCAGTCTAGATTTTGTGTTCCAACAAACTTCGGACTCAAACCTGTACAAAAATTTAGTGTTCCAACACAACCAAAACTAATCACAAACTAGTTTATGTACTGTCAAATCTGTTCCTGGGTTTGAGTAGGTACAAATTGTCAAGACTTGCGCAAAACGAGTTTGTAAAACGTCATCCTAACCTGATAATTTTATTATTGTATTTTTATTATGTAAACATTCATATTATTTAATAGGTACACGTGTAAACACATAATTATTATTTAGGATTGTAGACATCCAAATTGATAAATATTTTCATTAGTTTTTGTTATTTCTCAAATTCAAAATTTGACATTGGTTGTGACGTTACTGACAGTATAAATTGGACAAAAAATTTGTTGGAACACTTCCGAATTGAGTGCCCAATCCTCGACAGGTCATCGACTAATAGTCGTTGACATGTCGTCGACAATAAGTTGTGGACAAGTTTACGCACAGTCACAAAATTGTTGTTGGAACAAACCTAATGAAGTAGATTTTGACAAAAAATAACGCTTGCTTCGAAATAATTTCAAGGTCACAGCGTATTCAATCGGTTTGATATTTGAGAACGTCTTCTTGGGTACCTTTATTCTTTGGTTTGGCGTGGAGCGATCACCGACATAACCTTAAACTAGACGGCTAATGCCATATGATAAAAATTGATCAATTACGAGATGACTGGTGTCCATAATGCATGCGCATTGTGTTTGTCATATTCACCGACATAACCTTAAAGTCTATGTTCCGACATTGGCGTACCTTAGGTAAAATGATTGGGTCTAGAACGAAAATAAGTGAAATGATGAAAACAATTTAATGATTTAGGTTGGAGTTTTCATTTACTGATTGGAAATATTATTATTTGTGATAACAGGATGTTTTTTATAAAATAGTATAGTATAGGTATAAATAGCTGTATCGTTCGAGTAAGACATATAGTATCCTCAATTTATATCATTGAAATAACTTTCTGAAGCAAAATGCTCTGCACATATTCTTGTTGACGAGTGCGGAAGCGGTTCTAAAGGTCTTCCGATTGCTTTCAACCATTCATTACAATGGTCTTCAGGTATTCTAAAATATCATTGTGAAGCAAATATACATTCGTTCGCGTAAAATAATTACTTTTTGGTATAATAAATGTGTGTGAATCAAAGTTGTTGAATAGATGCATGGTATATAACAATTTTATTGTGTTTCTTATATTGACTTTTACCTATGAAACATAACACCTTTGGGATGGTTTGTTGAACGGTTCTTACACCAAAGTACAAAACACTTCATTTTTACAATAAATTCACTATTTCTCTATCGAATATCGGTTAAACACCAAACAGAACAGTGGACGCCTATGAACAGAAAACAATATGTCTCGTCTCCTCGAATCGGCAAAGCTCGAGAACCGAAACCCAGATGTTAGACGTACTGGTGTCCATTGCGCATTGCGCAGAGACGTTTTCGGAATGTTCAATTGGATGAGTTTCTTGTGTGGTGGGAATATGGATATTAGCCGTCTAGTTTAAGGTTATGTCGGTGGGAGCGATGGATTGAAAGGACCGTGGGCACATAAATAGCCATCAAATTTTGAAGCTTTTTAGATTTACAGCGTACTCTATCGGTTTTCCCATAAAGGCCCCCATACACGATCAAACAAGTTTATAAAAACTAAATTTGATGAAATGTTTGTCAAGCAAGTTTGAGGATTCTGCATTTTTAGTAGTGTTTGTATACGAGTTCACTTATCATGGATTTTGAAGAATTGGCTTATTTGTATTTAACTTTCAAGAAACTAAAAAAAAGGAATAGATCAAAGTGATGCAAGCAATGGTTACTGAAAAGAGCACAGTATACATACTTAAATCTATTAAACGAAATGAGATGTGAGCCTCAAGACTGGCATAATTGTATGAGGATGGACGAGGACAGTTTTATCTGTTGTTGTTATCACCGAAAATTGAGAAAAAAGATACTATAATGAGAAGTGCTATATCTGCAAAGTTTGGCTTGATGGGATCACACACCGTCAAACTTGACTGATAAGCCTTCTATCTATCTATCTATCTGTGATGGGGGTGTCGATACACTGCAACCTATAAGATCTATTGTGCCCCCTACTGCTGCCCATTCGTTGAGGATGTCTCAACGATTAGAGCAGTTCCTCCAGTCCTATTGCTTTCAAAAAGTTCAGGATGTCGGCTTTAGGTTAGGTAGATCTTCGCCTTCTATTTGATATTCTCCGAGGTATCGTACTCTTGGATTTTGCAGGGAAATGCATTCTGAGAGAATGTGGATAGAGGTTTCCTCCTCTTCCTCGCAGAATCTGCATTCTTCTTTGTCTACTAATCCTCTCAGCCGGCAGTGCCCTTTTAGGATACCCGTTAGTATTCTGAGCTTATTTTTACTTTTACTGACGCAGTCGTCAGATCTCTTCTGGTTATAGTTTCCCAGTAGTGTCTTGGCCTGCCTCATTCCTTGTAGTCCTATCCAGTATTGGGATCTTTTGTTATTTACTTCTTTTCCAAGTTCATCAAGTATTGTACTGGTGCTTATTCCACAGAAGGGTTCAGGTCCCAGAAATGGTGTTTCAGCCCCTTTTTTTTGCGAATACGTCTGCTATTTCATTACCCTCCACTCCAGTGTATCCCGGAACCCATAGGAGGGTAACAGTGTTATTCTTGTCTAGTTCGTTTAGATTCTCTAGGCACTCCCAAACCATCTGGGAGTTGATTACGTGGGAGTTCAAGGCATTAATGGCTGCTTGGCTCTCTGACATGATGATGATCTCTTGTCTGCGAAAATTTCTTTCTATGTTGAACTGGACACATTTTCCGATGGCGTATATTTCAGCTTGCAAAAAGGGCTCGGAGATTTGCCTAAACTTTCAGAATATTTGGTTCCAGGCCTATATACTCCTATTCCTGTTCCTTCTGTTGTTATTGAACCATCTGTGTACCATTTAATGGCACTTCTCTTGAGTTTTGGGATGGTATCTTTGTCCCATTCGCTTTTGTTACTTAGCTTTGTGTTGAATTCTTTCACAAAGCTAAACTTCTTTGTCATCTCATCTTGGGGCATGTCCCAGGTTTGATGATTTCCAGGAAGGAGTCGAAAATTGCATTTAGTTGATCCTTCAAACCATAAACTACTTTTCAGGCAAAAACAGAAAAGTATCAAACTTATAATCAAGCCGTCAAACTCACAAACTTCACCCACACTCGGTCCAACTAATTTGTCAAGCTGGCTTGACAAGCCAAGTTTGTCAAACGAGTTTGATCGTGTATGGGGGGCCTTAACAGTAAAGTTGGTAAATAAGGTATCTAGTGATTAGTGTCTGTTTGACATCACTTGACATAAGGGCTGTAGTGATGAAAAAGTGAAGTCCATATAATATAATATACATTAAACATACGACAAGCAAGAAACGATAAATAATGAACAATCTCATTGCCTCGTTATTATCATTGAAGGTTAGTTATTAGAAAATATAACTAAAAATACCAAATTCAGTACAGCCAACTTAATTTTCCTCCAATGACGTAGCCTTTCCCTTTCTTCAGACACCCCCTTGTGCAAATTCTCATTTATTTCATAAACCCCCTCTGTTAATAAGGACCCTGATTCTATCGAGGTTTTTTTTAGTTCATTTACGATTAAAAAAAACTATCTTTCTATTGATATTTTGAATTTGTGAGTAATTGAGTAATCTACAAAAATTTTGTAATGGCTAGTTGGCAACCCTGACGCTTGACCTGACTCCACTCTTACAATAGGCCTCGTGCATACTACTAAGTGGGGGTAACACTGTGGAACACCAGCGAAACAGGTGGCGCATTTTGAAAACTTTTTGAGGCCGCTCTTCATTAACTTAACATAAGGTTTTACGTGAAATTTGTAATTAAACGGATTTAGAATAACGATTGAATGTTAAAATATCTATATCAAATAATAAATTTAATGTTGTTCTATTCACATATATATTTTTTAATAATATTATGTGAATATTATATTATTTCTCTAAAAATACAACTGAAATGAGGTTATGTTATTAAAAACTAAAAATTACGAAAATATTATGACATAAACTTACTACTTTTATGCATGAATATTATGGTAAATTACTTCATTCAACTTTCAACAAAGTTATTTTAACGTTTTATTTATTATTTTTTCAAAAAATTTCATTTCGCAGTTTGCAGCTTCCCTAAAATATAAAAAAGCGGCCTCAAAAAATGCGATGCGCGCGCATCTGTACGAGGCCTATAGGATCTCTCATTTTTGACATAATTATTAATTAGATCGTAATTAAATAACTTAGATTATTATTTTTTGGGCATCGTAAAATGTTTGATAATAAAACATGAAATAAAATAAATGGATTTGATTGTCAAGAAATTAGAAATTTTTAATGAGATGACAATAAAGTTAATACCATTTTCCAATTTGCACGCTCATAGTAATAAGCAAAAATTAATAGGAAATGCATACAATGGGAGATAATAAAAATAAAACAATAAAAGGATAAATTAATCAGATCGAGTTAAATTGGAATATTTTATGATTTTAATAAACTTTAATGTAATTTTTCAATTTGCACGCCTCGAAGTAATTGATTAAAATAATTAAAAACAATACTAAATTAATGGGATATTTTATACAATGGCATATAATAAAGTTAATTAAATTTGAAGGTCTTAATTTTGTTGTTCAGATTGCAGAATGTTTAAATTAGTACAATGGGCTTTTAATTAAAAAAAAGGATAATTTCGTGAATTGGGATTTTATATTTTTTAAAGAATATTTAAACAAAATAATAAAACGAATACAGTCGTAATAAATTTTATTTTATATATAAAATTTTATTACTTAATTATTTCGGATCCAGTATAATCTACAAATAAAAAAGTCATAAGTTGAAGCATTTGGAAGTTATCCAATTTAAATTCAAAAAAACACACCTCTTTTTTCGTTTGGCCAAGAACAGTTTAAGGTCTGTTACTAATTATTTAATCATCTACAATCATTATTCGTTAAATAAACGTCTAGGTTGACAACATTGTTTTCGTTTTTTTGGTCTGGACCTCTGATGTTTATTAGTAAATTTTAATTTGAGTAGGGGATAAAATGAATTAGTTTTTGTTTGGCAACATCGCTAGAGTTGGACCAGCAGCGTAACTTTAAAGCAATGGACCCATTATCTCTCAAATGTATTTTTGTGAGATTTTTTTGTAAATTTGAACAAAATAGAAAAAATTAGTTTTAACGACATTAAAACAAGGTTCCAGTTTTTTCCAAGAAGTGAAATAGTGGATTCATTTTTATAACTCTTTGTACTTCAAATACTTTTCTTTATGGATATTGAAACCACTTATTTTATTAAAAGGTTTTTTAATTTTAACGTTTCGACTTTCTTCATCGAAAGTCGTTTTCAAAATGGCATAACAAAATATATAATAAAAAATTTACTATAGAAACAGAACACTTGATAATCTTACAAAAATATGACAGCAACATTAGGACACGGAGAAAGATTTTGAAATTCAAGATGTCAAAATCTGTTTCCATCATATTTTTGTGCGTTTCTAGGGACGAATTTAAAAAAAAAGGAGAGCCGATTTGCATATTATAAGAGAATTTATACTTCGTCATAAATGAAGTTTACATTATCATAAGAAAAAAATCAGATAAAAACTTATGATACTATCCCGATATTCTTTTTGCAATTAACTCTTTTTGTAAAATAGGCATCCAAATTTTAGAAATATCAACCGAATAATTGTAAACACATTCGTTATTATTTAAACATATCAATGCGGCTTCTTTAACTTTGCGGTTATAATTATTAGGTTCTTTTAATAATCTAGTTGAAGAATTCCATCAAAATCCCATGCATGTTCACATATTTTTGATTTTTTGAATTATTTATTTCTATAGGACACACTCCAGAACGGTATAGTAGACCTACCAGAGATGATACGGCAATGGCCAGACATATCTGCAGCAATAGACGCATAAGATGGGCCTTGAACACCTTCCAACCGTTTAAATCAGCAGGAGCTGATGGAATATTCCCCGCCCTATTCCAGCGCGAGCAAGAAGAAATCCTACCACACCTAGTGTGTATGTGAGTAGCAGTCTAGAACTGGGATATATACCGGAAGTATGGAGAAGGACCAGGGTCACCTTCATTCCTAAAACAGGGAAAAGGGATACAACCAATCCTAAATCCCTTCGACCAATTAGTCTCACATCGTTCGTTCTGAAATCGTCTCACTATGCCAATCCATAGTTCAGTAATGTTTAATCGCAGTTTTATATATAACGCAGTGTCATTATATAACGCGATACCAAATGAATTTAAAATTTTTAAACACTCTACATTTAGGTCTAAAGCAAAAAAATTCTTTTTAGATGAGCAAAACAATGATTAATATGGCATATGACACTTTTGCAATTCGGAGCTCTGTTCAATGTTCCCTTCCTTAGAAAAATTAATATTTGACTATATAGTAAAATATTTTTTTTTACATTTTTTAAAATTTTTTTTTTTGATATTGTATTATTACTTTTTTATATATATATATATATATATATATATATGTCAAAATATATATATATATATATATATATATATATATATATATATATATATATGTAACCCTACGTTCCGGCACCAAAAACGACCTTATATAGACGTTGTGGCACCATATAAAACGTTGTGGCACCAATTTTTGGTGCCACAACGTTTTAAGTCATTTTTGGTATCTTGAGCACCCCAGGATGCCCCACAGCAATTTTCAGGAAGGTGCCACTTGGACCATTTATATGTAAAAACCCGATTTTAGTTAATCCGTATACTCCCCAGGGGTCACCCAGACTCGTCTATAGCATACGCTACGTACAAGCACCAGGACGCGACCGAAGCGTTGTGGCACCATGAACGAAAGTACGTTCAAGCACCTTTTAGTCGTGTTTTGTGAATGCGATGTAAAAATAAACAACTTGATATTTGCGATGTAAGCTTAAGAGGTAAATCTTGCTTTTGGATTGCGATTCATGCTTTAATAGGTAGAATTATAATTTTTCATAAATTATTTTATTAAAAATAATATAAATAATAACATTTGGGAATTAAAATTTTCTCCACGACCACTAATGAATGTAGTTATTCTAAAATCACTTATAATAACAGAAAAGAAACATTATCGCTCTTGAGATTGAATGAAAATTCTGAAACATTTGTCTCTTATGTATTTTATACGTACTTCATTATATCACTAGAGATACTCTTTATTCCATACTTGTTTAAAAAAATAAGGTTTGCCATGAATGTCGAATTAGTTGACGTGGTCTTAATATTGGTTTGTAAAAACTTTTAATTTATTAAAAAGGAAAAGAAATTCAAACGATTCAGATGTAGAATTTGCTACCGCAAAAATCCAAGCTTGAATATAAAAATACTACCGCCACAAAGTTGAGAGATTGAGGTTTAATATATTTAATTTCTATTTTCTGTGGTCGTGGAGAAAGTACAGTCTGTTACTCTGTTGAAATGAAGATCCGACACTCGTGGTTCCTCCACTTGTGTCGAATTCTCATTCCAACCTTGTTACAGAATATACTATTATTTATACTTTATGACATAAATAAAGTCAGTCTACAAAATATCGTGTGTTAAATATTTTTAAATTAGGAAAATGTGTAAAAGAATTAAAAAGTAATAAGGATTATGTATTATTTTACACAAAAATTTTTAATAATCAAAAACCTTTTTTTTTATTTAAATGAAACAATTACTTATAATAATATCGATGCTATGTCTTTAAAATTTTATTTTTTTTTTACAAAAAAAGCTTTAATTTTTTTTATTAACTTCCTAGAAATATACAATCTGTCTTTTACAAAACAATAAGTACTTAAGCTTTAAATAAATAAAATATCAATTGCTGAAGGACCTCGGTCGATGGCCATTTGACTTTGTCAATAAAGTACTATTATTATTAATTATAAAATATCTTTAAAAAATTTCTGAAAGTTTATAAAGAATTATGTATTTTAAGAGCAGAAAAATGTATGGAGATGATAGGTTACGTAAAATAAATCAAATAGTGCAATTTTGTTTCAAAAAGGCTCATTTTAAATTATAAACAATTATGCATTTTGTGTAAAATAATAAATAATGTTGATAATTTTAGTCATTTTATTAATTTCTTAGTTAATTAAGTTGTGTTTTTACAAAATTTCGATAGAACGCCAATTCATTTCTCAAGAGTAATTTTTACATTTACACTTACATTTTATACTTTACATTTTTACATTTACACTTACATTTTACACTTCACATTTTTACATTTAAATAATTAAAATTAGATTTTAATTTTAAATTATAATAGCGGTATCCATAAATAATCAATTATTTTAATAACAACCAAACCGATTATTTTTTTTATATTTATTAAAAAATATAATATCTAAGACCTTTTGCCATTTTTAATATTTTCAAGGTAAGTTTTTACAGTTTTAGTTTTTTGTTCGCCACTCCATTGATTATAATTATTTACTTATTTAGATCCATTGAATCTTTTGAATTTTTTGTCCTAACTTAGTAATAAAAAAATTAAATTTATGTAAATATCCGCATTTTATAAATTTATGTATAAAAATTAGGTAATAATTTAAAAAAATTAAAAGCACTTTAAAGTAAAATTAAGTTTTTAAAAAATTGGAAAATTAATAAAAAACAATTTTTGTCTAACGCCTCAACCTCCGAGGCGAATACTTCTTTTCAAAATAAAATTGAAATAATATATGGTGCCAAAAGGATATACATTTCAAGTTATTATATTATATAAACTTTGTGGCACCACGCAGGAAGGAACGTTCAGGCACCATTTAGAAGCGTTTTGTGAATTCCGCGTAAAAACTAAAAAATTGTTGAAAAATCTTGGTAGGTATTTTAACGGATTGCGGTGTAAGCTCTTTAATTAAAAATTATATAGATAATAACATTTGGGCATTAAAAACCCCTCTTTTATCAAGAACCACTAAAACAAAATCTTAATTTTACGAGAAAGTTATTCGTTATAAAAAAATCATGTTTGTAAAAAAAATAGGATTCGTATATCACAATTTTAAGTTACATGTAGAAAATTAAGAAAATGTGTAAGAATATTAAAAAGTAACTACGATTATTTAGTATTTTACTCAAAATGTTTATATAAGTAAGTTGTTGTCCAAACTAAAAATTTTTACATCAAAAACCCTCAAATGGAACCTTTACTTATATCAATATCTACGGAATCTCTAAAATTTTATTTTTTTGCAAAGAAAGCAATAACAAAATGAAATAATATAAAAATTGTTCACTTATACTTAGAATATAGTGCAATTTTGTTTAAACAATGTGGCTCATTTTAAAATATTAACAATTGTGCCATTTGTGTCAATTAATAAATAATTTCGATAATTTTTCTCATTTAATTAATTTCTTAGTACATTTGTGTTTTTACAAATGAACTAAAATTTGTATTTGCCAATCTTATTTGTCCATAAGACTAATTTTTATGTTTGAAAAACTGAAATTTAATTTTTAATTTGAAAATTTATATTTATGTTTTATTTTAAATGATGCATACAATTTTTTCAATTCCTAAACATTTTGTGAATAATAATGAAGTAATGTTAGTTTTCTATTGATACATTTTTACTTTTTAAGACACCGTACAGGTATTCTAAGATTTGGATATTCTGATCTTATTTTATGGACTTTAGTAAGATTTTTCTAAAGAATAAACTAAAATAATATTTTTTTCCACTTTTCGTTTCCATTTGTGGATATACTGTATATTCTAACCTAGAGCATTTTTTAGAATACGCGATTTTGGCAAAAATTACAAGACTTCAAATTAAAATGACTTAATAGAAATTATTAATTAAAAAGACAGATTCAACAGTTTACGAATGTTTAATAGTATTTTTTATTAATTAAAAGTCTCATTATAAAATTGGAATAAATATTAAAATATGCATTGCCAGAGAAGGATATTGACCAACAGCTCGCACAAAATGTGATCTCGATGAAACTTGGCATTTAAGTACTTGAATGGGTGTAGAAAACGATAAAAAAATCTTTGCTTCTCTAAAGTATATGCTAACTTCACAATTTCGAAAATAAAATCGAAAACTTGGTTTTTCTTATATCTGGAAAAAAAATAAAAATTTCGAAAAACTAATAGCACCAAAAGAGCGGAAAATTGTACTAAAAATTATATTTAAAGTTAAAAAGTTAAAGTTAGTTAAAAAAAATTGTATTACTGTAAAAAATTATTAAAAATAAGAAAGTAAATTCGAAAACTCGACGCGCGCCGAGCCGTTGAATTCAAATATTCAGGCGAGACGTTCGGAAAAATTAAAGTATCTTTGTGTAAATTGTAAGCAAAAAAACAAAAAAGGAAGCATTTTAAAGAGGAGACTCTAAGCTTTCTCAGAAATCCATTAATTTTTAAATTTTTTTTTGTTTTCTCATAGAAAATTTGATCGGCAGTTATAATTTCTAAAATTCTCACTGCTTTTTATAAAAGTGAAGATATCTATTAATAGAGGCATAACAAAAAAAAATCCTTGTAGATTTATCATTATTATACTTTTACTTTTGATTTAAATATAATTAAAATGATGATTATCTGGGTTTAGTAAAACTTATGTTTTAAAATTTTCATTTTTTTTACAATATTCATTCGACGCAATTTTTATTTTCAAAATAGTGTTTATATAAATCAGAAATTATTTTTTTTTAATAAAGTTAAAAATAATTTAGAAATTGATTTATATAAAATAAAATTTTTTATAGTAATATAAATTCTTTTAAAAAATAACTTATAATATAATGTTTAGTAAAATTTTCCGCTCTTTCACGTGGTGCTATTAGTAATTCGAATTTTTTTTTTCGAGATATAATGGAAAAACCAAATTTACGATTTTATTTTCAAAATTGTAAAGTTAGCATACACTTTAGAGCAGCAAAGATTTTTTTATCGTTTTCTGCACCGTTTCAAGTACTTAAATGCCAAGTTTCATCGACATCACATTTTGACGAGGTCAAACTCTCTGACAACTGGGCTATTGCTTATTTGCTCCAATAAAAATGTACTGTTTGTATGCTATATGTAGGATTAAAAGTTTTTTAACTTTTTGACTTTAGGTTTTTTTTATAGAAAATTTTGTCATACGCATTAATTTGTTAAAAAATATTTTTTCAGATTTTTCATTATTCTTGTCTAACGCCCCAACCTCCTTAAGCGTTCGAGTCGAATATGTCTGTCCAAGATAAAATTGAAAAGTGTATTCTGAAATAATATATATGGTGCCAGACAGCATATACAGTCAAAACATATATACGGTGCCGGTAGAACCTCTTATCTCTCTACAATTCCGGGTTTGTATACGTCGATTTAGTTTTTGGTGCCAGTACGTAAGATTACCGGTATATATATATATATATATATATATATATATATATATATATGTTCTGCTTTAGGTTTCCACGGGCATTATATGAATATATCTTTTGTTTGTTAATGTGGTTAAGTATGAGTAGCCCTATGCTAAACTTCGCCACTCCCACTTTTGTTTTTTATTTGTTTAAATTATAATTTGTATTCTTTCATCTGGGAAATAAAGACGTTTATTATTATTATTATTATTATTATTATTATTATTAAAACGGTGGAGAAAGCAACTGATAACTATATCAGAACAGAAATCCTGGAACGGGTGCCTCTGCACCCCCATCAGCATGCGTACCAAACGGGCAAATCCACGGAGACCGCATTGGTGCAATTGACAGATGAAACCCAGGATGCACTAGAGAACAAAGAATCTGTAGTATGTGTCTTTCTAGACATAGAAGGGGCTTTTGACAACACACCACACGAAGCTGTCAAAAGAGCACTAGACTAGACTACCAGATGGATGTCGCGACTACTGTCTACCAGACTAGCAGAGACTAAAATGGGACAAGACACTATTTCCATCTGCACAACCAGAGGATGCCTACATGGAGGAGTGGCCTCCCCTCTTTTGTGGAGCTTAACAGTGGATCGACTCCTCTGCGATTTGACCGAGATTGGTATATCGTGTCAAGGCTATGCAGATGACATAGTCACAATCGCAAGAGGCAAATTCGAGAATACCCTCTGCGATATAGTTCAAAGAGGGCTGGACTATACCAAAGAATGGTGTCAATCGATGGGACTTAGCGTCAACCCCATCAAGACTACCTTAGTTGCCTTTACACGGAAAATAAAGATTAACCTCAAAACCATCGAATTGGACGGGAAAGTTATTGAATGGAAGTCAGATGTCAAATATCTGGGACTAATACTAGATAATCAACTCATCTGGAATAAGCATGAAAAAGAAGTAACCAGCAAAGCTACGAAAGCTCTAATGGTGTGCAGAAATTTTGCGGGAAAAAACTGGGGATGTAACCCAAAGATCCTGCAATGGATGTACACGTCAATAGTGAGACCGGTCATCACTTATGGAGCAGTAGTCTGGGGCAGCAGAACTAAGCTGGCCAGTACAAAGGCAAATCTAGCGAAAATCCAAAGACTAGCCTGTGTATGCATAACAGGTGCAATGAGAACGTGCCCAACGGCCGCTATGGAGGTAATCCTGAGCCTTACACCCCTCCATATAATAGTGGAGAGTATAGCGATAAGGACAACCTACAGAATGACCAGAGAAGTATCAACCAAACGCAAGTTTCGACTCCTTCCTGGAAATCACCAAACCTGGGACATGCCCCAAGATGAGATGACAAAGAGGTTTAGCTTTGTGAAAGAATTCAATACAAAGCTAAGTAACAAAAGCGAATGGGACAAAGATACCATCCGAAAACTCAAGAGAAATGCCATGAAATGGTACAGAGATGGTTCTAGAACAACAGAAGGAACAGGAATAGGAGTATATGGGCCTGGAACCAAATATTCCGAAAGTTTAGGCAAATCTCCGAGCATTTTCCAAGCAGAAATATACGCCATCGGAAAATGTGTCCAGTTCAACATAGAAAGAAATTTTCGCAGACAAGAGATCATCATCATGTCAGACAGCCAAGCAGACATTAATGCCTTGAACTCCCACGTAATCAACTCCAAGATAGTTTGGGAGTGCCTAGAAATCTAAACGAACTAGGCAAGAACAACACTGTTACCCTACTATGGGTTCCGGGACATACTGGAGTGGAGGGTAATGAAATAGCAGACGTACTCGCAAAAAAAGGGGCTGAAACACCATTTCTGGGACCTGAACCCTTCTGCGGAATAAGTACCAGTGCAATACTTGATTAACTTGGAAAAGAAGTAAATAACAAAAGATCCCAATACTGGATAGGACTACAAGGAATGAGGTAGGCCATGACATTACTGGGAAACTGTAACCAGAAGAGATCTGACGACTGCATCAGTAAAAGTAAAAATAAGCTCAGAATACTAACGGGTATCCTAACAGGGCACTGCCGGCTGAGAGGCCACCTAAAGAAACTCGGATTAGTAGACAAAGGAGAATGCAGATTCTACGAGGAAGAGGAGGAAACCTCTATCCACATTCTCTCAGAATGCATTACCCTGCAAAATCCAAGGGTACGATGCCTCGGAGAATATCAAATAGAAGAGGAAGATCTACCTAACCTGAAGCCTACCGATATCCTGAACTTTTTGAGAGCAATAGGACTGGAGGAACTGCTCTAATCGTTGAGACATCCTTAATGATTGGGCAGCAGTAGGGGGCACAATAGCTCTTATAGGTCGCAGTGTATCGACACCCCCATCACCGATAGATAGATAGATAAAACACTGAAAGTTTTCAAATACCTCTGACCTATATGGTAGTCAAGGTCAAACTCCTTCTAATTTCACTTCCTCCAAAATTAAACAATCTTCTCAACCAAAATGTCCTTGTTTCAAAAATTCGTGTATCAACAACACTCTTCAAACCAGTTACAAATTCCGACCACATACCATACAACTTAGTATCAACAACAACAAGTTATTTCTCTATTGCAACTTTCTGCAACTCCTGATGGATTTATATTTTTTATTTGATTTTTCAAATCTCCGCAAAAACTTTTCACATCTCTGTTTCTTTCAGTAACTAACTCTCACTTCCTTTTTTCCACGTTTCCTGGTTACCTTTTTTAATATACCAGGTGATTATTTTTCATTACAATATGTGTCAAAAGAACCATGCATGGGAGATATTTTATGCTCATTTATGTTTTTTGGTGTTAATTGAGGTTTGTAATTTTCGTTCCTTTTTAACTTTTTGTAACTTAGTTTTTTCGACAATTACTATAGTTTTAACGTCGTTTGTAGGCTCTGAGGAAGTTTATGCTCAATAAACGAAACGTTGGCTGAAAATTAAAATTCTTTTTACTGTCCTCCTCCGACAATCCCTGCTACAGTTATCATTATTGTTTTTATGACATTTTTCATACTTTCCTTAAGAATTAGATACATTTCCGATGGAAATCAAGCAGACAAACTCTACATTTTGTGAAAGCTCATAGTGTGGACTATTCTGGTACCCAAGTAGCATTGTTCGCGGCAGGAACGTAGCGGCCACGACGTTGACCACGAATTAGAATTCTATTCAGTTATTGCAGATAAATAGAAATATGTACCTATTACAGAATTTTTAGAAATCAGAACAAAAACTTCTTAATCTCGCTTAACAGATACAAACAAATAAAAACTATCAGCAACTTCGTTTTCGTTACCTTTTATGTAAATTTAGGCAGTTATTTTTTTTGACCCAATAAATTAGTTTTAAATTCGACAATTTTGATTCTCAAACTCTAAATATGATTTTATTACAATAAACTGCATTACCAGATCCTTAAAATAGAAGCAACTAAATGTTCTTCTTTTTGGATATTAAAACCATGATTTTTGGACATTTGTTAGGATTTATATTGCGAAATGAACGTGTAATATATATTTTTAAAGAATTTAAAATCTGGATGAAGCAACAAGAGCAGGAACACTTATTTGCCCGTAAATACTAACCATGTCTACCATTTCTGAATTGATATATTGTTGTGTATTCTCACAAATTATTAAGTTGGAGTTGTAGTTAGAACAAAAATACTCGTTATTGTCTTATTTTTGGGAAAAACTACTCAACAATTTTATAGAAACATATCCACTACAATACAGTAAAACAGTAGAAACCAAATCAATATTATTACGTACAGATAAAATTAGTTTTAGTCAGCGAAATAGTTCCAACCGAATCCATTACCTAATTGATGGTTCGCGTCCAACTCTCGGCTTGTAAAACCGGCCTAACAGCACCGTCAGTTGTCTTCTGGGTTATTTTGAACATTATTATAGGGTCTCCCTTATTAATATAATAGCCAATGTTTATCCGCTTTCTAAATAATCCATTTAACATAAATTTAAAGGTAATTTTGTCGAGTCGAACGGATCCGATCCTCTTAGAACCAATTTATATTTTAATAACCACATTTTTAAGGCCTTATAAACATAAATTATCAATGCCCATATTATAACTTCAATTTGGGATGATTTATAGATAGTTTGTAAAAGATGTTTTATAGGTTAGAAGGTAGAGTAATTGTCTGCGCAACTGTTGTGTTGGTTTTGAAAGTCTTTAAGCGATTTGTTTTATATTCATGATGATGAATTAACTACTATTATAATTTATGAGCTGTGATTGCTTCAATTAAAGCTGTGAAACTAGATTGAATTTATTTTTCAAGCGATAATGATCAGCGTTGTTGGCGTTAAATGTTTTCAAACCTGTCACTAGCTTCTTTAACGATAAACATAAATACTTTCTCTTTTCTTTTTTTATCTTTTTTCCTCAATCAAAGTTGACCCCATATTTTCCATTTTTTAATATATTAACTATTAAGGTTCTGGTGTATTACATTTTCCTCAACTCAGTTCGTATTAAGATTATTTTTGATTTTAACCCTTAGATTTTAATTATTTTACTAGCTTTCTCTATAGTTTGGAGAAGAAGGGAGTGCATTAATTTAATTTGTAGAAGTAGTACAGGTTTAAGAGGTTGAAATTTTTACCTCATCCTTCAATGCTTATGTGTAGTTAAAATGAAAATTTTAATACATTTGATCGACCTAATAAAATATTTCGTTTGATTTAATCATGTTTCCATGGTTTTTACTGTAATAAACCTGTTCTTTTGACAGATAAGTCAGACTTTATTTATTCATAGCCGTATCGTATGTATTTTAATTAATTCGGAAGTTTGTATTAATATATATTTCAAAATGGATTCATTCTAGATATAATATCAGTCCTCCTAAATCCTTGAAGGCAGAATTACTCGTAATAGCAAAGCAACATAAAAACAAATTCAAAAAATATATTTTAGATAAGATGGCCCGAGAAAAAGGAATTGAAATTCTCAGATTGCCTCTATACCATGCTGAGTTACCATTGAACTGATCTGACAATTAAAAGGTTATGTTTCTTAAAACAATACAACATTTAAATTAACTGATGTGCGAAATTTGTTTTTGAAGGCAGTTTCAGATGTAAATGGAGAACATTTGAGAAAAGTGGAAAATTTATTTTGCAAAGTACGCCTATGGAATGTGACGTTATATCCCCACTTTTACTGTACTCCTCTTTTATTCAGAGTATAATTTTGATCGGTTTCTAATGTACTACAGAACTGTTATCAGAGAGAATTGGGAGAAATCCAACAAGGTACCTAATCGACTACGATAAAGTAAAATGGGCAGTAAACTCATTTAAATTATACAAACGAATCAGGCGGGATTTATCAAATATAACAACAGGAGCCCACGAAACTCCACTGCAGTAGATTCTGTGACATATTCAGAGGAAGTTTGGCTCTTGGATATACCAAAATCCATAAGGGTCACTTTCATATCAAAACCTGGGATCTTAGGACACTGCTAGACAGTTTGTGGTAATAGTATCCGTACTATATCTGTAGAGAGTTTGACATTGTCTGTCACGTCACTATAAGTTGAAAAAAGCCATCCACGTTCGCCGAAGCTATTAAGACGCTAAATGATGCATACGAAAAACTACAAAACATCACTCTGTCTCGACATACCGGCATATCAAGGAAACAACAACCAGGCGAGTCTATAGCTGAATGTTCGAGAGCCCTAAATATACTCACTAATTATTGTAAATTTACAAATGCAACTGCAGCTGAATATCAAAACGAGATCGTACGTTTAGCGTTCATAGCTGGAATATCGTCGCAGAAAATAAAAGAAAGACTACTAGAAAATTCCACCGACACCCTGGAAAAGAGTCTTAACCTAGTTTTATCTCTAGAAACTGCGGAAAAGACATCACAACTGCTCGCCGGGACACCTTCTATGTCTGCTCATGTCAACGCTGTTCCTGAAACTCTAGGACATTTGCCAGTTCCTAATCTAGCAGTCACAAACGCTCCAAATAAATCCAGACAAGATACTTATACTAACCAAACCAGACGACGATGTTTTTTTTTTGGTAATATTCATCAGCTTCTGACACTGAATGTTTCAAAAAAGGACACTTTGAGAACGTTTGTCGTAGCTCTGACTTCAACTATCGTACTGCTAATGCTATCGCCACAAACGATGAATAAACTCCTCAAGCTACTGACTCTTACTTGTCAACTATCTCCGCTGCTGCAACTATTCCTATCATAATCAATGAATATCCTACAGATGTACTTCTCGACACTGGTAGCTCAATCAGCTTTATCGATAAAAACTTTGGTCAAACTATCAATCTCAAACAAAAACCTTGTAACCAAGCAATAACTCTAGCATCCCTCAATAATGTTTTTTTTGTCGACGGTCTATGCTATGCAACAATCCAGATTGGTGAAAATGAAACACAAACATGAACACAAGTATAAGCATCAGCCTCTGTTTGCCATCGGGAATCAGTGCGCTGATGTCATCATCGGACACGATATTCTTGGGAAGCACTCGTCAATCGAACTTCAATTTGGACGTGACAAACAACCTTTGAAAATTTGCAATGTTTTAGAAGCTACTGTCCCGCCAGCATCGATTTTCACCAGAGATAAGGCCTAATGCTATTCGCTCAAGACGACATTCTCAAGAAGTTCAAGAATTCATATCTAACGAAATAAATAATCTACTAAAAGACAAAGTAATTTAACCTAGCAACTCACCATGGGGAGCACAAGTACTCGTTGCTGGGGGAGGTCATTACCGTTAGCGTCTTGTCATCGACTACTCACAGACAATCAACAGATTTACAGAACTAGATGCTTACCCCCTCCCAAGCATTGACTCTATCATAACAAAAGTAGTAAAATACAATGTTTAGAGCAAAATTGATTTAAAAACTGCGTACCGTCAAGTCACTATTCTACAAAAAGAAAAAGTGTACACTGTCTTTGAAGCTTGTGGTAACCTCTACCAATTTACGAGGATACCATTTGGTGTAACAATATTGGTACGTCCTGCAGCCGTACTACGCCTTATAATCCTCAAGGAAATGGTCAAGTTGAGCGACTTAATGGTACACTACGATCCAGCTACACCTCAAATCCAACAACGAAGATATTGCTAACTGGGAAAAGGCTTTACCACTGGCACTGCACTCATTGTTATGTACAAGCATTAATATGACTCCACATGAGCGCATTTTTAATCATCCACGTCGTTCACAAAATGGACAGTCTTTTCCGACTTGGCTCCATTCACATGGACCTGTGTTTATGAAACGGAAAGTACGAAGCTCAAAATATGACCCCGCTGTGGACGAAGTTCAATTGTTGCAGGGCAACTCAGAATATTACTTTGTAAGACTGCCTCACGGGCGAGAGACAACCGTTTCCAATAGAAAACTGGCTCCAGTACCACAAAATGTTGAAGAAGTCCTGTCAGATGATGACCTTGATAGTGACCAGTTATCTCTCCGAACCAAGACCCACCTGTCAATGCTGATTCGGAGGTAGAGAAAATGCAACCTCAATTATTATTGGAAGAGCATTTGACAACACCTTCAGAGACTCAATCATCAATTCGCTAAGGAAGAGAGAAATCAAGGACACTTGACGTGGTCTGGATTAACTTTATGATGAAGTAAAACACACACAAACATTATGGAAGAAACGTTACTGGCCCTGGTGACGGGAGTTTGCTAGCAAGGGGGAGCAAGACAACATGCTGCATTAGGGCCCAGGGTAAAAAAAATACCGCGATTAGAGATAGAATGGGAGAGGCTATAAACATGGTAACAACATGGGTGTAATGAAATATTTAAACAACAAATCTACCATGATTATATTCACCCGCAGAAAGAAATTAAAGGGCTTAGGATCTCTTAATGCAAGAGGAGAAAATATTCAAGTGAAGTGCTAAAGTAAATAAAAACTATCAGCAACTTCGTTTTCGTTACCTTTTATGTGAATTTAGGCAGTAATTTTTTTTGACCTAATAAATTCGACAATTTTGATTCTCAAGGGCTTAGGATCTCTTAATGAAAGAGGAGAAAATATTCAAGTGAAGTGAGGGCTAAAGTATCTCGGGATTATGATAGACTTGAGACTTACCTGGAACCCATTTTTAAAAAAAAATAAGGATGGCAGAGACCGTACAAGTGGTGGCCAGAAGCATTTTCAGAACAAAGTGGGATTTAAAATTAGACACTGGTGTGATGGTTAAAAAGAACAGCAAACAGCAAAGAACAGCAATAACCAGACTAAGCTGGATAAAAATACATGCATGTCTGGAACGAGCACGATAAAAATAACGCCTACGGCAAGCTTGGAACCACTTCAGTTTGTGGTACAAGGGGAGGCTAAATTGATTAAAGATTAGGCCATACAAATATAGCAAGATTAGTGGAATGAAACGTGTTTTGTTGTTGTTTGTTAATTTTAACGTCTCTTTTCTGACCTAATAGCCTAAACTGGACGGGACCTACAGTTTATCGTGGGCTCCGAACCACGATCCTTAAACCCAGGACTATGCCTTTGTCATGCAGGTGATCTACCTACTACTAAGTGTGTAATTGTGTCACCAACCCCTATTAGTTCCACGAGATATCCGAACTCATCCGACCTGTTTACCGGCGTGAATGAAACTGCGTATGACACAAATACCTTTTTGCACTTGCCCAAAGTCTTATCTGACTTTAATTCCACTTGAATACGACAGGATTCGAACCTACTCCTCGAACACTGACCAAGCTGAATCGGCAGACGCCTTACCAACTAGGCCACCGTGTCCGGTGAAGGAAACGTGCTAGACATTAGAATAAATACTGCATTCGAGATACCAGACCAAATAGAAAGGTGCAGGTCTAGCATTCAGACGGATCTAATGCTGCGAACTTCATTTGAGCTTTTAGGCTTAAAATTGGTGGTACTATCAATTCGTGAAATACGACTTGTACATATAATAAAGTTATACCGGGTGGCCCACTCGTCAAATTTCGATTGTAGGAGGACGTTTTCTAAGATGAATTTGTCTTCTTGCATTGAAACTACTCTTTAAAGATTTGAAATGGGAATATAGGTCGAGTGATACTTCATACTTCATGAAAGGTGTTTCCACCTCGATGATAATTGTGTTTTATTTTAGCATATTGATTGATTCGTTTTCAAAATATTGATAGCGAAAGTTCTAGAGACGCTCCTATTTCTTGAATATTAATGAATATTTGGATTTTGGATAGTATTCCGCCCCATTTTACTGTCCCTGTGAAAGAATGACTGAACCAAACATTTCCGGGAAAATTGATTGGTCGAAGAGGAGCGATAAAATGGCTGGCTAGATCGCCTGATCTTGCTCCTAATGTAACTACAGAACTCCTTCTATCTTTCTTCATGATTTAGAAGAGATAATTCTCAGAGAATGTGCAACAATTCGACAATAAACATTTACCCGAGTTCGAAAAGAATTTCATAATGTCTAGCTATCAATGGCGCACATTTTGAGCAACTCTTATGACTTGTGGTTGTTTGAATCAAATAAAAGTCCTACAAATCTCCTGGAGAGGATGGTATCTTTCTAGCCCTGCTACAAAAGGGCTCTGATATCTTAACTCCTCATCTAATTAAGATATTCAAGATGAGCTTCATCTTGGGATGTATTCCAAAAGGATGGAGAAAGGTTAGGGTCTGCTTTATTCCTAAGAGTGGCAAACGTCCTCAAGAGGAACCAAAGTACTATAGACCTATAATCATTACCTCCTTTCTACTTAAAAGTATGGAAAAAATACTTGATACCTATATAAGAAGTGAATATCTACCAAAAATACCGCTTCGCGAAGAACAATTTGCCTATCAATCAGGCAAATCCACTGTAGATGCCTTGCATTGGCTTGTAAAAGACCTTGAAAAGGCAATTGCTTCAAAGGAAGTAGCGAAGAGGGTGCATTTGATAACACCTCATATGAATCAATCAGCGCCGCCGCAACAGCAAAATGTATCGGACCTTCCATAATCAAATGGGTTCAAGCCATGCTAAATACTAGGAAAATAATTACCTACCTCGGAGGTAAATCGACTACTATAAAAACAGTAAAAGGTTGTCCTCAAGGAGGAGTTTTATCACCTCTACTGTGGTCACTTGTAGTTGATGACCTCTTAGCAAAGCTCAAAAGAAAAGGATTTTGTGCTCTGGGCTATGCTGACAATTTAGTTATAGTGGTTAGAGGCAAACACAACAGTATTATTGCTGATCGCATGCAATATGCCTCAAATATTATAACTACCTGGTGTTCGAAGGAAGGCCTATCAGCCAATCCTAATAAAACGACACTTGTTCCATTCACTAACAGGCGGAAATTAAACATTCCGTCCCCAAATATGAATGGAATAACCCTCTCTTTCTCAGAAGAGGTAAAGTATCTAGGAGTCATCCTTGATAGGAGACTTACGTGGAACGCACACCTCGCGCATACTATCTCAAAAGCAACAAGGGCTCTGTGGACGTGCCGTAGGCTTTTTGGGAAAACGTTGGGTCTGAAACCGAAAATGATCTATTGGTCGTACATAACGGTGGTCAGATCAATCATCACCTATGCTTGTTTGGTGGAACAAAACAACGCAGCAAAGAACAATAACAGAGTTGCAAAAAGTGCAACGCCTCGCCTGTATAGGGATCACGGGTGCAATGAGATCCTGTCCTAGTGCAGCCTTAGAGGTAATGCTGGACCTTCCTCTACTACACCTACATGTGAGGAGGATCGCTCTGGAAAGTTGCTATAGGCTAACACAGGCCAAATCTTTGAAACCTGGCGACTTGACGGGGCATCTTGAGATACTAAGGGTTGGAGTAACCCAATCCATGATGATGCCCACGGACTTTATGTCTGCTAAACAAGATTTCGAACTTACGTTAAACGTTATCATCAACAAACGTGAGTTAACACAAACCGAAGTCGCTCTAATTACAAGAGGGGCCCTCACTTACTATACTGATAGGTCAAAAACAAACGAATGAGTAGGAATAGGAGTTATTGGCCCTAGGACTAGGATGTCATTAACCCTGGGAAACACAATATTCCAAGCGGAATTATTAGCAATAGATTTCTGTGCCCAAGAGTGCCTTAAAAAAAGCCTCAACTCAGCCAGAATATTTATTGCATCCGATAGTCAGGCTGCTTTAAAGGCTCTGAAGTCCACCACTTATGAGTCCAAAACAGTCTGGAACTGTAAACAATCCCTTAAGCAACTGGCTAGCCACAACAAAGTAACATTGTTATGGGTGCCAGGGCATAAAGGAATTGTCGGAAATGAGATTGCTGATGATCTCGCAAAAGAAGGAGCTTGTACTCCTTTTATCGGACCAGAACCATTCTGTGGTATCCCAAAAAGCCGCATTGTGGAAGAAGTCCGAAAATGGGAAAAGGAACTTAGTGTGGCCTATTGGGAAAACATTCCAGGCCAAAGACAAGCAAAAAGGTTAATATACGACCTCTGCTCGATACGCTAAATTGCTCTTGGAGCTTCAGAAATCTGATCTCAGAGTAATCACAGGAATTCTCATTGGACACTGCTCACTCAGACATCATATCTGTAAAATGGGCAAAGGGGACAGTGGAACATGCAGATTCTGCAATGATGCAGATGAGACGGCGGAACATATTATCTGAAACTGCAGAGTAATTGTCCGCCAACGCCTTAAATACCTGGAACAGGTCATCCTAGAGCCTGATCAGGTTACAGAACTAGTTCCAAAAAAGATAATATGCTTTCTGAAAAGCCTAGATCTTCTGGACAAAATATAGATGTAGGGTATACACAAAAGATCATATAGGTCGCAGTGTGGTAAGGCCAATGTGGGCCAATCGACCACTTTGTAATCTACAATCTAGGAGCGCCCATACCTTTCAAATGAGGTATCACTCGACCCTTATTTCCATTTGAGTGGTTCTCTAGGAGAGAGGGAAGCTCAGACAGAATGTAAATTTTTACGTTTGACAATGCAATGGGCGCCATCTCCTATACAGAGTAGAGATTCTTAACCTCAGGTATGTTTCTAATTGGCTTGTAATTTTAAAAATCAATAATAACGACTACTGAGATAAATTCAAAAACATTTATTAATAACAAAAAAATCAGTAACGAAAAACCTTTTATTGAATGTGCAATAAATATTTGGTTGAATAAGGTAAGTGTGTTTTTATTTACTACAAAGAAAAATTAGCAGTTACAAGTGAAATTTATTGTTACTTTCTCACCTTATTCTCCAATACCTAAGTTATTTATAGGTTAAGTAATTTTTAACCTTAAAAATTAATTATGGCCTTTTATTGTTTTAAAATGTTTTAAATATCGATATTTAATGAAAATTGGTACCTTTATTTAAGACTAAGTCTTCCTTATTCCTATAGTTATTGTTGTTAAATGGATGTTCTTCAAAAATACAACTGGAATAACGGAAACTGGATAAGTTTAGTCAGGATACAATTCGATCAGGATACACTGGATCTCTTAATCGGGACGCAGAACAGGAAGGATGATTGTGGCTTCTTCTCTTGATTCAAAAGTTTTTTTTTTAAATATCGTCACTTCTTGACAGGTAATGATTTTTATTCTTGTATCAGTGTTGCTTTGACTTGACTTCGTTTGTTTTTAGTCAGGCAGAGCGATGTGAACTGTTCAAAGAGTTTTAAGCAAAAAGCCTCGCTTAACAGCGAGAAACAGTTTTTATAAAAGTCCAAGTCATAGCTCACTAGATTGGAATTTGACAGTTTTTTAACTTAAATTTTTTCAAAATTCAAACATTATTAATTTTTATACAATTTTTAATTAGCACCAAATTATTATAGAGACAAAAAGTCTAATATTGATGTATTTTTTGTACAATTCCTACTTATATTAACTTTATACAAATACTTTTTATGTTCGTTATTATTAATTTCTTAAATCTCATAAAACTTTATTATTATTGCCTTTTTTACTGTATTTCTTCAATTTTGGAAGTTCCAATACTCTATTTCCCCGATTTATACTATTTCCCTTGAATTTGAATAGATTATATTGATGTATCATGATATTGAAATTTGAGGTTAAGTTTAAAATTTCTTTTTCTCCAAACACTTAATATAAGAATGTTCTTATTGTTATTATAATCGCATACTTATCTGAGATTATATTATTTTAAATTTTTCTATTCAGTTCTTTGCTAGATTACTCGCAAACACCCAAAATCTCCTCATGAAACTTTATAGTTTCTTTTACAATTACTGTGTTAAAATTAGTTTCAAACATTATTTTTGAAATCACATTCTGTCCTGTGATTACTTAAAGTATAATAAATAGTTATTTTATTGGTATTAATACAATTATCTGTTTCCTTTTTTTTACTCTTCGTATTGAATATTAAATTTTGTATTCTCTTTTTCAGCTGGTTTTAATGTCTATTTCTGTATTGTAACGGTTAACTAAATTTAGTTAACATTAAAACATTCTTTACGTTCAATCAATATCACAAAGTTTTAAAATTATTCATAAGAAACGGCAACATCTCAATTAAAACTGTTCCCAGGAGTACAAAAGCATAAAAGTCAACAGCAATCAAGTCAGAATAATAATGATATTTTGTGACTACCCCCTGCCTTCAGAGAAGTCACATTAACACAAAAATCACCCCTTAAATTCTTAAAAAACGACGGGAGACGACAAAAAAACAACTCTCTATATGATTTCTCAGAATGTCCGCCTACCCGACACAATCTCACCTAATCTTGCCACAACATCGAAAATTTGTTTAGTTTTGAAAGCATCTACCTCAAGGAATAAATAGACCATAAATTATGTGAGGCTATTGTGTGATGATTTCTCTGAAATAATAGATTAGCTTGCTCGTTCTTTCTTTTCTACCATACTACTATAATTACCTTAGAAGATAAATCTAATTTTAAAATTATATATAAATAAGTATTTATATTAACATACATTTTAATTATTTTTCTCTATATATTTAAATAATTATTGAAAACACCTAAAAAAACTCACAAAACCGTTACTGGCACGATGAACCCTTAAGATTGAAATCTTTGTAATTAACATTAACGCAATTATGCAACAAATCAAATCCAGAAGTGGACAATAAAAATGTTTGTCATTGCACACCCAGTGAAGCCTTTGCCCGCTGAGCCGATAACCTGTAATAATTAAAACTACTGAAAAATTCTGTAAATATTGTTTCTCCACGGCCACTATTGAATGTGGTTATTCTGAAACCACTTATAATAACAGAAAAGAAACATTCTCGCTCTTGAGATTGAAAGAAAATTCTGAAACATTTGTCTCTTATGTATTTTATATGTATTACATTCTATAACTAGAGATAGAATCTGTATTCCGTGATTGTTGACAAAAATAAGGTTTGCCGTGAATGTCAAATTAACTGTCAGTATTAGTTGACGTGGTCTTAATATTGGTTTGTAAAAACTTTTAATTTATTAAAAAGGAGAAGAAAATCAATCGATTCAGATGTACAATTTGAAAATACTCCTCCAGAAATAAAAAAATACGCCGATAATATAACTCAAAATTTGCTACCGCAAAAATCAAAGCTTGAATATAAAAATACTACCTACATAATGTTGAGAGATTCAGGTTTCATTTTACTATATTTAATTTCTACTTTTTGTGGCCGTGGAGAAAGTACAGTCTGTTGCTCTGTTGGAATGAAAATCCGACACTCGTGGTTCCTCACGCTTCGGAATCATCCACTCGTGTCGAATTCTCATTCCAATCTTGTCACAGAATATACTATTCTCCACGGCGGTATTTCATTCTTACTCTAGTGTCAGAATGTTCATTCTGTAACACCTGGCGTGCCGTTCCAAAATTAACGAAAACTGGTTTTTGCGTTACGCTAAGGTACACCAAAAACAACAGACTTTGCGTTCAATTGCCACACTGAAAAAATATTTGGATCACATTGTGAATTTGAGTAGATATTGACGGAAAGTTTACAGTCTCATAGCTGTAAAATTGCCAACAATAACAAATGATTTTTACAAGTACGTTGTGAAAAAAAAAATGTATTTTCTGATATATTGTGAAATTTCATATAACCTGTAGAATTCACAAGATATGCCAGTAATAAAACACTTTTTTTTGTAAAATGTAAAATTGCAATGAGAAATCACAGATACTTATTGTTTTCTCAAAACGTATTGTAAGTTCACCATTTATATGTGTTTTTACACTCGACTTTGTGAATTCACATTTTGAAAATACAACCAATTTACCAACCCTTCTGTGAAATTACAAGATCTGAGGAGTGAAATCAAATTTATTGTCAATTTACCAATGGATTGTGAATTTGCATCCCGATAAGAATATCACACTGTAATATTACATTAATAAGAATATCACACTGTAATATCATACATTGTAATATTAGATACAATATCTGGTCACCGAGCTTCGCTCTTAATATTCAAATCTACATTTTTAAGCAGCCCAATGAGTATATAATTTAAGTATATTTATAACATGACAAATTATTAATTAATTCGCGAAAATCACGGAGTGGGCGACATCTACTTGAACTACTGATAGGGAGATAAATAAAAAGTTGATTGGCGATTGGCTTGAAAGTAGGCGGGAAAATTAAAAAAGCTGTCAGTGTTAATTTTCAATTGGCTGCAGCTGTTGTTGACGTTTATCAACTGCTTGTCACAGAGGTTAGTTAAATGCATTAAAGTTGCCTAGTTTCTGGGGATTTCAAACTTTTAGGGCAACTTCTACTGACGCTTGATCTTCGCGAATTGTCACGGTGGACAGGCCCCGTTTCCGGGACGGGCAACAGCAGCATGTAGGGCACACGTCCCGTCAACAGAAGATCGCTCAGCTCACTCTATTTATCACTATATAAGAAAAACTCTATGTTCAATTGATTTTATTATTTTTTGATCTGCAGTGAAGGAAAATTATAGGTCTGATATTCATACTTGGGTAAAAACCTCCACAAAAATCTGTGACCAGACTCTCGAGGTGTGGCAGATATTGATATCATATTTTTTCAAAAATTCTTTCTCTCTCTCTCTCTCTCTCTCTCTCTCTGATCATGAAAACTTAAATATTAAAACTGTCCGCATAATAAAATAGTAGCCGTAAGGGGTAGTCTCACACTATCGGGGAAGGGAAGACAGGTGTCCATTTTAACAGTGTTACTCAACGTTCCTATAAATATTTACCTAAACCCATGATTTCTGAAATTGAATTGGCAACGTTGTATTTTCAACTTTGAATTAATAAGATGGCTGTCATTTGACAAGCAAATTATTTATGTCCGTCAAATGAACCTTTTTTATATAAAGCGACAAATTTAAAATTGAATTCTTTCTGATTAAAACGCCAGAAATTAAATAAAGTCAAACCTTTTTACTACTATACTATACAGAAGAAAGGAGTGCAGTATTTAATTTGCAGAACGTAGTACAGGTTCAAGAGGTAGAAATTTTATTTTTACCTCATCCTTCAATGCTTATTTGTAGTTAAAATTTAAATTTTAATACATCTGATCGGCCTAATATCGTTTTTGTCTAGATTCTTGTTTCCATGGTCTTTACTGTAATAAATTTGTTCTTTTGACAGATAAGTCAGACTTTATTTATTCATAGCCGTATCGTATGTATTTTAATTGATTCAGAATTTTGTATTAATATATATTTCAAAATGGCTTCATTCTAAAAATATTATCAGTCCTCCTAAATCCTTGAAGGCAGAATTATTAGTAATAGCAAGGCAACATAAAAACAAATTCAAAAAATATATTATGGATGAGATGGCCAGAGAAAATGGAATTAAAATTCTCAGATTTCCTTCGAACCACGCAGAGTTAAATTCCATTGAACTGATCTGGTCTCAATTATTAAAAGGTTATGTTTCTCAAAACAATAAAACATTTAAATTTCCTGATGTGCGAAATTTGTTTTTGAAGGCAGTTTCAGATGTAAATAGAGAACATTGGGGAAAATGCATTGATCATGTTTAAAAATGTGGAAAATTCATTTAGGAAAGTGGATATATCAATGGATAATTTAATAGAACCGATAATAATAAACATCAGAAAAGACAATTATAGTGATGCCAGTAGTTTTAGTGAAGACAGTGACTTTTAAAGATAGTTCTTGAACTAACTTTTTTTTTAATCTTTGAGTTTAGGTAAGTACTGAAGCGTTACTTTTAATGCCAAGAGATTTAATTTAATCCCAACATATAATCCTCCTTGTTATTTATTGGTTAAATTTAATTCGTTCAATGTTAAAGTGTCGGATGCATAAAGTTTATTTTTATTTTTTGTAAATAATATTCAAAATTTAATCTACGAAGTGCGTATATATATTTTATATGCTGTGACCTTATTTATATTATAGAAACTTATTTTGCAAAGTACGCCTATGGAATGTGACGTTATATCCCCACTTTGACTGTACTCATCTATCCTTTATAGTATATATTACTATAGAAACAAGTTATTATTATGTGCCGTTGCTAGGAAATAAAACTAAAAGCTTGACTTTTCTTGTAAATATCTCGGAAGATCGAATTTTCACAGACATGAGACCTACATTTTTCGCCGATTTAGATAGGAATTAGTCTACCCTGAAAGTTTCATTGAATTCTGACGAGTGGATTTCGAGATCCTCTGGACACACATACACACACACACACACATACAAACCTTGCTCGTTTAATAGTATTTGATTGACAAAAATATCACATAGTATAGTGTTGAAATTTTCACATGTTTACGTATGGAGTTTTTTTTCTGGAAACTTAATCATTGAAAAAAAATAATAATTTTTAACAAAAAAATGGATTTTTTAAAATGCATTTGTTAATTAACAAATAAAAACATTTTTTTTAACCCTCGAGCGGGCGCGCCAGCGGCAGATTGCCGCAACTTTTTGTTTTTATGTTATAATTAAAATGTGACGATTCCTTCGAAACTGGGCATTTAGGTATTCCTGGTTTATGTTATTGACTCCGCTTATCGACACATCTGGTGCAATATAATATTTCTGTTCAGTTGGTACAAGCGAAAGTTCCAAACCAGATCGAATTTGCAACGTGTTTGCGGCAGATTGCCGCTGCGCGCCCTGTCGTGTAAGTTTTATTTGTTACTAATTTTTTCAGTTTACCTAGATTATTTGTTTTGGTTATATATATTCTTTTCTACTATAATAAAATGATTAGGAATGGCATATTTGTCTTATTTTAGTAAAAAAAGTAAAATAAATTTTCTTCGTAAACTACAAACCTGAAAAAAAAATGCGGCAGATTGCCGCGGCGCGCCTTCTCATGTAATTCTAAAAAGCGCGCCCGCTTGAGGGTTAATCAAGCTCTTAATTCCAGTATCATAATACGAGGTTAAACTCTTTTTATTTTAGAGCCTGTATCTAATATAAAAATAGAATGCAATTGTACTGATACAGAAATATTGTGAATTCTTCATAGTTGCATTGTGAATTCTTCACAGTTGCATTGTGAATACTTCACAATTGCATTGTGAATACTTCACAATTGCATTGTGAATACTTCACAGTTGCATTGTGAATATCTAATATTGCATGATTTTCTTACTATAGTCTATTTTTATGTATGAGAGAGTATTAAAATAATAAAGCGTTCGTAATCCATAGGCGTACCACTTCTTTTAGTAGACAGTTAAAATATTTTATGAAGTTATACCTCGAGTATTTTCGTATGAAATAACCTTTGTATAAATATAATAAATATATCGGGTGTACACTTATATTTTCACCTAATTAACCTGCTTATAACTTCTAAGCAGCTGAAGGTAAAAAAAAATCTTTTTTTAACCACTTGGTTGTGGGCATTTTTTCTGTAAGTCTCGAGTGATAACTTGCATTATCCATTACTATTATACAGTTCTGAGGAAGAAGATCTATCATTTGTTCGAACCACTCTTTAAAGACATCAGCATTCATGTCCTCATGGTAGTCACCGGTACGAGTAGATTCAAAACTCAATAAACCACCTTTAACAAAACCGTTTGAACTACCGATGTGTACTATTATCAGTCTGCGCCCCTTTCCTGATGGTGGATTTAAACCAGTAGATAAATTATTTAAAAAAGCCTGTCTTCGACTTGTAACAGTTTCGTCTTGCCAAAATTTATTTGGTGTATGTCCCTCGTTGATCCATGTTTTATCTAAATAAAATATATTTCTTCTTTGGTTTCTCATTTCTTTTATAGGCCTTAGGTAATTTCTTCTCCATACTACAATATCGCTTCTTTCTATTAAAATAGACTTTCTGGAATGCTTTTTCCATAGAAAACCTATTTCTTTTAAAAGTTTCCATAGTGTGCTTCGACTCATTTCAGGGTAATCCTTATCATCTCGAACCGTGGCAAGAACTTTGTCTACTGTCGGAAATTCTTTTCTAAAGAAGAACGCATGCACTTTCCTTCGAAGTCTTTCTTTCAAATGATTTTCTATTTGAAATTTTGGTTTTCCTGGAGCTTTACGTGCTGTTTGAAACTCGCCACATTTCTCTTCTTTAACAACTCTGTAAATCGTAGATTTCCCAACACCAAGCGTACTACTAACTAATTCCACTGTGTCATCAACACTTTTACATAAATGTTTGTCTGTAAATGATTTAAAACAATTAAATAATAATGTTTTTTCATTAACTGTTAAAGGACCGATTTTTTGTCGTTTACGCGGTACTTCCAAATTTTCCATGATCACACTAGAATTCACAATAGACTGCACACTGCACCTTGCATGTTGCAACTAAACGACATTTAGTAAGCTGTCAAGAATACACAACTGGATCTCCTTACTAAATGGAAAACCTACAATCGCATTTTCGGTGAAATTTGTTGGTAAGGGATTTATCTACTTATAATTCGATTACTGTAAGAAAATCTTGGAATTAAAATAAAACAAAATTGGCAAATAGGTACTTATTGAAAATAATCTTAAGATACGGCTATGTTATCTTTAATACACAGGGCTTTTGGCCTGTCCAAACCTTTTTCTATTGTTCTGTACAGCTTATGGTTATAAAAGACCAATAAAATACCCAAAACTTGTATTAGCTCAGGTACATTTATGACAATTTTAGGAAATATTTAGATTATTCCGTAAAAATATTTAAAATGACCGTACTAAGTTTTGCATTAGAAATGCTGTTTTATTACTCTCTCATACATAAAAATAGACCATAATGAAATCGTCTGTCGCTCGATTAATTCGTGTATAACCGTTTTACCGCCTACTAGTTCATTTGTGAATCTACTGTGAATAAGACAAAACGTGTTGAATGTATTGTCGACAGTGTTTGTAAAAGTTCCACTGTAGGTGAGTTCATATTCTTTTATTTGACTGCATGCTTATTATCACAGGAATAATCCTTTTTGTTTTGTATATTGTATTGTATATTTTTTATAGCTTTTCTTGTATTATGGCTATAAAGAAGCTGCACGTGGATATGTTCTAAAAGTTTGGTTTAATACAGGGCCGGTTTAAGGCGTACTCGAAGGATGCGATCGCAGGCGGGCACCGCGGCCAGGGGGCGCCACAGCTTGAAAATCTTTTTTTTGTGAATGTAATGTAATAAAAAGTAGACCATAACAGCGTTTTAGGCTACTCAAATTTTAAAAATTTTCCCAGTCCCCCCCGGTATTACGCCCCCCTCAAGCTACGCCACTGGTATGAGGGGCGCCAGTGAATTGTTCGCATCCACTAGAAAAATGTCTAGGAACGGCACTGGTTTAATATGTAATGTAATGCAAGTTTGTGTCAAAAAGTGTGTAGAATACAGAATCTCAGTCAGACGATGAAACTGACGCGAACATAGGAAAAGAAGTTCTACGAATAACAAAGAAAAATGTACTTCCAGCTACACTACTTCCTCATATGTTAACAGCGATTCTTCTCCACCTCTCACACCAATGTCCTGTGATTGAATAACAGCAGGGGTCGCACATAGGTACGTTCTTAATTATAATTTCTTTGAATTAACATAATATAACATAACCTCAATCTCAAAACCTTAAGAAATTGATGGTTAATAAAGATGTGTGCCTCAAATATTCCTGTTCAAGTTTTACAAATTTAATAATTTGTTCAATTGTCATAAGTCAGTTGCTAATGATAACTAATTCAATGATACATAAATATTTTTTTAGGAGCTATTCGAGAAAAGTTCCCCCCAAACAACAGATAAAGAAATCCTAAAATGCGTTGGGAGTTGGGACCAATTTAGCCACGTAAAGTGATCGAGACGGAGGTCCCAGGGACAGAAAAAAAATATCTTATAATGTATTTGTTTTTTAATAAATTGTAAATATTGACCAATTGATGGTAATGTATGTCAATAGTGACCCATTGTTGAATGCGTACCCACTAATTATGCAAACGTACCTACGTATTTATTATTTCTTGTATAATCGACAGTAATATCCCAAGACCTTGACAAATAGCCGACTATTTTTATTGTATCTAAATTTCGAGTTTATTTTAGGATCAATTCGTCGAGACTTAATTTTTTTTAATCTGAATAACTCCCGAGAGCTTTAGCTCGAGGGAGTTATTCTTTGATTATTAATGCCAAAATTGTCGAGTCAAATTGTAAAATATACGAGAAATTTAGTAGCAATAAAAATAGTAGCTAATTTGTCAAGGTCGCGTTATATTTAATAAGATTATTTCCCGAGTCACAAAAAATTCTGTACGTACGTATAAATTATACTAGTTTTGCTCTTTACTGTCTTGGCAGATACGTTTAATTTAATTATATTATCAATTTCTTGAAGATTTTTACTCCCGAATCTACTCATTGTTAATACTTTTTAACAAAATGTAATAAACTTTAATGGCAAACTGTCAAAATTCAGATGACGCGCGCCTACTATGTTTGTCGTAAAATGGACGGTATTACATAGAAAGGAATGAATGAATATATTTATAGTTTCAGCAATTTTATAATACCATTAGTATAGGTTTTATTTGAAAAATTTGAAATTTACGGGCGGCTTCGTTATTGTTGGATACCGTCCTTCAGGTGAATATTGAGGACGATGATCAAATAGCCGAATATTTACCACCAAGGTGAATAGTCGCTTTATTTTGTTTTGATTGGCTGCGTCAAATCAGTTTCCAAGCACGTGATTGGTTAAAAATTGATATTTGACAGGCAAGGGAAATAATCACATCAATTGAGAATTTGTATGTATTCCTCAAAAATACATTTGTTAATTAACAAGTAGGTAAAGATTAATAAAGAAACCGTTTTTTCTTCAAAAAGTATCATTTACATTGCTCTTTCATATTCTATTTTTTTTATAATTTTTTATTTGTTTATTTAATAAACACATTGTTATAAATTAATAAATTTTGGCGTTATATTTTTTATTGAACAAAATAAAAATAACCATGTTTCATTTTGATTTAATTTTTTAAAATTACTTAAGCATTTAAACTTAAAAAAATCCCAAAAAAATGAAACATGGTTGTTTTTATTTTGTTCAATAAAAAAATATAACGGCAAAATTTATTTATTTATAACAATTTTTTTATTAAATAAACAATTATAAAAATAAATTCTTCGTAATAGGAAAGAGCAATATAAATTATGGTTTTTGAAGAAAAAACAGTTTCTTAATATTAATATTTACCTATAGTCTATTTTTATGTATGAGAGAGTATTAAAATAATAAAGCGTTCGTAATCCATAGGCCACTTCTTTTAGTAGACAGTTAAAATATTTTGTGAAGTTATACCTCGAGTATTTTCGTATTAAATAACCTTTGTATAAATATAATAAATATATCGGGTGTACACTTATATTTTCACCTAATTAACCTGCTTATAACTTCTAAGCAGCTGAAGGTAAAAAAGTGCAATTTTTTCTAAAATATTTTATTTTTCCACAAGGTATGTTAAGAACATTGTGTCAAACGGGTTATGTAGGTATAAGGGTTTAAACTTTGACTTTTAAACAACGTTACGTTCATAAATAATAATTTTAATATAAAAACTACTTCTTACCTACAAATCCAAATCAGAATCGAAATCAGAAGATGAACTGTCGCAACCAATATTTACAATGAGTGGCTCGATCATTTCATCAGTAATATTGTCCAACTTCCACATTTTCTCTTCTTCTTTAATCGTATGATTTACTGCCTTTTCCCAGTTTTCAGGCTTCACATTATTTACAGCCTCCAAAAACAACTGTTTAACATCACTCATTTTAAAAGAATTATTTTTTCTTGAAACTTCTCCCTTTATCTGTGCCCATATCAGTTCAATCGGGTTTACTTCGCAATGATATGGTGGTGATCTAACCACCGTCATCTCACGATTTTTTGCAATTTCATCAATTTCATATTTTTTTAATTTCTCTTTATGAAGGGAACACAAATGATACAGTTCTCTTCTCACAGAACCGGGATGGAACTTAATATTCTTTGAATTTAGCCAATTCTGTAAATCTTTTTTTAACCACTTGGTTGTGGGCATTTTTTCTGTAAGTCTCGAGTGATAACTTGCATTATCCATTACTATTATACAGTTCTGAGGAAGAAGATCTATCATTTGTTCGAACCACTCTTTAAAGACATCAGCATTCATGTCCTCATGGTAGTCACCGGTACGAGTAGATTCAAAACTCAATAAACCACCTTTAACAAAACCGTTTGAACTACCGATGTGTACTATTATCAGTCTGCGCCCCTTTCCTGATGGTGGATTTAAACCAGTAGATAAATTATTTAAAAAAGCCTGTCTTCGACTTGTAACAGTTTCATCTTGCCAAAATTTATTTGGTGTATGTCCCTCGTTGATCCATGTTTTATCTAAATAAAATATATTTCTTCTTTGGTTTCTCATTTCTTTTATAGGCCTTAGGTAATTTCTTCTCCATACTACAATATCGCTTCTTTCTATTAAAATAGACTTTCTGGAATGCTTTTTCCATAGAAAACCTATTTCTTTTAAAAGTTTCCATAGTGTGCTTCGACTCATTTCAGGGTAATCCTTATCATCTCGAACCGTGGCAAGAACTTTGTCTACTGTCGGAAATTCTTTTCTAAAGAAGAACGCATGCACTTTCCTTCGAAGTCTTTCTTTCAAATGATTTTCTATTTGAAATTTTGGTTTTCCTGGAGCTTTACGTGCTGTTTGAAACTCGCCACATTTCTCTTTTTTAACAACTCTGTAAATCGTAGATTTCCCAACACCAATCGTACTACTAACTAATTCCACTGTGTCATCAACACTTTTACATAAATGTTTGTCTGTAAATGATTTAAAACAATTAAATATTAATGTTTTTTCATTAACTGTTAAAGGACCGATTTTTTGTCGTTTACGCGGTACTTCCAAATTTTTCATGATCACACTAGAATTCACAATAGACTGCACACTGCACCTTGCATGTTGCAACTAAACGACATTTAGTAAGCTGTCAAGAATACACAACTGGACCTCCTTACTAAATGGAAAACCTACAATCGCATTTTCGGTGAAATTTGTTGGTAAGGGATTTATCTACTTATAATTCGATTACTGTAAGAAATTCTTGGAATTAAAATAAAACAAAATTGGCAAATAGGTACTTATTGAAAATAATCTTAAGATACGGCTATGTTATCTTTAATACACAGGGCTTTTGGCCTGTCCAAACCTTTTTCTATTGTTCTGTACAGCTTATGGTTATAAAAGACCAATAAAATACCCAAAACTTGTATTAGCTCAGGTACATTTATGACAATTTTAGGAAATATTTAGATTATTCCGTAAAAATATTTAAAATGACCGTACTAAGTTTTGCATTAGAAATGCTGTTTTATTACTCTCTCATACATAAAAATAGACCATAATACCATACAATTACAATACATACAAATTCTCAATTGTTGTGATTATACAAGAAATAAACACTTACATTGTGAATTCGCTATATTGAATCATTTCCACAATTTAGATTCACAACATGTTTGCATAATTAGTGATTATAATCACAAACTTATGGTAAAAGTAACATGTGAAATCACAATAGTTGAACTGTGATTTTACATTGTCATTTTACAAGTTTCGAGTAATTTCACAAAGTATATATTTAGTATATTATAAAATTCTACTACTGCTTCATCAATGATTTTTCCAAGTGATATTAGCGAAATAATTATTAAGACCAATATAATCAACATTTCTAAAGTCGCAGTAGAATTGCTCATGTAAAGCAATGCTGAATGTATAACTGATATAAAACTATTTTCAAAAATCGGATCAGATGCTTGAAGTATCTGTAAATGACAAACATTTGAAAAAATAAATCTAAAAATGTCAATATCAATTGAAAAAAATTTAGAAAATCATAACTCTGAGCTACATACATTGCATTAGAACCTTGAGGACAATTTACTAATTTAATACCGTTCTTCACCGTTATCCCAATATGCTTCAGGTAAATTGAAATCGCCAAATATGTAAATCTTCCGCTGACTATTTCTTTGAACAATGTCTTCTACTGACCTACAATGTTTCTTATACACTGATTCTGGTGATTTGGGAGGAATGTATAGGTACTCTCCCAATAATAAATGTTTCATACCCAATTGAACATAGCAGATAAAGTTGTTTCACCGATTTGTATAGAGGATTTAACACAGTTACCTTAATGGAATCCTTTATAATGATTAATATCCCTCCTCCTCTCCTCCTCTCCTCTAGATTTGTCACTGGCGTCACTACAACGATCACATCTGAATATTTTATGTGCTGGTATTTTAATTTCAGTATCTAAAACATCTTTGGATAACCAACTTTCAACTAGAATTAGTATATCATAACTTGAACAAAGAACGGAAGCTATGAGATCTTGAATTTTAGTATGAAGTCATCCTTTTTAAGCAGAAACATAATTTTGGCCGCGGTGGGTGTTAGCTGGCATATCAGCCCTTCAATAGATGACGTTTACTTTTGGAGTATTTTGACTTAAATTTCGAGATAATATGATTTATATTTAGTTAATATACATACCAGAAAATATACAATTCTATTTTATAAAGAAAATTAAACAAAATCTTTGAAAATGTACGACTTCTATTTTCTATTGTATGGCACTCGACTGTGGTACTTCTCATTTACATTACGAATTCTATTAATATTAATCTAAAATAAAGATCTCACGTAGAAGGGTCGACAAAACGAAAACACCTGAACAGGTAAATTAACTTGTTCATTTGACACAAAAACCAAGAAAATAACCGGCAATAAATAAAGATGACACCCGTATAAATCTGGAACTTACTACTGTTTCATACAGAAATTAATGGGCATCTGAAGAATAGTGACATAAATTATTGCCTTCCAAATTGAACCTACGGTATATAAGGGATGTGGTGTGCTCCAAGATAGGGAAGATGTTTTTTTGAAACTAGTTAAGATTTATCGGAAGATTTATCAGTAGTTTTATTCTATGAAATAGCTGATACAAGTATTATGTTCTTTTTAATAAATATTAAAATTATTTACACTTATACTATTACACATCGGATAAAAGTTTACAATTACATTACAATAATTGTAATTGGCAAAGCCACACCCTTTTGTTGTTAGGCGAGCTGCCGCTGAATATCTAAAAAACACATTTCGAATCAAGCGCTTTCTTGGAAGAATTTTCATTGGATACAACAATTTGTATCTTTTAAAACTGTGGTGCAATGGGCAATGAGTAAATCCAGTTTAAATCTGCAAATAATTAAAATATAACCACTAAATGACGTGTTTGCATAATTTTTATTACAAATTATTCTGTAATATTTTGAAAAACACTATTTGAAATAGGAACATTCAAACATGCGACTTGGAGGCTCGGTGCTGACATTACAAGTGTTATTAATTGCTCATTTCATTGTTGCCGTTTTTAATATTTCACGGGATTACCAAATAAATATCATTTCGAGTTTCTGAAAACAAAACTTGAAATCGACATACATTTTGGAATTACGAGTTCATATTGCATAAAGCAATGCCTTCAATTGGAGTGTTTGTAGATCTATCCAAAGCGTTCGATACTGTTAACCATTGTATCCTCTTAGAAACTCTTAACAATATAGGTATAAACTATTTAAAAGCTATCTAACTGATAGAAAACAAAAGGGTAAAATTGGCAGCACCACAAGCGAAGAACAAACTATTACATGTGGAGTACCTCAGGGGACAGTGTTGGGCCCTATATTATTTAATATATATTTGAATAATCTCTTCCTTCTAGATACAAAATGTAAAATCCTAAGTTTTGCAGATGACACAGTGTTGGTCTCTGAAAGCGATAATTGGTACGACCTAAAATTACAATTTGAAAGAGATCTCAAAAAAATCAAATCATGGTTTGGCCATAGGTTGCTGAGTATAAACTTAAAAAAAACAGTTTATGTACCCTTCAGCTCTTATAACAACGCCCTTCCTAGCTACACTCTTATAGTAGATAATGAAAGTATTTATTATAGCACAACCAACTCTTTGATTGTGTTATTCAAGAAGCCGTCATTCTTAAACCGGCATTATTGTGCCTCATCAGTAAGAAGTAGACAAGCTCGACATCGTAGCTCTAAACGATGTCTGATGATCGCATTTGACTAGCCCAGTACTCGATAGGAATAATTGCATTATAGCAAGTGTATCGAGAACGAGGAAAGCCCAAGGCCATCTCTAGTTAAATAACAAAAACAAAGTTGCCAGAATATAGACAGCCCAACTTGCCGACTGCAGGATAAGAATGCTCGACTAGCCATTGTTTAACGGAAGTATATCCTTACTCAAAAGTCGGTTTTTTAAAAAATTTAAAATAATTTTCCAAAGTCGTTAAAAAAATAAAGGGCAAAAAACACTAAATACAAACAGACACATACGGATTAACAGATTAAAAATATAAAAATTCAGCTATGGAATAAAAACATTTTTCAAGAAGAAAAATATGCACATCTAAAAATGTTATCTTATAGCAGATAAAGCTATTGACTTGTACGAGTTTGGAATTTTATTTATTGGATTCGAAAAGCCTAACTGATGAAGCCGAAAGACAGAAACCGGTCTTAGGATGTTGAATCTAATAAATTAAAATTCCTTACTGGTTTAAACGCTTAAATGTTGTGGAAAAAATCAACATTATTAACCGAAACATCGATTATATATTTAAACAGATTTGTTATTTTTAAATAAACAATAAGATTATAGTATTTTTTGTTTTATATTAAAAATATATATTTAGGTAAAAATAAAAATTGAACTAACATGCAATTGCATATTGTACCAAATTATGTAAGAAATAAAAATAGAGAGAATAAATATAAATAATAACTAAAAAAAAATTAAAGTTAATGTCTCATTTGTATAAGCGTCAACAAAAATTCCCAGACCATGACCTAAAGTAACCAGTTTGCTTAAGTAAAAGCACAAACAATTTCTATTGCGTTAAGCCTTTTCAGGTGAACATTTAGTATGTCCTTTCATTTTGCGGTTTTTGAAAATAATACCATTTAAGTAATACCTCTAATACCATCGTTACATTCCAACTAATTCTATTATCCTCTTCTACAGATGTAATTCATTTAACTTTAACTGACTTTTGTCCCTTTTTACTTTTCGCCGAATTTCCGAATTTTAGAATGAGAGAGATTATCATCTTAAGGATTTTACGTTGGAACGCCCCCGTTATCTACTCAAATCTATTTTGTAGATACCGCAACGAAAATTTATCCTGATCAAGCCTGTGTGAGACTTGGGGATTATTATAATTATTTATTATAAATATTGGTTGGCATATTCCAAGTGGTCAATATTGTAAAAGGTTCATTACAAAATGATTTGATTTTAAAATTTGTTGTTAATATGATTTATTTTTGTGTTTCAGCTTTCTTCAAACATAACCAACAATTGTGTATTTTTTAAGTTTTCGTTCTTTTGTTGATCGGTCAGATGTAAAAATACAAGAAAGTCCCAAATTTGATACGCCACTGTAGTTACGTACATTTTAGGCTTTGTTATTTTTAAATCTAGGGTACTACAATTTTTTTTAAAATTTTTTGGAATTTTTTATTTTTATATCGCTAGTTTCGAAATTGTCACGCATTTAAATTGACCACACGTAAAACAACAAGGTACAACGTGCAGGCACCCCTTGAAGTGGAGATGTTCGTTCCCTGTTCATTTTTTTAAAGCTGTTTTGCTTAGGCAACGAATGCAACGTTGCTCCAAGAAGTATGCAACCAAATATGCAGGATTCAAACAGTTTGATATTGTCAAACTGTTTGAAATCAAATCAACTAGTTACCGATCGATCATCAAGTCAAATCAAACAATTAAAGTTTGATTTTCAAGCCAAGAAAAGTAGTTACTCAAATCATCGAACTGTTTGACTTGATGCATCTCTGAATACACGTTTTATAATTGCTCTTGTCCGTATAACTTAATCTCTCCTAATGATATGTTTTGTGGCAAACAGGTAACACTCATTACAATAAAAGATTATGCTGGAGGGAGATAATCACTTATCCGAAACAAGTTAAATATTTAAAGAAATACGTTGGGGTAATATTAAATTGCTTTATAGTTAAAAGGTTTTTGAAAATTTTTAAAAATAAAATAAAAATTACTCCTCTACATCTTAGGGTAATTATTGAGAACCGGATTATGATGATCAGAAAAATTACTTTAATACGCAGAGCCGAATAAAGTATATTACTGGTGTCCAAATAACTTGTTATTGATCCCTGATTACTGATTTATTGTTTTATGGTTTGTGATACCTTCACTGCATGCACAGAAAAAAGAATATCTTAAATCAAATATATACATATTCTTGAATTAAATAATCTTCCCCCCAAGAATAATAATTTTAGATTGACCAATATACTTCTATTTTCAACTAATTTCGTTGTTTGCCTGTTCACATGAATTTTCTTGAACAGAATTTGGTTGAACCAAAACATCCGTACCTACTCTTTACCTTAGAAAACAAATCTTCAGTTTCAGGGTGCTGAAATCAGTTCTGATGACCTATAGATGTAGTTTCCAGTTGACAGCTGTCAACTTTCTGTCAAATAGTGGTAAGAAAATAACATAAAGTTATAACAAAAACTGAAGATTTTTGTTTTATAACTGCTATTTGACAGCCTATTGATAGCTGTCAAATAACGGTCTGAGTTACCTAAAAAGCATAAAGTCATAACAAAAAATAAGATTTACACTTTGTTATTGCACTTTGACAGCTGCCAATTGTCGAATTTTTGTATTCACATTATACATGAACTGAGTTACCTAAACAGCATAAACTCAACATAAAAATAAGATTTGCACTTTGTTAAGGCACTTTGACAGCTGTCAAGCGTCAATTTTGACATCGGATTTGAGTTCAGCAACCTCAAAAACCTTAAAATCAAAAAAATAAGTTATTTAAAAATCTATAAAGACTGCACGAATAAATAAATCTGTTGTGAAGCTTTCGAGCTTTCACGCTCCGTAGCAGCCATGATGAAACCTAAACATATCCAAAATTCAGACGATTTGACTGAAGCCCAATTTCCATGAGATTATTGCGGGGTCCTTCACTGTGAATACAGAGAAAGATGCAGGATTGCGTTAGTTCTCTATTATGGTTTCCATATGCGGTGCCAAAACATTAAAAGTTACGATAAGTATTTAAAAAAAGATTCATGATAAAATATACCAGTTATATCTAATGATTATTAAAAAAAATTGGTGTGTTAAATAAAAGATAATTCAGAAACTCACCTCCAAGGTAAACCATTATATGGATTATCTTTTACTTTTTTACTTCCTGGATTTACGTTTCTTTTACAATTATATAACTTAATGCATTGAAGTTTCGCATACTTATTTAAATACTCGAAGAGAATCATAGTCGTACTTAAGGTACGATATATTATGCTGGTTTCATGTATACCGTCACGAGATTACGTTAATTGAACATTGATGGATAGAGACGTTGATAAGATGGACAGGTATCTCTGTATCTGTAGAGTAGGGAGGGTGAGTTAGTCCCACAGCACTTAGGCCACATTTGACCCATTGTAAATCCTCCCGAGGAGTTGTCCTCCTAGACTCTCTCATTGACGATAAGTCCAGGCAATCGCATAGGACATGATTGACCGTTTCGTCTTCCTGTTCACATATCCTGCATAGAGGTGTGTCCACGAGCCGCATTGTATGGAGGTGTTTCCTTAGTTGACAGTGGCCAGTCAAAAATCCTACTGCTAGACGTAGGTTTTTCCTGGTCATCGCCAAGTATTTCTTCGACGTCAGCTTCTGTATCCCTTGATTTCATCCCATCTCTTTAGAGATTGAGCATGGGAGTATCGTTTGGCTAGTTCCGCAATTGCCGAATTCGTCAAGAAGTAGGTGTCGCTGGGTCCTAATGGTCTTAGTCCAGCCGCTTCCCTGGCTAAGGAATCGGCAATGCGGTTACCTTTACTCCTATCGTGCACCTTAACCCACCTCAGGATAATATTGTTATCTACCGGGGCGTTAGATAAAGCTTGATGGCACTCTAATACTAGCGCTGATGTAACACGCTGTCTATTCAAGGCTAGTAGAGCTTGTCTGCTGTCAGTGCAGATTATGTTTTTGCCAGAAATTCCTTTTCTGGTTAGTTCTTTTGTGGCAATTGAGATACAAGCCAGCCAGTTCTGTTTGAACCACGCTGGTATTTTTTCCCATTCCCCACTTAATTCTTAGGCTGAGTGATCTGGAGTAGACACCACATCCTGACCCTTCTTTGGTTTTAGAGCCGTCTGTGTATACGCTTATTGTTAAACACAAACTTGGACAGGTACAGTAAGAATGTAAATATTTTAAGTTGTTCTAGTAAACAAAAAAAGCCCACAAAATAGTTCGAAAGAATGTAAGTGTTGTTCTAAAAGTCCGTGCTGTATCGATCGAAATAAATGGTAGTCTGAAGGGTAAAGTCCTGTGAATACATCAGGCATTGAATTACATAAGTCCAGACGCGAGTGGAACTCGAATCCTATGGGGACTTAAACCCAACAACTTTGTTTTTGTCATTAAAGGAGCTTGTCATTCTTAGACCGGTTTCGGCATTATTGTACTTCATCAGTAAGAAGTAGACAGCTCGACATCGTATTTCTAAATGATGTATGAAAATCGCATTCGACTAGCCTGGTACTCGATACCATTAATGAAGAATATCAGCAACTTTTGATTTTTACTCTATAACACATTCTATGAAAAATAAAAAAATACCTTAAAACATTTTTTTATACGTCTTATGGTTTCCGAGATATTTAATTTTTTAGCTAGGCATTAGACAGCTCGGAGTAATCGGCTACTGTGACGTCACTTTACAACGGTCGGTCAGTGCGTGCTCTGCTCCCAACTTTATGAAGTTTGCGACGAAAATTGATAAAAATGTCGAATCCAAAAACTAAAAAATCGCGTATTGTGCCAAAGTGTTTCAATACAACCACTAGTGCACCTGAAAAGTTGTTTTTTATTTTTTCCTTTCGAATCTAAGTCGAAAGAAATGAATTTTAGTAGCGTGTGTGAGTCGGAAAAAACCATAAAAAATAAACCCAAATTTACCCTGATCATTGCCCCTCCTCGTTTTCGATGATGCTGTATCAGAATTTCTCTTTTCGCCAGCCGAAACCCTAAAACGGCCAAAAACTACCCTCTAAAGGGGTTAAACGCGCAGCACATCATTTCCCTGTCAAAAGACGTCTTTCCCGCCGTTTTCGAGGATGCTGAGCACGGTGGTCTTGTTGAAGATTACTTCCGACCTTCACCAACCCTTCCACAGGTCAAAACTCATCCCCCGAGCTGCTGATATTAAAAAAACGAGGTTTTTTTACAGGGAAACAATAAGCTGCCCGTTCAACCCCTTAACTTAAGTTAAAAACGTTATTGTGGTCGAACATAGAGAACATCCAATAGCAAAGCAATGAATGGGTGTATGGTGAGAACGTTGCGTTGTAAAATGACGTCACGCGAAATATTTGAATAAGACGGAAACTAAAATTGTTATAACTTTAACACTATTTGCTTGATTTAAATAAAACAAAAACAGGCATATTTCTAAACATTTAGGCTACACGGTTATGAAGTTTCAAGTCATTTAACAGACCCAGAGCTGTTTTTTTTCAAATGATATTATTAAACTATGTTTTTCGCAGAATGATAATTAACGAACTGGCTTTTGATGGCGTAGGTTTACCTTCCAGTCTAGTCTATATTACCTTTTTTTTATTGGGGGGAAATGCTCAAGCACACCACTGCTTAAGATCTATCACGAATGGCGAGTTGGACTCCGGGCTCATAGATGCAAGTCCCGTCCTACCAACTAAAACCCCCCTTTCTGCATCCGCTCAGTTATTCTGGAACTAACTGTTTGTTAGGTCATCAGAGTAACTGTAAAGCCTGTAAACCTCCACTCTCTATTATTACTGTTGAAAGGCTCTTTCTTCTTCTTCCTTTTTTTTCATTATCTGTTTTATGAGGCCGTGTATTTTCTCCCATTTTCTTTTAGTTTCTAACATACTATTCACTACATTATCCGCTCCTATGTCTTCCCCAAATTCAATTCTGAAATGATGTCTGTCTCTCTCCCATCTATTACATGCAAAAATTGTATGAGCAGGACTGTCAATCTCTCCACAATAAAGGCATCAGCCACTTTACCGATTCGGAACGTGTATACTCTAAAAGAGCCATGGCCAGTGAGGAATTGTGCTTTTGTGCTTTTTTAATATCTGGAATAATTCCTTTTGTCCACTGTTCAACATCTCTAGTGGCATCCCACCTCTGTTGCCAAGTTGTGATAGATTTTGCCCTTTCTCTATATTTGGCAGTCACCAGGTGTTCTCCTCCTTCGTTGAAAAGCTCTACTCTTTCTCGGACTAGCAGGTCTATGGCTATTACTCCTGAAATAACTTGTAGGGCTTCCAGTTGCTTCCAGTATTTTCCTTCGTCGTGCAATCCAGATTACTCCTCCCCATACTGGTGCTAGATATAAAATAATAGACTGCACCACTCCTGCAAGTACCTTTCTTTTCTCTGAAGATGGTCCACTAATATTCGGCATTATTCTCGTCAGTCTAGTCTATACCTACCTACAATTATTAATGTTATATTTTAAAAATTAAAATTTATTTAGTTTATAATAACTTTAAAACTGTACGTATCACAAAATGAAAATTAACCTGTAACAAGAAGCTTCTAGTTTCAATAAGTGGGTACCGACTGGATCCCGTGATGCATCTGTAGCAACAAATGATTCGAAGAAAACCGAATAGTTCCAGTTAGATGGCCAGCTGAGTCTCCGGACCTAACACCTATCATCTTTTTCGGAAAACCCGACAAAATTTCAATTTACATCGAATTCCAGTGTATTAAGTAAAAACTATAAAACAAACAAAGTCGTACGTAAATTGGATCAAATCCAATAGCAATGGACGTGATCCTTGGTCTCACCTCCCTTGACATATTTATTAAGGAGGCTGTTGTGATGACCATGACACGGCTACGCTCTACTGGTATACAACCTAACGTAGGATCCGGTAAGTCGAGGTGTCACTTGTGGTACGAGGTCCTTGGGGAGGTCATACTGCTACAAGCCAACACGGATTCGATTGCACCAAGATATGCTTTTCATAGGTCATACAGGGTAATAATAAAAAACGTACAAGAGGCTACATTGGCAGCAGGTGCCTTGTGCATCTACACCGATGAGTCTAAAACAAATGAGGGGTCTGGCTGTGGAATTTATTCCACATCCCTGAATTTCAATATAAAATGGGCAATCGGTTCTAATGCCAGTGTAGCTTAATCTGAGCTCACTACTATCTCTATAGCCGCAAAAGAGACTACCAGAAGAAATATTTATATCCTTACGGACAGCAGTCAGGCACTACTAGTTCTGAATAGACCACGCATTACATCAGGTCTAGTACTAGAATGTCACCAGGCCCTGATCGAAGCTTGCAACAACAACATGGTCAATTTTGCTTGGATCAAAGTCCATGGAAAATCAAAAGGCAACTATATAGCTGACTCGTTAGCTAAGAAAGCAGCCTCCCAAAAACTTTTGGGACCTGGCACTTTCATAGGCTTATCGGCATTAGCTGTGGCGAACCTACTAAAGAAGCACTCCCTTAACAAGTTTAAAGGTAGATGGGACACACTAGTACAGTATCCGAACAGCGAAACAGCCACAAAAATGCATGACTATGAACAGACAGAACCTGCACACCACCACTGGTATTCTGACTGGCCGCTGTCATCTACGAAAACACCTCCACAGGATGGGGTTATCTGACACTCCACTGTGTAGAGGATGTGGACAGGAAGATGACATTTTCTTTTCGGCGAGTAGAGGCTAACACATGCCAACATGAGGGAGCTACCTACAGGCGACGTTATCACCTACTTTAAACAAGTAGGCTGCCTGACGAGCTAGAAGGAAGGCTCAACCTCAGAAGGATGCACAATGGGCCAAAGTGGCCTACGTGCTGTGAGATACAGAGATACAGTTCCTGATTGGGTAAGATTGGAGTGAGACAATATTGTTACACAATAAGACAAAGATAGATCATTAGCTTGAGCAGTAATAATTTCTTATTCTTTAGTCAGTCACCTATTAGGGCTCAAATACAACACACCACTCATTTTAAAAAGTTGTATTTGAACTAGTAACACTCAAAGATGCCTTCAGTGCATTTTATTTTATTTCATTCTCATGTTCAGTTGTTGTTACCACAAATTTCAACTCACACGGCACAAATCCTAAGTACCTAATATTTATGTGACCTGAGAAAATTAAGTTAAAGGGTGAATAGTTCCAGTTGATTTCGTTGTTAACTAGTTGTTTTCTGTTGATGCTTTGATGTTAATATACAGTAAATTAAAGTGTGAATTTTATTTCCAAATCATCGCTCATTTCCAACTCAACAATTGGTTAGATAATATTTGTATCCCCACCTAAAGGATACTAAATATAACAATTTTTAAGGGTTGTATTGAAACAAATGTGTGTAACATTAGTTAGGTATGCGTGAAAGTAAGATATATCTAATTATCAGTGCCGGTCCTAGACATTTTTCTAGTGGATGCGAAAAATTCACAGGCGCCCCTCATACCATTGTCTAAAACCACTGTCTAAAGATTATGTAGTCAGTCAAGCTTATGGAGTTATCATTGGAGGACGATGAAAATAATTAGTGATGTCGCAGTAACAGTTGATGCCCAAAAAAGAGATAAAAGAATGAGATGGAAAATATCGTAGTATTCGTAGTAAATGTCGTAAATACGTATCTGTCATTTTACGTTCCTGAGTTTTCTGACTGGCTTCGTCTTCGTGCTCAGCCAGCCATTTGCAATTTATATAATAAAAATAATAATATACGCCCTGCAATTCACTCCCCTACGAGTGAACCCCAGAAGCTCTGCAGCTTGTGCGGGGGAGGGACGGCTATTATTATTTGCCGTGGCGCTCTGGGGCGACTTACTGATACTTGATGGTGCATTTGCTTTACATATGCATAAGGTTAGGTTACTACTTTCTCCAAATCCTATTCTCTTCATAAAAAAATTATATTTCAAAAACATGAACAGTTAATTGAATGTAAATGACAATATATTACAGGAAAATTAATCTTTTTCATCATTTTCCATGCTTAATTGCAGTAAGGAACAAAAAATTGTCTGGATTAACTGAAAAATCGATTATTTTTCCATACGAACAATATATTTTTTTTACCATATTAAAGTCAAGGTTTAAACGAAGAAAATGAGCACTGATAACGTTAAAAAATTGAAAATTTGTATAGGAACTTTTTTAGTTTAAATTCGTATAAAATCTAAAAATAAATATTTTGCTTTGAAATAATTACAGCTTATTTAAAACACAAAACGAACGACGTTTTCACCAAGTTTCATAAACAAAAATTATTTTGCAGGAGATAAAAATTAAAAAAGAAAACATTGTTATTATCATTTTTCTTGATAATTTTGAGGTTATGTTGAAAAATAATCAATATCAAAGTTTTAAATCTTTTAATTATCTACAACTTTTACATGAAACTTTTTTCGATAGTATGCATATTTCAGCAACAAATCGTAAAAAACCAATATCCGACCCTCAAATTGTATATTTAGCTAACCCCACACCTCTTCCTGAACTTTTAATTTATTTATTTTTTATATACTGATAATTTACCCTAAATTTTTCGACCATACTGTTAAATTTTTTTTTGCTTAAAAAACTTTTTTTTAATCGTAAATTATCTAGAATAGCGCTTTCCTTCTTTGTTGGAATTTATTTTATTACTATACAATGTTGCCAAACATCAAAGTCTGGTGTGCCTGGCTGAGAAAATAAATAAAAAATACATTATTTTATACTTTAAAAATTAATTAAAACATTCATTAATATCCGTATTATAAACAAGAAACCAAACTATTGCAAAAAATTGTACAATTGCCCTTTACTCACAAAATTACTTACAGACTATATTAAATAAAATACTCACAAATGTGAGTAATTACTCACAAATTGGCAAGCCTGCATCCGAATGAAATGCAAACTTTGTCTCGTCTTTAGTTCATATAAACAATATATCGGGGAGTGGGTGGCTCAGTGGTAGAGCACTGGACTGTGGGTTCGAATCCCACCGTCGGCAGAAATCTTTTTCTGATTTTTAATTAATTAAAAATTCAGAAATTGATTTTCAAATACCAGGTGTGATTCCCCACTCGACCATTCTAATTAACAGTGCTGTTCCTAAAGTGGCGCTGGGAAACAGTAACAAAGCCTACACAGAACACGAGGCTAATGACCAGAGTAGTCGATGCCGTTGACACAGAAGTAAAAAAAAAAAAAAAACAATATATCATTAATTTATTATATTCTGCAATTTGTCAATGAAAGTTTTGCATTCCTTCCGATAAAGGCGCCGCATTTTCTGAATTTCCAGGAAAAAATTATAGATGGATCTAGCAACGGCGATCCAATGCTTTTAACATTGTGGTTGACTGACTATGTACTCTTTAGATAATGCTAAAACGCTGTTTTGGATTACTTTTTATTACATTACATCCAGAAAAAAAAACTCAAGCAGTGGCGCCCCCTGGCCGCGGCGCCCACCTGCGGCCGCATCCTTCGCGTATGCCTTAAACCCTGTTAATGATTAAAAAATAAAAACTGGTGGATTAACAAAAGTGACACAAGTAAACAGTTTCTTTGTTTTTAGATGTGCTGCCATCTATGATTAGAAGAGAGTATTGACAATTACTAAAAGCAAAAAATTCCCGGTGTATTGGGGTTGCATACACAATTTGCATTGTGTGTTGCAAAGCTTTTATTTGACTGATTCTAGTCAAAATGTCACTCTCTTCTTTCGTATCCCTTTCAGAGATTAATACAAAGTTAGAAAACGAGTAAGGAATTTAATTTATCAGATTCGACATCCTAAGACCGGTTTCTGCCTTTCGGCTTCGTCAGTTAGGTTTTTCGAATCCAATAAATAAAATTCCAAACTCGTACAAGTCAATAGCTATATCCGCTATAAGATAAAATTTTTAGATGTGCTGCCATCTATGATTAGAAGAGAGTATTGACAATAACTAAAAGTAAAAAATTCCCGGTGTTGGGGTTGCATACACAATTTGCATTGTGTGTTGCAAAGCTTTTATTTGACTGATTCTAGTCAAAATGTCAATACACCGGGAATTTTTTGCTTTTAGTAATTGTCAATATTCGATATAGGCACCTTACACTAACCTGACAGTAATATTGACAGTATTTGAATGAACCTACTGGAGATGATGTTACTTTACACTAACAATATTACTAACAGTATTCTGAGATCAGTACGAGTAGAATATAGTGGAGTCGATCTGGCGGAAAAAACCCGATAAACGAAGTCGCTCTTTGGGGGGGGGGGAGGTTAAAGATATGGAAAATCGGTTTTTCGCACCTAACTCGCTGAGTTTTATTCGGATCGAAACGACTTCTATATATATAATGAAGTGCTCGCGAAAACGCCAAATCGGTCTAGCGGTTCTTGAGATATTGCGATTTGAAAGTATATGGATAGAGTCGTGTTCGCGTTTTTCGCATGGAAGAAAGTGACTTCGGGACTTGATTTTTTTCCTCCGATAGATAATCATGACCCAAGCATTGTGTCCAAATTTCAACCTGCTAGTTTGTATTGGAGGGGAGGGGGGAGAGGGAAACACTGTGTTTCAATATCGATAAATGAACGCAAAAAAATTTTTTTTGCCTTTTTTTGCAAGATTACATTATATACTTTTCCTCTACGGACGGCGGAAAAGTAATCTTAAGTAGTTTATTGCACCGTTGACGTTGTTGATTTTTTGCTTTGGCTTTTGTTTAGAATTTTGAAGTTGCACCCTAAAAAAATAGGGAAAATCCCATATATGACTGTAAGCTTGGTCAATCTAGTTTTTTTTGTTCTTTTTAGAGTCTAATCTTAAAAGTTTTGAGAATTCAAAAGCGGCAGAATCATCAGTGATTTTAAATGATCTACAATCAGAGGAGAGCACCACAAGCCAAATCGAAAGAACATTACCAGACAGAAAAATCGAATTAATTGAAAAATTTATTAATGAAATTAATACCATAGAAAGCGAAAAAGAAATGTTAACTGCTGAAAATATCTTCGCTTCTTTGGGACCGACACTAAGTGCTGTTCGCCAGGAAACTGATATTTCGAGAGGGCACAAAGCGCTATCCAGACCTAAAAAAATTGAGCAGAGGTTATGCAGCGCTAAAACGAAAATAAGAAGCATAACAACAGAATTCAAAAGCCTAATCCGAAAGAGGAAGAGACAATTGAAATTATAATTTATTAATGTAAAATAAAAATAAAGGAATATGTATATTTAATTTTATTTTAAATATTCCCAACCATTTTTATGACAAAGAACAAAAGTAAAAAAATTAAACCAATGTAAAGTAAAATTCAAAGAAATTATTCCACAATGTCTCTATATAGACCCATATCTCATATCTTTTCGTTGACGAGCTCATGCGCGAATTTAAAAGTTACCAGATTTTCTTTCTGATGTTGGCTAATATGAAATATTAAGAATTTGCCCAATCTGAACTGTCTAATCATAGATGGCAGCACATCTAAAAATTCTATCTTATAGCGGATATAGCTATTGACTTGTACGAGTTTGGAATTTTATTTATTGGATTCAAAAAACCTAACTGACGAAGCCGAAAGGCAGAAACCGGTCTTAGGATGTTGAATCTGATAAATTAAATTCCTTACTCGTTTTCTAGTTTCTTTGTTATTTAGGATCCGCCTATGGAGAGAAAAAGTAAAAACAAAACGATGAAGCACAGTCGGCATTAGAAATAGGTTAGCTATTTCTTAATTACACATAATCGCCTCGTCAGAGTGCTTCAAATTGAAGATGTAATAACGAGTGAAGGAATGAAGGAAGATTGGAAAGGCGCGGAACGTTCTCGTGTAGCGAACAAGATTGTCTAAGGCTAAATAGCATTTAGATGTAATGAAATTTAATACAAGGTGAACACACAATTTTTAATTTCGTTGTATGTGCTTTTAATAGATTTACAACGGAGCCGAAGCAGACACCAGTTTAGTCATTGTGCATTATATTAAAACAATTTTACAGACTATTTTTAAAATTTCTATGAAAAGTTTTTCAATTTAAATAAATAAAATTCTAATATTATCGCAGTTGATTTATTAAATAATAAAATAATCTTAAACATTAACGTCTACCGACCGTTAAAAAATGGTTTTGTTATGGTAAAAGCAATTTCGTCAACTTTATCAATTGTTCTTTATCACTCGAACAGATTAATCAACGATGCAAATTGAAAAATCTTTACTTACTTTATTACAACAGTGAAAACTTTCCGCGTCGAACATACCTACAAAATTGAATACTAATGTCAAATAGTAAACCAAAAAACAATCCGGAATTTGAGCTTCATTATTCAATAGTGTGTTTGTAAAATTGATTCGATTGGTTAAAAAGTATTGAATAATGAAAATTCAACACTTTTAATAACCAATAAGGCAATTTAACCAATCAAGATCAAGTACACATTTAAATTTAATCTGCGGCACGAGCTTTAATTTAAACGTCAAAGTCGTGTATTTTAAATTAATAGGAGTAAAAGTTATTCACTAAAAACTTTATCAAATTTGTTGAAATGGATATTTCACTTATAGAATTTTACATCAAATCGATAAAACTAATACTAATAATCTAACAACATATGCTAATTCTAGTAATTTCATATTAATTTTAACTATTTTTATTTATTTAGTTATTTTATCTTTAGTTGCGATTTCTAGGTTAATTTTACTTCCCTCTAAATTTATATTTATTTAGTAGTTTTAATGAGAATCAATGTAATCGAATTAATTATTATCTTAAAGATTAATTACTATGCTATGTTACAAAGCAACCTACTGATAGTAGGCAGCACTACTTTTAATAAAATTGTTTCTCTCAGATCACAATATGCATTTTGGTGTTGCAGCTGGGCCCTGGGGTGGGTCTAGAATTTTTCTGAGAGGGGGAGGATTCCGAACTTAGGGGGGGGGGGCGACACACTAATAATTTTCGAAAAAATATTTTAATATAGAAACTAAATACTACATATATTGCAAAATAACATAATATAGTCAGAAAACTAACCTCCTTCGCCCCCCCCTAAATCCGCCACTGGCTGGACCTGCAACAATTAATTTTTCTTTAAAATATTGCATAAATGTTTCTCTATATTGAGCTTGGTCTTTTACTAATATCTTCCTCTTTTATTTTTTATTCCGTTTATGTTACTTTTATTTTTTATTTATTTTGTACACTTTTATCTTTCCTTCTACACCGAAAAAAGCGTTTTGTGAAATTCCAGTCAATATCATGGGTTATTTTTTGTTGCCCTAGATATTGATTGTAATTTGTAATTATTACCTTTGTAGTTGTGACATTTCACAAGAAAATTGAAAAATTCCCAAATTCATTGTGAAATCACAGTGAACGTTGTGGGCTTGAGCAGATTCCAGAATACTTGTGAAATTAATATCTAGTAGTTGTATAACTATGTTGTGAAATTACTCGAAACTTGTGAAATGACAATGTAAAATCACTGTTCAAGTAGTTTGTGAATGTACTCACTAATTGTTGTGAAATTAAATTGTGGAAATGATTCAATATGGCGAATTCACAACGTAAGTGTTGACTTCTTGTATAATCACATCAATTGAGAATTTGTATATATAAGAAACTGTTTTTTCTTAAAAAATCATAATTCATATTGCTCTTTCATATTCTGAAGAATTTTTTATAACTTTTTATTTGTTTAAGCAATAAATAAACAAATTGTTATAAATAAATACATTTTGGCGTTTTATTTTTTTATTGAACAAAATAAAAACAACCATGTTTCATTTTTTGGGATTTTCTTTATTTATTTTTGCACTGTTATTTTAATTTGGTTCAATAAAAAATATAATGCCAAAATTTATTTATTTATATGAAAGAGCAATATAAATTATAATTTTTGAAGAAAAACGGTTTCTTTATTAATATTTAGGTACCTAAGTTGAAAACTATCGTCGACCACTCAACCAAAACACAATTTTCACACACTCTACGCGCGTTTCGCCAACTATGTTGGCATCATCAGGAGTTGATGATAGACTAAACAACTAACTATTTCTAACAGCTATTTATACTAAATGACTAACCCCCCTCCCCCGGCGGTGCCTGGCACTGTTATCCCCGGTGACCTAATCAGCCAAGGGTGACTAATCAACCAAGGATGAGTAACCCGCCCGTACCTAATGGATTAAACTAAAAAGCGGACTAAGAGGAATTGGTCCTTTGTCTCTGTTTAAACTAGTTTTACATTTGCCTATTTCTATACTTTCAAATGCGTCCAACAATTTATTATTGGATACATCTTTAAGTAATTTTACATTGTCTATACTTATTCTATGATTTTGATTAAAAGCATGTTCGGCTATACTAGATTTTTCCGTCCGCCCATATTTTAAGTGAGCCATTTGCTCTTTAAATCTGACCTGTACAGAGCGTCTGGTCTGCCCAACATACTTTCTATCACAATCCCCATAACTAATTTCGTAAATACTTTTTTCCAAATTACTGTTTTTACCCTTGGGATTACCTAATAACTGTTTTAAAGTGTTGTTAGACTGAAAAACTAAACTTAAACCCGCTTTTTTGAACACATTGGTAAGTCCTTTGGTGTAAGTGGGATTATAGTATAAATATAGATTTACAATTAGCAATCCAACCATGTCAAAGTTGTATTGCCTTCCCAAAATACACAAACCTGGAAAGCCAATGCGACCCATTGTGTCTACAATAAGCACACCTAGTTATAATATTTCCAAATGGTTATCAAACGAGTTTGAAAATTTACCTACACAACTTAAAATTTTTTCTGTTAAAAATTCCTTAGATTTCATAGATAAAATTAAACATACTTTAATTCAAGAAGGCGAAATTTTAATCTCGTTTGATGTTAGTTCATTGTTTCCTAGTGTACCGATTCCGCAATCCTTGGAATATCTTGAAGAATTACTCAAATCAAACGAATTGAGTGACGAAATTACGCAAGAATATTTGCTTTTGGCTAAACTTTGCATGGATCAAAATTATTTTCTATTTAGAAATGAATTTTTTAAACAACATGAAGGAACTGCTATGGGCAATTGTCTATCACCGTTCATGGCAAATCTCTTTATTAGTAAATTCGAAACCAAGATTAGTCAAGAATTTGAGTATTTCCCAAGGATATGGTATTTGCTGTTTTCGATATCTACTAAGAAAACTAACTTGGCAAAATTAAACTCTCAATTTCCATCCATAAAGTTTACGTATGAAATAGAAAACAATGGACAACTACCATTTTTAGACACTTTGGTTATCAGGAACGAGAATAAGTTAGAATTTGACATTTTTAGGAAAGATACCGCCACAAGTAGGTATATCCCATCATTTCCTAGTACATCGTTTATTAAAATTCCCACTAAGTAAAGAAAGATTTGATAAGGAAAAGAATTTGATTAAGGATATAGCTGCAATAAACGGTTATGGCGAAGATTTGGTTGACAAACTAATCAACAAACATAAATTTAAGAAAAACCTACGTGACACCACGTTTTTCCAACACGAAAAACAGACTGAAAAATTCGTTTCAATACCGTATAATCCCACTTACACCAAAGGACTTACCACTGTGTTAAAAAAAAGCGGGTTTAAGTTTAGTTTTTCTGTCTAACAACACTTTAAAACAGTTATTAGGTAAAGACAGTAATTTGGAAAAAAGTATTTACGAAATTAGTTGTGGGGATTGCGATAGAAGGTATGTTGGGCAGACTAGACGCTCTGTACAGGTTAGATTTAAAGAGCACATGGTTCACTTAAAATATGGGCGTACGGAAAAATCTAGTATAGCCGAACATGCCTATCATCAACTCCTGATGATTCCAACATAGTTGGCGAAACGCGCGTAGAGTGTGTGAAAATTGTGTTTTGGTTGAGTGGTCGACGATAGTTTTCAACTTAGTTGATAAACCAAAGGTTCCAATTTCCCAATTTAATTTAGGTAGCTAATTGTTAATTAACAAATGCATTTTTAAGGAATACATACAAATACAATACATACAAATTCTCAATTGATGTGAGTATACAAGAAATAAATAATTACGTTTACGTAATTAGTGGGTACATTCACATATTGAAATAACATAATGCATTACCATCAATTGGTCAGTATTGACAATTTATTAAAAAAAAAAAATACATTATAAGACATTTTTCTCTGTCCCTGGGATCTCCATCTCGATCACTGTCCGTGGCTAAATTGGTCCCAAGGATTTCTTTAGATATCTGTTGTTGAGGGGAACTTTTCTCGAATAGCTCCTAAAAAATATTTATGTATCATTGAATTAGTTATCATTAGCAACTGACTTATGACAATTGAACAAATTATTAAATTTGTAAAATTTCAACAGAAATATTTGAGGCACATATCTTTAACCATTAATTTCTAAAGGTTTTGAGATTGAGGTTATGTTTATTATGTTAATTGAAAGTAATTATAATTAAGAACGTATATGTGCGCTACCACTGCTGTTATTCAATCATCACAGGACATTGGTGTGAAAGGTGGAGAAGAATCGCTGTTAACAAATGAGATAAGTATAATCACTGCCACTTTTGTTTTCCTTATCAAAGGCTCCTGGAAGTGGTGTAGCTGGAAGTACATTTTTCTTTGCTGTTCGTAGAACTTCTTTTCCTATGTTCGACTGACTGAGATTCTGTATCCTACACACTTTTTGACAGAAACCCGCATTACTTTCTGAAGATAACTCTGTAAAAATATGCACATTAAACCAATCTTTTAGAACATATCCACGTGCAATTTCTTTATAGCCATAACAAGAAAAGCTATAAAAACTCACCTAGAGCGGCACTTTTACAAACACTATCCACAATACACTAAATACGTTTTGACTTATTCACAGTAGATTCACAAATAAACTAGTAGGCGATAAAACGGTTACTGACCCGGTGATGCACGAATTAATCGAGCCACAGACGATTTCATTGGTCAGAAAATCATGCAATCTTAGATATTCACAATGCAACTGTGAAGTATTCACAATGTAACTGTGAAGAATTCACAATGCAACTGTGAAGAATTCATAATATTTCTGTATCAGTACAATTGCATTGTATTTCTATATTAGATACAGGCTCTAAAATAAGAAGAGTTTAACCAAGTAATATGATATCTACTGGGATTAAGAGCTTGATTTAAAAAATGTTTTTACTTGTTAATTAACAAACGCATTTTAAAAAACATTTTTTTCTTAAAAATTTTTATTTTTCTCTTTGATTAGGTTTCCAGAAAAAAATGTGATATTTTTGTCAATGTATCTAATATTAGGTACAATGTAAGAATTGGCACACCCTGTATAAATTTTTTTTTGTAATTTCTTTTATTTCCGTTTTTTGTTTATAACACTTCCCGCTATCTATATTCCAAAATGTGGATAAAAATGTTAAAGTTTTTATTTTTATTTTTCCAAAAATAAAACAGTATTCCACAATCGGCTACTTTACTCTAGATATTTTAAAATGTTGTATTTTTTAACAAAAAATTTAATTTAATTTAAGAAATTTTTGGTATAATTATTATATAAAAAAAGAAAGAATAAATAAAATATTAACAAGACTATTAACAAGACTAGCCAGAGAAACTCGCTTTTGTCCCTGGGTTTATAAATATAAAGGTAAATATAATAAAATATGGGCAAATCTCATGCATAAAAAAATTTATTGTAGTTTCTCTTTTAAAAAAAATAAGTTACATAATAATATTAATATCTGGCCACCGAGCTTCGCTCTTAATATTCAAATCTACATTTTTAAGCAGCCCAATGTGTATATAATTTAAGTATATTTATAACATGACAAATTATTAATTAATTCGCGAAAACCACGGAGTGGGCGACATCTACTTGAACTACTGAAAGGGAGATAAATAAAAAGTTGATTGGCGATTGGCTTGAAAGTAGGCGGGAAAATTAAAAAAGCTGTCAGTGTTAATTTTCAATTGGCTGCAGCTGTTGTTGACGTTTATCAACTGCTTGTCACAGAGGTTAGTTAAATGCATTAAAAGTTGCCTAGTTTCTGGGGATTTCACCCTTTTAGGGCAACATCTACTGACGCTTGATCTTCGCGAATAGTCACGGCGGACAGGCCCCGTTTCCGGGACGGACAACAGCAGCGTGTAGGGCACAGGTCCCGTCAACAGAAGATCGATCAGCTCACTCTATTTATCACTATATAAGAAAAACTCTATGTTCAATTGATTTTATTATTTATTGATCTGCAGTGAAGGAAAATTATAGGTTTGATATTCATACTTGGGTAAAAACCTCCACAATAACCTGTGACCAGACTCTCGACGTGTGGCAGATATTGATATCATATTTTTTCAAAGTTTTTCAGTTACAAAAATAGTTCATTCGTACATTACATTACAATTTGTTCTTGGAAAATACAAAGTTACAATCAACCTTAAAATGTACTATGAAAATAGAGAATTTTAAATGTCTCTTTAAAGTTTCTTGTAAAATAAAAAATTGAAATCTATGTTAATAGTACACGTGTACAAGCATTCATTCTTTCTCTCTCTCTCTCTCTCTCTCTCTCTCTCTCTCTCTCTCTCTCTCTCTCTCTATGATAATGAAAACTTAAATATTAAAACTTCCGCATAATAAAATAGTAGCCGTAAGGGGTAGTCTCACGCTATCGGGGAAGGGAAGAACCTTTACCCGATGTGCATAAAGCATTTCCACCCGCCAAAAAAAAAAGATTAGCTTTAGGTTAGGTTAGATCTTTATAATAAATAAAGAAAAGTACGATACGTGTGACATTTTGACATTTGTTACATTCTGACAGGTGTCATATTTTGACAATTGTTCATTTTGACAGTTGTTACATTCTGACACGTATCACATTTTAACAGTTGTCACGTTTTTACAGGTGTCACATTTTGACAAGTGTCCATTTTAACAGTGTTACTCAACGTTCCTATAAATATTTACCTAAACCCATGATTTCTGTAATTGAATTGGCAACGTTGTATTTTCAACTTTGAATTTATGAGATGGCTGTCATTTCCTTTTTTATATAAAGCGGCAAATTTAAAATTGAATTCTTTCAGATTGAAACGCCAGAAATTAAATAAAGTCAAACCTTTTTACTACTATACTGTACAGAAGAAAGGAGTGCAGTATTTAATTTGCAGAACGTAGTACAGATTCAAGAGGTAGAAATTTTATTTTTACCTCATCCTTCAATGCTTATTTGTAGTTAAAATTTAAATTTTAATACATCTGATCGGCCTAATATAGTTTTTGTCTAGATGGTTTTTACTGCAATAAACCTGTTCTTTTGACAGATAAGTCAGACTTTATTTATTCATAGCCGTATCGTATGTATTTTAATTGATTCAGAATTTTGTATTAATATATATTTCAAAATGGCTTCATTCTAAAAATATTATCAGTTCTCCTAAATCCTTGAAGGCAGAATTATTAGTAATAGCAAGGCAACATAAAAACAAATTCAAAAAATATATTATAGATGAGATGGCCAGAGAAAAAGGAATTGAAATTCTCAGATTGCCTCCGTACCACTCAGAGTTAAATTATTAAAAGGTTATGTTTCTCAAAACAATAAAACATTTAAATTTCCTGATGTGCGAAATTTGTTTTTGAAGGCAGTTTCAGATGTAAATAGAGAACATTGATCGATCATGTTAAAAATGTTGAAAATTCATTTAGGAAAGAGGATATATCAATGGATAATTTAATAGAACCTATAATAATAAACCTCAGAAAAGACAATTATAGTAATAGCAGTAGTTTTAGTGAAGACAGTGACTTTTAAAGATAGTCCTTGAACTAACTTTTTTTCGTGTCAGATGCATAAGATTTATTTTTATTTTTTGTAAATAATATAACTTCAAAATTTAATCAACGTAGTGCGTATATATATTTTATATGCTGTGACCTTATTTATATTATAGAAACTTATTTTGCAAAGTACGCCTATGGAATGTGACGTTATATCCCCACTTTTACTGTACTCATCTCTCCTTTATATTATATATTACTATAGAAACAAGTTATTATTATGTGCCGTTGCTAGGAAATAAAACTAAAAGCTTAACTTTTCTTGTAAATATCTCAGAAGATCGAGACCTACATTTTTTGCCGATTTAGATAGGAATTAGTCTATGCTGAAAATTTCATTGAATTCTGACGAGTGGATTTCGAGATCCTCTGGACACACACACACACACACACACACACACACACACACACACACACACACACACACACACACACACACACACACACACATACATACAAACCTTGCTCGTTTAATAGTATTTGATACATTAATTACAATATCTTCAGTTTTATAAAAATCAGTGACAAATTTAGAAATTATAACTAATTTCCGGTCAAATTTTCTATAAGAAAACAAAAAAAATTAAATACCTATCGTGCAAAAATACTTTAGTTCTTTCCCGAATGGCTCGCTTGAATATTTGTATTCAACGGCTCGGCGCGCGTATAGATCTTTCGAATTCGCTTTCTTATTTATAGTAATACACCTTTTTTTTTAATAACTTATAATATAATTTTTAGTAAAATTTTCCGCTCTTTCTCGAAGTGTTATTAGTTTTTCGATTTTTTTTTTATTTTTCAAGATATAATGAAAAAAACCATATTTTCGATTTTGTTTTCGAAATTGTGAAGTTAGCATACATACACTTTAGTGGTTTCAGGATATCACATTTTATGAGAGGTCAAAGTCTCTGACTATTAGTGCTACATTAGCAATCTATTAAATTTTGTAAATTATTTAAAAAAATTTTTTCTTTAATGCGCTTAAAATTACGATATACAGTATCAGTTTATTGAAATCTAATTAAACGTACGCAAAATTGTTCAATTTCTACAAACTGCAGTTTTTTTATCCATTAGCTAGTTGATACTTAGTCATTATTATGTCAGAAAAAGGTAAACACCTTTTTTGCTTCCATTCCAACATCAATGCAACGAACATAACTAATTTAATGACTTAAACCATTATATCGATTATTCAATCGTCTGAAAACCTGACGCTAAATAATCCAATTAATTTTCTTAACAAAAAATTATAATTACATAAAATGTCCGAGTGGGTACTATAATAAAAACACCAACTAAAACTCCACTGACACCTCAATTACCAGATCTAAATGACACTCGGCTCCGCCTCGCGATTCAGCGCGCGCAGCAAAAGGCGTTACCCGCTTGATAATTTCAAAAACAAATATGTAACTGTCAACTCTCCGTCTTGATCCGTAAAAAAATCTTAACGAATAGCCTGTAACCTGTTTGTTTTAACGCTAACTATGCCATAAACGTAATATCCCTGCATTTATCGCTCTCTAAACGAGTTTTTCTCAGTGCAAATAAGGGGCGGTAAAACCGTACCTTATTCCATTTACAACGTTTCGATCGACCAATACGAACGCGGCGCTATATCGCTGGGATTGTACGATCTAAACCAATCCTTATTCCTTCGCTCCCTACTTAGTCCCCACCAGGCTAAACTCTTCAGCAACGTTTATACCAGTTATTAACTCACGAGATTTGTAAGTGGCAGCAACATCGACGTTTTTACAGCATTGATTATCGTTTAGAACTTTTTGAAAAATCTCTCGAACTGTCAATACCCAGTGCTAAGTGTTACCTCAATTATATCAATTAATTTTTTTTATACCGTGTTTTAGTAACTCTCTTTTCTATTATCCGACGGACCGCGAACATTAACGACAGTGTTAAAAACAGTGATGATGGTGTTAAGAAAAAGGTGTAGCTCAAGTTTCCGGAATATTAAATGTTAGCGTTGCAGAATTTGCCGCTCTCGACGTTCGTAAACTCAATCATGATGCCTCTGGCACCTACACCAATAGTGGCAGTGCCTTCGAAGCCTAAAATTGGTTTCTCCATAGACTCTATCGTCGGCGGTGCGAATCAAGCTAGTCCACAACATTCGCCGCTACATTATTCGGAAAGTTCGGCACCGATTTCGCCCAGTAGTGATGCGGAAAATAGACTAAATGGTTCTCCAAAACAGTATACTAGTTCTCCCCAAAGATCTCCCATTAGTTCTCCGAAACCGCCCATCATGGTACCTGGAATACCAGCGCATACGTTGGTGCGACCGAATCCGACTTACGAGAATATGGTGGCTAAAAATACGTTCCTTCAACCTGAGATGATGCATAATCACGGGCAGCATCCGTTCGCGCTTGCAGCTCAGTTTCAAGGGGCAGCGCTAGCCGCTGCCCTAAGCGGCGGTCATCACGGGTTTCCCGGACATCCTTCACCTATGGCCCAACAAACTCAGCCTAGAGATAGTTATCCTTTGTATCCTTGGTTGTTATCGAGGCACGGGAGAATATTTCCGCATAGATTTCCTGGAGGTGAGTTATTTGATATCATTAGATTTAAATAATTAATAATTTATGAATTTTATAATTAAAAAATACGCGAGTAGATCAAGACCTTTTAAGGCTGTTCTAGCTATAGTCTATTTTTATGTATGAGAGAGTATTAAAATAATAAAGCGTTCGTAATCCATAGGCGTACCACTTCTTTTAGTAGACAGTTAAAATATTTTGTGAAGTTATACCTTGAGTATTTTCGTATGAAATAACCTTTGTATAAATATAATAAATATATCGGGTGTACACTTATATTTTCACCTAATTAACCTGCTTATAACTTCTAAGCAGCTGAAGGTAAAAAAGTGCAATTTTTTCTAAAATATTTTATTTTTCCACAAGGTATGTTAAGAACATTGTGTCAAACGGGTTATGTAGGTATAAGGGTTTAAACTTTGACTTTTAAACAACGTTACGTTCATAAATAATAATTTTAATATAAAAACTACTTCTTACCTACAAATCCAAATCAGAAGATGAACTGTCGCAACCAATATTTACAATGAGTGGCTCGATCATTTCATCAGTAATATTGTCCAACTTCCACATTTTCTCTTCTTCTTTAATCGTATGATTTACTGCCTTTTCCCAGTTTTCAGGCTTCACATTATTTACAGCCTCCAAAAACAACTGTTTAACATCACTCATTTTAAAAGAATTATTTTTTCTTGAAACTTCTCCCTTTATCTGTGCCCATATCAGTTCAATCGGGTTTACTTCGCAATGATATGGTGGTGATCTAACCACCGTCATCCCACGATTTTTTGCAATTTCATCAATTTCATATTTTTTTAATTTCTCTTTATGAAGGGAACACAAATGATACAGTTCTCTTCTCACAGAACCGGGATGGAACTTAATATTCTTTGAATTTAGCCAATTCTGTAAATCTTTTTTTAACCACTTGGTTGTGGGCATTTTTTCTGTAAGTCTCGAGTGATAACTTGCATTATCCATTACTATTATACAGTTCTGAGGAAGAAGATCTATCATTTGTTCGAACCACTCTTTAAAGACATCAGCATTCATGTCCTCATGGTAGTCACCGGTACGAGTAGATTCAAAAGTCAATAAACCACCTTTAACAAAACCGTTTGAACTACCGATGTGTACTATTATCAGTCTGCGCCTCTTTCCTGATGGTGGATTTAAACCAGTAGATAAATTATTTAAAAAAGCCTGTCTTCGACTTGTAACAGTTTCATCTTGCCAAAATTTATTTGGTGTATGTCCCTCGTTGATCCATGTTTCATCTAAATAAAATATATTTCTTCTTTGGTTTCTCATTTCTTTTATAGTCCTTAGGTCATTTCTTCTCCATACTACAATATCGCTTCTTTCTATTAAAATAGACTTTCTGGAATGCTTTTTCCATAGAAAACCTATTTCTTTTAAAAGTTTCCATAGTGTGCTTCGACTCATTTCAGGGTAATCCTTATCATTTCGAACCGTGGCAAGAACTTTGTCTACTGTCGGGAATTCTTTTCTAAAGAAGAACGCATGCACTTTCCTTCGAAGTCTTTCTTTCAAATGTTTTTCTATTTGAAATTTTGGTTTTCCTGGAGCTTTACGTGCTGTTTGAAACTCGCCACATGTCTCTTCTTTAACAACTCTGTAAATCGTAGATTTCCCAACACCAAGCGTACTACTAACTAATTCCACTGTGTCATCAACACTTTTACATAAATGTTTGTCTGTAAATGATTTAAAACAATTAAATATTAATGTTTTTTCATTAACTGTTAAAGGACCGATTTTTTGTCGTTTACGCGGTACTTCCAAATTTTCCATGATCACACTAGAATTCACAATAGACTGCACACTGCACCTTGCATGTTGCAACTAAACGACATTTAGTAAGCTGTCAAGAATACACAACTGGACCTCCTTACTAAATGGAAAACCTACAATCGCATTTTCGGTGAAATTTGTTGGTAAGGGATTTATCTACTTATAATTCGATTACTGTAAGAAATTCTTGGAATTAAAATAAAACAAAATTGGTAAATAGGTACTTATTGAAAATAATCTTAAGATACGGCTATGTTATCTTTAATACACAGTGCTTTTGGCCTGTCCAAATCTTTTTCTATTGTTCTGTACAGCTTATGGTTATAAAAGACCAATAAAACACCCAAAACTTGTATTAGCTCAGGTACATTTATGACAATTTTAGGAAATATTTAGATTATTCCGTAAACATATTTAAAATGACCGTACTAAGTTTTGCATTAGAAATGCTGTTTTATTACTCTCTCATACATAAAAATAGACTATAGTAAAAACCCAAATGATCACGAATCATATAGACCGATATCCCTCCTTCCTTGTATTTTTAAAGTATTCGAAAGAATCATAAAAAACAGATTAGAATGGTGGTTAAAGCACATAAACGCCCTCCCTCTCACTCAATACGGCTTCAAAAAAAATTTTGGTACGAGTGATGCTGTAGCACATTTAATTACAGATATACAATTATGCTTCTCTGACAACAATTATCAAGGGTCATTATTTTTAGATATAAAAGGAGCCTACGATAGTGTGGATTGGTTAATCTTATACGAAAAAATGATTAGTCTTCAAATACCCGTAGAAATTGTGGATTATTCCACATTTGCCACGTCCCGTTTTGCCACGGCAATAAAAAAGTGCTGTTTCACCACGCATAATTTTCATGTTTTCTAACGAGTGCTGTTTGGCCATGCATACTTATTTTTCTTACCTGCCTAGATTTTATACCTTTTCTTGTAAAACTATCTAAGAATTATACGAAAGTTAAGTATTAAAACATTTTTTTTTGTATACCATGTATTGGTTCTCATAATTTTTAATTTGAAGAAAATAATAAACATTATCGAAAGCTTGGCTATTTTTATTTAAGAAGGACCGGTACCCCAAGACAACCTAGTCTATAATAATATCAGTAAAAAAAGAAAAAAATTGTTTCACATGTTCTTTTATTTAAATTTGACATTTGTACAAATAATAAATTTAATTTAATTTGACAACATATTTAAGTTTATTTTTGCACTCAGAAATATCAATTTCATTATTTACAAGTTTATTTACAGTGCATTTAATTATAAAATCAATATTAATATTGTGTTTGGATCTCTTTTTTGGAGTTATATTAAAATTTACTTGATCAATAATGAATGCATAATACTGACTATCATTTTTTAAATGGTACACTAGTTCACAGACGTTGGGACTATATTTCCCAACAGCACGATTGAGACGATTATGCCAACCTTCCAAAGCATTGGTGGTACGATGCCTTTCATTAAAACACGACCACATATCACCGATAATGTCATTTGCTAACCATTGGTTTACAAAATAATCGTTGAATTCTTCTATACTTCTTAACTGTGGGGACGTCTCCATAATGTATAGCCATCCATCGTCGACTGCAGTAGGAGGCAGATGGGCCAATGCGGCACATTTCCTTATGTGTTCTTTCACGTCGATGTTTTCTACATACTCCTTTGACAATCCCAATGATTGAACTTTCCTCCAAAGACACTGATTAAAGTGGAAGTTACAACCTTTCAATCGGGCACCAGGAAATACTTCACGAAAGGCATTAAGTACTGGAATTTCAAAGTCAATTTTGAAGTAAATCGGATTCCATCCAGGAAATGCTGTTTTAATTAATTTAAATAGTCGTTTGTACGTACACTCTTTCTTATTCGGCAGTAATGAGTAGAAAACAGGCACTATGGACGTGGCTTCGTTTGTACTGCCTATGTCCGCATGAATTGTATAAAGTTGAGAAAATTGCTTACAACAACTTTTGAAAGTTCCATCTCCAAAAAATGTGGTGCTTTGAACAATACTGCTTATTCCTTTTTTGCTAGCAAATCCAAGAATCCTGTCATTATCCGTTAAATCAACTACTAGAAAACTATCGGCAAGATACTGGGGTAAAATTATCTCCCAAGAATTTTTGAAACTCACAGCTCCAATTGACTTTCGTCGTTCTTTGTAGAGAGCACTCTTCTTAGATAGAAATGACGGAACTTCAGTCACAAAATCTAAGCCAGCGTCCTTAACAGTAGTCAAAGATTGATTGAAAATTTGAGGAATTGGGGTTAGTTCCTCTCTAGCTCGTTTTCTGCATACCATTAAAGCCTTCTCAACTTCCACACTGGCCTGATTTGGAATGCAGCTGTGCTTTGTTTCACGTATAACTTCTGATTGGCGAGAAGTTAAATAACCACAACACTTTCTGGATGTACATCTCCAGGTTATAGTCCCGTCTTTATTACTTCGTAAATGGTTATACTTATAACCTAAGTAGGTGAGTTTTGGACGACCTCTTTTAGTTTCAAGAAACTCCATAATTAATTGTCACTTTCACGCGTTTTTTTATTCGATGTTCACAGCTTAATATGAAGGTGCAAACTGAAACTAAAATAAGGCCTACTTTTCTTAATAGATATAATTGTACCTATACCTGAAAATACATAATTGGACAATAAAGCCTTTCTAGAATTTGAAAATAGGAATTTCCAATATTCATACTGATCCTATTGTGTATACAAGAACTTGGCAATAAACAAGGAAATTATAAAGGATCGAATTTCAGATAATCATTAGTACTTAATGTATGTATACCAATTTAATAATAATATTGGCATGGGTATTATGGGATTGACACAGGTAGCGTCACTGCCGTAATAGACGAAAAGACGAGTGGCGAATCTGCACTGACGTGCTAGAGTATCTAATTACCGTGGCAAAACGCTACTAAAACAGGTAAATTTCCTTTTCGTGGCGAAACAGAACGTGGCGAACCAGGAACTTACCGAAATTGTTAACACAATATGTAAATTATACATTAATAGATTTGTCACCGTCCGACAAACAAGTGGACCCACCTTAGGGTACCGGCTAGCTACGAAGGGATTACCTCAAGGCTCAGTTTTAGCTCCGCTATTATTTAATATATATACAATCGATTTACACACGCTAAACCCCGAAGTTAATACAATTCAGTATGCAGATGACTTTGTCTTTTATGTCCAAAATAAAAAATTCGACCAATATACGACAAACCTAGACAGAAATCTAACTCCAATTATTAATGACATCTTTAAACTAGGCTTTGACCTGTCTACTGAGAAATCAAAAGTGGTCATCTTTTCAAGGCACAACATCCCTAACATCTCATATGTATCAGTAGGAAACATTAATTTTCCCATGACAAACGAAATTACATATTTACATATTATGGTTATTTCCTGTATGGAGCTGCAAGCACTACAGAACTCCGAAAACTTGATATACTGCAGAACAAAGCGTTACGACTATGCATCGGTGCAATGAAATCAACTCCAATAGAACCTTTACGAGTGGAAGCCATTGAAGCACCTTTAGAATTAAGAAGACAATTATTATCCGAAAAAAATGATAATTAAGTGCAAAATTAAAAATTCACCAATATTAGAAAAGCTGCAAAAATTAAACGTACAAGATCTAACAGGCAAATATTGGCTACACAAAAGAACACCGCCATTGTGTGAAGGATTTCGAAATACCTCAGAATATATACCCCTACAACAGGAGATAATGTATAATGCATATCTCCTGGATATCAATGTAATCGTTCCAAAGTACACAGAAAATAACATCATAAATAACGCTATCATTAGACAGATTATGAGCAATTATCAAAACTATACTCCGGTTTATACAGATGCATCCAAAAATAACCAAGGCACTGCGTGTGCCTATATTGTACCAAACAAAAATCAAGGCTTATATAAATTAAATAACAATTCTTGCATTTACACCGCTGAAGATATCGCCATTTTAAAATCAATAGAATATATTATCCAAACTGACATCTCAAAGGCCATAATATTCTCAGATTCCCTTTCTGTTCTAACCAGTCTAAAATCTTATTCCGAGGTAAACTCAAATCTTATAAACCCATACATTATGAAAATAAAAACTATGTTATACAATTCAAATGAAACAAAAAAAATAATTTTGGTTTGGGTAAAAGCCCATACAGGTATCACATTTAATGAAGCTGCTGACCAACTTGCAAAACAAAGCATATTATCAGGTGAACATTTAGATATACATTTGACATGGGAAGAGAGATTTAACATGACTAAAAACAATATAATGAATAACTGGTCTTATAGATGGAATCAGTACTGTTTTACAAATCCAACTCGCTATACCAAACTAGAACCAATTATAAAGAAAAAACACTGGTATCAGGACTACAATTACAATAGGAAACAAATTACAACAATAACTAGGATGAAGTTTGGACATGCTTGCTACCCTGCTCATTTATACAAAATAAACATTTATGATAATAACCTCTGCGACTTATGTCATGAAATCGCAGACCTAGATCACATTTTCTTTGGATGTCTCAAATATGAGAATCAGTCGAAGGAACTAATAGAAGGTTTATCAAAACTTAAAATAGCGACTCCCTATAACATTATGCACTTATTATCCTTAAACAATAGAAGTGTCTTTGACTGCTTGCTACTATTCGTATACAAAACTAAACTAAAATTATAAAGGAACCTTAGGTCAGTGTTGATACCTTTAATCTTTCCCAAATGTATACCACCCATGTTTTCCGAGGTCTACCATGTTTTTGTTCTGTTTAAAATGCCCTGAACGACCCCTGGGCGAGAAGAGAGTGTCCTCTGTCTAAATCCTTTGTATCATGTTTATATATAAAAAAAATAAAATAAATATAAAAATAAATAAATATAAAAATAAATAAATAAAAATAGGATGGTGTTTAATGAAATCTGTCTGCCAGCATTAAATCTGTCTGCTAGCTCAAAAAGTTCGAAAAATATACTTAAATTGTTTCTGGCTGCATGGTCCTAAACCTAAAGCCAAAAAAAAAAAAAAAAAAGGCTGTTCTACCGCTTTTCGTTTGGTCAAAGTTGAGAGATCCCTCATCCATTTCATAAAATAACTCCCTCTATATCGTAAAGACAATTGTACGTATAAAAGGTCTTTCTTATTTCTTCCCTCAGTCAAAAGAACGTCTTACTTTCTCTGGTTTTAAACACCTAAAACTCGGACTGGCCAAAATAGCAAAGAATAAATAAATGGTTCAGGTATTTACTATATTTTTCGGAGCCCGTTTCTATCATTTCGTTGGCATTTTAGATAAAATTGTTTGAGTAAGGAAAATTGTAGTTTTTTATTTCTAGTTCTGAGTGGTATAGTTTGTTAAAAAATCGCCCAGGCCATAATAGAGAAATTCTAAAAAAATAAAATTTATTTTTCAAAAGAAAAAATTGTCCTTAAACTTATCTATATTCAAAAATCAAGTTTTTCTTAGTATCGACACAATAAATTTTCGAATTCTCAAAATTGTATTGTTGCAAATGATACAAAGTTATACAAGTTTTTATTCATCTCGATTTTGAAATTATATACGCTGATATCATGAAAACGGTGCAAACGTTTGTATTCTTGATTCTTGATGATTATTAGACAAAAACTTAGGGATTCTAATGGTTTTCAAATCCGAAATCCCTCCCGAAGAAGGGTTTCTTACCTCTCGTTAAAAAGGTCACATACGAAGTTCTAAATACATTACCTGCTTCTAATCTTTATATGAAGTTGAGACGTTGCCGGATTTTCGTTCCTTTGTATATTTTTGGCAAACTTTTTATTTAATTTATTTTATTTTCATCTTTTATGAATTAAATATTATGAATATAATATAATATAGTTTTATAGATAACCCAATAATAACCATTATTTTTTGTTATTAATAATTTGACAAAAAAATATAAAGACATAATAAGTATTTTATACATTTATTAAAAAAATCATCAGAAGAAACAAAATATAGAAATATAAAATTACAAAATGTTTTTCTTAAATTTATACGATATTAGTTTGACAAATTCCAATTTATTTATTTTACCTTCTCTTAATTCTAACATTTTCTCATTTACAAAGTTTATTTTTAATATATTTTCCCTCTTTGACTGGAACACATCGTTGATTCCATAATTGCGGATATTATGATTTAAACACAATTTGATCTTGAAATCGACAAATATACAATACAAGATACAAGAACTAATAAACTTACAAGTATTTATACAACATTTAAGTCATCATCATTATACAAAATAGATTATTAACAATCAATCAATACATTTAGTAAGTAACTACCTATTCATGGAATCATTGTAAACAGATTTATTTGATCCTTATACTAGTGCAAATCAGCAAAACCTTAAGAAATCCATTAAGAAGAGATTAGAAACGTGTGAGGTTAAGAATATTGGAGTATTTAGACTAGAATTACACCAAATTTAAAGTAAAATGAAATCTGATTATTAGATTGAGTCAGGTAAAAATTGGAATTTGAAAATTTGTTTTTAATTATAAACAACTTTATTTTCTAAAAAAAAATGTGTAAAATAATATATAATAGTACTTCTCTCTTGAGATATTTTCATGTTTTCTTAATTTATTAACATCTTGTACATTAAATCTAAAATTTTTGAATGTTAATCTCATTTTAAAAATAAACAAATTTTTGTCGTAATATTAATAATAAACATTTTTCGCCTCTTCTCAATTCCATCCGTGGTTTTATGAAATTGAAAAAATGTACTGTGAAATATTCTTGTTAACATATTTTATGTACCAGTGCATAAAAATTAGAAAAATAAAAAATAGATACATACCTATTTAAATTATACTATATTTGAAAATCAAGAGAGAGTAAATTCCCAGAAATGTTTTGCAGTTATCAGTGTTAAAGGCAGTAAACCATAGACGTGCGTTTTCAAAATTAAATTAATATGGAAATAGAAATATTTAATTTGTTTTAGTTATTTATACCTAGATTACCAATTTTAGATAGATAAACATAATTCGTAAGTAGTAATTTAATTTGGGTAAAATGAAGAAAAAGTCAATATTATTTTAGGCATTTTGTTTTAGGCATATGTTTATTTACAAAATATGTATATAATATGTACAGATAATTACAATTATTTATAAATTAATATGAGGAGCTAAAAAAACAATTAAGTAGGTATATGAGAAAAAAAAAACCAACCGCAAGGATAAAATTTGACGAGCAACATGCAAAAAATACGACAATATTAAATCTTAAAAAATAAAAATCTAAAAATAAAATTAAAGTACATAAATTAATAATTTTAAAGTTATGGTTCCTCGCACTCTGTGTCAGAAGATTCACCATCTGATTCTAGAGAAATTACAATGGGCTCTATAGTAATATCAATTATGTTATCTAGCTCCCACATTTTTTTTTCTATTTCTGTAACGTGTCTAATACATTTTTGCCAATTTTCACTTGTTACTTCAGATATTGCCTTATTGAAGAGATTTTTAACATCTGATAATTTAAAAGTAGTGTTATTTTTGGCAACATAACCTTTAACTTGAGCCCATATTAATTCTATCGGATTCAGCTCACAATGGTAGGGTGGTAAACGAAGGATTTCAATTTCTCGTTTTTTGGCTATCTCCTCAATATTATATTTTTTATAATTTTGCTTATGTTTTTTAGCAATAGTTAACAATTCTGCCCTCAGCATTGTATTGTCAAAGGCTAAATTTTTAGAAGATAACCATTTTGCAATTTCACCCTTTTTCCATTTAGTGGTTGGTAAAGGTTCAAGTAATCTGGAGTGGTAACTTGCATTGTCCATTACAATAACCGATCCTTTTGGTATGAATTGAATCATCTGTTCAAAATATTCCTCAAACACGTCTCCATTCATTTCTTCGTGATAATCAACGGTTTTTTTTGATTCAAATAAGAGTAAACCATTCTCAAAAAAACCGTTTGTACTGCCTATATGACAAATAATTAATCTTTTACCTTTTCCTATAGGTTCCTTAAAACCAGTAGTATATCCTTCTAGAAAAGCTTGATGGGATGATTTTATATTTTTGTCTTTCCAAACTCTTCCTACACAATGTCCTTCATTAACCCATGTTTCATCTAAATAATAAATGTTTTTATTTTGAGCTTTAACTTGTTGTATTCTTCTGAGGTACTGTCTTCTCCAACATACAATTTCTTCAGAATCAATTAGCATTGAGTGTCTGCCCATTTTTTCAAATTTAAAGTTTAACTCATGTAACACTTTCCATAGTTTATCCCGGCTTATTGTGGGTAAATCAACATCATTCGTAATGGCTTGCAAAACTTTATCTAAAGTTGGTATTTGCTTGTTTATAAAAAATGAGTGAACAAGCTTACGAATAGCATTTTTAAAAAACTCGTCCACGTTGACTTTTAATAGTTTTGGTCTACCTGGTTTCGGCTTTGGCGAGGTTACTCCACCTGATTTTTCCTCCTTTAGAACTCTATATATTGTAGATTTTCCATATCCCATTGCCTTAGATGTTGTTTCAACTACACTGTCAATAGTGTTTGAGGGATTTTGATGTTTAAAATAGTGGTACACATTCACTACAGCACTCTTTTCATTGAGCGATAAATGGTCTAGTTTTAATTTTTTCACTGGCGTATACTCACAAACTGCTTCCATTTTTAGTCACTACTATTTGTCACGTTTATCGAAAATCAAATAACTGCATTTCTAGAAACTATTTAAGTCAAAATATCTGTCATTAGAAGCTGTTGCCATTCGGAGGTCGTTAAATAACAATTATCCCTTTCTATTCTGGTTACGCCTATGACGCACGTTAATCCTCTTAGGCCTACTGTAGTAACAATGAAAGATCATAAAATAATGTGATAGTCCAAGAAATTTAATAAATTTTGTATTGAAATTAACAAAAACAATTTAGAATGCATTACAAATATTGATGTTTTACCGCACGTACTGTACTATAGTTTTGCATACCGAATTACTTTTTATTCTGGGAATTTACTCTCTCTTGATTTTCAAATACAGTATATAATTTGGCAACATTGTGTCATTATACAGAGATTAAGCAGACAAAATATCACCATAAATGATTAACGAAACGGAGGCATTTCGATTGTACCCGGGAGGGAATGTATGCTTGAAAAGATTTACCTGAAAAAATCGGAGGCATTTCGACATCGCCGCATACAATTGCAAAGAATAAATAAATGGTTCAGGTATTTACTATATTTTTCAGAGCCCGTTTCTATCATTCCGTTGGCATTTTAGATAAAATTGTTTGAGTAAGGAAAATTGTAGTTTTTTATTTCTAGTTCTGAGTGGTATAATTTGTTAAAAAATCGCCCAGGCCGTAATCGAGAAATTCTAAAAAAATAAAATTTATTTTTCAAAAGAAAAAATTGTCCTTAAACTTATCTATATTCAAAAATCAAGTTTTTCTTAGTATCGACACAATAAATTTTCGAATTCTCAAAATTGTATTGTTGCAAATGATACAAAGTTATACAAGTTTTTATTCATCTCGATTTTGAAATTATATACGTTGAAATCATGAAAACGGTGCAAACGTTTGTAAAAAGGCATTCTTGATGATTATTAGACAAAAACTTAGGGATTCTAATGGTTTTCAAATCATAATTCTAACATACCTAAGTACCTATTAATATAGATAATTAGGTGAAATTTAAGACCATGTCACTATAGGCTGGTGATATACAGTTGTTTCCACAGCGATCTATATAATTCTTGTAAGCATACTTCCAGAGAAACAGTTGACTATTCCTCCGTCTGACTTCATACTGTTTATAAATTTTGTAATATGCCAGGTTGGGGGTAATTTAATAATGTGAAACTACTATCTCTGCTTATAATATTTAATTATTGAATTTCTCTTTTTTCGTCTGGAATAAAACCACTTATTTTCTTGAAAAAAGTTTTAATTTGACTTTTCTACTTTTCAAAATAACATAAAATAAATTTACTATAGAAACAGAACACTTGATAATCTTGCAAAATTATGACATCAATATAGTACACGTAGAAAATGATTTTGAGATTGAAGATGTCAAAATCTGTTTCAATCATATTTTTGTGACGTTTCTGGGAACGAATTTTGAAAGGATAGCGCATTTGTATATTATAAGAGAATTTATACTTCGTCATAAATGAAGTTTTTGAAATATCAACCGAACAATTAGAAACGCATTTGTTATTATTTAAGCATATCAATGATGCTTCTTTAACTTTGCGGTTAAAATTATTCGGTTCTTTTAATAATCTAGTTGAAGAATTCCATTGTATTTTATGACCAAAATCCCTTGCATGTTCACATATTTTGCATTTTTCGAATTGTTTATTTTTAATGTATGATTGGTGTTCATTAAGTCTAATACGAAAAGGTCTAGATGTTTCTCGTATATAAAATTTATTGCATTCGCATGGAATTTTGTAAATACAATTTTTTATGTTTTGAATTTCATTAAAAGGTTTTGTATTTACTATTAAATATTTTAATGTTTGAAAAACTGTTTTTAAATTAAATTTATTGCCAATCCTTCTAATTTTTTCGGATAATTTTGGAATATAAGGGATTTTTACTATATTTGAATAAATTATTGGGGGATTTAAATTTTGATCTTTAGTTTTGATGTCTCTGTAAAGTTCACGATTTATAAATTTACTTGGGTAGTTGTTCTTAATCAAGACAGATTTAACAAGTGATAATTCATTATTTAAGAATTGCACGACTTTTCTTTCATAACACTTTCATAACACTTTCATAATTAATTCCGCAACACATAAAAAATAAACGATACTAAATTTTTACAATCAAAAATGGCTAGTTAGTCATTTTATATTTGCTAAACCGAGCAGCATCTGGCTCCAATAGATGACAAAGAGCGATGTATTTTCACGGATTCCAAATAAAAATATTATTGGAAAACGCCTGGCCACAAAAGTCTATTAGTTTTTGATTTTAGCAAAAACTTGTAAATAAAAAAAATATATATAAAAAATCAGCTAGAAAGTGTAGTTTTCAAAAATTTGATATCTGCAAATTGATAAAATTTAATATTAATTTTTAATTTTTTAATTCAAAAACTAGGATCTACCAAAAAATTAAAAGACTAGAGATTGTTTGGGTTTTCCTTTTGAATACCTCAGCAAAAAATGAAATGATACCAATGATAAATAACTAAGATATAAGGGAAATGCTAAAATAGTGTTCCGCGAGAACAGCCTTAAGGATTAACACCATATTAAAATTAGTAGATAAATACCTACGCTTTGTTTTTATTTTTATTGTTAAATATATTCTTCAATTATGTCGCTAATTAGCCATAGTAAACATTCAAACCGGCGATATCGATTTAAAAAACATTTCTACAAGAATATTGTACTGATATTAAAAATATTAATAAAATATAACACCCACTACATTAAAAAAAAAATTAAAACAGAAAAATTATATGACAAAATCGCTCCATTGTTGTAAACTCTACAACAACGAATTTATTTAGATAATTTATACTCGGGTAACGTCAAAAGTTGCTTAACCAATTTAAATTATTATTTTTTTAAATACCTATTTCATTTTTAGATGTGCTACCATCTATGGTAAGAAGAGAGTATTGACATTAAATTTTGACTGAATCTAGTCAAGATGTCACTCTCTTCTTTTTTATCCCTTTCAGAGATTAATACAAAGTGAGTAAACCAGTAAGGAATTTTAATTTATTAGATTCGACATCCTAAGACTGGTTTCTGTCTTTCGACTTCATCAGTTAGGCTTTTCGAATCCAATAAATAAAATTCCAAACTCGTACAATTCAATAGCTATATCCGCTATAAGATAACATTTTTAGATGTGCTACCATCTATGGTAAGAAGAGAGTATTGACATTAAATTTTGACTGAATCTAGTCAAGATGTCACTCTCTTCTTTTTTATCCCTTTCAGAGATTAATACAAAGTGAGTAAACTAGCACATCTAAAAATGTTATCTTATAGCGGATATAGCTATTGACTTGTACGAGTTTGGAATTTTATTTATTGGATTCGAAAAGCCTAACTGATGAAGTCGAAAGACAGAAACCGGTCTTAGGATGTCGAATCTAATAAATTAAAATTCCTTACTGGTTTACTCACTTTGTATTAATCTCTGAAAGGGATAAAAAAGAAGAGAGTGACATCTTGACTAGATTCAGTCAAAATTTAATGTCAATACTCTCTTCTTACCATAGATGGTAGCACATCTAAAAATGTTATCTTATAGCGGATATAGCTATTGACTTGTACGAGTTTGGAATTTTATTTATTGGATTCGAAAAGACTAACTGATGAAGTCGAAAGACAGAAACCGGTCTTAGGATGTCGAATCTAATAAATTAAAATTCCTTACTGGTTTACTCACTTTGTATTAATCTCTGAAAGGGATAAAAAAGAAGAGAGTGACATCTTGACTAGATTCAGTCAAAATTTAATGTCAATACTCTCTTCTTACCATAGATGGTAGCACATCTAAAAATGTTATCTTATAGCGGATATAGCTATTGACTTGTACGAGTTTGGAATTTTATTTATTGGATTCGAAAAGCCTAACTGATGAAGTCGAAAGACAGAAACCGGTCTTAGGATGTCGAATCTAATAAATTAAAATTCCTTACTGGTTTACTCACCTATTTCATTGTTTTCTACCAACGATTTTGTAAAAAAAACTGACAGATTGAACTACTATCGATTTATTTTTTGTTATTTTGTATAACTAAAGTAGATTAATTGTATTTTATTTAACTTAACTACGCGTGCAAATTTCATTAATACTAAGTACCACTTCGAATTCCTTGTAAGGAAATATATTTGTACCAACTTTAATAAAATGAATTTTTAAAAAACTGATAAATTGAGCTACTATCGACTTATTTTTTATTGCACAAATGAAAAGAAAAATAGTCTAATCTCCCAGGAATTGGACATTGAATGTCAACGTTGCCACAACGTCTGGACTTCAAACAACTACTCCTTGGGCTATATGCCCCAACAGGTATTGAATTATAGAAGTCCCGGCTATTTTTTATTATTTTGTGTAACTAAAGTAGATTAATTGTGTTTTATTTGTTTAATAATATTTCGGTGTGAAATTTTCTTACCGAATACCACTCTAGCTTCAATTAAAAACAGAAATTTTTTTCTCGAACTCGAATATTTTTTAGATAATTTTCAAAATATCCGTGTTCTCGAAAAAATTTCCAGTAATAATTGAAGCTCTAGTGGTATTATAAGTGAAAATAAAATTGTAAAAGATTAAACTAACAAACTTACCTTGAATCAAGAATTATAATCATTTTCATTTCATCTGTTAAAATTGGGAAATGTCAAAAATTTGATTAGGTAGAAATTTCGTTCCATAGTTGATTTTGAAAAAAAAAGAAAGTTTGTTGAAAAAACAAAATCTAATCGAATTTTGGTTAAAAAAATGTCAAAATTTGGGAAGAGTTAAAAAAGACCCACATACTAACAAAAAATTCCTAATCCAAATGTCACCTTAATCTTTCTTAACATCAAACGCAACCCATGTAATATCATTATAGCATCCCTTGAAAAAATGTTTTATTTATTATCATTTGTTGATAAGTAAATCAAAAATGAATTCACTTATTAAACATATTAACATTTTTTTGAATAAAAATGATATAACTGATTTATATTAAAAATTCACCTTATTTTTTCTGAATCACATTCTCTCAAAACATAGCTATTTCCTCCATTTTTATTTTCAACTGAGTATGGCCCTTCATATGGTAATTGAAGTTATGCACATATATTTTTCTTTTTACTGGGTACTCTTAAAGCCTTAACAATAACCAAATCTCCTTTTTTAAATTCAATTTTTTTTATTCTTGTTTTCTTGTCTCTTTATATATCTTTAATGATATCTTTTTATCCTACTCTTTACTTTGTCTATTAACACTTCACAATTTTCTTCATTTTCAAACTTCAAAGGTCTTTTTGGATAAATTTTTTTCGTTAACGTGATTGGTGGATTTTCTGTAACTGTACTAGGAATACTGTTCATAAATTCCTCAATAATACCTAATTTTGAATCCCACTCTTATGATCCTTACAAAAATATTTTTTTAATTTAATCTTCCATCTGTGATAATTTCTTTTAATTTTATTTCTCAACATCTTTTATCTTTCCTTTTCTTGTTGTTTTATTTCTTCATTGATACTTCACCATAGTGATTTTTCATCTAATTTTCTAATGTATTTCATTTTCCTGTTCACTTGCAATGATTAATCACTTTTTGTTCATTTGTTTCTGGCTTTTTCTTCAAATTTTCTTCTAATTGCTTTAATACTTCTTTACACTATTCTTTATTTGTTTCTATTTTAGTTTCAATTTGTCCTATTCTTGAATTGATGTTACTTTTGTTTTCTTGTATCTCTTTCTGTAACTTATTCTCAGTTTCTTTTAATTTTATCTCTTGTGTCACCTCTACTTCTTCTATTCTAGCTATCATCTCCACTCCTATTTCCTTTTTCGTCTCTTCTATTTTAATTTCAGTGTATAAAGTTGACTCATCTATTTTTTTTTTAACCATTCGCTACTTCTTGTTTTATTTCATCTTTCAACATTTTTCCCAATTTGTCTTCCATCTTTCTTTCCAAATCTTCTGCATTTTTATTCATTTGCCTTCCCATATCAGTCATCATCTTTATTAAAACATCCATTTGCTTGTGATTTAATTTTTCTTGTTCTCGTTCTTTTTCAGGTTCTTTTATTATTGTATTGTGTATATCTTGTTCCTTGTCACTTTCTTCTTCATCTCATTGTCCTATTTGTACTACTTGCTGTCTTGTTAATCCCCTATTCTTTTACCATATCTTCAATCCATGTTATTATTCAATTTTATAGAGCCTCTTTATTTTAAAGCCCCACGTTGGGCGCCATTTATAACGTATTTAATAATTATAAAATTTTTAATTTTAGTTTTCTTTATTTTTGAATTGAATTTTGTACATTTTTACAATCTAAATCAAACAAAACTGTAAAAATTTTTAAAGTCAACTCCACATAATTTTTCCCTTTAAACAAACAAACTTCCTAATCCAAATGTAATCTTAACCTTTCTTAATATCAAACCCAACCCATATAATATTATTATAATATATAAATAAATAGTGTCTTTATTATATACACGAAACAGAAAATATTTATAAACAACCCTACGGTATAAAAAATCAGTTACTCTAACTATGACAAAAAATAAAATTAACACTAATCCGATTTTTTTTTTAGATTGATTTTATAACACAATTGATATAAATTTAAATAAGTAAAAGGAATAAACTCGTTTTATTGTTAACAACTTTTTTTTAGTAGGTACAAAAAAAAATGAAATTTAATTTATTTATACTAACTCTCCTAAAATTTACTACAACCATCATATTTTTCTTTCTTTTATTTTTAAATTCACACAAAATATTAGCGAACATTTTAAAAATATTTTGTTGTTTTTAAATCTAATATAATATCGGCAAAAACGATAATTAAATGAAGACTATACCTACGATTATTTCTAAATTAGTTAGATGACGTCTCCGGATTATTTTATAAGGTACATTGGAATAAGTGTATCTTTTACAATTATCAAAAGAACGTAAATGAAAAATTTGTATTAAATTTTGTTGTTAAATAACTCGCTCAGGATTTATTTTTAATCATGATTTAATATTTCTATCTTGGAATCTGTAAATAATAGAAATAGAAAAAAGTTCATTTCTTTAAATATCAATAAATATTGCAATATATCGTACAGTTCTTGAGAGAAAAATAAAAATAGTACTTTCCCCACATGGTTTATTTTTATGGTTAGCAAAACTAAAATAACACTACCTGTTAACAGTTAAATAATTTAACGAAATTCTAAAAATAGTTCCTTCTAAATAAAAATCCCTTTATTAAAAATCTCTGCAATTGATCGGGTTTCAATATGTTTGATTTTTTGGGGACGTAATTGTCGGACTTTTTTTTCAAAAATGAACGTAATTTTTGATACGTGGATGTTATTTTTTATACTGAAAATTTCACACCAGCATTGCTTAACCAAAAAGAAGCTTTCGTTTCAGCTCGTTTCTATAGCAACCACAAAACTTTGCGATAGTATTTTCAAATCTCAAATTATAAAAATACACCCTTCCGTTCACTGTAAAATAATACAGATTGGTTGATAGCTAATATAATACGTTATTTTAGACCAACAAATATTTATTTCATACTACTAAAATCCTTGGAACATATTCTTTTGGTATGTACCTATATACGGAGACTCAATATAATTATTATAAATTAAAAAAAATGGCCCTATCATCACGAATATTTGCAAAAAATATATTTTCGGTAAATTTTATTAGCAAAACTTAAATTTAAATGGACCGCTGAAAGTTCTATTAATTTGTCTTTAATTATTTCATGTAGATATAACTAAAATTCAAGGAACACGTTTCATTTGTGCCATAAATATCTAATGAAAATGCCATGTTATAATGTTTGATATTACTTTGGTGTGAAATTTTCTTACCGAATCTCCCACATTCTTGAATTACTATCTGACAATATTTCCAGTAGTAATTCAAGCACTAGGGGGATTACTAGTGATAGTACTTCGCAACATTGAATATTGTGACCAAAGTGTAGACGCCTTTAAAGTTTTCGACAGATCTTCAAAGTATACCAAAAGTACACTTTACGAAAAAGATTTTATTTTTGTATTTCTTCTCCATTCCATAAATTTTTCGTATGCCAATTCATACTTTTTTCTTGAAATTACTGGCCAACAAATCTAACGTTACTTTTGCGGCCCTTTCCAATATCTCTGGCGGAATATTATCAAAATCGTCACTACTGATGTCTTATTAAAATAATATTTAATGGAAATTTTTATCAAAGCACGAATGAAAACTACCTTAAGAGTTTAAAAAACTTCTAAAATCTGACAGTTGTGACAATTAAGTCAACTAAGTTTTTTTCGATTTTTGTTGACTCTCCATATAAATGTATGTGGTTTTGATATTAAGTAAGCTGTGAGAAATACGCCACTTTTCATAGCAGTTGTAGAAAAACATGCATTTTAGTTTTTCGCGCTTAGGACGTTTATTTAGAATAATTTCCGGATTTTTTTTATTGCAATGATGCGGGATTTAATTCTGATGTGGCAATTTTTCGATACGATGATTCGTCTCTTCAGGGATACCATCAACTTTTTTTATGATACATATAAGCATTTTTATTTTGGCTTTTAAAATAATTATCATCCTCAGTTCAATTATTATGTAATTTTGGTAAAAGTTTAAATTGTTTCTTACAGTCCAACAACATAATAAATTTATTTTTTCTTAAATACCGCATAAGTATTTTTTGTTTTACATTTTTAGTTTAAAAAAATGGTAACGTTATTTTTTTTTGAAAGATATAATACAGTAACAGACATTATTTTTATTACAAATTACGCTTCAAATAAATGTTTGTTCCGTTTTTATAGAAAGCATAACAGATGAAATACACCGTATATATTTTATTTTGACAGTTCTAAGTTACTTTAATAAATTATTGAAAGTTTGTATTGTATGTACATGTAACCAAAATCCTGTAAGTCCCCGCAACATGTATCTACGTAGTACGCTGAGACATTTCCAGATCGCCATTTTCATTTCCAAAATTCTTTAAATACAATTTATGGCATATTAGGGCACAATTTTATTATGAGCCGAATATCTTCCTTGTTATCAACATTATTAAGAAATTTTGTGTGAATTGCTCTACGTAGAATATTTATTTTGAGTTTCCAGAACAACTTTGTTACATAACATACTTTCATTTATTGTTAAATATTTAACAAATATCAAATGGGTGCTTTTTCGTTCATTCAATGGGTAGTTGTTGATAAGAATCATATCAATAGTAATCTAGAATCAATGTATACAATAGTATATTGTGTCACAAGGGCATAAAATGGTTGCTAAAGCGTTTTCTGCATGTGTGACACACAACTGTTTTTCGCCTACCAAAAAAAAACAAAAAATAGCAGAATATAACAAAAATCTTTAATTTTATAAATACAGACAGAATTTAATGAGCAACTTAAGGAATAAAAATGTGCCAATTTATTTATTATATATTATTTCCAGTTGTTAAACAATTCATCGGACTTTTCGTACCATTGCGCATTGTCTTGTTAAGTAACAAATTTAGAGAAACATTACTACCTTCTTCTTGCAAGTCGGGTGGAGTATTCGTAAATTCTTCATCACTATTCTTTTTCACTAATTCACATAACCACAATTATTCAGAATCAGAACGTATTTTTATTTTAAAGTTTAATTCTCTTCATTCTACACTGACGTTTAATGAAAATGTATGTGAAATGTCAAAGTCAAAGGTGCGTTGATAGTGAAAATCGTGTTCTTTTTGATTTTAGCGGCCCAAGGCCCGGAAATATTACTTTCGGTCTGATTTTTAGGGTTGATATGACATGGTAGGCGAAAAAATAATTTTTTCGTCTTTAATATGTCCCATCCCGATCAAAAGTGTTCACGGGCCCAACTCAATCCTATGTACAGATTTCGAGCTAGCGCGAGTTTAAAATGATTAGGGGGAACTCGAAATATGCGCATTTATCGGCAAGTTAGGCGTTCACCTCTTTACGTTTATGGTTTATATGATGGATATATGTCATACACACCTAGATACACACACACGCACACATTTAGCGTCTTTTAGAAGATTTTATTTTGATTTCTAAACTATTTTTTAAGAATTTATTTTTTATTGACATTACATTTTTCATTTTTCAATCACTTTTTTGTTACCATGAATACAGCTAGACTATGTCCGACATGGGCGTTTCATCCTGATATTTGTGTTTTGGTGTCTTTTAAAATATTTGGCTTCAACATCGCGCAGGGCTTTTTTAAATTATAATTTAGAATTTTTCATTTATGGTTATAATCATAAAATCTATTTTTAATTTTTTCGCCGCGCTTAATGGCAATTTAACACACATTTAGATTTTTCCAAAACGAACCCTTTTAGTCTATAATTTGAACCATTTAATAAACTTTATCAACTGTCTAATAACAACTTGTCTTGACACCAATTTCCTGCCTATCTTTGATGAACTGAAGCAAATGCCGTAAAGGAGGTATATAATTAAAAATTAAAAATAATTTTTGTCTTGCCTTCGAGGTAAATATTTCGTTTCTTCGAAAAGATAGTTCGAAGAATTTCAATCGAACTAACTGGCCCGAACAGTTTTCGATATACCTTGACCTCGATCAACGAAATTTAGAGTTTTTTTATTTGTGTTTTGGTTTTTCGAACACTATACATAAAGTCATTCATTGGTCTTTAAATAATATTAAGTTGTATTTGTCATAGTCCTGTCAGTTAATAGTAAATATTGTTTTACTAGTGAAAAATGCTTTCGACGAGTGAAACACTATACTTTTTCTACAACCCAGTTTATAGCATAGTGATATACGCTAGCAGCACAGTTTCCGAAAAAGAATTTACTTGATTATGAACTCTTCAATCCATGAATTTTGCATATATTTTTTTATTCGAATATGTCAAAAAACGTCAAATTCGATACAGTACACATAATGAAGCTGTCAGCAGGGGTTCCACGGGGATCGGTTCTCGGGCCAATCCTGTGGGACATACTATATAATGGAATAATACGAATTAGAATAATTGCATTCGGGCACAACCTGCACTGTAAACTGATGATAAAAGGTAATCAAGTCCTGGAAATAATCGGAAGTTGAATGGTAGTTAGCTATTTTTGTAGAACGATTTATCTTTAACTTCAAAATAGGCTTCAGATTCGGCAATCACTACTTCATTGGAACGAAATCTGTTTCTTAGAAGCATTCTTTTTAGGTCTGCAAAGAAGTAGAAGTCACTGGGATCCAGATCCGGAGAATACGGTAGTTGGAAAAGCAATTGAAAGTCCAATTCGTGCAATTTTGCGATCGACTTGTGACACGGTAAAAGAGCTTTATTTGGGTTCGATTTTTCGTAATTTCTTCCTTCAAACGCACCAGTAACGCCATATAATATTAGTTATTTAGTGTTCTTCCTTTCTCAAAATAATCAATGAACAAAATTCCGTACGTATTTCAAAATACAGAGGGCTCTTACCAGCGGATATTAACGTTTTTGGTCGCTTTGGGCGTCCTCCCAGAAAACTGTCGATTTGATTATGTCGTGGTGGATCCATGTTTCATTCATTTCACATACCGCACGTATTTTTTATTTTTATTGCGCTTAAACATCTTTAAACGGCGCTCTGGATCGTCGACTGTAAGCAAACTCGGTACCCACTCCGAACAGAGCTTTCTCATGGACAAATGTTTATGCATGTCATTTGAAGGTTAGTCCTCATCATCATCATCATCCAGACGTAGGTCTCCTCCAGGTCCCTCCAAACTTCTCGATCATGTGCAGTAGGTGGTCTTCCTCTACTAGGTTTATCAGCTATCGGTCTCCATTCCACCATCTTTTTTGTCCATCTACCATCTCTTTTTCTTGCAACATGACTGGCCCACCTCCACTTCTACCTAGCTATTATTTTTCTTTCTATTACATCCTCTACTCCTGTTCTTCTACTACTTCCTAAAAATATGGGGATTTGTTAATAACGGCGCCATCTATATATCATCCAATGAACTTATTGAGTGACCAGGTATTTAAATATCTCGATTTATCTGATTCATTTTAAATTTTTTATCGTTGGCAAACTTTTAAATTAAAAACAATACAATTTTAATTACCAGTTGAAAATGCACTTGTAGCATTGCTATAGACCGAACAATTTTCATATTTTGGACCCCATTTTGAAGGTGTTCCCAAAGAGGTATGGACGGGCACATCAAATCCTAAGATTACTTTTTGACGCTCTATCAAAATCTGAAGTTAGAATTTTAAAATTCATAAACACAAAAAAGCTACAGACACACACACAGATCGAAATCAAATACCGAACAATTTGTTCGGTGAAAATCTACTACAGCGCATAGATTTGGTAAATATCTTTTAACGTATAAATCTAATCGATTCCAAATAAACTGTAGGTATAAGCAGAGACGCAACAAGATCTTAATTTTTGATATTGAAGATTCTTGATCTAGCGTAAAATAATTATTCTATTAAAAATGTTAATTTTTTAATACGTCACTCATTATTAGTAATTGAAGGTTAGCGAAAATATAGTGAGTGACTTCCGTGATCTATACACGAAGGATTACCAGCAGGTTGAACAAAATAATTGCCGTATTGAAACAACATTAACATGTCGTAGCTCGAGGAAAAAGAAAGATATAAGTTTTAAAGGAAACGTTAGGCCTTCAATTAGTACCTTTTTCCAACGCTGCGCGGCTATTACGCCATTAAAGTATTAATTTCACTACCTAAACATAATAATAGTGGTGAGTTCTTAGATGTAATTAGCGGCATTGCTAATGTGTAAATAATTACAACTGTTCAAGGCACTCCATGATCACTATCTACCAAAATACTCGGTAATCACGGACTATTAATATAACTCGTCAAATTATCATAATTTGAGCTTATTTTTCTTCTTCTTTCTAAACTCTTCGTTCCACATTGGAGCTATTAACATCTTAGATGGCTGTATTGCATGAGCGCGAAGGTTTATAATTATTATTACAATCGCGATAAAACAATGTTTTCTGTTTTGTTATCTTGCCGAAGGAAAATTATACAATTTATAAATTAGACATAATGGAACAATTAAAAGTGGGCTTAGGAACAATTGAAATAAAATAAAAATTTAGATCTCCATCGTTCTATTGCCCTCTATTGCCTTCCTCCGGAGACGGTGGAATTTTTTGAACCATAAAAATACCAAAAAAGGACCATGGGCGTACCAAAACTGCCGAAGGTTGTGAAATAAATCACACTTGTTCCCAAGAACAAAGACATTGGACTTCAACAACTACTCCTTGGGATATATGTCCCCCCAGGTATTGAATTACGAAAGTTCAGACGTGGTTTGGCGCCCGACCAAGTCGGGGCTTTAAACCAAAAACTTTGATTTTATTATTAAAGGAGCTTGCCATCCTTATACCGGTTTCGGCATTATTGTGCCTCGTCAGTAAGGAGTAGACTGGCTCGAATTTCTATCTCTAAAGAAATTCTGAAGGTCGCTTTGAACCCACCAACTCTTAGTACAAACGGTTAAGTCGAGAAAGAGGAGGTGAGTGCTTCGCCATCTTCACTTTTATAATAAAATCAAAGCTTGCTAACTATAGAAAACTCTAAAGACGGTGGAATTTTTTTGAAGCAGTGAAGATTTATTAAATCTGGTAATGATTTACGGTGAATGCAGATATTACAGACAATCTTTTATTGCACGAACTGTTTAAACCAAAAGTAAAAAAAATGGGTCATTGCGGGATGCAGAAGTTAGTTTAAGAGTGGTAAATGGTGGTGTTTTTGAACATGTTTTGTAATCACTAGGTTTTTAAATAATTAAAATTGTTCATATACTGAGTTTTTCTGGATTTTGTCTATTAGGTATGCTCATAGTAAATTTGATAGGTAATTAGTTGTTCATTTTTAATTTTCATGGCATGCTAGATTATATTAACCACCAATTTATGTAACATATCTGCAAATTATAATAAACCTAGCAATAACTTAACTTAAGGTATAGGGAATGCTAATACAGATCGGAAGAGAATAAAAAACTGATTCAGGCGTGATAATAAAATACAGAGTGTTTCATTTAAAATTATCGACTTATTGAGAATTGAAAATATAAACATTGGACGCTCCATTCTAGACATCCTGTATAAAATATTGCTTTTCACGTTTCACCGTATGCTAGAAGGATATTCTCACAATCTCTGTATAAAATTTGAAATTAATAGCTTAACAACTAAGCCAGATACGGAAATTAAAGTAAATGCGTGTTCTTCAAAAATTTTGTTAAGCTTGGACCTGTGGTATGTTAATAATTTTTTGTTCAAAATTTGATGATGGTATAACCGGAAGTTGAAAATCTTTTCATTGAATAGATCGTACTGACTAAACCCCGTAACCCAATTTTCACATTTCAATTATCTATAGTTCTCTATATATGGCTAATGATCCACCTTCGTGACACACCCTGTATGCGTCATAAAAAATTCTAAAACGTTAAAAATCGATTTTTTGTTGTTTTTTGTTTTTTTGGTGGGCTGTCAAAATTTTTAGGATATACCAAAACCTTCATGGTATACTTTTCAGCTTTTTTGACCATTTCACAAAAAGTCAATTTTTTTATTGTTTTGTCCATTTTTGCACCTTTAGGGGCTAAACAGAAAAAAGAATCTCTTAAATCAAATTGTAACCGCATTAATTCAAGAGAATGGTAGATATTCTTGAATAGGTCCAACCAAATATTAGGTTGATTTTTTGACAAAATATTCTTGACTACTTGGGACGAAAAGTTTTGGGTCAAATGTACACTTTCTTGTTAAATAATGTGGTTTGGTTGAGGCAAGAATATTTCAATTTTGTTGATGAAGCTGATTTCTCAGCCCATGTAAACAATAATTCTCTTCATTCAAGAGGAATTTGATTGGGGCTAAGGTATGGATACAGCAATAAATCATTATTTCACGGACATGAACTTAACCTGACTTATGAAAAAACGTAATAAGTGATTGACAACACAAAACAAAGCATTCTCAACATAAAAATAGTTGTGATTGAACAGTGTTTAAGATCATTGCCAATCATACTCAATGAAAATTATTGAGTGACACGACGCCATGTTTACAGTTGATTGAAAAGAGCCCACATGCACAAGTCGTCCACTGGTGTTCTAAATGGTTCGTCTCTAAAAAACTTTTAACTTCCATGCTGACTCGTTTTAAATAATTTCAAACAGAACAGATTGCGGGCCTTTGCACAATCAAAAACAAACGCACTTGTTCACTATTCACTATGGCGGCTATGGCGTTGTTTCATATCCAAATAGCCAATATCTATACGCATCTTCGGCGATAATACAATAATAATAATATGTGTACGTGCTTTCGTCCTGAGAACACATTTGATAAGAAATGTTATTCTTGAGCCGAGAGACCTATGATTGACTGAAATTGTTTTCTGAGCTGTTATAGATTTAAATACAGGGCCACCAAGGCATGCGCGATTGCGTTTGGCTTATTCGTTTAGATCTTGACGTTATTTGTCAATTTTAAACGGATTTATCGAGATTTCCGTGTTTATAGACTGAAATGGAAAAATTCTTTCTTAATTTAGCTAATTTGAAGTGTTTAGATATTCAAAAACTGATGTTTAATGAACAGAAGTTGAGTGCTGAAGTAAGTTATGTATGTTCAGGCGATTTAAAATAAACGAATACTTTTTGAAATTTCCGTATTAACGTAGATTTGAAATACATTTTAGTATAATAATAATTGATAATACTCAATAAAAGTTGTTAAATGTTTACATTTGACATTTTAAAAAAGGTAAACAGTGTTTTATCATAAAAACAAAAACGAAGAGACGGTTAAGAGGTCAAATATGGTCAAAAAGGCTGAAAAATATGGAAAATCAGTTTTTTGAGATAAACGCACCAAACCAAAAAATTTGAAAAAATTAATGGATGTATGTTTTAGTATAACCTAAAAACAATTCTTGTCGGCCCCCAAAAGATGAAAAAAAAATCGATTTTTAACATTTTTTATGGGGTAGGTATATGGGATTTATGGGGGTCAAAAAATTTAATTAAAAGATGTCTCCACTTACAATATTTCAAAAAAATAGATTTATGTATAAAAAAATATTTAAACGTAGTTTTTTCTAGATTCTTTCTTTTATTATAAAAATTTCAATTATAAATCCTTTATAAAACCTTCCCAGAACCGTTACAAAAGGGTGTTTCTTATGATAAGATTTTGAAAACTGCAGTTATGTCAAAATTAAAATATTTATCTATCGTCCAAATAGTTCCTTTAAACCACAGAAAAAAATATGATTTTGAGCCCTACAGGCCTTATCATGTAACAAAATCAGATCAAAATTGGTCTGGAACTGTCTACAAACCCTGCTCGTTCTGGCTAACCAAAATAAGGTAACATGGGTCCCATGGGATAAAGGGATAAAAGGCAACGAGGAAGCAGACGCCCTGGCAAAGAAAGCCTCAGCGACCGAATTTACCCTGGTCCTGAACCGGCATTTGGTCAGGTCAGGTACATCGTCATAATCAATCAATCAATCAATCAAACAGATTTTGTGAAATTATCCGGTGATCTGTTTCTATAGTAAATTATTATTATTGGAATAACTGATTTTATCATCAAGTTCGAAGAATACATTAAGACTCGCTATATTAATATACTAAAAAAAAAGGAAAAGGAGAGGAGGTGCCCTTCACATACCCCTGGCCTAGCATGACCAGTCACCTTTAGGAAGGATTAGGTGGTTAGGATGTCTTTATTTTTTTTTGTCTCGTTGGTTACAAGTTTGTGTTTGTGTCTGCAAGGAACCGGCCAACATGAAGTCGCTTCTTCAGCTTGAAGCGGGGTCCCTTAAAATTCACCCCCGAATGCCTCTATATTTATAGAAAAATTTCTGTTTGGCCTGATTTATTAATATACTATAAGATTTTCGTTTGGAGTAAATAGTAGATAGATTATTGCAAAATATAGTTGAAAAAAGGAAAATGATTTCACCGTTTCTTGCAACAGCCGCAGCTACTTGAATTAAAAAAACCGTTGCGATTGTTAGAGTGTGGAATTTTTACTCCGAATTGTTGAAGCGATGCTCGAAACCCTAATTATTCACGTAAATGGTCTGAAAGGTATATGGTTCACTACTTATTTACAAATTGCTTGGTGCAATTTTATGCAAATTATCTGAAATTAACTCCAACACTAAATACAGAAAAATTTTTAAATAATTAAATGCAAATTGCTGTTCGCTTGGGATCATTGGCGGCGTTCAATTTAGAAACTGCGTCAATGAAAACTGATAAGCGTTACGATTACAATTATAATAAAATGAGTCGTTTAGAAAGAAACAAGTGTTTCTGCCTTTTGGCTTCGTTAGTTGGGTCTTGGAACCCGGTAAATTAATTTTATTAGCTATAAATCACTTCTCTAATTTGTGAATTTTAGAAGCCTTACTAAGATGAGAAATGAGGTTTAGAAACATACAGTCATCAATTTCCTTCGGTTTTAAAAAGTACACAACCCAAACTAAACGTCGTATGAAAAAAAAGTTAAAGTAAAAAAGTTTCCTTGCTCTCGCTTATACTAGTTAACTATCTCTAAAGAAAAAAAAGTTATCTCGGCTCACCATTTTACTCTGCAAAAGTACTGAAAAATATATCCAAAATTCATAACGATCTGACATTTTTGACAATGGGTACTACCAACTAGTACAGTTCTATAAACATTAGAATATTACCAGTACTGGATTATTTTATTTATAAAAAGGTTGATTCAATTTTTATTCATTTTTTAGAATATAGAATATAGATAGACGAGGGGGAAATCCTCTATCTAAAGACCTTGAAAAAGGTTTTTCCGACAAATCTCAGCTGGGTATGATCCCACAAAAAATATATTCTTACCAAAATTGAAAAGCTTGACAAAACACGTAACCTAGTTCTAACCAGAACCCGATAACTCAATCAGTTCGCGAAATATCGCGATTTGAAATTGCAAAAATGAAAAAAATTTATTAATTATTTCTCGAGAGACAGTGGAGTTAATTTTTGTGAATTAAAGGGTAACAACGAGTACTTTTATGTGCCGGAGGGTTGTGGTGGTGGGGAAAGTAGGGGGGGAGATATGGGGGGAAAAGAAATATTATTGAAATCCTTATAACTTCCGTACTAATTGAGCTGACGCAACCAGCCAGGGTTGAAATTGTTTACTTTTTCATCCGCTAAAAGATAGCACTACCGGAACATTTTTATTTCCGCAAATGCGCGCTTGGCGCGCAAAATAAAAAATGGATAATTTTTTGCTCGCGATTTTAGGCATGAAGAAGTGGGTTGGGGAAAAATTTTGAGAGAGAGAGCAAGAGAGAGAGAGTGAGAGAGCACTGGAGAGAGAGAGAGAACTAGAGAGATATAACTAGAGAGAGAGAACTAGAGAGAGAGAGAAGTGGAGAGCGTAAGCTCCGCCCCCGGCTGCTTTCCGGTGGTTCCCGTATAAAAAGTGAACAATTTGAGCCCTGGCTGGTTACGCTAGCCAATTAATACAGAAGTTACAGCTTTTCAATAATATGTGTTTTCTCTCCTCTCCTCTCCTCTCCTGCACTTAAAAGTGCTCGTTATTACCCTTTATTATTATTATTATTATTATTATTATTTTTTTACTTCAGTGTCAACGGCATCGACTACTCTGGTCATTAGCCTCGTGTTTGTAGGCTTTGTTACTGTTTCCCAGCGCCACTTTAGGAACAGCACTGTTAATTAGAACCCAACAGTGAATGGTCGAGTGGGGAATCGCACCTGGTAAATAAAAATCAATTTCTAAATTTTTAATTAATTAAAAATCAGAAAATGATTTCTGCCGACGGTGGGATTCGAACCCTTGGATTATGAGTCCAGTGCTCTACCACTGAGCCACCCACTCTCCTATTATTATTATTATTATTATTATTTTTTTTTTTTTTTTTTTTTTTTTTTTTTTTTTTTTTTTCGGTGTCAACGGCATCGACTACTCTGGTCATTAGCCTCGTGTTTGTAGGCTTTGTTACTGTTTCCCAGCGCCACTTTAGGAACAGCACTGTTAATTAGAACCCAACAGTGAATGGTCGAGTGGGGAATCGCACCTGGTATATGAAAATCAATTTCTAAATTTTTAATTAATTAAAAATCAGAAAATGATTTCTGCCGACGGTGGGATTCGAACCCACAACCCTTGGATTATGAGTCCAGTGCTCTACCACTGAGCCACCCGCTCCCCTATTATTATTATTATTATTATTATTATTATTATTATTATTATTATTATTATTATTATTATTATTATTATTATTATTATTATTATTATTATTATTAATTAAGGCACCACCTCCACTGCCTCTCGAGAAATAATTAATTTTTTGCAATTGCCAATCGTGATAAATCGCGAACTAATTGAGTTATCGGGTTCAGGTTGACACAAGATTACGTGTTTTATCAAGCTCTTCAATTTTGGTAAGAATATTTTTTTTGTGGGATCAGACCCGGCTGAGATTTGTCGGAAAAACCGTTTTCAAGTTCTTTAGATACAGGATTTCCCCCTCCTCTATCGCCGCCTGGGCAGGAATAATGCATCGATTGGGAAAAAATGATTACTCGATTTCGTCAGTCTGTTTTCGAAAGCAAAATCGACTTCACTATATATAATTGTATAGCAAACATTAAAAAACTGTTTTCATTTGTTATACTATTGCTTTCAAATTACAATAATATTACCGCAAACAACAGCAAAAACTTCAAACAACATCCTGTAAGTGAGCCTACAGTCGTTTACGATCTATTTGAAATTCCGCAGGTGTACGTACTATCGGAGAATTCTAAGATTGAATTTATTTTCTATTAGAATTCTAGTAAGGTAATAACCTTTAATAGAAAAATACATTTAGTTTTTTGCATGATAAAATCTCCGATTGTTTAAATACCAAATAGGTGAGTAGCGTGAATATAAATTGCGCATTTCGGCTGGTAAATTATTAGGATTAGTTTTCATAATTGCTTGGATTTGCATTATTTCTCACTTTTAACCTAACCATCTATTAAATACTTAGTTTGATAGTTTAGTTATGAAATGCCTTTATTTTGTGCTCAGAGACGTATCCCGTTTATACGTATATATACACAAAAAAAAATGTTAGATAAGTACAGTAAAAGTGGGGATATAACGTCACATTCCATAGGCGTACTTTGCAAAATAAGTTTCTATAATATAAATAAGGTCACAGCATATAAAATATATATACGCACTTCGTAGATTAAATTTGGAAGTTATATTATTTACAAAAAATAAAAATAAACTTTATGCATCTGACACTTTTTAACATTGAACGAATTAAATTTAATCAATAAATAACAAGGAGGATTATATGTTGGGATTCAACTTTTTTTAATCTCTTGGCATTAAAAGTACTTACCTAAACTTAAGGATTAAAAAAAAAGTTAGTTCAAGAACTATCTATAAACGTCACTGTTCACTAAAACTACTGGTATCACTATAATTGTCTTTTCTGAGGTTTATTATTATCGGTTCTATTAAATTATCCATTGATATATCGACTTTCCTAAATGAATTTTCCACATTCTTAACATGACCAATGCATTTTCCCCAATGTTCTCTATTTACATCTGAAACTGCCTTCAAAAACAAATTTCGCACATCAGGAAATTTAAATGTTTTATTGTTTTGAGAAACATACCCTTTTAATAATTGTGACCAGATCAGTTCAATGGTTCGGAGGCAATCTGAGAATTTTAATTCCTTTTTCTCTGGCCATCTCCTCTATAATATATTTTTTGAATTTGTTTTTATGTTGCCTTGCTATTACTAATAATTCTGCCTTCAAGGATTTAGGAGGACTGATAATATTTTTAGAATGAAGCCATTTTGAAATATATATTAATACAAAATTCTGAATCAATTAAAATACATACGATACAGCTATGAATAAATAAAGTCTGACTTATCTGTCAAAAGAACAGGTTTATCTAGACAAAAACTATATTAGGCCGATCAGATGTATTAAAATTTAAATTTTAACTACAAATAAGCATTGAAGGATGAGGTAAAAATAAAATTTCTACCTCTTGAACCTGTACTACGTTCTGCAAATTAAATACTGCACTCCTTTCTTCTGTATAGTATAGTAGTAAAAAGGTTTGACTTTATTTAATTTCTGGCGTTTTAATCTGAAAGAATTCAATTTTAAATTTGCCGCTTTATATAAAAAAGGAAAGGTTCTATTTGACGGACATAAATAATTTGCTTGTCAAATGACAGCCATCTCATAAATTCAAAGTTGAAAATACAACGTTGCCAATTCAATTTCAGAAATCATGGGTTTAGGTAAATATTTATAGGAACGTTGAGTAACACTGTTAAAATGGACACTTGTCAAAATGTGACACCTGTAAAAACGTGACAACTGTTAAAATGTGATACGTGTCAGAATGTAACAACTGTCAAAATGAACAAATCTCAAAATGAACAAATGTCAAAATATGACACCTGTCAGAATGTAACAAATGTCAAAATGTCACACGTATCGTACTTTTATTTATTTATTACAAAGATCTAACCTAACCTAAAGCTAATCTTTTTTTTTTGGCGGGTGGAAATGCTTTTTGCACATCATGTAAAGGTACTTCCCTTCCCCGATAGTGTGAGACTACCCCTTACGGCTACTATTTTATTATGCGGACAGTTTTAATATTTAAGTTTTCATTATCATAGAGAGAGAGAGAGAGAGAGAAAAAGAATGAATGCTTGTACACGTGTACTATTAACATAGATTTCAATTTTTTATTTTACAAGAAACTTTAAAGAGACATTTAAAATTCTCTATTTTCATAGTACATTTTAAGGTTGATTGTGACTTTGTATTTTCCAAGAACAAATTGTAATGTAATGTACGAATGAACTATTTTTGTAACTGAAAATTTTTGAAAAAATATGATATCAATATCTGCCACACGTCGAGAGTCTGGTCACAGGTTTTTGTGGAGGTTTTTACCCAAGTATGAATATCAGACCTATAATTTTCCTTCACTGCAGATCAATAAATAATAAAATCAATTGAACATAGAGTTTTTCTTACATAGTGATAAATAGAGTGAGCTGAGCGATCTTCTGTTGACGGGACGTGTGCCCTACACGCTGCTGTTGCCCGTCCCGGAAACGGGGCCTGTCCACCGTGACAATTCGCGAAGATCAAGCGTCAGTAGATGTTGCCCTAAAAGGCTGAAATGAATTTAACTAACCTCTGTGACAAGCAGTTGATAAACGTCAACAACAGCTGCAGCCAATTGAAAATTAACACTGACAGCTTTTTTAATTTTCCCGCCTACTTTCAAGCCAATCAACTTTTTATTTATTCAAGTAGATGTCGCCCACTCCGTGATTTTCGCGAATTAATTAATAATTTGTCATGTTATAAATATACTTAAATTATATACTCATTGGGCTGCTTAAAAATGTAGATTTGAATATTAAGAGCGAAGCTCGGTGACCAGATATTAACAGTATAAGAAGGTACAAACACTAACAATTAAAAATAGAAAGGGAGAAATACAGAAAGAACTATTAAATAGCGAACAGAAAACAATGAGACAGAAGCAAACTTAAAAGGAGAAGTCCTAGATAATAACGAGGAAAATATAACATTAGAGTAATTAATCGAAGCCATTAAAGAACTAAAGAATGGAAAGGCACCAGGTGCTGACAAAATTACGTCGGAAATGATCAAAGTCATAGATGAAGAAAAAACGAAAGTATTGGTAGAATTATTTAAAAAAATTTGGATAAAAGAAGAAATTCCTAAGGAAATGGAAGTTGGTTTGATACTACCACTTTTCAAGAAAGGAGATTTTTTTTTTGTGGAGGTGAAGGAAAACCCTTTTTGGGAAGTTATGAGCCTAAAATCTCAAGGTCTACTGTGAGACTCTCCTTTCAAAGCATACTCACTAAAAAACTTCACCCCCTGGTTGGGTCCGTCTGACCGAAGCCTCCAGTGACACTTAGGCCTGTCGGCCCATTGTATCTTCCCTCTCCGTTTACAATACCCAGTCCAGTACCTTAGTGCCCTGTACAAGCTTGTACAGGTCCTGTACTAAGCGGATAAATTTGGATAAAAGTGAGGACTGTAACCCCTACACCCTTTAGGTATATAATATCTTAATAAATGAGTGGCTTCTTCAACTGGGGAAGGAAATATCGGTTCGAAAAACTATTTAGCTGGTATCTTCTTGTTCAGCTCAGGGAAATAGTGATTTGGTAATTCACATTAAGGCTCTGGCTGGGACATCAGCCACGTAAAAACGCTACTAGAGAGGTGACACTAAAGATGGGCGAAAAATGACGGTATCACTTTACAATTTCCCGCTCGTTCTTGACGGCGTTGCCAGATTTAATTAACATAATACATTTTTCCTAATTACTCTTATCACAGGCTCTGAAGCTTGTGAGTATCGAAAATAATCTAAATTTCTATTCCTTCCGTTGAAATTAAATAAAATAAAATCTGTGACTTCTCAAAAGAATCAATGCCAAAGGCAAAAATTTTATTATATTAATATATTTTTTAAAAATTTCATTATTTTATTATAATGTACTAATATGCAAAGTTTCATTAAATTATGAATAGTAGTTCTAAAACCTTAATGTAAGTTTAATACGTCTCTGGACATAAACGTTTCCCTATTATATTTTTACAAAACTCCTTGGTAGGTATGAGTACCAACCATGATGAATACTTATTGAAGCTAATTGACAATTTAAAGAATAACAGTAAATAAATACACAAAACAATGTGCAGCATACTTATTTTATTACTATTTACGGTTTAAAATTTGAGTCACGAAGGCATTTAAAAGATATTGCCTTTCTCAGTATTGAATTTTTCTACATCAATAAATGACTCAGGATTTTATATCGTTTAATAAAATTTATTATCAAAAACTATCGATCGTTGAATAATAAACTAAATAATAAAATTTGATAAAAAAAGTTTCAATTTGAGAAATCGGACTCTGTATTCGTTTTAAAACAAACACATACCTAACCAAGTCCAAAAATTAAAATTGTTATGAATTATTATTAGTAACGCGCAACAAAAGGTAATTTGTGGACACATAATTCAATAAAAAAATACAAACCAACCGATATATTGAACACGAATAAGTTCTTGAGGTGTAAAGTGCATTAAAAAAAATAAAAAGCTAAATCAAAGAGTTATTAGCTATACAAGTATGAGGTGAAAATTAATTGGATTAAAACTATAGGTTATAACAATATGAATATAAATGATTTAAATATTTTTTAACAGATCTATAGATTTTAAAAAGTCTATCAAAGATGCAGAATAGGTGGTACCATTAGGAATGATACTCAGTGAGTTAGGTAAATTGTGATTAAGTCTCTCATTATTAAAAAGTGGGCATTAAACTAAAATATGTTTCGCAGACACTTTAGTATCATCACATGCAAAGCACATAGGTTCTTCTTCGCCAGTAAGTATAGTAGAACCCACCGCTTTATGAGAAAGAAAAAACGCTATAAAAACAGCAAAGGATACCGCCAATAGAAGAAATGCTAATTGATCTGGACATTTTTGAGTTCTTTAATGTCGAAAACGCCGTACACTGTCCATATACATAAAAATAAAATTATATTTTGGCTATTAGGACCACTGTGCAAAGATTCAATAACCAACTTACTGGAGATCGTTAGGGGTAATTTGCGTAAAATTTCTATATTGATTAACTTTCTTTAATATGAATTTACATTTTAATTTCTATAACGTATATTAGATTTCAATAGAGGTTGACCACTCCGCCTCGCCCATAGGTTCATTTTCTGATCTCTTGTGAGATTCACAAACGTTGCTAATTAAAATTTTTGTCTCAAATTTTAATTCTAAAATTAAAAACACGGTGAATAAAGGTCATAAATATTATAAATTAATTAAGCTTACCTACCCTATCTCAACCCTCACCATTGGATTCACTGTCATCAACGTTGATAATCAATTTGGTCGGACTCGTTATATAAGAATTTTCTTCTTTGATAACATGTTTGATTTTTGTTTGCCAATCATCAGCTGAACTTTTGTTAATTTCTTCTTTTACCAAATTTGCTATCAACCCGTCAAATTTGGGAAACACGTTATAACGCCTTATTCTTTTTTAATTTGTCCCCAAATTAATTCTGTGGGGTTAAATACACAAAAATAGGGCGGAAGGCGCAATACCTCGTGGCCCCTTTTTGATGCCATTTCATCAATAAAAAGTTTTATAATATATATGTAAAGATGCCCAAACGATATGTACAAATGTTTAGAAGTGTCATTTCAAGTTGACATTTTTACTTGATTCCTTTTTCAAGTTAGAAAAATGGCGTCGAATGATGTAATTCCTGCTGGAATAAAAGTTGTAAATAAGCTAATTGTGGATGGATTACTAAAAATCAGAGAAAAAATTTCAAGTTGAAATTTTTATACAAAATAACCTCACAATTATGGTCTATTTTTATGTATGAGAGAGTAATAAAACAGCATTTCTAATGCAAAACTTAGTACGGTCATTTTAAATATTTTTACGGAATAATCAAAATATTTCCTAAAATTGTCATAAATGTACCTGAGCTAATACAAGTTTTGGGTCTTTTATTGGTCTTTTATAACCATAAGCTGTACAGAACAATAGAAAAAGGTTTGGACAGGCCAAAAGCCCTGTGTATTAAAGATAACATAGCCGTATCTTAAGATTATTTTCAATAAGTACCTATTTGCCAATTTTGTTTTATTTTAATTCCAAGATTTTCTTACAGTAATCGAATTATAAGTAGATAAATCCCTTACCAACAAATTTCACCGAAAATGCGATTGTAGGTTTTCCATTTAGTAAGGAGATCCAGTTGTGTATTCTTGACAGCTTACTAAATGTCGTTTAGTTGCAACATGCAAGGTGCAGTGTGCAGTCTATTGTGAATTCTAGTGTGATCATGGAAAATTTGGAAGTACCGCGTAAACGACAAAAAATCGGTCCTTTAACAGTTAATGAAAAAACATTAATATTTGTGTGTTGATGACACAGCGGAATTAGTTAGTAGTACGCTTGGTGTTGGGAAATCTACGATTTACAGAGTTGTTAAAGAAGAGAAATGTGGCGAGTTTCAAACAGCACGTAAAGCTCCAGGAAAACCAAAATTTCAAATAGAAAATCATTTGAAAGAAAGACTTCGAAGGAAAGTGCATGCGTTCTTCTTTAGAAAAGAATTTCCGACAGTAGACAAAGTTCTTGCCACGGTTCGAGATGATAAGGATTACCCTGAAATGAGTCGAAGCACACTATGGAAACTTTTAAAAGAAATAGGTTTTCTATGGAAAAAGCATTCCAGAAAGTCTATTTTAATAGAAAGAAGCGATATTGTAGTATGGAGAAGAAATTACCTAAGGACTATAAAAGAAATGAGAAACCAAAGAAGAAATATATTTTATTTAGATGAAACATGGATCAACGAGGGACATACACCAAATAAATTTTGGCAAGATGAAACTGTTACAAGTCGAAGACAGGCTTTTTTAAATAATTTATCTACTGGTTTAAATCCACCATCAGGAAAGGGGCGCAGACTGATAATAGTACACATCGGTAGTTCAAACGGTTTTGTTAAAGGTGGTTTATTGAGTTTTGAATCTACTCGTACCGGTGACTACCATGAGGACATGAATGCTGATGTCTTTAAAGAGTGGTTCGAACAAATGATAGATCTTCTTCCTCAGAACTGTATAATAGTAATGGATAATGCAAGTTATCACTCGAGACTTACAGAAAAAATGCCCACAACCAAGTGGTTAAAAAAAGATTTACAGAATTGGCTAAATTCAAAGAATATTAAGTTCCATCCCGGTTCTGTGAGAAGAGAACTGTATCATTTATGTTCCCTTCATAAAGAGAAATTAAAAAAATATGAAATTGATGAAATTGCAAAAAATCGTGGGATGACGGTGGTTAGATCACCACCATATCATTGCGAAGTAAACCCGATTGAACTGATATGGGCACAGATAAAGGGAGAAGTTTCAAGAAAAAATAATTCTTTTAAAATGAGTGATGTTAAACAGTTGTTTTTGGAGGCTGTAAATAATGTGAAGCCTGAAAACTGGGAAAAGGCAGTAAATCATACGATTAAAGAAGAAGAGAAAATGTGGAAGTTGGACAATATTACTGATGAAATGATCGAGCCACTCATTGTAAATATTGGTTACGACAGTTCATCTTCTGATTTCGATTCTGATTTGGATTTGTAGGTAAGAAGTAGTTTTTATATTAAAATTATTATTTATGAACGTAACGTTGTTTAAAAGTCAAAGTTTAAACCCTTATACCTACATAGCCCGTTTGACACGATGTTCTTATCATACCTTGTGGAAAAATAAAATATTTTAGAAAAAATTGCACTTTTTTACCTTCAGCTGCTTAGAAGTTATAAGCAGGTTAATTAGGTGAAAATATAAGTGTACACCCGATATATTTATTATATTTATACAAAGATTATTTCATACGAAAATACTCGAGGTATAACTTCACAAAATATTTTAACTGTCTACTAAAAGAAGTGGTACGCCTATGGATTACGAACGCTTTATTATTTTAATACTCTCTCATACATAAAAATAGACTATAGAACCCTCCGTGGATGGTTCACACTAGCGTCAGCGTCTATTTGGTATTTGAGGTATTTTTTTGTAAAATAAAGTGTAGAATTTTTTCTCTGATTTTTAGGAATCCATCCACAATTAGCTGATTTACAGCTTTTATTCCAGCAGGAATCACATCATTTAACGCAATTTTTGTAACGTGAAACAGGAATCATTTAAATAAAAATGTCAACTTGAAATGACTTGAATCAAATATTGAAATAGTATGAACGTTCACTTGAATTCAGGTTACTCCTTTCAAGTTACTTGAATTCAAGTAACTTGTAAAGTCTGAACGCCTCTTTATAGAAATTAAAATGTAAATTCATATTAAAGAAAGTTAATCAATATAGAAATTTTACGCAAATTACCCCTAACGATCTCCAGCTAAGTTGGTTATTGAATCTTTGCACAGTGGTCCTAAAAGCCAAAATATCATTTTATTTTTATGTATATGGATAGTGTACGGTGTTTTCGACATTAAAGTACTCAAAAATCTCCAGATCAATTACCATTTCTTCTATTGGCGGTATCCTTTGCTGTTTTTATAGCGTTTTTTCTTTCTCATAAAGCGGTGGGTTCTACTATACCTAGATACTCGTGTGTGTCCTATTGTTAATCTCGCCATAACGACTTGGTGAAATCGTGTATTGGGGGTTGTCTTCCATGGTCGAATTGTGGATTTTATTTCAGATAATTTAGACGTACTTAGTTCCCACTGTGTCTGCCAGAATCTCCAAATTTTTGTTCTTATTACTCCTTTTAAATCGGTATGAAAATCAAAACAGTTGCAATCAGTAATAAAGGTAGTGAACTTTAAGCCATTGAATAAACGTAAAGAAATAGAGATATTTTTTGGATTCTTTGTTAGGTCGGGTACTTTTGGGATTACCCTCGTATTTATAATAATTTCGATTAGAGATTTTTCCTACGCTCCACGCATGTCGTATGTTTTTGGAGCAACTACCCTATGCGAATTGTGGTTAGACACATTATTCTCTGCAGTAGTTTGAAGGACCATAGGGCGTGTTAAATAGATAATCGACATGATAGTGCAATGTGGTTGAGCTGAACAATAAAAAAATAGAGTTACAAATTAATGCATTAGGGGAAGTTCTGGTGCAAGAAAATATAAAAGAAATGTGGTGGGTTTACTGCGTAAAAATCACCCTTTTTCAATCAAACGTTTACTTTGGTGAAGATATGGATATAAAGTTTTTGAGACAGTGTTAACGAATTTTTTGAAAGGTAGATTATATAAAAATTCAATGAAAGCCTATGAGAAACTAAATTTATTTTTTTATTTTAATAAAGTACAATATTTTATAAATGTTCGTACATTTTAAGAATTTAATAATGATATCGAATCTGATTTATGTTAGATAAGAAGGAAACAATTTAGTATGTCGTCACATCATTTATTGCAAGCCTTTTATTTTAATGAAAATCAATAAACCCGTAGATCATAGCAATAGATTTTATTGAAATAGAGGAAATGGGCACTCGGTTATTGAAAACTTAATATGGGAATGTCTATTTTTATTAACCGATAATGGAATTATTGTTTAAATAGAAAATGTTGTCCATATCATAAATGTTGGTTTTACAATATGTAAAAGGAAACAATCCCACATAATATATTTATTTAAAAACGTAGATAAATGGTCTCGACTATATTATCATCATCATCAGGTCTGAAATAAAACAATTTAATAAACATACGAAGTAAAAACACTAGTCATTTAAGTGTGATCTATCTATTACGGAAAGTAGAAGTCTATAGATGATAGGACTATCGTGTGATTAAGATAGTGCAGTTATGAATAGTCTTCAGTTACTAAAACAATAATTTTTAGCAAAAATTTGACTTTATTTACTATCATATTCTCGTTAAAGAGTGGCATTTTGATGCTTTTTTTGTAGAACGATTTATGTTTGACTTCACAATAGGCTACAATTTCAATAATAATTTCTTCAGTGGAGCCACATATCTTTCCTTGGAGCTCTATTTTTAGTGTTGCAAATAGGTAGTAGTCGCTGTGTCAAATCTGGAGAACACGGTGGATGGTGAAGCAATTTAAAGTGCGAGTCATGCAATTTTTCCGCAATTTCTTCCTTTAAAACTATTTTGTGGACTTCTTTTTAGAACAACTGCTGCATTTGTGTGACCAGTGCGTTAATAGTCGACAGTAATATAACAAAACCTTGACATATATATGAGAAATTTAGTAGCAATAAAAATAGTAGCTAATTTGTCAAGGTCGCGTTATGTTTAATAAGATAAGGGTAAAAAAAAAACTGTGTACGTACGTAGAAATTGTCTCCATATACTGGTTTTGCTCTTTACTGTGTTGGCAGGTATGTTTAATTTAATTATATTATCAATTTCTGACATCGACATCAACCTCCAGAGGACCTGGTGCACGTGACCTGGCTAAAAACTTCATCGCCTGGAGATTTACTGAAATTTTGTCGTCAAACTGTCTAATATTGCTTTAATGAATTCTTCTTCTTCTTATAGTGCATCTCCTATCGGGTGTTTGCTATCATCACAGCAATCGTGACCTCGTTGACTGCAGCTCTGAACAGTTGAACTTTGCTACAGTTAAACCAATCCATCAGGTTCTTTAGCCAAGACACACGGCGTCTACCAATGCTCGGCTTTCCACTAATCTTTCCTTGGACTATCAGTTGGAGAAGTGTGTATTTTTGTCCTTTCATTATATGACCCAGGTGTTGAAGCTTTCTTTTTTTCATGGTGTTAATGATTTCGCATTCCTTCTGAATCCGGTTCAGCACTTCGGCATTAGTATCGGTCCAGGGAATACGCCACATTCTACGGTAACACCACATTTAGAATGCTTGTAGTTTGTCGATGTGGTTTTTCTTGAGGGTCCATGTTTCAACTCCTTACCAGAGCGTGGAAAAACCAGAACAACGCAGCATCCTCATCCTAAGTTTCATGTTAATAACCCGACTCGTAAATAACTTCTTCATTTTTACAAACCCTTTAATGAATGCTAGTCAATATATTATTAATAAAACAAGTTCTCCATAATAGTGATATAACAGATACAATTCATGGTAAGTACTTTCAGTAAAACTCCAGGATATGAACGTTTTAGCCAGGTCTCGTGCACCAGGTTCTCCCGGGTAAAAAGTTTAGATCTATTTGATCTATTTGATCTATTTGATGAATTTACAGAGAACTCCAGGTGATAACGTTCCTGGCGCCGTCCTGATCCCCAGGTACACAGGGGGCTCCTTTGGCCATCATATTCAGGTTAAGCGACCCAAAACACCCCAGGGTACTGAAGTATGGTTCGGATGTTTTCTGTGCAAGATATGAATTTTTTCTTCAATCCGACTTACTGTACCAAAATTCTGGATTTTTCTGCTATATTTTCTCGCCTATAAGCATCATCGGTGTTTGTAGGGCCGCAATCAACCACTTCTTTATTTGTCTCGATGGAGCAGAGTCCGAATAATACTTGTCAAGCCATTCCATCTCGTAAATGGTATTTTTTTCCATAAAAAGCGATGATTATCAACAAATGAAATTCAGATTTTTCCATTGTTTTGAAAATTACAAAAGTAGCATCATTAAAACCACAGTAACTTGAAAACTAAAAGACAGATTATAATTAAATTTTAAATTAGTACGTCCTAAAAATCAGAAACTGGCGGCACCATCTATATGTCAACCTACGAACTTATTACGTGACCAAGGACGTATAAATAAGAAAGGAAGTATTTTGATACGAAGTTTCCTGCTGCCGATCTTAGAAAAAGAAAATGTGTGTCAATTCTCGTCTCTAATTTTAATTAAACTTTGATGGATGGATCGTTTATTAATGAATTGTTAATTTCTTGGCCATTAATAGTAATGTTTTGGTTTTGCTTCTTGTCGGATAATTACTGAATTGTCTAAATGTCAGTACATCTTACAGCTATTAATTTCCTAGCGCAAACGTATTATTTTTTGTTGCTACATCTGCTTTACGTAGCAGAATAATGATACAGACGTAGTACGCATTTATATAACAATTAAGAGAGCTAAGTACATTTTAAAAACACCTTTCTTAATGTCGAGAAATAATTAACCATAATTATAGTCACTGTTCTTTCTATTTTAGCGGAAAAAATGATTCTTAATTCGGTAAAAAAATTTAATACAGGCATATTAAATTACCATTAAGAAATTGAGGCATGTACGTAAGCGACGGCATGAGTGCACATTTAAATTTTACTAAGAATCAATGGCGTAACTAAATTATTAAAAAATTATTCAACGTTGAGTTAGTTTGTGTTTTCTCAATTGCCACAAAAGAACTAACCAGAAGAGGAATTTCTGGCAAAAACATAATAATCTGCACTGCCATCAGACAAGCTCTACTAGCCTTGAATAGACAGCGTGTTACATTAGGGCTAGTATTAGAGTGCCATCAAGCTTTAGCTAACGCCTCGGTAGACGTACATGGGGTCTTTCTCCCCGAGTGGTCACCTGGATCTACACTGGTTCTACAAGCAACGGCCATCCACAAATTATAACAAATACTGCGAATGGCTTATTTAAACATAACAGAAGCCATGAGAACAACACCAACCGCGGCAATGGAATTAATTACTGGTCTGACCCTTCTGGACCTGCACGTCAAAGAGGTTGCGTTGATGGCAATGTTACGATCTCGCGGCTGGTATAAAGTAGTAAAGAAGTAAAGAAGTAAAAAAGTAGGAGTGGGTCAATTGAGACTAAGCCTATAGCAAGAAGCGCTTACTGCACTACTTACCTCTGCTGCAGGCCGTCAGCAATGCAATTGAACCCAAGTTTGTGTTTAACAAACACTACAAAATACAGATAAGACAGAACACGGAGTCTAATGTCGTATAGGGGGAAGCCCCAATCCCCTGTTGCACATAGACACACTACTAATGCATTCTGGTCAACTTCATGCAAAACAAATGGTCTGCCGACCTTCCCTGTATTTTTCCCTTTTATTGCTCTATTGATAGAGCATCGTGGTATACCAAACTGCTCTTCCGCTTTTCTCAAAGAAAGTCCAGACCTGACAGCTTCCACTGCTTTAACCACTTGCTCATTCGAGAAATTTCGGTATTTACGAGACCCCAAAACTTTTTTTTGGGTTCGAACCATAACTGACCTGAAACAATGAAAGTCTGATTAGTAGGTAGGTTGGTACCAAGATTTAATAGTACATAATTTGTGGTGGGGTAACTTGAGACAGTTGGCTCAAGTTACGCAATTAAGGTCAGGTTGTGAATTTATATTTTGTAGCAACCATAAACTTGGCAACGTCGCAATGAAATTTATGATATATCACAATTAATATTAGAGGTTAGCTTTTCTATAACAATTACTTGTTTTCAGATATTAGTCATAAAATTATAATATAAGTTATGTAATATATGAAATTTGACAGTTTCAAAGTTGAAGTTTAGTGAAAACTGATGAATTTACCTTAGATAGTATAAAAGAATTTAATTATTAACGGTTGATAACACCACGTTCCTCACCTCTTGTGAACAAAACAACACCACCCATGTCAACAGGGTTGCCAACATTACGAAAAATAATGGTGTCTGCAAATTGTCTCAAGTAACCCCATCGTCTCAAGTTACCCCAAATTACGGTACTTAAACGAGCTAGCCACTATGAATTACACAAATTAAATATTTTCTGTTAGATGCCAATGAACAGTGCAATTTTTTTTAAGTGGCGCTTGGAACGATTATCAAAGCCCACGCAGAATAAGATTAATATCCCTAACAGGACAAAAAAAAGTTTTTGACTAAATAAATACAAAATTTAAATTACGTAATGTTTCTAGACTATAAACATTATTCAAGTGTCAAGCAGACAAAAAATTATGCTTAAACACCCACTGTTCAAAACAAAATAAACATTGTAAAATATTATATAATATATTTAGTCGGTTTATGTATTATATTTCTTTTATGAGCATATGCATTGACATGATATAATTAATGGGTAATTGTTTAGAAGGTGACGCTAGAAGGTTACCTTTGATGTATAATATCGTTTTAAATTACCTACACCATATCTTAAGTCAAGCGTATATGACGAAGTAAACTTTAAATTACGGGTTTTGTTATATAAACAAACGTTAATTAGTTTTTCTTTCGTTAATCGCAACTTTTTTCAAATCTCTTCGGTAGACTGATCTGGGTCTATAGTGTCATTTACCGCATGTGGATCAGGAGAGCACTGTTAAAACTTTGTTGAATCCTGATTGGGGAAGTAAATATTTAATCTGATCAATATTTAATATCCCAAACATTATTTGACTAATTTTTTCTTTTTTGCTTTACTTTCACACTCAACTCTTCTAGCTATATTGGAAGTGTCCAACGATGATAATCCCTCAGTCAGAAACTATTTTAGGGGGTTATAACCAGAATTCTAGCTGCTATATATCCATATTAATTCGATTTACCAAGATTTTTTTAATTATGAAACAAAAGCTCTGCCACAAATTACATTTATAGGTTATTATTCTGCACTGCCAAAAAGTTGATCTGTCAGCAAAATAATCAAAGGTAATACCACGAGTCCGCAGAACGAGTGATTTTATCTCAAATCAGTGTGTTTGAGTGGTTTTGCCTGAAATAAAGGCGTTTGAGTATGGAAACCGAAAATTTGATCTATAAAATTTGACAGGACGAGTGGTATTTTGAAAGATTATTTTCTGAATCATTTTGTGTTAAAAACAGAAAAAGACACTTTACACTCAAAAGTTCGATATTTTCTTTTACATTTAAACGCCAAATATTACAAACGTAATATAAGTTGCCTATCTAGTAGTAGGCATTTAAAATTATTTATTAAGTGTAACGTTTAGACGTTTTGACATTATGTCAGTTTTAAACGAATTTATGGATGGAGCTGTGTTGTGTGTTACAATAAACGAATAAAAACAGGTTAGTTTACAAATATATTTTGAAATTTGGGTATTAACATAGATTTGCAATACATTTTAGTATAATAATAATTGATAAATGTTTACTTTTGCCATTTCAAAAAAGGTAAACACAGTTTAATCAAAAAACAAAAACGACGAAGCGGTTTTATCAGTATAAAACACAATGATTGGTTAGGATCCTGAGCTGTTATTGGCTGAAACCACAAAATCTTGACTGTTTTGACATATGAAAAAAATAATCACGAGTCCTCCCAATTTTATCGATTACATTTTTGGTTTTCACGAAAATGGCTTTATTTGGAAAAACCACGAAAACAAACTGATTTTATGTCAAAAGGTTTTGTCTAAAATAAAGGCGTTTGAGTATGGAGACCAACAATGTAATCTATAAATTTTGAGAGGACGTGTGGTATTTAGAATGTTTATTTTTTTGAATCATTTTGTATTAAAAACAGAGAATATAGTCATTTATGCAAAATACACTTTACACACAAATATTGAAAATTTTCTTTATCAATTTAAATTGAAACATCATGAGCTGTTATAGTTTTAAATACAGGGCCACCAAGACATACGTGATTGCGTTTGGCTTAATTCGGATATAGAGATTGACATTTGTCAGTTTTAAAGAGATTTACGGATTTTTAAGTAATTGGGTATTCAAAAACTGATGTTGTGTGTGTGAATAAACGAATAAATAGGTTAGTTTAAAAATAAATTTTAAAATAATAATTGATAATGCTAAATAAAAGTTGTTAAATGTTTATATTTGACATTTCAAAAAAGGTAAACACAGTTTAATCAAAAAACAATTACGAAGAAGCGGTTTTATCAAAGGTAATACCACGAGTCCTCCAAATTTTATCGATTAAATTTTTGGTTTTCACGAAAACGGCTTTATTTGGAAAAACCACGAAAACAAACTGATTGATAAAATCACGAGTCCGCAGGACGAGTGATTTTATCTTAAATCAGTTTGAGTGGTTTTGCCTAAAATAAAGGCGTTTGAGTATGAAGATCAAAAATTTAATCCATAAAATTTCAGAGGACGAGTCGTATTTGAAAGGATTATTTTTTGAATCATTTTGTATTAAAAACAGAGAACATAGTCATTTATGCAAAAGACACTTTACACACAAATATTGAAAATTTTCTTTACCAATTTAAATTGAAACCTGAGCTGTTATAGTTTTACATACAGGGCCACCAAGGCGATTTTTTGACTGGCTACCCCGCGAAACGGCGCCGTAAATAAAAGCGAAGAAGAAGAATGAAATGAAGTCTTTCTTAATTTAATTAATTTTAAGTTTAGTGTTGAAGTGAGGTATGTAAAAATGTTAAAGGCGTTTTGAAATAAACTAATAAAAACAGGTTAGTTTACAAATACATTTTGAAATTTGGTTATTAACATAGATTTGCAATACATTTTAGTATAATAATAATTGATAAATGTTTACATTTGACATCTCAAATAGGTAAACATAGTTTAATCAAAAAACAAAAACGACGAAGCGGTTTTATCAGTATAAAACACAATGATTGGTTAGGATCCTGAGTTGATATTGGCTGAAACCACAAAATCTGACTGTATTGACAGATGAAAAAAATAATCAGTATAAAACTCAATGATTGGTTAGGATCCTGAGCTCTTATTGGCTGAAACCACAAAATCTGACTGTTTTGACAGATGAAAAAAATAATCGTCCACAATTTTTCCAAAGCCACCTAATCTCTTACCTATTTGTTTCATCTAGGTATTTTGAAATGGAAATTACAGCATTTACAAATTAATTAAAAAAAAACACCTTCCAGCTAATTTAGTGAACCTATCTTAGGTTATAACTGTAAAATAAATTTGTTTTAAACAATTTTTATTAAATTTATTAAACTAAAATCAGAGGAACATTGTTATTTTCACGATTTTATTTAAATACTTTAAAATTTTGACGTGGTATAATTTTTGACATACCAACAAACATTCTTGCTTCTTCATGTCCTTAAATAAACTTATTGTCAAATTAAAATTAATTAATTTGAAATTTTTAAGGTGTGAAATTGTCTTACTGAATCCCCCACTTGCTTGGATTAATAACCAAAAATTTTTTCTCGTCTAGGAATGTTTAAAACATTTGTTCACTTGAAAAAAATTTCTTCTATTTACCATCTATACTGCCGAAATGCCTCAAACAGAAGATACTATAACTTTGCCTCAAGATTTATTTCTATAGTGAAACATTATGCAATAAGGAAAAATATCAATCAACTAACTTTCAACGCATTTACTTTTAAATAATTTGCATTTATCCCCTCCTTTCGGTAATTGTTTTTTAGAGGCTCCTGTATAATTATACTTTTTGCTTCTCAACTCTTTTCATCTTTGTATACCTTATAATTATAGTTATATTATTAATTTTAACCGTTAAAATACATACTTTCACTCATACTTTTTTTTAATATATTCATCAATAAAAAGAAATGAATATTCAACTAACTAAATAAACTTATTTTATTCCTCTATTAATTACAAATACAAGGAAGAGGAACTTGTGCTGACTCCCGATAAGCCCAATAATAAGTCAACCAACATTTTTGCAGAATTAACTATAGTCTATTTTTATGTATGAGAGAGTATTAAAATAATAAAGCGTTCGTAATCCATAGGCGTACCACTTCTTTTAGTAGACAGTTAAAATATTTTGTGAAGTTATACCTCGAGTATTTTCGTATGAAATAACCTTTGTATAAATATAATAAATATATCGGGTGTACACTTATATTTTCACCTAATTAACCTGCTTATAACTTCTAAGCAGCTGAAGGTAAAAAAGTGCAATTTTTTCTAAAATATTTTATTTTTCCACAAGGTATGTTAAGAACATTGTGTCAAACGGGTTATGTAGGTATAAGGGTTTAAACTTTGACTTTTAAACAACGTTACGTTCATAAATAATAATTTTAATATAAAAACTACTTCTTACCTACAAATCCAAATCAGAATCGAAATCAGAAGATGAACTGTCGCAACCAATATTTACAATGAGTGGCTCGATCATTTCATCAGTAATATTGTCCAACTTCCACATTTTCTTTTCTTCTTTAATCGTATGATTTACTTACTGCCTTTTCCCAGTTTTCAGGCTTCACATTATTTACAGCCTCCAAAAACAACTGTTTAACATCACTCATTTTAAAAGAATTATTTTTTCTTGAAACTTCTCCCTTTATCTGTGCCCATATCAGTTCAATCGGGTTTACTTCGCAATGATATGGTGGTGATCTAACCACCGTCATCCCACGATTTTTTGCAATTTCATCAATTTCATATTTTTTTAATTTCTCTTTATGAAGGGAACACAAATGATACAGTTCTCTTCTCACAGAACCGGGATGGAACTTAATATTCTTTGAATTTAGCCAATTCTGTAAATCTTTTTTTAACCACTTGGTTGTGGGCATTTTTTCTGTAAGTCTCGAGTGATAACTTGCATTATCCATTACTATTATACAGTTCTGAGGAAGAAGATCTATCATTTGTTCGAACCACTCTTTAAAGACATCAGCATTCATGTCTTCATGGTAGTCACCGGTACGAGTAGATTCAAAAGTCAATAAACCACCTTTAACAAAACCGTTTGAACTACCGATGTGTACTATTATCAGTCTGCGCCCCTTTCCTGATGGTGGATTTAAACCAGTAGATAAATTATTTAAAAAAGCCTGTCTTCGACTTGTAACAGTTTCATCTTGCCAAAATTTATTTGGTGTATGTCCCTCGTTGATCCATGTTTCATCTAAATAAAATATATTTCTTCTTTGGTTTCTCATTTCTTTTATAGTCCTTAGGTAATTTCTTCTCCATACTACAGTATCGCTTCTTTCTATTAAAAAAGACTTTCTGGAATGCTTTTTCCATAGAAAACCTATTTCTTTTAAAAGTTTCCATAGTGTGCTTCGACTCATTTCAGGGTAATCCGTATCATCTCGAACCGTGGCAAGAACTTTGTCTACTGTCGGAAATTCTTTTCTAAAGAAGAACGCATGCACTTTCCTTCGAAGTCTTTCTTTCAAATGATTTTCTATTTGAAATTTTCGTTTTCCTGGAGCTTTACGTGCTGTTTGAAACTCGCCACATTTCTCTTCTTTAACAACTCTGTAAATCGTAGATTTCCCAACACCAAGCGTACTACTAACTAATTCCACTGTGTCATCAACACTTTTACATAAATGTTTGTCTGTAAATGATTTAAAACAATTAAATATTAATGTTTTTTCATTAACTGTTAAAGGACCGATTTTTTGTCGTTTACGCGGTACTTCCAAATTTTCCATGATCACACTAGAATTCACAATAGACTGCACACTGCACCTTGCATGTTGCAACTAAACGACATTTAGTAAGCTGTCAAGAATACACAACTGGACCTCCTTACTAAATGGAAAACCTACAATCGCATTTTCGGTGAAATTTGTTGGTAAGGGATTTATCTACTTATAATTCGATTACTGTAAGAAATTCTTGGAATTAAAATAAAACAAAATTGGCAAATAGGTACTTATTGAAAATAATCTTAAGATACGGCTATGTTATCTTTAATAAACAGGGCTTTTGGCCTGTCCAAACCTTTTTCTATTGTTCTGTACAGCTTATGGTTATAAAAGACCAATAAAAAACCCAAAACTTGTATTAGCTCAGGTACATTTATGACAATTTTAGGAAATATTTAGATTATTCCGTAAAAATATTTAAAATGACCGTACTAAGTTTTGCATTAGAAATGCTGTTTTATTACTCTCTCATTCATAAAAATAGACCATAAATATCGACGAAATAAAAAAATAGCAATAATCGAGGATCCTTTGTTGACGTTCTTATCTGATCGGTACAATTTTTGCCCGTTGCGGTACATTTTAAATAATTAAATTTACTTTCGATAAAAATTTTAAATTAGCCTAAAGTACAAATTAAAAATTATGTATGCACACAGGTTGCTAATAAAATACCTTCACTTATAACACCCTTATATCATAAAATTATAATTACAGTGCGTAGAGCAAGACAAAGACACAACATCATGCTCAGTTTTGCACGAATCGTTCATCCTGTATGCCTTAAAGAAACAATAAGCATATTTTAGCGGGGTGTAAAGGTAGTGTTTGTGGTGTTGGCGATTTCACAAGTCAATTAGGGCGGATTGCGTGATATCTCACCATTAGAGTTAGAGCTCAGTTGATTGCTATCATAGCCAAGGTGATATAGCAGCGATGTATGTACCTAGACTGGTGGATATACTGACATAAGGTAGAACAGGAACGGCTTTAGGAAATTAGGAACTGTTTTATTGATGTCTGCGAACTTAGAACTCACAATTATATGATTTTCTAAAGTTCAGAGGATGTTAATTGATCAGTAACTCTAAACAATTGATTTGTTTAGTTACACTACACTCAAAAACACGCTTTTCTGCATAGTTTTACGTTTAATTTCTTAAAATAATTAAAATATGACATAAGCCTGCCGGAAAGTGACGTTTCTGTACCGCAAAGCATAATTTGATTATATTTATAACTAAAACATCGTCTTAATTACGTTGCTGGGAAACCGATTACCGCTTATTTATCGAGTCACCTGGAAATGTCTGCAGTTGTCAAAGTATTTGTAAACCATTGATGTTTGGATAGGGACAGTTTTGAAATGGAAAATATTCTACCAAAACTCAGGGAACAACAATTCGTTGTCCTTGAATTTACTACCATCAATTTCGAGAGGAAAATATGAAACTACATACAAATTCGAAAGTCGATTTTGCAAATTGTTTGGCAAGGTAGCGTTAGATCTCATGTTCTTGCCTGCCTTTGTTTTCAATTATTTTTTGATAGCTAACATCTGACTTTACAACTATGGTAGATTCTAAAAATCACCATAAACTTATTTCAGTTTTGTAGATGATCCAATAAATTTTTAATTTCAACAAATGGTGTTTTGATACATTTCAATTTGCTCATAATAATAATAATGTTTTAATATTAATGGTTTAACACAACTAAATTTGCTCATATTATAAATGTTTTAATATATCTAAATTTGCTCATCATATTGATGTTTTAATATATCTAAATTTGCTCATAATATTAATGTTTTGATATATCTAAATTTGCTCATAATATTAATGTTTTAATAGATCCAAATTTGCTCATAATATTGACGTTTTAATATATCTAAATTTGCTCATAATATTAATGTTTTGATACATCTAAATTTGCTTATAATATTAATGTTTTAATAGATCCAAATTTGCTCATAATATTGATGTTTTAATATATCAGCACACACAGATTTTCAAAATTCATTGTGCTGATTAAATTTAGTAAATTTAGATTGATTTTGTAAAGTATCACAATATTAAAGTAGCATACCTTTTATCAAGCAAAAAAACCGAATTTACAATAATTTTAATATTTATTATATTACTAATATTTGTTTGGATTTTTTGCTAGTTTTCAACTTAGTTTATAAACCAAAGGTTCCAATTTCCCAATTTAAATGCTACTTTTAAGATGTAAAAAGCGCCATCAATTAAATTTAGTTGAACATTTCTTGGTAAATGTATTTTTATTCAGTATTTTTCTAAAAATTTAAAGATTCGTTGTTTTGTAGTTTTAGAGATAAATATTCTGTTGTTTTGTTATTGTTATTATGATTAACAAATAATAAATAAAAAAAAATATCTAAATTATATATTAATGTTTTGATATATGTAAAGTTGTCCATATTAATTTTTTTAAAATTTGTAATTTATTGAGCTAAAATATATATTTTTTACCTTATTGGCTGCATTTATTTTTTATTAGATATTCTTCTTATCTTACTATCCCTCCTTCTGTTCCTTATAACAGTGAGTGCTATTGTAAACTGAAAAATGGAAAAATCTCTAAAGCAAAAATTCTTTTTATTTCTGGTCTTATTAATTTGTATACAGGGTGGTTCATAACTATAGGGACATAGGCTAACGGCAAGTTATTGCGATCAAAATATTGCGATAGGACCAAATATATCTTAATAAAATATTGCTGTGGAATAAGATACAGGGCGTTAAAGTTGAATTTTTTTTTCGTTTTTTTCTGATAATGTGCCTGTATATTTATCAATTGTTATCAAAATCGGCACAGAGGCATCACTTTGGACAATGAATATTATGTTATGTATTATTTCACATTTTTTTGTTTTTTGTTATAGGGGGCGCCACGTGAATGATGAAATTGAGTGTTATCTTTTTTTGACGAAACTTTTTAGTGATTTTGATTAGAAAATGTGACGTAAACATCATGTCTACGTAATTTTAGTACTCTTGTGTATACACGATAATTTCACCCATTTTCGAGAAAAACGCAATTGAACAGGTAATTTTATAATGTTTTCTTTGATATCCTTTATTACAAAAATTAGAAAAGGCATAGAGGTCGGAGGAGGCCACATAGAACATTTAATTTAAGCTTGCTCTTTTTATGTTAAATTATATTTAATTCTGCTTTATAAACCGTTGAAATAGAAGCCATATATCACAAGTTTTTTATTGTCTGTTGTTTGAAATCCCCTTCTCAGAACTGTTCAATCGCGTTTTTCTCGAAAACGGGTGAAACTATCGTGTTTAAACAAGAGTATCAATATTACGTAGAAATGATGTTTACGTAATATTTGGTAATCAAAATCACTAGAAAGTTTCGTCAAAAAAAGATGCCACTTAATTTCATCATCAGGAATCATCCATGTGGCGCCCCCTATAACAAAATGTGAAATAATACATAAAATAATATTCCTTGTACAAAGTTATGCCTCTGCGCCAATTTTGATAACAATTGATACATATACAGGGACATTATCAGAAAAAAACGAAAAAAAAATTCCAACTTTAACGATCTGTATCTTATTCCACAGCAATATGTTATTAAGGTATATTTGGTCCTATCACAATATTTTGGTACCAATAACTTGCCCTTAGCGTATGTCCCAATAGTTATGAACCACCCTGTAGAATTAATTATATTTATTTTAGCTTGCAACATACGAATAAAAATAATCTGACGCCGTCTCTGCCTAAAGAAAAATAATTCTTTCCAATAATAAATTAACCAAAACAGTGTTTAACATAATGTAGCAACTCATTGAAGTGTAAAGAAACTTTTTAAAGTGCCGTCCTGTCACAGATGTATACGTGTTCATTATGAGAAAAATATACCTGGCAGTACTGCATGCCTTATTATTATAGTATTAACTGCAAATTGAAGCTAGTACCTTCTTAAAAATTATATGTTATATTCACATATCTTCGGTATAACTAATCAAACATTGTTATTCTAAACTGTAAATATATAAACTGTTTAAAAGTAATTTGTGGAATTTAGAAATGATTACTTATGAATAGTTAGGGTTCTTTATTTTTAAATTTGAACATGAACGAAGAAAGTACGTGTAACTAATAAAAAAGTACATCAAATCAATGGACGTCAACATTAATTTTTAGCCGATGACAGCTATAATTAATACAATAAACGTTCGTACGTAAATTTTCTTAATCCTTAAGTTACGATTTTTTTACGTAAAATCAATAAAATATGAGCATAGATTTCTGATCGCAATGATAGGCCTATGAGAGCCGGTTATCAATGTTACAAACGATGGATATTAATCTATGGTTAATGTTTTTAAAAACAATGAAAAGTGATTAAACATCTATGATCTCTGTACATTAAAACGTTATTAACGTTAGGGATGATTGACATTAATCTAGAACACCAGTATATTAAAACAATAAATAGTGAGCATAGATTCATAATCACCAGTTATTAATATTATTAAGTTTTACTTATCAGACCTCGCTAAATTAGGTATACTGGTAATTACTTTATCAAAAATATCTACTGATTTGATGTGTCGCGTTTTCCCAAAACCTATATTTTCGAATTTCCCATATGAACAATCAAGATTCAACCAACTGGAAGAGGATTATACAAAAAAATGTATCAGGTAGTTATTTTTTATTGTTCTAATGTTATTGATTCACAAATCATGTGTACCCTAGGGCTTTCAAAGGGAACAGCATGTTTATAAAAACACTTTTTCAAAAAGTTCCAAAACATTTTGCTATCCTGTGGAAAATCTAAATTGAACAAGTAAATAATTTTAAAAAATATATCAACTGCCTTAAGTATATGAAAAAATTTGCTTGAATTGCTGATTTTCTCAATTTCCAGCTCTTGTTGGGTTTTAGCACAAAACAAAAATGATTCCTGGGAGTCCTTTATTGTAAATTTTATATGGGTCGTCTTTCCAAATGAATTTTTGGAACAAAATTTGGTCGATGACACCAAGTGAAGTATATTTTCCATCTAAAAAAATACAAAATTAATATGCTACTTTTTGGCATATTATAATTTGAACTTTTTTCCGTCGCAGCTTTATCCTTTCTGCAAAAATGCCAGTATTTGCGGAAAATATTTAAGTTAGAAAAACAGCAATTTTTTATTTTAACAACTTAGACATAGAATTTTAGTATAGGTATAATGTGTGCCAAAATAATATTTACCAAGTGGTATCCCCAGTGTTTTTTGTAACTATCAGAATGTACCTTCCTTTCTTTGTCGATCTCCAGTCCAGAATTATCTAATTTGGCACAATAATTATTATTTTACTATCCACAAAACACCTAACCTCTGCATGTGGTTGCACTTATATGGACTATGGGCGCGGCGCGAAGAGTTAAACATCTACTTAAACATCTACGCTAGTTGTTCGTAATATTAATGTTCGTAGAGATTGATTTACTATTAGGTAGCACTATTTTGGCGCGTTTTCAAACAGTCAATGGTGGCATTCATACATTTTTAGTGTTCATCAAAACAATGAAAATCATTAATTAATTTTCAAAGATTGTAGTTCTTGGATTTATAAAAAGTGTTTATGGTTTTAATGGTAAAGTACATAGTTTTATAATCGCAAAACATTGATTTGATTAATATTTGTGTTATATTAAAGATACGTTAATTAGTTTTTGATGTTTTGCGTTTATTGCTTAACGATTTTTGGGTTATTGTTTTAATGCACTAGTTAATTGTTTTATGAAGTGAAATTATTCTCCCAATTACCGAATCAAAGCATTAATGTCCAAAAAATTGACGACGATACTTTATTGATTTTACGTACAAATATTTTTACAGTGTGTATACTGGGTGTAATTGAAATGTGCACAAATATTTAAACTGCGATGTCTATGATATCACATGCGAAATACTGCATCATAACATACTGAATGCGACGTTGCCACGTTAATTATCAATCGTTATAGTTATTTTTGTTTAAGACTTACCAATAAAATATAACAGTTGCTCGGAATGCCGTCAATTATTAAAGACGCAAAGCCTCTAGGCTGAATAGAAATTACGAATTATTTCGGGATTCTCTAAAATTTCTGCAGCTGCCATATTTATTCTGCCTGTTAACTGTTCCATGGAATTAATGGACACACCATAAACTAACTGTTTCATATGGCCCCACAAAAAATGAAAGGAATTGAAGTCTGGAGACCTGGGAGGCCAACTTGTAGGTCCATTCCTCCCAATCGACCTCTGAGGGAAATGTTCAGTTAGAAACTGCCCCATACGTAAATCAAAGTACATTTCAATTACACCCTGTATATAACCTATTCATTTTTGATAGATGGTGAACGGTTTATTTATATTTAATATTATGTGAAACATCCTGTGTTTTATTTATGATATATTGATTCTGTATAACAGTTAGACGTGGGAAAATAAGAAATTAGATATGTTATGATTCAAATTACTGATTGGTTCGATCATAAATTCCTAAACTACTAAATTTTAAAACAAATGTCCGCATACATGAAATACCTTCAAAATAATATCCAGTATCTCAAAATGGTGCGCTATGTTAAACATACAGTGTGTTCCAAAAAGTTTTATACAAATGGACAAAAAGTTTATCTTATATTTCACAAAAAAAAATTATTCTTGATAAAAATCTCTGCATGACTTGTTGATCCATAGAGAAAACAAAAAGTAATGATTTGGACGGAGAGTAAAATACGTATAAACTGTAGTGGAAGGCAAAATGTTCATTGGAATTGTGAATAAGTAACAAAAAATTATGAACAATTGTAGATTTTTGATATTCCCAGATAAAAAAAGACAATAAACACTTCAGAAATTGTTAGATACCACAGCACCACAAAAAAATTTTTTTGTGTGTTCCAAGAACTTCACTACTGTAACTAAGGGTTTTTGGGGTCGCTGAATCAGAATCCGAGGTCCGCTTGACCTCATCTGGTCAGTGTCGAGGTCATTTGACGGTCAGATCCAATCCAGGACCTGACCTGATGAGGCCAAGCGGACCTCAGATTCGGATTCAGCGATCCCAAAAACCCCTAGTTACAGTAGTGAAAACATATGTATAAATTTTTTCAGATTTTGCTAGGTTTTCTCAATTTGATCTTCAAATGACCTTGATCTGACCTGATGGGGTCAAGCGGACCTCGGATTCGGATTCAGCGACCCTAAAAACCTTTGTATGAATTCTTTCAGATTTTTCTAGAAGTTTTACTCAATTTGACCTTCAAATGACCTTGACCCTGACCTGATGAGGTCAAACGGACCTCCGATTCGGATTCAGCGACCCCAAAAACCCCTAGATACAGTAGTGAAGTTCTTGGCGCAGACAAAATTTTTTTTTGTGGGGCTGTGTTATCTAATAATTTCTGAAGTGTTTATTGTCTTTTCTTATCTGGGAATATCAATAATCTATAATTGTTCATAATTTTTTGCTACTTATTCACAATTACAATGAACATTTTGCCCTCCACTACAGTTTGTACACATTTTTCTCTCCGTTCAAATCATTACTTTTTGTTTTAAAATATTGTACCTGATTATGGATCAACAAGTCATGCAGAGATTTTTATCAAGAATAATTTTTTTTGTGAAATGTAAGATAAACTTTTTGTCCATTTGTATAAAACTTTTTGGGACACACTGTGTAATAAATAGTATAGATATCTGTGTTTACTAATTGGATGTTATACAATATTAAAAGAGAAAGCCATTAGCGATTTTGGATTATTAAGCACACTTTTCAAAATTTTTCTTTTTGCCTACCAAGCTTCATAAGCTGGGCTACTGAGCTGAATAAACAAATCTCTCTTTAGCATAACCTCCAGCAAATTAAAACAACAAGGACGAAACAAATCATGTCTCCATCTATCGGAGACATACTTGAACGGCATTTCATTTGCTCTTGTTGCATTAATTTGATATTGGTAATCCCAACGAGAGGTTTGTTTATTTAGCTCACTCGCCCTGATGATGAAGTCTGGTAGGTAGAAACAGATATATATTTAAAGATTTTTACATTTTTAGAGTACATTAATTATCGCTAAAATCCAAAATTTCCTGTTGCTATTTAAGTGCCAGCAACCCTGCTATAGGAAGACAAAGAATCTGCTTATACATAGTACAGGGCCAGAGGTAAAATTTATACAATGAATCAAATAATTTTAGGTCTTCTGATACGTCAAATTTGCCATTAAAAAAATTGTATGGATTGCATAATACACAATCTATTACTTATCTAGATTAATAATTTAATTTATTAAAAATAAATTAAATAATTCTTACGGTCTCAGACTAAATTCTTGCTTTCATTGCCCTGATAGGCACTATAGCATCAGTCCAATTTATTTTTCAATTTTAAAAGTTACTAAATTTAAAACAATGCAAGAAAAATTCAAACGCCATGTCACATCTACTGACGAGCTTGAAGAAACACCAGAAATTAAGTCATAAACTAAAACAAATTACCTGTGATTAGTGAGATGATAACGAAACGCCGAGCACAAAAATCTCATAATAAATATTTGAAACTCCATTCATCATGAACCTGCCAACTGACCCAAAAGTATAAAAGTTAGCTCACGCCAAGAGGTCATTTCGATTCTTAAGGCGAGAATTCTAAGAACTCATTCGAGTATCGGTGTTGGATTCTTCAGTAGAAAGTCTAAATAATAATTATACCTTTTATCCGAAGACTTATGCATGGTTTTTGAAAAATGTAGCTTTTAAAATGTTTTATTAGGTTCTTTTCGTATAATTTTTATTTTGCACTTAATTTTTCAGATAAAAACAGTTTCTGTACGGTCGTGGGCTGATCCGTTAAATTTCATGTGGTAGAGAATTTAATACTGATGGGTGGAACCTAAATACTAAGCAAATATTTCGAACACTTACGAGGGGGACTTTAAATTCCGTAAATAGCAAGAAAACATTTTTTAAAGTGATGCAAACTTTTTTTTTTCAAATCTCATTTACGAGCTATACTGTATTTGAAAATCAAGAGAGAGTAAATTCCCAGAATAAAAAGTAATTCGGTATGCAAAACTATAGTACAGTACGTGCGGTAAAACTTCAATATTTGTAATGCATTCTAAATTGTTTTTGTTAATTTCAATACAAAATTTATTAAATTTCTTGGACTATCACATTATTTTATGATCTTTCATTGTTACTACAGTAAGCCTAAGAGGATTAACGTGCGTCATAGGCGTAACCAGAATAGAAAGGGATAATTGTTATATAACGACCTCCGAATGGCAACAGCTTCTAATGACAGATATTTTGACTTAAATAGTTTCTAGAAATGCAGTTATTTGATTTTCGATAAACGTGACAAATAGTAGTGACTAAAAATGGAAGCAGTTTGTGAGTATACGCCAGTGAAAAAATTAAAACTAGACCATTTATCGCTCAATGAAAAGAGTGCTGTAGTGAATGTGTACCACTATTTTAAACATCAAAATCCCTCAAACACTATTGACAGTGTAGTTGAAACAACATCTAAGGCAATGGGATATGGAAAATCTACAATATATAGAGTTCTAAAGGAGGAAAAATCAGGTGGAGTAACCTCACCAAAGCCGAAACCAGGTAGACCAAAACTATTAAAAGTCAACGTGGACGAGTTTTTTAAAAATGCTATTCGTAAGCTTGTTCACTCATTTTTTATAAACAAGCAAATACCAACTTTAGATAAAGTTTTGCAAGCCATTACGAATGATGTTGATTTACCCACAATAAGCCGGGATAAACTATGGAAAGTGTTACATGAGTTAAACTTTAAATTTGAAAAAATGGGCAGACACTCAATGCTAATTGATTCTGAAGAAATTGTATGTTGGAGAAGACAGTACCTCAGAAGAATACAAGTTAAAGCTCAAAATAAAAACATTTATTATTTAGATGAAACATGGGTTAATGAAGGACATTGTGTAGGAAGAGTTTGGAAAGACAAAAATATAAAATCATCCCATCAAGCTTTTCTAGAAGGATATACTACTGGTTTTAAGGAACCTATAGGAAAAGGTAAAAGATTAATTATTTGTCATATAGGCAGTACAAACGGTTTTTTTGAGAATGGTTTACTCTTATTTGAATAAAAAAAAACCGTTGATTATCACGAAGAAATGAATGGAGACGTGTTTGAGGAATATTTTGAACAGATGATTCAATTCATACCAAAAGGATCGGTTATTGTAATGGACAATGCAAGTTACCACTCCAGATTACTTGAACCTTTACCAACCACTAAATGGAAAAAGGGTGAAATTGCAAAATGGTTATCTTCTAAAAATTTAGCCTTTGACAATACAATGCTGAGGGCAGAATTGTTAACTATTGCTAAAAAACATAAGCAAAATTATAAAAAATACAATATTGAGGAGATAGCCAAAAAACGAGAAATTGAAATCCTTCGTTTACCACCCTACCATTGTGAGCTGAATCCGATAGAATTAATATGGGCTCAAGTTAAAGGTTATGTTGCCAGAAATAACACTACTTTTAAATTATCAGATGTTAAAAATCTCTTCAATAAGGCAATATCTGAAGTAACAAGTGAAAATTGGCAAAAATGTATTAGACACGTTACAGAAATAGAAAAAAAATGTGGGAGCTAGATAACATAATTGATATTACTATAGAGCCCATTGTAATTTCTCTAGAATCAGATAGTGAATCTTCTGACACAGAGTGCGAGGAACCATAACTTTAAAATTATTAATTTATGTACTTTAATTTTATTTTTAGATTTTTATTTTTTAAGATTTAATATTGTCGTATTTTTTGCATGTTGCTCGTCAAATTTTATCCTTGCGGTTGGTTTTTTTTTTCTCATATACCTACTTAATTGTTTTTTTAGCTCCTCATATTAATTTATAAATAATTGTAATTATCTGTACATATTATATACATATTTTGTAAATAAACATATGCCTAAAACAAAATGCCTAAAATAATATTGACTTTTTCTTCATTTCACCCAAATTAAATTACTACTTACGAATTATGTTTATCTATCTAAAATTGGTAATCTAGGTATAAATAACTAAAACAAATTAAATATTTCTATTTCCATATTAATTTAATTTTGAAAACGTACGTCTATGGTTTACTGCCTTTAACACTGATAACTGCAAAACATTTCTGGGAATTTACTCTCTCTTGATTTTCAAATACAGTATAGGTTTACAGCATTTTTGAATGATTTTTACACCCTCGTAAAGCTGATGTTTTTGTATTCTGACGATGCTAATTTCACCTCGAATTATAATTTAACAATTGCAACATAAGTCGTTAAACAAAGCTTACACGTGTAATGTAATGGAAGTAAATATGCATGACTTAAAAGACGTTTTGACTTTATTATATGCAGATGATTTCGTTATCCTAGCTCATTCTGAAATTGATGTAGTAAGAAAGTTAAAAATTCTAAAAAAATATTGCCGGTTGAAGGAATTAGTAGTTAATCTACAAAAAACCAAAATTATGCAATTTAGGCGTTACATTCACTTCCTCTGGACTTTTTCACGAAATGTCAATTTTATCTGCTACTAAATGAAAACAGGCTGTAGGATCCTTGCTCCCTATAATGTCTATATAATATCTTTGGATATATTGGAAAGGGTTAGGCTAAGTTTTTTGAAGAGACTTCTTTTACTTCCTATGCCTTAGTACGTTTAGAAACCGAAATAGTAAAAATTGCTGTACTGTACTGTACTATTGTTGGACAATGCATCATAAAAAACTAAATTATTTCTATTTAGAACGATTGTACCAAAATAATATGAAATTTGTATCGTTAAGTTATTTTAATTTCTCTCTCTTTCCACTGGATTAAAACCACTTAGTTGTTAAAAAAGTTTTTTTATTGACGTTTCGGCTTTCCAGAACCAAAGCCGTTATCAAAATGACATAAAATAAATAAATTTACTAGAAACAGAACACTTGATAATCTTGCAAAAATATGACATCAACATAGTATACATATAATAAGATTTTGAGATTGAAGATGTCAAAATCTGTTTCAATCATATTTTTGTGACGTTTCTGGGAACGAATTTTTTGAAAGGATAGCGCATTTGCATATTATAAGAGAATTTATACTTCGTCATAAATGAAGTTTTCTTATTAATATTATCATAAGAAAAAACCAGATAAAAACTTATGATACTATCCCGATATAGAGGGTATCCTTTTTGCAATTAACTCTTTTTGTAAAATAGGTATCCAAATTTTTGAAATATCAACCGAACAATTAGAAACACATTCGTTATTATTTAAGCATATCAATGCTGCTTCTTTAACTTTGCGGTTATAATTATTCGGTTCTTTTAATAATCTAGTTGAAAAATTTCCATTGTATTTTATGACCAGAATCCCATGCGTGTTCACATATTTTGGATTTTTCGAATTGTTTATTTTTAATGTACGATTGGTGTTCATTAAGTCTAATATGAAAAGGTCTAGATGTTTCTCCTATATAAAATTTATTACATTCGCATGGAATTTTGTAAATACAATTTTTTGTGTTTTGAATTTCATTAAAAGGTTTTGTATTTACTATTAAAAAAAAAAAAAAAAAAAAAACTTTTTTAACAACTAAGTGGTTTTAATCCAGTGGAAAGAGAGAGAAATTAAAATACAAACCACAATGAGCTTCCGAAATGAAGTTATTTTAATTTTACTTTTTATTTTACTAGCTCAGAATACTTACTTTTTTTTAAAAATGATTTATTAATAATAAAAGAAAAAAATTGAGCATATGAAACTTTTACTTTCAGGTGTGAGTTCCAGCTTTTGTAATAGACATTTAATGATGTATTTGAAGGGTTAGAGGGCGCCAATAATTCTATTTTAATATTTTTCAAGCTAGTTTAGAATTATAAATATTCTAGCTTTGATCAAAAATAATATGAATACACACCTTTATCATCAATGCAAAATTAAGATATTTTAGAATGATGTCACACAGCAAGGAAATATTAAAGAAAACTTAAAGAAAAAAATGATTTACTATTTATTAAAATTATTTGTTGAAATATAGTTTACAAAAGTTTTACAATTTTATTATAGCTTGTAGCTACGCCATTACAAAAAAAATACGAAATACCAAAATATAAAATGTAAGAATACAAGTGACCTCAAAATTTCTTAAAAACTAAATCAGTTGAAAAAAACCCAAATATAAAACTAACTAAGATTTACCGACATTTTCACAGTTTTTGGCCAACGCTGAAGAAAAGTCTACATCGACTTTTATATATCGGCAGCTACCAGGAATCGGGATCAATTCCATGGTTCTGGACTTTCGGCTGGTTTAGTAATTGAATGTTACTAAATTTCCAAAAATTAACAAGTGCAGTGGCCGACGCTGTAGATTTAGTTCAGAACAACAAATGAACTATCGAATGAGTGAAGAATGAAGAATGAATGGATGGACTGTGTGAAATCCGCCTCAACAGGCTATATCACAGTACACTCATTTTAAAGAGACTTTTCAAACTAAGTTATCAATCGAAAGTGAATAAAATATTTCCTAAATTCGAATTCGAAGCCTCTGTTGTTAGATGATTCCCCACTATTCAATGCGAAGAATCGAAATTAAACTGGAATTTTGTGATATACAAAGTGGCCCAAATTTAAAAATAACAATTTTTAAAATGTTACAAGTTATTAAATAGTAGGTCGACGAAAACGCATTTCGAATCAATATTTTGCAATTTCACGGCCATACAAAAATTCTCGGCGGACTCGGCACTTCGAGAGTTATTAAAAAGTTAGAAAATTTGGCGTTAGAATCATCTTCATAACTATTTGGGGGAAAAGGTTATAGAAAAGTTGTGCCAGCTTAAGCGTTAAGCTAGCATAATACCATTTTTTCGCGAACCACTCGAGTTAGAAAATTCTAGTTTGTGTTAGAAAATAGTTATAAATAGTTAGAAAATACTGTAATATTTTCGGTTGATTGTGCCGAAATGGCTGTGTCAGTTTAACATACGTCTAAAAATTGTAACTAGCTTGATGGGTACACCTTTTTTAAGAACTATGAGAGGAATAATGTCTGATTCAATTTTATATTGAAATGGACTTTAACATTGTCAAATGAAATGGAATTTTAACATTATCAAAATTATAATATTTAGATAAAATTAAAGTAAAATTGAAGAAAATAAATACCTAGACTATGCCCAATCCGATATTTCTTCTTAAAATTATTTTGTCAGGTAAAATAAAATGAACGTCACCTAAAAATAAAGAAACCATATTATTAAAATAGAATTTAGAAAAATAAACAAAATGGTATTTTATAGATAAAGAGAAACGTTAAAAGTTAACTTACCTAAGGGATTGATTTAATGTTAGATCCTTATTATTAAAAAAATCCTTTTTAAAAGCTCTGATAGTAATCTAAAAATTTAAAACCAAAATTAAATAATATTCAAAATTCAAAATTTTATTAACAATTTAATTTGGGACAATTTTTATAACAAATTATAATATCAGGACAACCTGTATGGCGAAAGAAAATAAGGGTTCTGACAACTATTTAAAATGAAATGTCAGGATACCAACTTTGGTAACTAAATTATAAATTGATAAAATTTAGAAAATTGAACACCAGAATATAAAGGGAAAGTATGTTAATTGTTATAATTAAAATTGTGAAATTCAAAACACATAAAATTGATAATAAAGTAAAATAGAATCAAAATTTTGAAATAATTTAAGAGTTTCTGCATGACGTCAGAAGGGAACCTAGCAACGAAAAATAAAAGAAGGTAGTTAGTTTATAAATTGGTAGAAGGAGTTTAGTAGATGAAATTTAAGAAAATATTTTAATTTAAAAAGTTTAAAAGAAAGTTAGTTAGTTTAGAAAAAAATGGTAGAAGGAGGTTTTTTTGAGTAGATGAAAATTTAAGAAGATTTTTAATTAAAAAGTTTTAAAAAGTTATTGAAATATTAAGAAGAAGTTACAAAATTTTAAAAAGGACATTTATATTCTGGGAGGACAATTATTACGGCGAATTTTTTTATGAGTAGTAAGTGGTTAGTATTAAATAATACTTAAATAACTTACCTGGAAGTTATTTGGCTTGTTATGGATATCATCTGGATATTAAGTTCGTATGGCATGATCAATCGGGCATACATCCATTAAAAAAACAACAGAAATCTAGTTGTAACACATCACTGGTTGTACGAGGGAGAAGAAGAAGAAATAAGGATATTCAAAGGTATCAATTCATTATAATCAATTATCACATACTGCAGACCAAAAACAAAGAGTGAGGTATGCATTTGTGTGGTTAAGATAGACGTATTAATCACTGTTTAGAATTTCGGGTGTGCCAATCTTAGTTAAATTAAAATTTATTGCGCCAAAATTCAAATTTTTTTGTAAATATAAGATATCATTGAGTGAGTGTGTGGGCGTGAAAGTAACTCATTATAGTCAATAGTCTGATCTTTGTATATATTTATTTGGATTTTCTATTAAAATAAACCCATTCTAAATTTTGAAACATTTTATTGTGTGCCAAATACAGAGACCATCAGAAGCGTAGATTAAGGGGAAGTTATAAGAACATGAACTCACAATTAAAGAATCCCTGAGATTAGAAAGATTTACAGATATTAATGTGAGCATAGCCGTGGTGGTAAAATTAAATAACAAAATAAATTATAGAACATTATTTAAAATTCCAAATTCAAATAATAGTCGAATAAATTTATAAAAAAATTTATTTAAAATTAAAACTAATCAAAATAATTAAAAGTAGTAATAATTTAGTAATATTATTACAATATTTATTTATAAATGCTTCCTTTTTGGGTTTTTGTGATTATAAAAAAAAATAATACCTAATAAAAAAGTAAAATGATGAAACTATTGAATTGAAAATGTATCCTAGAGTTTGCGAAGAATCACAAATTGGTACTGTCAAAAATAAACGTTAAATACAGATATCCGACACTCCCGGTATATTTTTTATTATTCATCCACATGAAATGTGTGAATGACTCCATTTTACGCCGAATGCGATTTATAAAAAAGGGCATTATATCCTCTTTTTTATGCGTTAAATTTACGGTCTAGTGATTATGTAACAACGGGCGCTTTTTTAAGGGGCGTGAAACTAGATTAAGGCCCATTGTCAAAGGCCATTATTAAATTAAACAATTCAAGAGTCAATCATGATCTTGTTAGGGTGCGACGCTTCGCCCTATAGGGTGCAAATAGGATCAAGTTTATTTCTAAAAAACTCTACAGAATTTTATTATTGTTGTCCAATATGGCAGAGACACATGAGTGACGGGGGTTTAGAGACAAAATCTCTTGTTTGTAAAGAAAATTTAGAAGTTACAAGAGTAAATGATGTGGTATGGAATAATAGAATATAAATTAAATATGCAGGCAGAATATCGTACTTAAATAATCGTATATTTTATTTTTCTATGAATCGAATAAATTGTATTCCTAACGGGTTTCCTCACATGTTTTTTTTCTTGAAGAGCTACGAAGAAGAAAGTCAAATTTTGAGTTGTCAAAACTAGACTTAATTTATCAGTTTTGCAGAGTTGCGTAGTTTGTCTTTTCAATCAATAGGCAAGAGCACAAGTGAGTATAGTTTGTCCATTATCAGTGGCGGCGCCACGGGGGGGCAAAGGGGGGCAGTATACCCCCCCGCCCTTTACAAAATGTCGTTTTTAGCGCCCCCTTCGATTTTATAACTAGTGATGTAATTGCTGAATCCAACCAGTCTTTTAGTTTATTATTTAGAGAACTTTAAAGATAATAATAATAAAATGCCTTTATTTAGTATTGTGATATACAATACAGTAAACAATTTAAAGAGGCGAAGTCTAGCTTAGCTACTCCACTTAACCCCGTCATACACAATACATATACAATAAGAAAATTTGGTTTACGCAGAATAGATTTTGTATAAGAAACGATTGGCAATGTCAAAATTACCGAAAAAAAATGTTTGGGCCATTTTTGAGGGAAAAAGTGAGTTTTACAGGATATAAATGGACCTAGAATCTACAAAAAAAAAACAAAAAAATTAAAATTTGGTTTACGCAGAATGAATTTTGTATAAGAAACGATTGACAATGTCAAAATTACCGAAAAAAAATGTTTGGGCCATTTCTGAAGGAAAAAGTGAGTTTTTTAGAATAGAAATGGACCTAGAATCTACAAAAAAAATTCAAAAAAATTAAAATTTGGTTTAATCAGAATGAATTTTGTATAAGAAACGATTGGCAATATTAAAATTACTGAAAAAAAATGTTTGGGCCATTTTTAAAGGAAAAAGTGAGTTTCTTAGGAACAATCTCAAAGATCTATGAGTGAATAATAAATTGTTTTTGTTTGAAATTTAGCTCAAATTGAAGAAAGGGGAAAAAATGAGCACCATATTGGCCGCCATCTTGAATATCTTACTTCCAGTCGGGATTCCGCTTGGGCAACTGGCATATTCGGATTCAGCAGGGTTTAAATAGGGGGAAATTACATTTTACTCAAAAACTGATATTCCATGCTTGTAGTGGATGATTCTAGGGTGAGTGTGCGAAGCGCGAGAATACCTCCACGCGCTCAACTGTAGTTCGAGAATCATTGTTCATACGACTATGAATTAGATGTCGTTTTCTAGGAGAATTCAGAACCTTTAAAATGTCTGAAGATAATTTTCTCATGACTGCTGCTGTCACTTGGAAATTTGTAGTAATTTTAAAACAAAGTAGGAAGTACAACCTACAATGCAGTAGTTTTCATGGATACCGGGTTACGGGGACATTTAATTTTACCTTAAATATTAAGTTCCATAATTTTAAAGAAATTTTTAAAGTAACAAAAACGTAGAGGTAAACCGCGAGTTAAATTTTTGTACACTAATGGCTAGTAATGGCTCTTCACTATTGGCTAGTAGTGGCCGGTAATGGCTCACTAATGGCTAGTAATGGCTACTAATGGCTGCGTAATGGCTACTAATGGACAAAGTCTGCACACCAAAATGGACCTCGCGGTTTACCCCTCCCATAGAGGTTACTGTACTTTCATCGCTACTGTAAAGTAATAAAAACTTTAAAGGGATAAACAAGTAACAAAACAAAGTAACTTCAACCATTGAATATAACTTTAAGGTTAACGGAACTTGAACGTAATTTTGTTATTAACAATTTCGTTCCAGATACTTCAGAAACTACTTAGAAGTACTGAAACCATAAAGTACCAAGTGATCATTACTACCTGATTACTCAAACTTTCTTATTTAAGGTAATAAAAACCAGTAAGTCAATTTTAAAGTGATAATTACGTAATAATGACTTAATTCAAAGTTCCCATCTCTGTTACCGCAGTTGCCGCAACTTTAGATGCTGCTTGGGAAATAAGCCCAAAATATTTTGGGTCGTTTCAGGAAATATTCAATAAAACATCAACTTTTAATGTATTCATAAACACAAAAACTTCACAAGCCCCTAATGTTTAATTATTCGGCGATTGCTACTTATAGCCCGTATTCAGTTGTTGCTGATAATTAATTTCTGGAAATAAAAGCATGGCGCTGAAAGTAACGATTTAATCGATGCCGATATCGTGATCATAATTTCAAACGCTAACAGCGTTAAACCAAAAGATCTAATAATCAAACTGAGGACCAACTATGTGGAAAATTTATTAATTAAACGATTAAAGCTTAGAGATGGATTCAAACGGTAAATAAAAAAAAACTGTTACATTTTGAAATTATAACAAAAGTTGATATAAATAATTTAAAAATCTAGACGAAGGTATGCAATAATTGAATAAAATTTCCAATCTAATATATATCATTTAACATTTATCTTAAACAATATACAGTTTATTGGTGTAATTTCAAGATTAATTGATTTTTTTAATATCAGTTATTAACCAAATGGACGAGGTTATTGGTTTAATTAATAAAGTAAATACGTAAAAATATTTTTATTATCAGACTTGCCTATACGATTTAAAAATTAAATGTGTATTACAACAGTGTGATCCATTAAAATAGAAAGAGAAAATATTGTATACTTCCTCTATATACAATAAAAGTAATAATAAAAAAAACATTAGTTCACTACAAAACTAGGTTACTCTCCAAACTCAAAGCCTGCAAAATATTCTATTTTAGATTATATTTGTAAAAAAATTATTTTTGCAAGAGATAAAAATTAAAAACGAAAAACACGGTTTTATCGTATTTGTGTTTCTTTTCTAAAGGCTGATGTTTTAATACAATTGTTGTTGATGTTTATTAGTACATCATCAAATTTCCAATTTTTTTCTTTGATGTGGAAAATTTTTTTTGTGTTTTAAATAAACTGTAATTTTGCCAAGCGAAAATATTTAATTTTCAATTTTATATTAAAAAAATTATTATAATTATTGTAATTTTTTTAAATAATATATTGTAATGTTATTAAAATTTAATTTTTTAATTTATAAATTTCCCAACTTAACTTAATCTCAGGGTCCAAAAAAATTAAGTAAGTTCCAAAAAAATTTGATTAGTTACGAATTTTATACTCTTTATTTGCAAATTATTAGAATAAAACAATTTTAAACAAATAACTCTGTTATATTATAAAAATTAAATTATCCATTCATACCCAACTATATTAATTACACCTAGAACTACTTAAAATTATTAAAGTTTCAATTATAAAAAAAAACATTTTTAGCAAAGAATTTTGGAATTTTATTACTTTAATTCCCAGCTGGAATTCCCATTATGTTTATTATATTCAGAGTTATTTACTAGAATTTTAAACTTCAAACTATAACACAATTAAATTTACTTCCTAATGATTAGGGATTATATGTTTTTATCAGTTTGGTGCATACCTGTGATGTAATCCAATCAGATAAAGTTCCTTGAAATAAAGCGATAGGTAACCAACGAAGAAAATGAGCTCTGATAAAATTATAAATTGAAAATTTATAAACTAGCTTTTCCGATTGAAAATTAGGCGTTTTCTTCGTATAACTGTGAAAAATAAATATTTTGCTTTGAAAAATTGTCATTTTAATTTTTGATAATTTTTCTAAAAAATGTTTTGTATTTTTAATAAAATAATTAATATTTCCATAACGGATCTAAAGAGGTTATAATTGGTCTGCATCCAATAATGTGGCTGTCTGACCTAATCACTTCTTCTATTTCTTCTTGTACGAACGTTTCAAGTGAACTAAAATATATGTTTTCCTCTACTTTTTGTTGAACTGTCTAAATTTAAATTTGGCAACGTTGACACGATTTCGAGATGGCTCACAGCTTTCAACCATACGGTAGAGGATCGGTGAGAGAGAAGTGAGCAAGCGAAGTCGCACACGAGTGGTCGTGTAGGAGTTGCTCGCATTGGAGCATTTCTCTCGGTTTCAAACATCGGGGTCCAGTCGACGTAATGTCGAGAATGATGAACTGGTCGATACCGACAGAGTCGCGAATATTTTGAGTAGTATGACAACAATCGGATATACAGTGTGTCCACGGATGGGGTTCGCAAGAGGAGAAACTTTTTTATTTTTAGTTTTAAGGAAAAATGTCATTCTCGTAAAAAAGTTTTGCTTGTTCTAAAATCCCAAAAAACTAAATAAAATTCATGTTTTACTAATGCAACAGTAACTTTTAATTATAATCAATAACAAAAATAAAATAAAATAAATAAAATAACATACAATTGACTATAAAATGAAGCAGGTTTAGTAAAGCATGAATTTTATTTAGTTTTTTGGGATTTTAGAAAAAGCAAAACTTTTTATCAAGAATGACATTTTTGGTTAAAACTAAAAATAAAAAAGTTTCTCCTATTGCGAACGCCATCCGTGGACACACTGTATATGCATCCATTGCATTTTTTGGTTTTTGTAGATGACTTGTTTTGGTGAATTTTTGGTACCACAAACATAGTTCTGCCTCCAAAATACTCCTTCTGAAATCGATGATATTATCACTATAAAACTCAGCAAGGCCCAAAAAGTCCTCATATTTTGACGCAGAAGAAAAATTTTCTGTTGGTAATAATTTTTTTTTTTTTTTTTCGTAGCAAAACACTCTGTGGGAATGTTTTCTATAATTACAATCTGATCATGAAGATCAATAAGCAATTTTGTTCCAACCTAACTTAACTAGAATTCTTAAATACTAAGGTCCTACTCACTAGTGTATCTTAGGGTCTGATAATTTTAGTAACACTACCGGTAACGTGTAACACAAATCCACACAATACTCTGTTTGTAATTAGCACTGTCACTGAACTAGTTCAAAAGGTTTGGTCCTCTTGAGCCTTCTTACTAAATTGGTATTATCGAGGAGCTGGATGACCTCAACGTTCCCATGTTGGAGCAGCCGTTGTTCATGGCTGCTGGCAGATTTAGATATAGTCTTGTCAACAGTTTCTACATCCAGGTCCCTATGAAGATCACTGTTGCGACAGTACCAGGGTGCATCGACGATGTTCCTTAATACTTTATTTTGAAAACGTTGGATAACTTGAATGTTACTTTTACTGGCGCAGCCCCAAAGCTGACTACCATACGTCCAAACGGGTTTCAATATCTGCTTGTAGAGGAGCAGTTTGTTATGTGTGGACAACTTGGAGTTTCTTCCTAATAACCAATACATCTTTTTATATTTTATAATAATAATAATACCATGAATTTTTTAAGAATGGATTTATGTTTGGCGAATCGATCTTCTAAACCAAATAAAAATGAGTCAACCCATGGTACAAAAACTGATTTTCGATAATAATCCATAGCACTTCAACTTCAACAATTTTCTCGCACGTACTTGATAGTGGAGATTGTTTCTTCGGCATTATCCATCGCAAACGCAAGATCTGAATCGAAAAAGCTTCTCTACTGAGAACAATGAAATGACTGGGCCAGAGCACTTAGCAAAACAAACGCACCTGAACTGGAATCCTTATCTTTCCACAAATATATTTCCTGAAGTGCTGCATGCACCATAATCATGACAGAATCGTGCCTTTGAATCCATCTGTCTCTGCGAGATTCTGGCAGTAACTTATGAACTTGATGTTGTAGCACTTGTTCTTTTAGAGGTATTAAAGAATGTATAAACTTTCTCAATAGTCCCTATGCAGTTCCTGATAGGTGGTATTTCGGAAGCACCACATATTGCCAGAAATTCGCGATAAGACAAAAGATATGGTATTTACTCGACGCTGCCTCTTCTCACATTTTCCTCAGAGGTGGCTTGGGCCTACAAGTTGGAGTCCCAGATCTCCAGACTTAAATCACTGTGTTTTTTTTTGCGGCCATATGCAACAGTTAGTTTATGGTGTGCCATTAATTCGATAGAACCGTTAAGAGAACAGAATTTCGAGATAATTCGTAGGACTCAAATTTCCCTTCAACGGACAGCGGAGATTTGCGTCGCTAATAATGGACGGCGTTAAGGGAATCCCATAGACCTCGCAGTTAGAGTCTGTATATCAATTTTTGCAATAGTATGGGTAGTATAAAAAAATTCCAAATCAGAAGTTGACCTTTAACTTGCTGTATTTTGTAAAAATATCGTAGTTTTTCACAAAGTTAGATATTAAGACTAGCATTGATTTTATTTTGCGATTCCAATCGAATCATCGGTAAAACCACACACGATTTATACACACCGACGCGCGACGCCTAAAAATTCATTTAGTTTTTAATTTTCCCATTTCCTTAACAACCCATTGAACACGATATTTATTTAAAGCAACATAGCAAAACATCAAATAAAACAAATTTGCAACAAAGCCTTAATTATAAAGTTTATTTGTGTGCAATTAGTTATGTAGATAAGGGATAAATAATTCGTGTTGTAGCCGATAATTACGGTTAGCGCAGCCAGTTTTCGTTCTGGTGCTTTCCCTCCATAGGCGTATTCCAGCATATTTTTAGAAGGAGTATTAAACGTTCATATGTTTCGAATAATGTTTTCTTTTATCTTGTTACAGGATTTAAACATATTTACTCGAGGTTGAAAAAACAAGGAGAATTTACATTTAGATAAAGGTATCTTACTTGAAGTCTCAGAGTTTATGATTGATATTAATTAATAACCTTAATGACCTTTTAATATCCACTTTTCTTCGTTCTTTTTATTAGGATGACTTGATGTTGAATCTTCTTTCTTTATATATTTCTGAGACCCTAAAAATAAAAATGAAAATACAGAAGTATGACGTAAGCCTTCATTTTATAGGTATTTTTACCATCAAAATATAAAATAAACTTATATTTCTTATTTTAAAAATATTTGTTTACTTTGTCAGATTACGAATATGACAAATGAAAGGTAACAACTATCCTTGTTCATCAAAGGTTTTATGGAATTATCATTAAGGACAAAAGGTTGTAACGAAACCTTCTATCCTTTTCTTTTCTTTAAAACAAAGAAATATCCATCTCTCTTCTTATCTGGCTGAGTCATGGATAAGTAATTAATTCAAGGACTGAATAATTGAACAAATCCTTGGAACAGGAAATATTCGAATAAGGTAGAACCGATCACTTTTTTTTATCTTCTGGATAAGCAATTAGCAGGTGCCAGTAGGTTTGCAATTTTTGCAAGATTTATATTCGTAAGCTTAATTAATAATCCCAGATTTGGAGTTGTTCTGGATAGAAACTCTTACATTTAATTATTGGATTAAGGGATTCTTAATACATAGTTTACAAACCTTATTCTGGTATCCCTGTCTTAGGAGACAGGCATTTTCACACAAAGGCCCCATTACATCTTTGGTAAGATTTTTTTTTACAGTTGTAATAAATAATATTTTGTAAAAGTACATATAAATGAGGACTTACTTGTATTTCAGGCCTTCTACTTTAACTTCTACTTCATTTTAACTTTCTTCAATTCTTTCGAGTATCATTCTATTCTTCTTGGAAACTTTGGAAGGTTTTACATCCCTAGTTGATTTGGAAAACATCACATATCACCTACCCATTTGGACGCTCTATACCATCGGAAACCTCTACATAAGCGGTAACAATAACCTCCAATATCCAGGTAAATTAGTTATATAAAACTCCCAGTGGCCCTCCTGAAGAGGTACGAGACTAATTTGACCGACGAATAGTATAAACCTTTAGTCTTATAATATTAGTAACTTCTGTGGTCAGTTTATTGTAATACCATATAATTTTGATAATTTTTATTCTCTGAAATATTCATACTGTACATCGGAGGTATGCATACCGAAGACACTTAAATCCGGTCCATTTATTGTTATTAAACGTATATAAATCTCTTTCATTAACTTTACTTTTTCTTAACATAAATTCATTTTTCACGTGTTAAACATAACCTATAACCTTGACGATTGACACAAAGGGTTATAAACCAAGCGGGGTAGCGACCCAATTATAATTTAGAATATAAAAAATTTACAAATAAACGTATCTCGTAACAATCCTAACCCCTCCCTGAAAATATTTGTAGATAAGTTGGGTATAATTTAGAAACTAAATATTGTGCCCAACTTGTCTTACAAACTCTGCCGTATAATAATAATATCCAAAAAGTTTAATTTGAATACTTATGTGATATTGTATCTATAGATCCTATTGTGCATTCATGGGTGTCATAAAGAAAAATAGGAAGTTAAATAAAAAATAAATAAAAATAAAATATATCTCTAACATTTCATACTCGTTTTCAATAGTTTGGATAACTTGGAAAAAATAAATTTGTTTTTATATAGGTACAATCAGTAAGAATCTATAATAAAAATCAGTTGAGAATGCTCTTCTAGCGTTACCATAGACCGAACAAATCGTAATGAAAGTATTAATAAAATTTTAGATTGACAGTTCTCATTCTAATCAACACAACCACAGTCTATTCACTTTTACCAAAATTGTCATTCACTATGTGTCTACTTTGTATTCAATGTCACTTTCAACTTCAAAATTTTCATGTTTTGGGCCCCATTTTGACGGTGCGGTACGAAAGGACACATCAAACCCTAATCTTACTTTTTGATGCTATATTAAAATCTGAAGTCAGAATTTTAAAATCCATAAACACAAAAAAGCTACAGACACACATATGTTTTTTCGATTTTTCTCACAGGAAAAATTAGATGCCCGAATGGTATTTGACAAGACTATTTCATGAGTAACAGATTATTCTGGATACACATAGCTTACAAAACATACTACCTATTATATATGCCTAAATAATAAATATGTAGGTATTAATTTGAAAACTGAAAAACAGGTATATTTAATCACAAAATACTACAAACTTAATTATTTATGGTACAATTTAAATATAAATTGGCAATTTTGGTACACTCTAGGAGTATTGTTTGAAATCTTTGTTAACTCATTGATAACGTTGGGTGTAGGTAAATCATTAATATTGTTGATGGATCCAGCTGCAGATTGAGAAGCTCGAGGAGTGGCTGCAGGATTTTCTGTTTTCTGTTTTTTAACTGGAGGTTATGAGGCGTCACTTCTAAGGGTGTTTATGATGTTGGAATAATGCTCATTATCCATTTGCAGATAAGGCTTAATTGAGTTGGCTGAACTGTGTTCAGTAATTTTAATTAATAACGGGCCACTTGCACCGTCGTACTTAACAGTAGTTTAAACCCTAAACCGGGTTTAACGGACTAAATTATCTTGCACAGTCATTTAAACGTAGTTTAAAAGGCATAACTAGTTGTTAAAATAAATCCTCCGAATTTGAGGGATCAAAACAGAATTTAACGATAACTTTTGATTTCTAACCTAGAAGTCAATTGTCAGAATGCAGAAATTGTGCGTACGATCTCGATTTTTTTCTTAAATATCGCGTTATAGCGTTAGAATTTGAGGAAGAGATATTTTTAGAAGATGATTTATGATATATTGGACATTCTAGATTTTGGTTTTCCTAGACAGGTCTATGAACGGTCAAACGGGTATTTTTCAATTAACACCCAAGTTGTCTCTCTAAAATTTTTGGATGTAATTGGAAGATGGCCAGGTTCTGCCCATGATAAAACCATTTTTAATAATTCCAGGATTCGTCGTAAATTGTTATTAGAAACAAGTATTTTTAAAAACTCTATTGTAAAAACATAAATAAAGACCATTATTTTTATTATATTATTATATGGTTTTCATAGACTACTATTCAAAAAAGCCATATGTTTTGAAGGTTGGATATTGGATTTTTAGGATTTGTACCTCTATATACCTGAAATATGCTTTCTATCCTAAAAAGTTGAATATAAAAGTTGTAGATAATTAAATATGAAATATGCATTCTATCCTAAAAAGTTTAATATAAAAGTTGTAGATAATTAAAAAGTCTAAAACATTTGAATTAATTTGTAATATTTTTCAATATAAACTCAAAATTATTGAGAAAATCGGTAAAAACCGTTTTTTTTTGTTTTTAATTTTTATCTCCCGCAAAAATAATTGTTTTTTTATGAAATTTGTTGAAAACTTTCTTTGTGTTTTTATATGAACTAATTTTTTAATTTTCTTCGTTGAAACCTCATCTAATGCGGTAACATAGCCCTTTAAGGGCTAGTTTTAAATGATTTAATTAACTTGAAGATAGCTATCATTACCAACATTTCAAAAAATCACTAAATTAGTGGCTTAATTTTAAACCAGGTTATTTAAATTACGGTGCAAGCGAAAACCATTTAATCTAGGTTTAACAAATAAACCTGGTTTAACTAACAAGAGTTTAAGTCAAGAAAGGTGCAAGTGGCCCTAAAGTTCATACGTTATTATCCATCGATATCCTTTTTAACATACAAAACGGCTGCAAAAAAAATATTGTACGTAACACGATCCAAAAGTGATTTTACGGGACTCGCAGGATTCCAGGACTCGCCTACGGCTCGTCTTGGAAATTTCCTACTCATCCCTTAAAATATCACTTTCGGAACTTGTCACGTAAATTACTCTACCGTCGTTTTCTGGTGTCCTAGGAGACCATAATTACTTGTTATCAAAGGTATTGTAATTTTTGTTGACAACAGCTGTCAAGTTTTGCCGCGAGTAAACTCGAAAAATCTGCTGACAGGAGCTGTCATACAGTTTTTTCATCTAGAAACCATTTGTTATTTAAAATTGCCCGTTTGTGGTTGGTGGAAATTAAGACGAGGGAAATAGTCGATGAAAATAACATAACCTCAAGTCATTACATATCTTTTTTTCCATACTGAATTTTCTGCACGTTTCTGGCGAAAACAATGAATCTTCATCAATGTATGTGAACACAATATAGTCTGCAAATTTTTTAACAGCATTTGATGTTGGCTGGATGCAACCCAATTCAAATGAAAAAAGTCACCTACATCTTGAGGTGTAAAAATGTCAAGCCAAAAATGTAACCCAATATTTTGCCCCACCTCTCTAGTTTTTCTATACCACGACTACGTTAAGTGGAAACGACATCATTTAATAAGAGTGTCAGAAAAAACAGCACGAATTGCATTATGGATAGATATTTCAAAGACTGCTCTAATTCTAAAAGTTTCAAAGTTACCTTATACTTTTTGTACTTCTTCTTTCATATATGTTAGAAGCTTGTAACTTTTTATGAAGAATAACTTTTGCACAGATGATGTGAAATAAGTTAAAATCACTGCTCACACTCTGAACCAACGTCTGGACTTCAAACAACTACTCCTTGGGCTATATGGCCCCAACAGGTATTGAATTACAGAAGTCCAGACGCGGTTGGAACCCGAATCGTTTCGGGACTTAAACCAACAATTTTGATTTTGATACTAAAGAAGCCTGTAATTCTTAGACCGGTTTCGGCATTGTTGTGCCTCATCAGTAAGAAACAGACAAGCTCGACAATCCTATCTCTAAATGATGGCTGAAGGATGAATTCGACTTACCTGGTTCTTGATAAAAGTGGTTGCGTTATAGCAAGTGTATCAAGAACGAGGAAAGCCCAATGCCACCTTCACTTTAATAACAAAAACAAAAGTTTCATACTACATTGTATAAATTATCAGCATTTATAAATAGTTTATTAAACACTTCAATTCAATATTAAATCCCTATGAAATATTGACAACATTACAGGTAATTAGTTGACCGGGATTAAAAGATTATGTACCTATGCAAATTCTGACCCTTTAGAAGTATTTTAAGACATTACCAATGTTGCTAAAGCTTCTGAAATTAATTGGATTCCAGAAACTACCGAATCGGTCCATTTAAAGCAACTTGGTTTATAAATTTTTGAGTGTCGAACATTTTTCCTTTGAACTGTACAATGCCTAACAATTTGCTCTCTCGTGTAGTTCACCTCATACTAAACAATAGAGAGTTTTAGCACTTTTACGCCACAGCTTACGTTAACGTTATACTAGAGAGTTTTAGCGAATTTACGTTAGATCTCCGCTAATGTTAACGCTAGGCGTTAAAATAACGTTGCGTAGATTGAAAAGTGAAAAATATAGTTTTAGCAAAGTTCAGGAACTTTAACTTTTATCGTGGTTTTACCTTGGTCTGTTAACGGTCAACGTCAATTATTGTTTATTTCTGAATTTTATGGTGTACTTATTTGTTGATGGCAATACTTTTTAATTATTGAAGTCATTCTATTATCTCATATATCAAATTAATTTTTTCACTCCGAAATGTCAAATGCAAATGTCTGGAATTTCGTATAACGTGTCACTTTAAAACGCCCCCTATTTTTGCCAATCTAACGTATTCCGCTAGATTTGAGACACGTAACATTACACTTAGGCATGCGCAGATTGATAATCGACAGCCTAACGTTAACGTTAGCGGTACCGGAAAAGTGCTAAAACTCACTATTAGAGAGTTTAGCACTTTTCCGCTACCGCTACCGTTAGCGTTAGGCTGTCGATTATCAATCTGCGCATGCCTAAGTGTAAAGTTACGTGTCTCAAATCTAGCGGAACACGTTAGATTGGAAAAAATAGTGGGTGTTTTAAAGTGAAACGTTAGACGAAATAGGGACTTCCTATTGGACGACCTTCCTGACATTTTGAAGTAAAAAAATAAGGACTTGTACAAGACAAGACGTCACTGTCGTCTTGACAGAACGAGGTAGAAGTTAAAGTTCCTGAACTTTGCTAAAACTATATTTTGCACATGCCGGTAGAATCTACGCAACGTTACTTTAATGCTAGCGTTGACGTTAGCGGAGATCTAACGTAAATTTGCTAAAACTCTCTAATGTCGATTATCAATCTGCGCATGCCTATGTTTAATGTTACGTGTCTCAAATCTAGCGGAACACGTTAGATTGGCGAAAATAGTGGGTGTTTTAAAGTGACACGTGACCTGACATTTACATTTGACACTTCGGAGTAAAAAAATTCATTTGGTTTATGAGATAATAGAACGAGACTTCAATAATTAAAAAGTATTGCCATCAACAAATAAGTACACCATGAAACTCAGAATTAATCAATAGTTGACTTTGACCGTTAACAGACCAAGGTAAAACCACGGTAAAAGTTAAAGTTCCTGAACTTTGCTAAAACTATATTTTACACTTGCCGTTACAATCTACGTTAACGTTAGCGAAGATATAACGTAAATTTGCTAAAACGGTCTTAGCGATACGCCACAGTGCTTACGGAAAGCGTTAAGAACGCGATCAGTTGACTCATTTAAATCTGTGGTTTCCAAGGGAGCGTAGGATATGCTGCTGAAGATCCGCTGCGATTTCTACGCGCGTCTAGTTTGGCACTAAGGTGTTAAGCAACAAATTACTTAAAAACTTTTCAAAAACCTATTATAAAATATAGTGTATAAAAAAGTTTATTATTTGCGTTGTAATATCTTCTAACTTAATCAAACTATCTTTCAGTAAGCGTTAATTGTGTTATTACAAATAACCGAGTTAAAAATAGTGTCGTAGACGGGCATATCTACAATAAACATACAATTATTCTAGATACACTTTATTGAACCGATCATTTATGTTATAACACCACTTTTCGTGAATAACATTCATATGTTAAAGAACAATGAAAATTAACATTTCCTTAAACTGAACAATGCTACTAAATATAGATGTAGAGCAGTTGAAAACAATTTGTAGCTATTTGTTGGTAGCCGTTCCGTATTCAGACCTATTTTGCATACAAAAAATGCAGTCGGTTTAGTTGAGACTACATATATATATCTACTACCGCGGAGTCTTAACACCGCAATCAGTGGCGGATCCGACGGGCGTTGACAGAACGTTTAATCATTTGTTCAGAATATTTTATAGAATATACCGTAAACAGAATCTACATTTTTATTGTTTGCTGTTGTTATGGGGTGAAATTATAAGTGTCCCCACGATTCCGTACACTCAAAGAAATTTACCAATATATACAGCAGGAATTCGGCGAATTCTACAGGAAATTCCCTCTATATTTGGAATATTTGTTAATTTTACGTGATGATTTCGGTCTTTTAATTCCTCTAGAAAGAACCGGAATATGCTGTACTATTTACAGAATTGTTACATTGATTTAACTGGAACATTCCAGTTATTTTACTGCCTTTACTATCTTACTTTTACCGGAACTGTAATTTCGATTTAACAGGAATTTCCTGTTTAATAAACAAACTAGATAACAGACCTGGGGAGGATACGAGGCCGGTGATGGGATAATCGGATGAATTTTCATAGTCGGATTCTCTGTATTCGAATGAAACTAATAATCGGATGATCATTTGAATGATATCACTTGAATGTTTATTTGGCCGGTTTCTGTGGACCTATGCCACAGTTATCCAATTATTTTAAAGTCAGCACCATTTTTAAATGAAATATTTTTTTTAATTCTACTAACCCATTAGTGAGTTGAACTGATTAATTCTGTATAAAGGAGAAAACCCGCGTCATCTTGTTTATAGCGAAAAAAAAATTTCACGCTTTTGGGGATGGTTTTTGGCTGTTTGGGGGTTAGAGTCGACTCGGGGAGAAGATCAAACATCATGGAAGATGACTCGGGTTTTCTCGTTTATAGCGAAAAACAAATTTTTCATCCTTTCGGGGGTGATTTTGCCCGTTTGAGGGGTGGGATCAATTCTAAAAGAATTGTTACGTTAGTTTTGCCGGTAATGATTAGGAATCATACAATCTTACCTAATACATGATTACATGGTAGTACACTGACATGATCTGTGATTCGTGATCAGAAAAATGGATTCGAATCCTTTTTTTTTTAGTAAAAAGGATTCGGACATTGGATCCGTGATTCCTATCACATCTCGTGATTCGGATCCTTTTTTTGAGGATTCGTCCCAGCTCTGCTAGATAGATTCAAAGCTTCGAACTTCAGTTTTTACAGGAATTTCCAGTAATTAATCGAAACTGTAGTATCGATTTAACAGTAATTTTCCGTTGAATTAAAGATCTTTCATTCATACATTACAATACTAGTTAGTTGTATTCGAAGCTTATAACCTGAGCTTTTACAGGAATTTCCTGTAGTTAGTTACCTAGTATTTAACTGGAATTTCTTGCATTTCCTATTTAATTTCCATGGAATTTGACTGGAAGTTTCCGGTTAGTTCTACCGTGGAGCATTGTTGTAATTTAGGGTATAGAAAATATGAAATTCAGAATGTTCAAGTTTAAATTTCTTTAGTCTAAACAATAATTGTTATAATATGAACATGATAGAAGAACAAATAAAAAAATACTTTGTGCAAGCTTCAGCGGCTTCTTCAAATTGGCCTTCATCGAACACTGAGGATGAGTCTATGCGAGTCTTGATGGTATTTAACAACCTTTCCCTTGTCAGGGGAAATGTCCTAGTTAATGCATCTGTATGGTCTGGGTATATAACATTGAAGTCAGTCAGCAACTAAAAGGAAGACGATAACATTAACAAAATCATTACTATCTTAAAAAGTTATCTTCGCTTACAAAGATGATACAGTATTAAACATATTTCAATCTGGATATATGTATAAAAAATACTATGGATAGATTTCATGAAGTAAGTGTTTCAACAATAGAAACTGGAAGCATTTTTAAAATGTTCGAAATGTTTTATGGTGTATATCATATTATATATAATATTTTATTGCGTCCACATATTAATTTATTAGAATACCAATGTATTTTAAAAACCATTACAACATTTTTTTCTATAGTTTGGGCTTAATGCTTATGCTTTGATTGATGATTACTTCAATAAACATGTTTCAGTGTTGTCTTGTTATAATAACAATAGTTGCTAAACAACAGGAATTCATTTATCTGGAAATTCTTTTATTTTTCTTAACCTATATTTTGTGTAAGATTTTCGCTGAAAATGGAAATTCAAATTCAAATAATTCAAACTGAAAAAGGAAGACAATTGGCCATACATGATGGTTACATGTATAGATGCCATAGAATAAATAAGAAAGGTGATACGTTTAGCTGACTATGATCTGATCCTGATCATTAGCAAAAAGAGCGAACATGAAGTATTCAGTGTAATTGATATTCAGAATATTGATGCGAATTGGTTCTTGTATAAGATGTAAAGATATTTAACATCTTCAAAAGAATGCTAAACTAAAACCTTAATAAATGCTTAAATAACGCTAAAACTTTTTCTCGCATTTGATGCTTCTGTCAAGCATTATTTGTTCGTTGTTACTTGGGAACTCTTATCTTGCTAAAAATAATTACATCACAAATTATTCAAATTATAGTTGTTACGTATTCAAGGAAATGAACTGGCTATCTTCAAGAAAAACCTTTTATTTTACCTCTACACTTACAAAACAGAATTTAATTAATATCATTTCAATTCAAATAATGAATACCTGTAGCAGGTAGGTGAAACTTCGTGAAATATTTTCGATAATCGCACTCACGATCTCGTTTATTACCATCTACTCTAATAAATTATTGTTTACGAAACTACTAGGTGTCAGTAAATACATCGTTAACTCGAAATGAGATTATGGCTGCGAGTTTCTCGATAAATAAATTAAGGATTATTTATTTTTGTCACTCATATCAAACACAAATGACATCTAAACATTCACAATTTAACGTACTTAATTGACATCTACCAAGTAAACAGCTGTATGATGTGGCTCTGTTTAAAAGAAGAAAATAAACATATCAACATTATTTTGTAAAACTACTCCAAAATTTTACTACATTCACAAAATTCCAATTTTTTTTATAGTATTTTTCTTATTGCACTATTCGTCGTCTGGTTTAGTCCTTTCCAAATTTGAAAGATTTTGCTTTTTCAAAGTTATTATTGTGGGATACACTAAAATGACAAACTAAAATTCAAAAAATATATTATAGATGAGATGGCCCGAGAAAAAGGAATTAACATTCTCAGATTGCCTCCTTGCCATGCAGAGTTAAATCCCATTGAACTGATCTGGTCACAATTAAAAGATTATGTATCTCAAAACAATACAACATTTAAATTACCTGATGTGCGAAATTTGTTTTTGAGGGCAGTTTCAGATGTAAATAGAGAACATTGGGGAAAATGCATTGATCATGTTAAAATGGTGGAAAATTCATTCATTTAGGAAAGTGGATATATCAATGGATAATTTAATAGAACCTATAATAATAAACCTCAGAAAAAACAATTATAGTTATACCAGTAGTTTTAGTGAAGACAGTGACTTTTAAAGATAGTTCTTGAACTAACTTTTTTTTTAATCTTTGAGTTTAAGTTAGTACTGAAGCGTTACTTTTAATGCCAAGAGATTAAAAAAAGTTTAATTTAAAAAATTTTTCGCATTAATATCGTTAAATTTGACGCGTCTTTTACTCCGCGCTTTTTTTATTCCGCGCGTTTTTTACTCAGCGCGTTTTTTATTCCGCGCGTTTTTTATTGGGGTGTTTTTTATTCAGCGCGTTTTTTACTCAGCGCGTTTTTTATTCGGGCGTTTCTTATTCCGCGCGTTTTTTACTCCGCCCCTTTTTTTTCCGCGCGTTTTTTACTCTGGGCGTTTTTTATTCTGCGCGTTTTTTATTCAGGCGTTTTTTATTCCGCGCGTTTGTTATTCCGTGCGTTTTTTATTCCGCGCGTTTTTTATTATTAAAAAACCCTATAATATTAAACCTCAGAAAAGATAATGATAATGATATCAGTAGTTATATTCAAGACTGTAGAGTGGGGAACTTTCAAAATTTTTTACTTCATATATTTTATATTTAAGAAAATTTTTTTCTTGTTTCTTAGTCTTAATTTATTGTTTATTAAGTGTAGTAAGTTATTGTAACCAATAAATAGACTTGTATTTAAAAGCTATTTCTTGATTGCCTTTTCAAAAATAACCAAAATAACATTTATAACTTCAAAAATAACATTTATAAAAAATTGCAACAATCTATTTATTTAATTGGAAGCTACATAATTATAGTATATACAGGGTGACACAACAACCATGTAACAGGCTACAGTATCTGTGTTTCTCAAGATAAAATTATAAAATTTTAGGGCATTAAATGGGACCTTAGTGGCCTCATTTTAGTCAGTTTGTTTCATTTTTACTACTTCCGGTTTTACCGGAAGTGATAACAACTTTTGAATTTTAAACGGGACACCCTTTAGATTATTACATTTTTGGAATCTACATGACAACCTGATTTCATCGATGTATCATACTTGGTATCTCAAGTGAATAGTTAAGGAGCTACACACAAAAATACGTAAAATCAAAATTGGCTTAAATAACATACCAAAGAAATAAACAACGGGAAAAAACGGCACTAACTTAAATATTACATTAAATTATTTAATGTAATTCAAAAAATTTATAAATTTAATACAACATAACTGAATTGTACGATTTTTTATTTTTTTTTTTAATTTAACCCATTTCCCCCCCTGTTTTCATACCTTATTTAAATTGCAACCCTTGTTTTTTTTTCTTCCTAAAACAATAAACGCATTCTATTCTAATTAAGTGCATAATTTTAAATTACATTTTTTGTACATTTCTTAGTTAATGTTCTAAAATGAGAAAACTATCATACTTTAAAGCGATACATAAATAAGTCAAAATAATGTCATAGTCACCGCCGCCTTGATAATATTAAAAAATTATTTAATGTATTGCTTTAAAGTATGATAGTTTTCTCTTTTGAGAACATTAACTAAGAAATGTACAAAAAATGTAATTTAAAATTATGCACTTAATTAGAATAGAATGCGTTTATTGTTTTAGGAAGAAAAAAAAACAAGGGTTGCAATTTAAATAAGGTGTGAAAACAGGGGGGAAAATAGGTTAAATTAAAAAAAAAATAAAAATCGTACAATTCAGTTATGTTGTATTAAATTTAGGTGACCCGTTTAAAATTCAAAAGTTGGTATCACTTCCGGTAAAACCGGAAGTAGTAAAAGTGAAACAACTGACTAAAATGAGGCCACTAAGATCCCATTTAATGCCCTAAAATTTTATAATTTTATCTTGAGAAACACAGATACTGTAGCCTGTTACATGGTTGCTGTGTCACCCTGTATAGTATATATTATACCTATATTATGAGAAATCTTTTTTTGAAGGGAGTAATACGTTGGAGTAGTTGACTGCTGGGGGGTACCCCCCCCCCCCTCCCCCCCATGACTCAACTCTAGTTACGCCACTGGTCCTTCCATTTTGTATTATTAAACCAGTTTGCGTAGGTCGATTTTTGTTTATTTATTTTTATTTCTTCTTTATATCGTCGGGTTACAGCAAAAACTCCATTTTTAGCATTTTTGAGTTAAGTACACTTTCGGCTTTAAAATAGTTGAAACAATTTACTGCATAAACAAGACCGGTGTAAAAACGAAGTTTGTACGTGATAAATAGATGATCAATAAAAACTAACTACATATTAATACATTCAGAACAAAACTTTTAAACAGCATTTTCTCGAAACTCTAAAAATGCGAGTTATCTTGTTTTTGCAGTAATCCGACGATATATTATATCTACTATACTCCATTTATTGTTTTTTGTTGTTTCTAGCATGGTTCTTAGATGCTGATACTTTTTAATTTGTTCATTTTTAGTCATTCTTTCTATTTTCTCGTGATTTATTGCAGTATTTCGAATTCTCCTATATGTAGCATTCAGTTTTAATTGATTGAAGGTTTTTATATCCACCTGAATTATTTATTAAGGCTCCGCTCTGTATCCTTCAGAGTTTCTCCTGAAGGGCAGCGGTAAGGGGCGAGGCAGACATTTTATTACGCGTTCGAGCCGGAACAGACAGGGTTGGCTTAAAATATTTGTGAATGCTTCCGCTATTTGCTAAATTCTGTGACTATTATTGAAATTTATAATGGAGTATATAGTAGTGTCTAGTACATGGTCGATTGCAGAAAAAAAATCTTAAAATCAATGATTGTTAAGAAATACCTAACTATTATTCTCCACTCTAAAGTTTCTGCAACTTTGAGGTAGTCTCACTTAGTTGTTATAACGATTCAAACACCTTCAGTGGCACCAAAATATTATAAAACTTTGAAATCAAATCAAATTCTTAAAATCAAATCAAACTCATAAATCTCTACCATGAGTTACAGATTATATTCTTGTGAGGAGATGTAATATTACATCTCTACAGTTTTTTGGAAACACTGTTTCTGTCATTGTTTTTTAATCGAAGAAAATATTGACCTTTTAAGCCTTTCAGATGCTCAGATGCAGCGACAGAAGAGTACAGTTGAGAAAATTAAATTTTAATTTTATAAAACCGTTCAATATTCAGGTACATTCATAAATAAAATAAATTATAGCGATAAAATTTGTAAAACAACTATTTACAAAAAATAACAGTTTTTGCTGAATGCATTATACATTTACTTAATCACAATAATTGTCAGTTTAGCTCTTTTAAATTGTAATTAATGATAATTCATTTTTTATCAAATAATTAACATAAACCACAATAAATAATTACCAACATTCCATAAATGAAAAGTTTAGGATATAATGAACTTTCTTTGAAATTATATTTTTACAACGCGCTGCCTACTTAAGCAAATATTCGTGTTAGTTCATAAATAACTGACGTTTATCAAATCTATAAATAACTAATTAATTTGTGGTCGTTATGTTATTTATAAAGTATCATTTTATTTATATGATATATGTCGTTCATTATCCACTAATTAATACTAAATTATTATAAATTATAATGGTTGAGTGATATTGAAAATCATTTTAATTTATCTTTCTGTAAGGAAAAATAAGATAAAGATTGCCTAGTTTCCAATTTAATATTTATGAATAGTGAACTGAATTTTCGATTAAATCTTTATTTTGTTGCTAGCGTCTAGAAAAATATGTACATGTTTGTCTAATTTCAAAATGTTTAGGGTTATATTTTTTCAAACTAATAATACATTAAAACCTTTAATAGTAAATACAAATCCTTTTAATAAAATTCAAAATACAAAAAATTGTACTTACAAAGTTCCATGCGAATGTAATAAATTTTATATAGGAGAAACATCTAGACCTTTTCATATTAGACTTAATGAACTTAATACATTAAAAATAAACAATTCGAAAAATCAAAAATATGTGAACATGCATGGGATTTTGGTCATAAAATACAATGGAATTCTTTAACTAGATTATTAAAAGAGCCGAATAATTATAACCGCAAAGTTAAAGAAACAGCATTGATATGCTTAAATAATAAGAAATATGTTTCTCATTGTTTGGATGATATTTAAAAAATGTGGATGCCTATTTTACAAACATGTAATTTGTAAAATTCTTTTTCTAAATAAATGTTATTATTATTATTATTATATTATGTATTTTCACGTTGGCGATATTTTTCACATACCTGCATTATTGTGTGAATAATTTTACAATGTAATTTTGAGGCATATACAGGGTGAGTCATAACTATTGAGACAGATGCTAAGGACCTTAATAAAATATTGCTGTGGAATAAGATACAGGGCGTTAAAGGTGAATTTTTTTTTGGTTTTTTTTTTCTGATGATGTCCCTGTATATTTATCAATTGTTATCAAAATCGGCACAGAGGCAAAACTTTGGACAAGGATTATTATTTTATGTATTATTTTCATATTTTGTTATAGGTGGCGCCACATGAATGATTCCTGATGATGAAATTAAGTGGCATCTTTTGTGACGAAACTTTTTAGTGATTTTGATTAGAAAATATGACGTAAACATCATTTCTACGTAATATTGATACTCTTGTTTAAACACGATAATTTCACCTGTTTTCGAGAAAAACGCGATTGAACAGTTCTGAGAAGGAGATTTCAAACAACAGATAATAAAAAACTTGTGAGATAAGGCTTCTATTTCAACGGTTTATAACGCCGAATTAAAAATAATTTAACATACAAAGAGCAAACTTAAATTAAATGTTCTATGTGGCCTCGTCCGACCTCTATGCCTTTTCTAATTCTTGTAATAAAGGATATCAAAGAAAACATCATTAAATTACCTGTTCAATTGCGTTTTTCTCGAAAACGGGTGAAATTATCGTGTATAAACAAGAGTACTAATATTATGTAGAAATGATGTTTACGTCCTATTGTCTAATCAAAATCACTAAAAAGTTTCGTCAAAAAAAGATACCACTTAATTTCATCATGAGGAATCATTCACGTGGCGCCCCCTATAACAAAATGTGAAATAATACATAACATAATATTCCTTGTCTAAAGATATGCCTCTGTGCCGATTTTGATAACAATTCATAAATATACTGGGACATTATCAGAAAAAACGAAAACAAAGATTCAACTTTAACGCCCTGTATCTTATTCCACAGCAGTATTTTATTAAGGTTTTTGGTTTTTTTTGGTCCAAATAACCTGTCCTTAGCCTCTGTCCCAATAGTTATGACTCACCCTGTATAATATCAAATTTAGGTCATAGTGTATTTTGTGAAAATTAATATACTTATCAAGTTCTTTCACAATCATTTTTTAGAGCGCACAATATTCATTTAAAAAAAGTAAAAAAATACATTTAAGTAAATTTTTACTTTAAAAAACTTCAAATAATATGTTATTTTAGAAGAAACCAATTTATGTAGGCTAAAACAAAGCTCGAATTAAAAAATAAATGTTTGTGAAACTGTTAATTGAAATTTAAATAGGAACCAGTTACGGTCCTTAATAGAATCAGTAAAAAAATATTTACGGCCCCATAAACGCCCGTTATTGTTTAGAGTTATTAAAAAACTTATTTTAATGCCTGTTCGTTTTTTTTTGTAATTAGAAATTAATGTTAATTCAGTTCGTAAGCTGTGTAAGTTTTTTTATGACATAATATAGTCAAAAGAAGTGTTTAGATATTAATATAAATTATTTTTTAATTGTGATTATTAAGACATTTTGTTTTGGTTGGTTCGTTGGAATGTAAGGCTATAAAAGTTACACCATAAAATCTTGATAAGATTCGAAATAAATAAGAATTAATATTCGCTGGCTAATAGTTGCTGACATTTATATAAACATTTATGAGGTTTTTCCTATCAGAATAATAATTTAAAAATTAATTTCTTAATTACTTTCCACTTTGGATCTTTAACTTCGCTAGTAAACGAACATATTTTCTAATATATTCATAATTTATTATTGGGACAAATTAAATCAACATTGTAAATATCGACAATGCACGTAATTACAATTTAATTCGCTGAGAAAAGCCGTTCCGTGTATTTAAATAGGAATTTTGTTTTTTTTAAGTTTTAAGCTTCAATAAATACACGCATACAATTTTATTTAAAACTTGTTGTTGTTGTGGAGTTTCCTGGGACGAATTAGTATTTTAATCGTGAACCACGAAACGTAAAAAAGGCTGGTTGAAACTGCTGTGTAAAAAAGTATTTATTTCTCAAATGTATAAAATTCGTAGTAGATAATAACTATCAAATTGACATAATAATTATATATTACGAATTTTATACATTTGAGAAATAAATACTTTTTTACACAGCAGTTTCAACCAGCCTTTTTTACGTTTCGTGGTTCACGATTAAAATACTAATTCTTCCCAGGAAACTCCACATGGTCCTTCGATTTCGGATGTTTGAAACCGCTGCGCTATAGTAGAAGAGTAACGATAGATCGTCAAGTTGGAGATATTTGTGAGTCTTTTTAATTTGACAATATCTGTTGTAAGCGTATTCCTCAATTTTTTAAATTGTCTCATTGGCATTTTCAAAGATATTTCACCGAACGTATGGCAATTTCACATTGATTTCTATTTGTAGAGTCGCCATTCATATTTAATTCTAATTACATTGATATTATCTGTAAATTAGATACTTTAACACACATTTGGTCAATTTGCATCGATCTTTATCTGTAAATTGTACGCCTTTATTGTAAAGCATTCATTTTTGATTGTATTTGAAAAGAGCACTACTACAGTTAAAATATTATAATCTAGTTTATTTTGTATTTCACTGTCCTTATTACCATGGAAGCCATGGCAGATTTAATTGCTAAACGAGGAAGAGCAAAGGCTGTTATAACGCGTAACACTAATTGGTATAACGCGGTAGATATCAGTAGCGTTACAAATGAAGAAATTGTACATAGATTAGAAAAGCTCGAGTCTGCTTATACTGAATTTGACACATATCAAATTCAGATTGAAGCATTGAGCTTAGATGCTCAAAATCTAGAAAGGCTAGAGGATGAAAGAGCAAATTTCGAAAATGGTTATTATTGCATAGTAGGGCTTTTAAAGAAAATAGTTCAACCAGTTAAGGCTCCATCTGAACTATATGAAATTGGTCATGTCAGTTCCAGTGATAATTTGTCAAACATTAATGAAAGAGTTAATCCATATACCAATGTAAAATTACCCACAATTTCTTTGCCTGAATTTTTTGGTAATTATGATAAATGGTCTTCTTTTCATGATTTGTTTAAAGGTCTCATACATGACAATAATTCTTTAGCTGATGTCCAAAAACTTTATTACCTGCAATCGTCTTTAAAGGGTGAAGCGGCTGAAATTATTGCCGAATTAGAGCTTACAGACGATAACTATCGTATTGCTTGGGATTTGTTAATTAAACGGTATGAAAATAAAAGAAAGAGAATTAATATTCACTTACAAAATATTTTAGATTTGCCAAATCTAGTTAAGGATTCTCCAAACTCTTTGAGACAATTTTTAGATTCATTTTATAAAAATACTAGAGTTTTGAATAATTTAGAAAATTCTAACGAACATTGGAATTCCTTTGTATTGCTCTTCCTTGAATCGAAACTAGATCCAAACACTAGCCGAGACTGGGAATCAAAGGCATCAGGGGATGATTCAGAGACTTTTGATGACTTAATTGAATTTTTAAATGAACGTTATAAAATTTTAAATAAGCGTCCTATAAATAAGTTTGCTGCTCAACAAAAAACCGATTTTTTAAAAAATAAATCTACTAATATTAAACAAACTCATATATCTACTAACCCTTCTGTGTCTTGTATATTTTGCAAGGATAATCATTACGTGAATCAATGTCAACGATTTTTACAATTGCCGTGCAGCTCTCGATTACATGAAATTAGAAAACTTAGAGCTTGCACTAATTGCTTAAAAAAGGGTCATTTCTCTTCTGACTGCACTAGAACTCTTTGTAAGCTATGTCACAAGAAGCATCATACCCTTTTACACTTAAATAAAAATGCAAATAATAATAATGAAGTTCCACTGGCGGTCGAGAATCAAAACACAATGCAAAATACAGTTAGTTTAGAATCAGAATTACCCTCAGTGATGTCACCTAATTCTTTAGGTGTCTATGCAAAAAATTCAAATGAAGTAGTTATTTTGTCTACAGCTTCAGTTTATATTCGTGATTCGAATAATACTCCAATTAAATGCAGGGCAATTTTAGATTCTGGAAGTCAATCTTCTTTTATGACAACTGAATTATTCCATAAATTAAATTTGAAACATAATAAAATTAATTTATCTATTGTTGGTATAAACGAAAGTCAAGGTGTTCAAGTAAGCACAAGTACTCAAGCTAAAATAAAATCACTAATTTCTAATTTTGAAATTACCGTACCTTTCTTGGTATTAGATAAAATAACGGGCATGGTCCCACAATTTAAAATTGATATTTCCTCTATAAATATTCCGCAAGGTTTGACAGTAGCAGATCCTTCATTTTTCAAACCTTCTCAAATCGACTTGTTATTAGGTGCTAATATCTTCTTCGATTTACTCTTACCTAATCAAATTAAATTGAATAGACGCGGACCCATATTACAAGATTCTAAACTCGGATGGATAGTGTCGGGTTCTGTTGGCTCTATAAATAATAAAACAGTTCTTTCTTATGTCTCTCAAAATGTTGATATTCAAAAACAATTGGAAGCATTTTGGTTGTTAGAAGATATTTATAGTAAAAAACAGATCACATACAGTAAAGAGGAAGCTGAATGTGAAGAAGATTTTATGCAAAATGTCTCTCGAGATCAAACTGGACGATTCATTGTAAAATTACCTATTAGAGATAATTTTTCGAATCTAGGTTGTTCTAAAGTAATGTCATTAAAACGATTTCACAATCTCGAAAGGAAATTTTTGAATGATCATGAATTAAAGGAAAAATATTCTGCCTTTATTAAGGAATACATAGATTTGAAACATATGACTTTAGTAGAAAATCCCGAAATGAAATCAATATTTTATTTACCTCATCATGGTATTAAAAAGGAAACATCATTAACGACAAAATTACGTGTCGTTTTTGACGCATCTGCTAAATCTGATAGTGGACTTTCCTTAAATGATGTACTTAAAGTCGGTCCTTCCATTCAGAAAGACATTTTTTCCATTTTGTTGCGTTTCAGATCTCATGCTGTTGCTTTTACGGCAGACATTGCAAAGATGTACCGTCAAGTTTTAGTACATCCCGATCAAAGAAATTTACAATCCATCTTTTGGCGATTCAACTCTACTGAAGAGCTTCGCACATACGAATTAAATACAATAACATATGGTACAGGTCCAGCATCATTTTTAGCAACGCGATGTCTCAAACAATTAGCGATCGAAAATAAAACGTTTCCTATATCTAGCTCATCAATTGCTAATGATTTTTACATGGATGATTATATTTCTGGTGAAACTGATGAAGAGTCGGCTGTTCTTAGAATAAGAGAAGTTTTTTCTATTCTGAATTCATCTGGATTCGTTCTTAGACAGTGGGTAACGAATAAACCAAATATATTTAATGATTTGAATTTTGACAATGTAAATGAAATTGAATATTTTATCAAAAATGACACGGATTCTAAAATCTTAGGATTAAGATGGAATCCTAAAGAAGACATTTTTCAGTTTACTCCTAACCTTACCCTTGACCTTAAAAACAAGGTAACAAAAAGAATTTTGTTATCAACAATTGCTCAACTTTTTGACCCGCTTGGTTTACTGGGTCCAATTATAGTTACGGCCAAAATCATGATACAAAGACTTTGGCAACTTAAATCCGATTGGGATGAAATAGTTCCTGATGAGATTTTTACCCCTTGGCAAAAATTTCTCTATTACTTCCCTGAAATACATTTAATAAAAATTCCGAGATATTTTCTTTTAAGTAATTATACTTCTATTGAGTTACATGGTTTTTGTGATGCTTCCATTAAGGCTTATGGAGCTTGTATATATTTAAAATCTATTAACACTAACGGCGATGTTCTTGTTAACTTGAGTTGCTCAAAAAGTCGAGTAGCTCCATTAAAAACTGTAACACTACCACGCTTGGAACTTTGCGGCGCATTATTGCTAGTGCAATTATATGAGCGTCTTAAATTCTCTCTAAAAAATGTTCAATTTTCAAATTGTTATTTTTGGACAGATTCCACAATAGTCTTGTCATGGTTACGAATAGAGCCCAACAGACTAAAAACTTTCGTTTGTAATAGAGTAACTAAAATTCTAGACATTACAAATTTGTCTACTTGGTCTCATGTTCCTACCAAATTGAACCCTGCAGATACAATATCTCGCGGTGTTTATCCTCATCAATTAAGGGATAACCAATTATGGTGGAACGGACCTGAATTTTTACAGAATGATCGAGAATATTGGCCTAAATCTGACTACACTGTAAACATTATACCTGAGTTGAATGAAGTAAAATCAACTTCTTTGGCAGCGTTTGTCAATGATGATATAATTGAAAAATATTCATTTTATACACGATTAATTCACGTAGTTGCGTATTTATTAAGATTCGCAAATAATTCTCGTATAAATAAAGAAAATATCGACAAGAGAATTATTGGTTCTTTGAAAGAAATTGAAGACAGCAAGTATGCTTTAGTTAAAATAGTTCAACTAAAATACTTTCCTCAAGAAGTTCACAATTTAAAGAAAAATCAAGTAGTTTCCAGTACAAGTAAATTAAAATGTTTAAATCCTTTTTTAGATGAACTCGGAATAATTAGAGTAGGGGGGAGACTATGCAATTCTAATATATCAGCCGATGCTAAATTTCCCATGGTACTTCCTACTAAAGGTAATTTCACTAAAATTGTGATATTAAATGTTCATTTAAAAAATTTGCATGCTGGCCCTCAACAAGTTCTGTCAACAGTAAGATCTGAATTTTGGCCTCTTTGTGGTCGTCGCACGGTTAGATTAATATTAAATAAATGTGTTGTTTGTTTCAAGGCAAAACCTTTAGATTTTGTTCAAAAAATGGGAGACTTACCTATTGATAGAGTAAATATTTCACGAGTATTTTCTAAAGTAGGCATAGACTACGCGGGACCTTACTTGATTAAGGATAGTAAGTTTAGAAATAGAAAATATATAAAGGCTTATGTATGTATATTTATTTGTTTAGCTACAAAGGCTATACACATTGAGCTTGTTTCAGAACTTACAGCTGAAGGTTTTTTAAATATTTTTAAGAGGTTTGTAGCTAGAAGAGGTCTTTGTTCTGATATATATTCAGATAACGCTGGCAATTTTACTGCAGCCAATCGTGAACTTAAAGAATTTGTCGCCTTATCAAATACAGACAAATTTAAATCTTTTTTAGTTGAATCCGAAATTAGATGGCATTTTATCCCTTCTCGTTCACCTCATTTTGGAGGCCTATGGGAAAGTGCCGTACGTTCAGTAAAGTTTCACCTCAAAAGAATTATTCATAATGTTTATTTTTCATATGAGGATTTTTACACGCTTTTAACACAGATAGAGTCAATTTTAAATTCTAGACCTCTCACTCCTCTTACGGAAGATCCTAATGACCTGCAACCTCTGACTTCTTTTAACGAGCCTGTGGTGGGTTCCTGTGCCTCTACCCTGATTTCCCGTTACAAGCACATACAACTACTTGCTCAACACTTTTGGAACAGATGGTCTAAGGAGTATTTGCATCATCTGCAGGTTCGGTCCAAATGGTTTGAGGAGCCCAAAACGGTCGAATTAGGAATTCTAGTTCTCTTGAAGGAGGACAATACACCTCCCCGAGATTGGAGACTAGGAAGAATTATCGAGTTACACCCTGGCAAGGATAATGTCATCAGGGCTGTTTCTATAAAAACTAAAAATGGTATAGTGAAGCGCGCCATGACAAAGATTTGCATGTTGCCTATAAATTATTGAAGTATCAGTATACATCAAGGCGGCCGAATTAGTATTTTAATCGTGAACCACGAAACGTAAAAAAGGCTGGTTGAAACTGCTGTGTAAAAAAGTATTTATTTCTCAAATGTATAAAATTCGTAGTAGATAATAACTATCAAATTGACATAATAATTATATATATTAACAAAAAACAAAACCTACGTAACTATGGTATCAACAAAAATACAGGGGCGTGCCTGATAATTTGAAACTGAACAGTTGTTTACCTTTATTTGTACATATAAGAGGAAAAAATAATCGGTTAAGTTCACCAAAAAAATGGGTTAAGGCTTAAGGGAAGGTAGTTTGACAATTTTTTTGAGACAATGAAAATACATACGAAGAACAGATCATTTGAGGATTATGATTGAGTGTCATTTATACTTTAGCCCTTTTTTTTTGTTGCAAAGAAAACTAAATGGCGGGCTACTAAACAATAACTATATTAAATTTGTGGGATCCTGTATAGCCCAATTGTCTTTGACCTCTCATAAAAATGCGATATAGCTGAAACTAGGCTGTGGTGTTTGTGTGGGGTTGTGATATTGACTGCGGATCCTGATGTTCCATTAGCCTAACCAACCAATTATTTATTCGGTATACCCATCTATGTTATGCTCACAATTTTGACCAATAATTTATACAACCTTCTGTATAGGTGTATATTTACAATTAATTAAAAATATAAGTATAATGATAGTTTTTTATATAATTTTTCTTCTTCTTTTTTTCATTTTTATAATAATCTTGTATCTGTCTGAAACTAGGCAATTTAAAGGGTCTATGTAGAATACGATAAAAACATCTTTGCTTCTCTAAAATGTATGCTAAGTTGACAATTTCTCGTGAAAGAGCGGAAAATGTTACTAAAATTTATATTATAAGTTATTAAAAAAAATTGTATTTCATCATTTTAAAAAGGAGACTCTAAAAGCTTTCTCAGCAAGCCATTAGTTTTTATTTTTTTTTTGTTTTCTCATAGAAATTTTGACCGGAAGTTATAATTTCTAAAATTCTCACTGATTTTTATAAAACTGAAGATACATTGAAATGAATTGATATGATTATGAAAATTCTAAGATTTTTTTACTTTTTAATATCTCTCACATCTCATAAACCAACTTATTTTTTTAAGACTCATTTACATATATTTTTTTGTTTAAATCTTTTAAAATAAACTTCCCATAATTTTGTCTCACTTTTTAAACGATAACAACATTCCCAAAATTTGTTTTCTTAATTTATTTTTATCTTAAAAAGAAATAAAAAAACCAAATTTTAATTGCTATTTTTCCCACTAATATCTTGTATTTTTTTTTTATTTCTTTTAGTATTCTTAAATTCTCTTCCTCTGCTATTTCAAAATTCATTTAAATTTTCTTCCAATATTTGGATATTTTATTATTTTTGATAATGTCTATTACTATTTTCTTTATCTCTTCTTTATTTAATTTGTTGTCAATTTCTTTTACTTTCATTTCTTTTTTCATCATATTCCCCAAATCTTCTTTGATTTCTTCTTTGTTTTTAATAATTTCATATTTAATATTTCCAAAATCTTCTTTTTTATTTTCCGTTTGTGCTAATTTTATTTGTGAAATTTCATCAATTTCTTCCCTCCTGTTTTTATTCTTTAAAATTTCTTCTTTTAATGATTTGTCTAAATTTTTAACATTTTTCTTATGATTCATTCCATCCTCTTTTATTTGATATATTTCTTCAATAAACCCTGCTTCTATTACTTTCTCATTTTTCTGCTCCTGTAATTCTTCTACCTCTATTATCATTTCTTTTTACTATCTTTTCTTGTTCCTTCTATTTTTTTATCTTTATCTTTTCTTAAATCTTGTGTGATTTCTTCTAAACTATTTCCTACACTTTTTATTTCTTTTTTTATAATATATCTTCAAATCTTTCTTCAATTCTATCATACCCATTCGAATACCTGTTTTATCTCTTCCTTATTTCTTTCCATATTTTTTTCAATCTTTTCTTGATTTCTTTCCATATATAAATAAATAAACACTATTTTTAAAATAAAAAATGGCGTCGAATGAATGCAGCAAAATATGATTATTTTAATGGAAAAGTTTGTGGACCCCCATTTACTAATTACTAATTAATTCAGGTCCGCGAATTGCCGCCTCTTATTACATACTTCAATATACTTTACAAGAACAAGTCTTTCGGGTTGCTGAACACGAATCTGAGGTTAGACTTGTAAAATTCAAAATGGCGGATCAAAAAACATTGTTTTAAGCCAAAGTGTTTGTGGTTTCTCAGTTTTCTCTAGCTCAAAGCGATGCTTTCATTATTGGCCTTTAGAAACAACATTCTAGAAACTTATATCTTTCAGAGTCCAAAAAATAGATTTATTAAAAATGTTAAAGGAGAATCTCCCCTTAGATCCAGACTATTAAAGTATGTACAGTAAAAGTAGAAACTTTTGATATATCCGACTTGTTTTTATGATACTATGACAGAAAACTGGTCGTACAGTAGAGCCTTGAGGTGCTCCCATTTATTATTATTTTCTATTAGTAGTTGAATTTTCTGTACAGACAGAAAGAAGGTTAAAAACAATTTAGAAATACACATTTAAATATCTTGAGTAATTATATTACGGAACAAGAAACATTTTTCCAAATCTAAATATTTAGAAAATATTATATAATACAAAAATAAATGCCTCAAACTTTAAACTGAATATTGATCGTTTGTTCTAGGTCCAGATATTCCCGGATTTCTCCTTCAACCATTTAGAAAACCAAAGAGGATAAGAACGGCGTTCAGTCCTTCACAATTACTAAAATTAGAGCACGCTTTCGAGAAGAACCATTATGTCGTAGGCGCTGAACGGAAGCAATTGGCGCAGTCGTTATCGTTAACGGAAACTCAGGTACTTTTATTAGATTATATTTCGTTGATCATAAAGATAAATATAAATTTATAACTAAACGTTTACATGTATACATTTAAATTCGGTAAACGCCGTTCAACTTCTGTAGCTTTCAAATCTTACGGCACCCAATTTCCTTGTTTCTGAATCATTCTAATATCTTAGAGCCGTTTTGAAATCGCTTGTTTAGTCACTCCCAATGATTGTGCCAGTTCTTCTTGACTGACACGAGCCTTCATTAAGTAATGCCCTCAATTCTATATCTTCGAAAACCTCCTCTCATCCACCGCTATGCTGGTATTCGACGTGAAAATCACCGTTCTTGAAGCGTTCGAACCACTCACGGCACATTCTTTTACTAATAGCGGCCCCACCATGAGTATTTGAGAGCATTAGATGAGCCTAATATTTTAAAAAGACAAACAGTTTACAATAAACAATTAGAAGATTAAAGAAACATAGCCAGTCGATAAAAATTGCTTTAAACATATCGAAATTGACTAAAATGAAGTACTTATTTAAACAAAAAAGTTTAATTTTGACTTTATATTAAAAATTCATATACTCACTAGAAAAAATTATATTAAATTATTTTTCAATTAAGTTGAAACACTATCGTCGACCACTCAACCAAAACACAATTTTAACTCACTCTACGCGCGTTTCGCCAACCATGTTGGAATCATCAGGAGTTGATGATATACTAAACAATTAACTATTTCTAACAGCTATTTATACTGAATGACTAACACCCCCTCCTCCCGGCGGTGCCGAGCATGTTCGGCTATATTAGATTTTTCCGTACGCCCATATTTTAAATGAGCCAAGTGCTCTTTAAATCTGACCTGTACAGAGCGCCTAGTCTGCCAAACATACTTTCTATCACAATCCCCACAACTAATTTCGTAAATAACACTTTTTTCCAAATTACTGTTTTTATCCATGGGATTGCCTAATAACTGTTTTAAAGTGTTGTTAGACTGAAAATCTAAACTTAAACCCGCTTTTTTGAACACGCTGGTAAGTCCTTTGGTGTAAGTGGGATTATACGGTATTGAAACGAATTTTTCAGTCTGTTTTTCGTGTTGGAAAAACGTGGTGTCACGTAGGGTTTTCTTAAAATTATGTTTGTTGATTAGTTTGTCAACCAAGTCTTCGTCATAACCGTTTATTGCAGCTATATCCTTAATCAAATTGTTTTCCTTATTAAATCTTTCTTTACTTAGTGGGAAGTTAAATAAACGATGTACTGGGAAATGAAAGCTAGCCATCTTGTGTTGATTACAATGAAAAGAATCTGCTGGGATATACCTGATTGTGGCTTCCTGATAACCAAAGTGTCTAAAAATGGTAGTTGTCCATTGTTTTCTATTTCATATTTCAGGTAAAGTTTATGGATGGAAATTGAGAGTTTAATTTTGTCACGAAGTCAACTAAGTTAGTTTTCTTAGTATCGAAAACAGCAAATACATCATCCACATATCTGTACCATATCCTTGGGAAATACTCAAATTCTTGACTAATCTTGGTTTCGAATTTACTCATAAAGAGATTTGCCATGAACGGTGATAGACAATTGCCCATAGCAGTTCCTTCATGTTGTTTAAAGAATTCATTTCTAAATTGAAAATAATTTTGATCCGTACAAAGTTTAGCCAAAAGTAAATATTCTTAAGTAATTTCGTTACCCAAGTCGTTTAATTTGAGTAATTGTTCAAGATATTCCAAGGTTTGCGGAATCGGTACACTAAGAAACAATGAACTTACATCAAACGAGATTAAAATTTCGCCTTCTTGATTTGAAGTATTTTTAATTTTATCTATGAAATCTAAAGAATTTTTAACATAAAAATTTTTAAGTTGTGAAGGTAAATTTTCAATAGTAAAAACACAAGAGCTTTTTTTTATCGGATAAATTTCTCTTTGTATCGAAACATTTTGCCAATCAGTAATTTTACGAGAAAAACTGACATCAAATGTAAATTTTTTGAGTAAAATTAGTGATGGAAAAATATTGAGGTAAAAAGAAATTTATCTATAAAAGAAAAGTTCGCGTGAACAGGATAAAGGGAATGACATTCTACAGAATATAATGAATGAAATGAGAAAGGAAATCAAACAATGTATCGGTCAATTAGAAATGAAAATAGATATTATGAGAGAAGATATGATCAAACAACAAGAATTCAATCAGAAAATAGAAATAGTAACGAAGGAGACATAACGAATCAGATCAAGGAAGATAGAAAAGAAGTAAGTTAAGAAGTAATGAAAATAAATGAAAAATTAAAGAATTAGAGTGGTTACATAGAAAGAAACAGTTGAAACAATCAAGAAAATAGAAGAAGAAACAGAACAAGGATTCAAGATAAGTGAAGAAATCAAAGAAGAGGAATATAAGAAATCAGCAGCAATGATTAAGAAATTGGAAGAGCAAATGAAACAAGACAAGAACAGGTGGAACAAAGAAAGAATTTAATGAGAGAAATTGAAGAAGCAAGAAGAAACACAATAGAAAATAGAGTCATCACAACATGTTATAATGACACTGTTAGCAAATTTGAAGATGATATAAATAAAATATATCCAATTACGTATATCAGATCTTTTCAAAACAAATATAAACATTCAATTTATCTTTTTTCTCTGGATTAAAACCACTTATTTTTCTTAAAAAAGTTTTAATTTGACGTTTCGGCTTTCTTTATCGAAAGCCATTTTCAAAATGACATAACAAAATAAATAAATTTACTATAGAAACAGAACACTTGATAATCTTGCAAAAAAATGACATCAACATAGTACACTTAGAAAAAGATTTTTGTAAAATAGGTATCCAAATTTTTGAAATATCGACCGAACAATTAGAAACACATTCGTTATTATTTAAGCGTATCCATGCTGCTTCTTTAACTTTGCGGTTATAATTATTCGTTTCTTTTAATAATCTAGTTGAAGAATTCCATCGTATTTTATGACCAAAATCCCATGCATGTTCATATATTTTGGATTTTTCGAATTGTTTATTTTTAATGTATGATTGGTGTTCATTAAGTCTAATATGAAAAGGTCGAGATGTTTGTCATATATAAAATTTATTACATTCGCATGGAATTTTGTAAATACAATTTTTTGTGTTTTGAATTTCATTAAATTCATTTACTATTAAAGAGTTTAATGTATTATTAGTTTGAAAAACTGTTTTTAAATTAAATTTTATAGGGGGATTTAAATTTTGTTCTTTATTTTTGATGTCTCGGTAAAGTTCACGATTTATAAATTTACTTGGGTAGTTATTCTTAATCAATACAGATTTAACAAGTGATAATTACCGAGACATCAAAACTAAAGATCAAAATTTAAATCCCCCAATAATTCATTGGCAATAAATTTAATTTAAAAACAGTTTTTAAAACTAATAATACATTAAAATCTTTAATAGTAAATACAAAACCTTTTAATGAAATTCAAAACACAAATAATTGTTTTTACAAAATTCCATGCGAATGTAATAAATTTTATATAGGAAAAACATCGAGACCTTTTCATATTAGACTTAATGAACACCAATCATACATTAAAACTAAACAATTCGAAAAATCCAAAATATGTGAATATGCATGGGATTTTGGTCATAAAATACAATGGAATTCTTCAACTAGATTATTAAAAGAACCGAATAATTATAACCGCAAAGTTAAAGAAGCAGCATTGATATGCTTAAATAATAACGAATGTGTTTCTAATTGTTCGGTCGATATTTCAAAAATTTGGATGCCTATTTTACAAAAAGAGTTAATTGCAAAAAGGATACCGTCTATATCGGGATAGTATCATAAGTTTTTATCTGGTTTTTTCTTATGAATAAGAGAAATAAGAATAAGGAAACTTCATTTATTACGTAGTATAAATTCTCTTATAATATGCAAATGCGCTATCCTTTCAAAATTTGTTCCCAGAAACGTCACAAAAATATGATTGAAACAGATTTTGACATCTACTATGTTGATGTCATATTTTTGCAAGATTATCAAGTGTTCTGTTTCTATAGTAAATTTATTTATTTTGTTATGTCATTTTGAAAACTGCTTCCGTTAAAGAAAGCCGAAACGTCAAATTAAAACTTTTTTAAGAAAAATAAATGGTTTTAATCCAGAGAAACAAAGAGAAATTGAACTAGCAAACCGCTATGAGCTTCCGAAATGAATTATAAACATTTAAATAATATGGATGAAATTAAAGAAATAATTTGAAACAATTTAGTAGGTCATGCATTACTATGGTTTACTAATAAAAAAAAATAGTTTTTAAATCATTTTCACGTTATAATTAAGTAATTGAAACATGAAAAGAATTTGGGGGAAATTGTTATGGAACTAAAATTTTGAAATGTTGGACGGAATTACGTAAAAGGGACTTTAAAATTGAAAGACGGTTGTTATGAGATGTTTTTGTTTATGTTGATTATGAGATTGTTTAGTTTATGAAAGATGTCAGATTTGAATTTTTTAAAATAAAGATTATAAAAGATAGAAAAATCGTATAATTACATATTTTTTACAATATATTACAGTTCACTTGAATGGTTCAATACGTGTCAATTAAATGTAATTGTCTATTTACTAAATTAAAAATAATGCTTATTAATACGTATTCTAGTAGGGAGTAAATAAAATAATTCTAATATTTTAAAATATACTGGTCCTTCCTAAACAATCAGGGTATATTTTAATATCGGGATATAATCATTTCCCTTTAATCCTTTTAAGCGGATCCGGCGAGATCATAACTGAAAAACGATGAACAAATAGAAAACCATAAAACGCACGTGGACCTTTTAATAGATTTAACACCCCACAACGTTTAAAAACTCAAATATAATCCGGGCATACGTACTGTTTACGTTTCATTAAAATACGTAGAGAAAACTTCCAATCACACGTTTTCAATTAAGAATACAAACAACTGAATAGCGAAATAACTGCTCGAAATAATAAACGAATATCCCGCAAATCTCTTAATCATTTTTATGACGTCTAAATTTTCGGTGAGATTTTCATCGGATCTACCCTTAAACGAAATTGGGGTTGAACCCGCACATTCGCTTCGATTCGGGCTTAAATGATTGAAGTTAGAACATTGGAGATTAAATAAACAATATTTCTTAGAGACAAATGTATATTACGTATCAAGAGTTGTAAATAGAATATTACGTAAAAGTTCGAAAAATTAAATACGAAGCGGCGATAACGTAATTCCGTGATTACCTAATATACTTAGATATATAGATGTAAAAAGGGGTGGCCCTACGGCCTATTCCACTGCGACCTTTGCAGATCTATTGTGTTTCCCCTGATAAGTATGGTTTTAAGTATGGTTAGGATCCCTGACAGTGGCTCTTCAACGTAGCTCTCTGCCTCTGGGTATTCCGTTCCCTTCTGTGAAAACCTTGTCCTTGCTATTCCATCGCATTCGCATAGAATATGGATTGAAGTTTCTTCCTCTGTCTGGCAAAACCTGCGTGTGGTTTCTTCTGCCATACCTATGTTTTTCATATGCTTGTTGAGTTTACAGTGTCCTGTAAGCATGCTTTTGTCCTTGCTTAGTGAGTGTAGGCGATGGTTTCTTGAGAAACCTTTTTGCCTGCCTCTGTCCTGGGGATTGTTCCCACCAGCTTTGGGCTTGTTTTTCCACCCATTTGCTGATTGCTTTTTTAACTGTTGCTTTTGCTATACCGCAGACGGTTCTGGACCATAAAATGCCATTGACGAGCCTTGTCTGGCCAATTCGTCGGCTTTTTCATTTCCTCGATGCCCTTTGTGTCCTGGAACCCATGCCAGGGTCACTTTCTTGCGGTTAGCTAGTTCATTTAGGGCACATGCACAGTCCCACATAAGTTTGGAGTTTACTTGGGTGGCCTTTAGTGCTTTTAGTGTTGCCTGAACGGACTGACCTATGCTGTCTTGTCTGTTTATTTCTCCTATGCAGAGGTGTATTGCTGCTACTTCTGCTTGAAATACTGTGGTGTCTTTTGACAGGCTCACCGGGATCATTATCCTTGGTTTTTGCCCGTATATTCCGGCTCCGACTCCTTCTTCTGTGTACCAGATTGTTGCTGCACTGATGGGTGCTCCTCCCTCCCAGTGTTCTCTTTCCAGTACTTTTACTTCGTATTTCCTGTTGAAATTGTATTTGGTTACCATGGTGTCGCTGGGCATTCCTGTAATTGGATCCGCCCTTAGCTCTTCTTCTAACCTTTGGTAATACTTACTAAAGGGCCTTAAAATCTAACGTCTTTAATATAGAACGAATTTGACTATGTCAAACGATATTGTATTTAGGATGTTTCGTATACCAAATAATACTTTTCCACTACATAGCCAACACAGTACTTTTTTAAAGAAATAACGTGGTAATACCCGAAATCAGATACAGAAATTCATACGAATGATTGAGTATATTTGTGGAAGCAATAATGATCGTTTAATATATTGACGCTGAATTATTTGAAAAGTTTGTTTAACTTTTAAACATGAGATTCTTGAATTAATAGATATTTTATTCCATCTCTCACATTACTGTTATTTTTTATTATTAAATATCGATAACACATGTCAGAATTAGATTGGCTACTGGTATCGGGAGGCCAGAATAGTTATTTATGCAAAAAGTACATAAAGTGGTACTTTTTTCATGAGTGAAAAAAAAACACTTTATGCATATGTTGCATACAATATTTTTTCTACAGCCCTATACAAATAATAGAATTTTGAATATTTTATTAAACTCTTTCAATAAATTATAACTAATGACTGAATTGGAAATTGTACGCAATGTGAATATTTGATCCAGTAACGTTTGTTTCTGTTTGATTCATGGATATAAATCTTCATTTAAATTGTAATTAATGTAGAAGTCTCGAATTTTCTAGACCTTTCTTCAAAAAAGCTAATATCACTCGCTCTGTAAAGCTATGAATATTATTCTGGTTCCGTCATTTTATAAAAGGGTCATATTCTTTTAGATAATTTTCTTTGGATTTCTCCGGTAGCAAATTTAATGTAGCCACAATTGCCTTTTCTATGATTTCTTCGGGAGTACATATTTCAAACTCGGAATATTCACTATCAATAAAAATAATAATAACAGGAACATCTACTAAATTAAAACAAATCGAATTATTGATAATATAAACAAATCTGTTAACGTCAAATCAGTTACAGTTCATGTGTTGTCAAAGTCAAAGGTGACTTGATATTGCACCAATCAACTGTATTAGCTTAAGGAAAGCGTAAAATAAAGTTTAACTTTATGACACTTTTTTTAACCCTTTTTTACTGTTTTCACTCTAAAATACAAGGTACTTTTAAGATGCCACGAGTTATTCTCGTTTAAAGATTTTCCTCCGTGGGATTATGTAATCCGCTTTGGATGCCGGCTAACCACAGTGAAGTGGGGTGTGGATTGATATAAGGTGTTAACTAAAAAGAAAATGGGCGCCAGGAGATTGTTTTACCCTCATCCAAAATTCAGTCAATTTAGTCACTCAACCTCCAGAATGGATCTAAATTGAGCCCACTAATAAAAAAAATAAACTACGTTGCAACCAAAAATTTGCTTACCTTCGTTCGGGTCAAGACTATTTGTGACTATTAGTGATTGAAAGAAAAGTAATTAATTACTCAATATCGGTTTAATAATTTCACTTACACAAACTGTACAGGTCACACAAAAAAAAATTAAAAAGACAAAGGAATCCAAATGATCCCACTAAAGTTTCGCTAGTTAAAAAAACATTAAATTATTCAATTAATTAATTAAATGACGAATAACAGGGGTGTTACACCGTCCGCGAGAGCTCTCAAGGTCGTTGGTATTGGGCGTAAAATAAAATACCACTCGCCCCTATAAGTCGCTTACAAAGTACCAAATAAAAATTAGAGAAAATATATATAAATACTAATTTAGAGACCTGTAAAAATTACGAATTAACAAATAATGTCTATGAACCAATATATAAAAAGAAAGGAAAAACTTGCGGTTGTTCAAAATTAAATAGCGGCAACTTGCAGCTACTAACTCGTCTGGTCAGGTCAGCCCAGCCCGGAAATCTGGTTGACAAATTGCCCAACACGAGAATCTGGACGTCTATCAGCCTAACATGAGAATGTGGTTCACAATCTCCCAGTACGAGAACCTGGACGTCTATCCGCCCAACACGAGAATGTGGTTCACAATCGCCCAGTACGAGAATCTGGACGTCTATCCGCCCAACACGAGAACCCTAAAATAATATACATTAAACCCCTAATCAAATACCCCTCGGCCCAGAAAGAAATTTACAAACTCTAACAGTTTATACTATAAAAACATTTAAATAACTCAACATACCCTTTATACAGTGAAGGGGAATTCTCGGCAAACTTCCCTGGCAGATGCTTCCGTATAAGGTGAATCCTCGGAGAATCAGATCGTCTAACGTGGATGATACTACCCCTATAATATTAACAGGCCTTACACACTTGCCAGATAACATAAAACTCGACTTTCATGAAAAACGCCTTACCTGACAAAAATGGCGTCTTTACGAACGGGGCGTGGTTCGGCACAAAATATCAATTCCTCTTCACGAGATTCAGACCAGAGTAAACACACCAAATCAAATAGGCACCCTGCACGTCTAACAATACGGGAATCGCTCGTCTATCCCAATCAATGGTACGAAATAATTCTCATAAACACAAAATTTTGTCTAAACCACGTTATACTTATCACCCACAAGAAAGAAAGACAAGGCCCGTCCCAAAATTTCCTTCGAAATCATTCTCGAACGAATCTCACCACGCAAGACCAGAAAGAGGTTCACCTAATAATCGCCACGGGCCACTTAATAGGACTTACGATCTGACCAATGAAATAACTGGTGACTGGCTAACACAGCCGTACAGCACCTTAAAGTTAACAGAAGAAATGAACGAACCGACAGTTCGAAACATGACATCGATAAGAATAAAGTAAACAATCTATATATGGTTCCTAAATAATATAATTCGATCCCTACAGTGGCTGAGATCTACAAGGTATGAAAAACTAATTAATGTAGTAAGGTCTTAATGCCGAATTTAAACGTTACAAAGATTGGGCGTAGAAAAACTTTATTTTGATATTTATAATAAAAGAATTATTAAAGAATTTAATAAAATTAATAATATAATTGGTTCCTGCCAGTTGTTGAACACCTCTACCAAAATGTTTAGCAATCGCCAGCAAAAAGATCCCTATCAACCTTTTTTAATGCTTATTTATTATGCTGTTAAGATCTGACAGGTTCGTACTTTTACGTTCCGCGCCCGAAGCACAATGCATGCCATACGTGATGATACCATCTTCGACAAAAATACGCTTCAGTCTAATTATTCATTTTGCTTCTAATTAATAGTATTGATAACATAACGCGGTCGAAAATTAATAATTTAATAGCACGTTGCCAAGTCGATTTAATGTTATAAACGGCATCCCTGCCCTTTTGCGTTGGTTGGCAAAGATGGTAACGCTCTTTTAGATCTCGACGAGAGATTGTGCGTGAGTCTGACTGGTTTGCTTCTTGATTAATCATCTGAATTAGCGAACGGAGATTATATATGGATTGTGTAGTCAGATCGGACGGTTTCACCACTTTACTCATAAATAGGTCGATTTTATTAATTTGCTAGTCATGATAGATATGGTTTAAAACATTATTTTTCTTTCCCCGCAAATTAATACCACATTCCACTAAATTATAACAATAATCTGGATAGTTTCATATCATGTGTCTGAAATATTTGGCAACAAAAATTGGAAATTTTGTATTTATTATTAACTTTACAAAACAAAATTATTGTTCATAAAAAGTTCTGCATTACCTACATATAAATCAATAATCAAGAATATGATAAACATCATTTGGATCCCATCCCATGTAGGAATCCCGGGAAATGAGAAGGCAGACAAAGCGGCAAAAGAACATATCTAACACATCCAACTATACACTGATCTCAGGCTGACCATCAAAGAAAGAACGTATAGTACATGACAAAACTGCTGAAACCGAGCATCTACAAAACTACGCCAGGTAAAAGCCACTATTCACTCTCCCAGAATTCCCCCAATGGTGCGAAAAGATAAAACTGTTATACGGAGGCTTCGAATTGGACACTCTCATTTGACCCGCGAACATCTAATGGCTTCAACACCCCCTCATGTATGTGAACATTGTAATTCACGTCTTACTGTCAAACACATCCTAGTTGAATGTTACTCCTATGGGACTGCACGCCGCAGACACAATTTAACCGGAAATCTTAAAGACATTCTTGGATCGCCAAATCCTTTCAGTGGTGTAATAAAGACTGTAAACTATACAATTTGATGTTACCATTTATTGTTTTGTATTTTTGTTCCCGTGTCAATGACCTGTGATGTCGAGACACGTTAATTATAATAATAAAGTAAAGTGCTTTTAAATTTAAATACAGAACATTGGATTCTGAAATAGATATTTGGTATATGGCAAAGAACCACTTTCGCCTGAGGAGGCTAAACCCCATTTTGGGGTAGTTTAACTAACAACCATACACTAAACAAAATAAATTGCAAGCTTACCAGGATAAATGCAAGTTTCCTTGAAAGTTCGTAGAATACTTATTAATAGCCTCACTTATTAATAGTTTGAATATGCCTCACTCATATCTTAAAAAAATGAACTTAAAATCACTTCTCTTTATAGCAAGTTAAAAAATAAACTTACTGTTAACAAACAATTTAAACCTTTGGCGATAAAAGTTAGTTAAATACTTTCAATCACAAATTAACTGTAAACTTTCGAAATAGCACCTCATTGACAATGTTATATTTAAACCTCCATCAAACTTACGATTATATATACCCTTTAAGCTCTTACGATTTTATTATTTTTATACTAGGACTTATTCATGATAGGTAGGAAATGGGGACTAAAACCACGCATGGCTTTATGGATGTACACTGCTGTTGTACGCCCCATTCTTACATACGGTTCAATAGTATGTTGTCCGGCCCTTGGGAGAGAGTATATCCGCACTAAGCTTGGTAGGGTCCAGAGGAGTGCATGCGTGTGTATAACGGGGGCGCTGAGATCAACGCCACGGGATGCTCTAGATTTTCTCCTCCCAACCGACCCTCACATTAAATACATAACGACCTGTAGCGCGGTCAGGCTCAGAGAAAATGCACACTGGCCAGCTAAACCCTATGGACAAAGCAATATTCTCAGCTCGGCGGTGAGGAAGATGCTGCCCCTGTCCATTGATTACACAATTCCCAAGATGTGTCTTGGCAAGGATTTCAGAGTTAAGATACCTGCTAGGGGTGAGTGTAAGAACAACAATCTATTGAGTGGGGTAGACACGGTGATTTACTCGGAATCACTCCAAATTAGCCAATCGTTTAGAATACCCGATAAATCTAGCGTATTTCAAGCAGAGATGCTAGCGATCTGGCATGCATGGCAAGCAGTGAGACACGATCCATCTATGGACAGCCAAGCCGCCATCTTGGCCATCAATGCTGCTACCATATCATCGAAATTAGCTAGCAAATGCTCAGAGAAGCTTGCGTTAATTAGTAACCTATACAGCGTGACGTTACTCTGGGTTTCTGGCCATAGGAACCTACCGGGGGAACGAATGCGCTGATGAATTAGCAAGGAAAGGTGCAGCCATGGACGTAGCAATGTCTGAACGGGTTGAACCCTCAATTAATACGCTTGAGATATTTATCTACACTTCCTAGCCTTAGCCGACGCTAGGTGGAAAGCCTTAACAACGTGCAAGACGGCCAGGCAAACGTGGCCCTCGTACGTTAGATGCAAAACGGATAACCTTCTGAAGCTTTCGAAGAAGGACATAGCTAGGGCTACGGCTGTTTAGACGGGACACTGGCCAATTGGCGAGCATGCTTCCCGGCTTGGTATTCCGTGTAATCGGTCGTGTTGTAGCTGTGGAGATCCTAGCGAAAAAGAGACAATTACGCACTTCATCTGCAAATGCCTAGCGCTGCCCAGGGCCAGGAATTGCTCTCTCGGGAATTAGCTCCTTAATGAACTTACCGATCTATCCAGTAAGTGGCCTATGGAAACAGTACATTTCCTGAACACTACGAGATGGATCTAAAACAACCAAATAAAGCTCGAGTTCGCGCGATCTTGGTAGCAAAACGGTGCTAATTGGGGCTCGGGACACTCGTCCTGAGCTCGACACTTGAACCAACCAACCAACCAACCAGGACCTATTCATGTTAGTAAGAATTACAGTTGAATACTCGTCCGCGAACTGGAACACTGATGGTCGTATCGCCTATCGTCTTGAGTACATAAATGTTCTGATTTTAAATCTCGCATGCCTTCAGGACTCGCCGTCTTTGGCGTCGCCCTGAAACTTGCATGCTCGCCCTGTAAAGTATCACTTTCCGATCTTGACACGTAAATAACTATTTAAGTATCGGCATATCAAAATATATAATTAATAGATGACATCCACAAATCTTATTCTTCAAAAAAAAGAAGAAATTACTAAATTTATTTGATCATCTGTTATTTGTTGAATCATATTACCAACCATATAACACAACAAGTTGCTTACTCTAATGAAACATTATAGTTCTCAAATGCGCATCAAAATGAAAAATATTATAGTTGCAATTTTATATTTTTGAATTAAATATAAACTCGTGTATTTAACTTATATTAAATTTTCGAAAATGAACTTATGAATAACAATTTTTCGCTGATTTGATTTTGAAAATGCACAGAAATAAGCTTACTTCAAGTTTAAAAATTTAAATTTTATCAGAAAAGCTTGCTAACAACTCTCGATTATAAACTAAAAGTTGTAAGATTATTGCAAATTTTCCACAAGCTTACAAAATAAGTTTGAGTTGCAAGCCGGAAATAAACTTGCAGGGAGTGTTTGTAAGTTCTAATGTATAGTGTACAAAAAGTCTATTTCCAAATACAAAACATTAAAGATATTCATCATATTCCAGGGGTCGCTTTTGTCACTAGCGCCCAAATTTGAGAGTACGAGTTTTTTTGAGGGTGATTTTTAAGAACAGATTCGCACAGAACTTTTTTTTGGATAACTGTGTTAATGAAAACTTATTTTTACTCTTTTTCGTTATCTGTTACATTAGGTAACCAGGTTTTTATGTTTTGTAATTACAAAATAAGCTTTCTTCTTTTGTCGTATCTTAAAATCAATGTTGAATTTACAAATAAATAGGAGCATTTCTTTTAAAATATATATACATCCTAAATCAATTCGAATTTTATAAACTGGCAAAAATCGAATAGCGTCATCCAAAAAAAAACCCATTTCTGTTCTATTTTGCGCTGGCATTTGTCTCAAATGGAGCCTAAACTCGAAACAAATGACTGTTTTCGTACCGGAAGTAGACGATTCACAACCGAGTTAAACCGGAAACAAACGGAAAACATGAAAAACGCCATTGTCGATTTTATTATTGCCTTATATCTATAGGCAAAGTATAAAATACTTTGTACGGGGGTTTATAGTCATATAGTCGTTTGTCAACTGGTTAATGACTTGTGAATTTGAGTCCGTGTTGTTGGCAGCAGTGGGTGTGTCTGTTGGTGCTTGTCAAAGTTTTTATTGTGAAATTGACTGGGGTCTTTTGAATGCGATATTTGCATACCGTTTTTGCGGACCCGCCTAAATGCAGACGTTTTGTTAATATGATTTATTGGAGATTTCATGGTTTGAAAAGACCTGGTAAATATAGTTATTTCTGCGATGATGGCTTTAGGAAATAAGAAGAATGATACACAATGCATGTAACCAAGGGGCAAAATGTACAGAATATATAATGGAGTTGTTTTCAGTCTAAAAGAAAATAAAATGGTAATTTATTATTTGTAAATATTGTTGAAGATTTTTTTTAATAAATTTAATAGCATTTTATTTAAATATGAAAAAATATTAAATTTTTTGTTGATAACTATAATTAATGGTTTAAATAAAGTTAATTTAAAAAATCAGAAAGTAAAAACATCGTGACTTTGGCAATAATACGGTAAAAATACCTAAAATTCAAAAATTAAAATTCACCAATTAATATTTTCTTGCGGGAGGTTTTAATTTTCTGCTTTAATTGGAAAGAAAATGCAGCTGAAGCCCATCGAACGCTTGTTGAAGTTTACGATGACGCTGATCCAACTAAAAGCTTGGAAGGAATGGTTTCGATCTTTCAATGATGAACATTTCACCCTCGAAGATAAGCCTCGCTCTGGAAACTATAGAAATTCGAAGACAACGAATTACAGGTACTGCTCAAAGAAGATCAGAGTCAAACACAAGAGGAAAAATAATAAGTTATTAGAACGATTACTCACCTCTCATGTTGACAAAATTTCACATTTTTACATTATTTCATTGGTCTTATACCATTATTCTGGTTGCCCTTATCAAGACCAACACCCACATATCCAGAACTTCCTTTGGAAGTTTAATCAGGCTTAATTTGGATTTTTCTAAAATGCCATTTGGAATGTTTCAGTATTCTTAAAACACAGGTGTTGAAAATGCTGCATTTTTATACTTAACCTCATGGGTAACTACCACATCCCCAACAAGTCATTGATAAGTTTCAAATATTCCGTGCCCAATGATGAAGTGAGATAGATATATAAAAGTCCGGAACATGGCGACGAATTTATGCTGCGATGCATGGGCGTACCGTTACAGAGGGAAATGGGATGTGACACAATATATTTATTTTAATTTTACCACGTCGGTTACATAGGAAATTTAATATACTAATGTAAATATATTTATTTAATCAAATGAGTAATCGTAAAAAAATTGACGATCAGTTATTTCGCTAGTCCGCTCAGAATACCTAGTGTTCGTCAATGCAGGATCAAGTGAAAATTGATCATTTCCTTGCAAATGTGTCTATGTTGTTTTTATCAGGCTGTTCTGTGACAAGTACATTCGGGATTGAGGTGGGAATAGGGAACTAACTACAAATTAAACACTGATGAATTATTAGTTGTGTCCTGCATTAGTTGCATCCTGAAATAAAAAAAATAATGTTGGTGTAGTAGGAATCTTCTACGTTTATATAAATCATGAAAAATATATAAACCGTTTTAATCTTATCGAACCTACAACAGAAAAAATTGTTAGTAAATATAAACTAATGAAAACGTTGGCAGAAGTAACAAATTTCTACTTCTACTATTTTTTTGTGAGGCAAGCCTCGTTTTATTTTATTTTTTCTCCACTACGCTATATTAAAATTATATACATTCATAATCCACGAAGCAGGCGAGAAGGCATTGACAGTAAAACGACATACAAATCGAATCAAATAAGTAATTACTTAAAATTACAATTACAGAACACAAAAATACAAAATTAAAATTTCAATAAAAGTTAATATTAATGGGAAATCACTAGAGTTTAAGCAGTTGGTATTATGGAAATGTTTTTGATTGCTTAAAATATTTAACATATTCTCAAAAGATTGGTTTGACCTTTTACATTACATAAATTTAAGCAATATTACGGGAAGTACCTTATATTTTAAGTGAAAAATGTTTGTATTCTAGTAAAGCTTCGCCAAAGTATTTTTAAATCTTATAGCCTAAATTTATTAAAGAAACAAATAAATATTACCTCGATATTCCACTTGGTTTATATTCAAAGTCATTATGACGGAAATGAAGAACAAATATAAGCATTTGTAGGTATGAACTTCACTGCCTCAAATCCTAACAAAGAATACCAAATATTTCTCCTTTCAACATTTGCAGGAATCCTAAAAGTCATGTCTTCGTATAACTGTTTAAATGAAAAATATTACTTAAATACTTAGGTAGTTTGACAGAAAAACAAAATGTGATTTAATTTTTAACAAAATATATGAAGCCTACATAATTATAAGTCGTTGCAATCCTTTAGGCATTATCCCCTGAGCTTTGTTCATAATAGTACATGTAACTTACCGATGGAATGATTTAATAAACTATTTTGCTGCATTCAATACACTAATAAACCATATTTATCTAATAAATCAACTTAAACCAATAAATTCAATGTGAAAAAGAAAATTATAATTATATAACCTAAAAAACACAATATAAACAATCAAATTTGGTGGAAAATGGCACCCACTATGTTACTACAAAACATTCTATCCCCTGATTTCATTCATAAAGATATAACGTTTGATAGCGCTTAGTTGCCGCTTCTAACAATTTTTCGTAGAAAGGATTTAAACTTAAATCGTGGTAAAGTATTTTTGTCAATATTTATCTATCAATATGATTTATTGTGTTAATAGTTACGAAAATTAGTGTTCGTAGATGTACAATTATTTTACCGAATCAAAATATCTCATTTTCATGATAATTTTTACATAGATTTAGGATTTTAGTAATGATGGAAAAAATTATTATAACTTTGACAACATTGAAACTTATAATATAAATTCAATAACACAGCGCTTAAACTGTTACGTGTTCTTGGCCACGGCCGAAATGTAAACAAACTCGATCTTATTGTAGTATATCTATAGTAGTTTAATATTCTCTTAATTATGACATATTTTTTCAAAACTATCAGAATATAACCTAGATTTAATGTCACCTTTAAAATTAAACACACTGTATATTCCTATAAATAATTGTAAATTTATTATATTTAAGTTAGGAAGAACATTAAGAACATTTTATAAATAAACAATGGAAAATCAAAATACCAATTTTAACCATTACTATGAGTAATCCCTTTTGATGCACAATTTAGTGACTTTATTTTTTTTTTGTCCCTAAATATAGTTTTATAGAACGTACAAACCTCATCACTAGATTGTTACTATAAACAAGAGGATTTATAAAAGTACTAATTGAACGTACCTTTTAAAGGCAAAGAAGAATAATAAAATCTTATCCACGCGTATCAAATAAGCCTTGCTGAAAACAGTAAAACAAAGCAACATCAGAAAACGTTCATTCTGAAAGGTTATCATACGGCATCCTACTTAGCGAAGCTGTTACGAACATGGCGGACGACGCTACCCGATGACTGATAGAAAGAAGAAGAAGAAGAAGAGATCGACGGGGGGATAACTTTAATTAACCTCATCAGTTTTATAAATGCCCAGCAAGCATTTCATCAATTATTAACTTGATTGAGGTTCACCTTTCTTGGGAACTCTCCTAAGTTGATATCATCTGAAATTTGAGACTTTGTGTGGCGAATGAAGATGGTTCAGTTCAGAAATGTTTATGTTTTCAGTTTTATGGATGCCATATAATAATGGTTTTAATAGTTGTGAAACAACTATCGCGATTTATTAGAATTATAGATAACTTTTATTACAAATAATAATAATTAAATTATATAGTTTGACTTACCTAATAACATAATAATCATACAAACTACGAATAGTGTATCATGTTCAACAAAAAAATCCCAAACAAAGTTATCAAGAGAAATTATTTTTTACTTTCACTACTATACTGATAAAAAAGATTAGGTATAAATGACATAATATTACGGTGACCATTTGTAAACAATGAAAAATCATGTAAAAATACAGAGATTTATATACGAATTCTGTAATAATACTATGGAAACTCACTAGATTCATTGTGTAATCTTATGAAATGATTACTGTGATTTCTTCATTCATCTGTGAATTTGAGATGTACAACCACATAAAGGAGCAGATGATTGATGGTTTTATGATAGTGGTGTGATTCAAATGTACATTGTGCTTTTCAAATTAAATTAGGTATACACACTTTGAATTCACCCAATAAGGAATTTACTTGGTAATTGTTTGGTATGAATTCACAGTGAAATTCAAACACATAACATATACAGGGTGCGCCAATTATTTCCACTCGATCTCTAGCACCGAAACTAAAAGAGATATCAACAAGATTTTTGTAGGGGTAGACAGTGTCACTCGGACTACAATTTTAAAATATTTTGATGTATACAGGGTGGCTAATTTTTGTGGAATGAAAATTAATTCGGTTTTTTCAAATTGAATACCCTGCATACGATTATGTCTTCTGATTCTACTTAATATTAGATTTACGGTAGTTTTTTGTATTTGTAAATCCGACGCGGCGTTGACAAGTTATTCCTATTTTAAGCAGATTTAATGAAAAACCAGCACTTCAGAAATATTAGCACAAAAACCACATTTTATAAAAAATTCCTCAAAAAAGCTACTATGATGTAAATGAAACATGCACCTATCACAATAATCTTTCAAATGGGTCACCCCGTATAGTTTTCTTCAATTAGAAGCTCTCCCTAATACGCATTAAAAAAATATAGGGATTTGCACATCTAACTTTACTATTTACTTTAATAATTGACGTTAAGTGACAAACAACATATTTTACACAATTTTTAATAAGAAATCAAGTTACCTATGAAAATGACAGTAGGTATATTTTGTTATGACATTAATTGTCAACATAAAATTTTGTATTGTATCACGTCTACCATATTTAATCGGTATTGTGTATAAAAAATGGATTTTAATAAGAATTATAGTGTTCAAGAAAATATTGATATGATATGGATACTGGGTAAATGTCAAAAAAATGCGTTTCTTGCTAGTAGGGTCTATCGTCAAAGATACCCAGAAAGACGTCATCCACAAAAGGATACTTTTGAGAATTTAAAGAATAGATTTGATAGAACAGTAACCGTCAAGTGTGAAACTACAGCTGTTACTATTGACAACGAATATAAGGTAATGATCAGTATAGTTGAAGATCCCAATATAAGCACAAGGCAATTAAGCAATCAGTTAGATATTTCCAATACCACAATTAGACGAATAATAAAAAAGAATAAATATCACCCCTATCATATCCAGCTTCACCAAGAATTGTTACTACATGATTTCGCGCGTAGAGTGGAATACTGTAGAAGGTTAATAAAGAAGATAAATACAGAGCGTAACTTTTTAAACAAAGTTTTATTCTCCGACGAAGCCACGTTTCATAAGAACGGTTGTGTAAATAGACACAACTTCCATTATTATTCGGACCACAATGAACATTTATTTAGAACCACATCACAGTATCGATGGTCTTTGAATGTGTGGGCGGGAATAATAGGTGATTATGTAATTGGTCCCTATTTCTTTGATGGGACTGTAAATGGAGCTATATTTTTAGATTTTTTAGAACATGATTTTCGCAACTTATTGCAAAATGTGCCTCAAAATTATCGCAACGGAATGTGGTTTCAATTAGATGGTGCCACACCACATTACCTATTAGATGTTCGCAATTGGTTAAATAGGGAATTTCAGAATCGTTGGATAGGAAGGGGAGGACCTATAAATTGGCCTACTAGATCGCCGTGCCTTACCTCACCCTGAAAAGGAGGAAAACTCCCATAGCAGGGAATTAGGAGAATGAAATGTCCTAGAAAATGTAATATATACCAAATGAAAATAAATAATAAACTAAAAAAAAAAAAAAAAAAGCCTTGCCTTACACCTTGTGATTTTTTCTTGTGGGGTTTTATTAAAAATATTGTTTACAAAGAAGAGGTTACCACAAAAGAAAATATGAAAGAAAGAATTACTGCAGCATTTAGACAGGTGACCCCTGCAATGCTAAGAGATGTGCGTAAATCAATGAAAAAAAGGGCAAGAAAATGTATAAATGAAAATGGAAGACATTTGAACACCTACTATAAATTTTAACTTTCACTATTGTAGTTTTCTTACGATTAAACTTTGTAAAATTTTGTACTTATTAAAAATTGTGTAAAATATGTTGTTTGTCACTTAACGCCAATTATTAAAGTAAATAGTAAAGTTAGATGTGCAAAACCCTATATTTTCTATATTTTTTTAATGCGTATTAGCTTCTAACTGAAGAAAAATATACAGGGTGTCCCATTTGAAAAAATTAAGTTATTGCCATTTGAAAACTAGACTATTGGCACACCATCGGCAAACACCCTGTTCAACAGGTGAAGATGTTGTGTGATTATTGTGATAGGTGCATGTTTCATTTACATCATAGTAGCTTTTTTGAGGAATTTTTTAAAAAATGTGGTTTTTGTGCTAATATTTCTGAAGTGCTGTTTTTCATTAAATCTGCTTAAAATAGGAATAACTTGTCAACGCCGCGTCGGATTTACAAATACAAAAAACTACCGTAAATCTAATATTAAGTAGAATGAGAAGACATAATCGCATACAGGGTGTTCAATTTAAAAAATCCGAATTAATTTTCATTCCACAAAAATTAGCATAGAAGGAATTCTGTAAACCAGTAATTTTCACAATGTATTTTCACGCTGACGATATTTTGCACATACATTATTCTGTGAATAATTTTACAATGTACTTTTGAGCCATAATCTAAACTGTATATTTTGTGAAAATTACTATACTTATGAAGTTCTTGCACAGCCATTTTTTAGAGTAGACGTAATCTCTAAACACTTATTTAAAATATACCCAACTAAACATATTTGAAAATATGAACATCGTAATTAAGGCTATTTTTTATTAATTTTTGTTAATCACTTGTTTCTCTCTCTCTTTCTCTACCATATAAGTAGTAGGGGAGAATGGGGAAAATTTACAATAAGAACCAAGCGACGCCATCGGGATACCCATCATTTGTTCTAGATTTTTATTCATAAGGTAAACTTCTGTTGTATCAATTTTTTGGAAGAAACAAATTAGTGATTAATGCATTCAAATATCTCCTAACTGAAGATTTACTAAAATTTATAAAACAAAGTTTAAAAATCTAGAAGGCTCTGTACTTGACACTGTATGTTTGTTTTTTGTTTTAAAATATTAAGAATAAGAAAACCACGTGGTTCACAAAATTCACAATATAGAATCCGCTAAATTTGTGTTCCCCAAAATTTCTGTCAAATAGTTACCAAATTTGTTTTTTCTTCCAGAAACATTTAAACTGTTTACAACAAAATATTCGTCATCAACAAAATGAAAAGAACAGTAGTCATAAGTTGTTTTTCCGAATTTTTCTGTTTATATGAAAATAAAACAATAAAAATGTATAGAATTTATTATAATAAACAAATGCTTTATTTTACGACATATTTCTGAGAAAATACCATCTTTAATTATATATTAGTTATTCGTGTAATTGTAATTTCATACTGATAATAACATCAATTATACATTATTTTATACGAAGTTAATGTACCTACGACTCTTTTGTTCTTTATTTTCTTTAACATTACGAAATTATTTAATGATATGAAAGCGTCAGATCAACCATCCCTCAATAATAACACCCCAACCAAAGTAATCGCAAACACAAACACAACGCAGGGAGTGTACGGTGTCATCTCCCGCCAAGATGGCGTTAAACGGTTCGAATTCCCCCTGCGCCAATAACTTTCATCGTCTTCCCTTGTAATTGTCCCTACAATCCCTTCCCAATAGACAGCACGATGGTCCCGAAGGTCCCCGGCGGGTTTTTGTAATGTTAATCCCTATCCCATTCGACGCGAAATTGATAGTTTATTTCAGGATGATGCGTGCGCATTACTTTATCGACCGAGGGGGACATAATAGATAGAACGTCGCGTTAGAATTATGTCTCGCGATGGCGGTTAATATCGTTTTATCGGTTTGTTGCAATTATTATGGATTTTAATTTAATTTGGATATTTTTGGACTAAGAAATACATTTCTACTATGGTTTCTGACAGGAAAAACATCCTTGTTGTATCACTAACACGTAGTTAGTATACATATGCCCGCCCGTCTGTTTGTAGCATAGAAAACAAATATCTGGACCTACAAAATTTTTTGATTCTACCATGCATTTTGTATAGCAATCAGAGCTGGGTAAAGCACTTTTGGAAAGTGCTTTACTAAAGTGCTTGAAGCACATTCGGTGCTTTAAGCCCTGTGCTTCAACTACTTCTGGAAAAGAGTATTTGGTGCTTTGTAATTAAAGCATTTTGTACAAATGCTTGTGGCTTTCAAGCCTTTCGGGGAATTTTGGAAGTGCTTGAATTACTTTCAATGTGCTTTAATTATTTTAAGTGCTTCAATTACTTTCAAAGTGCTTCAATTACATTTGTAGTAATTGAAATTAAACCTTTTCAGAAATTAAAGCACTTTTAAAAGTTCTCGAATTATTTTCTTAGACAAGTCTCAGCTTGAAAATTTGGAAAAAAATCTATGCATCTGCGATTCTAGCTCGATAATCGTAGTATTGCGTCTATTGTGTAACAGTATATACGCGCGTGTTTGTTTTGTTTCCTAATCTTTTAAGAAAAAAAGAGAATTTTGTTTTTTTATGTTTGTTTTGTATTCCTATTCTTTTAAGAAAAAAGAGAATTTTGTTTTGTTATATTACTTTGTTTTGTTTGTTTTGTTTTTTAATATAAAAATATCTGGTCACCGAGCTTCGCTCTTAATATTCAAATCTACATTTTTAAGCAGTCCAATGAGTATATAATTTAAGTATATTTATAACCTGACAAATTATTAATTAATTCGTGAAAATCACGGAGTGGGCGACATCTACTTGAACTACAGAAAGGTAGATAAATAGAAAGTAGGCGGGAAAATTAAAAAAGCTGTCAGTGTTAATTTTCAATTTGCTGCAGGTGTTGTTAACGTTTATCAACTGCTTGTCCCAGAGGTTAGTTAAATGCATTAAAAGTTGCCTAGTTTCTGGAGATTTCACCCTTTTGGGGCAACATCTACTGACGCTTGATCTTCGCGAATAGTCACGGCAGACAGGCCCCGTTTCCGGGACGGGCAACATCAGCGTGTAGGGCATAGTGGATTCAGTGGGGTGGTTTTAGTGAGTAACCGTAAGGGGTAGTCTCACACTATCGGGGAAGGGAAGAACCTTTACCCGATGTGCATAAAGAATTTCCACCCGCCAAAAAAAAAAAAGATTAGCTTTAGGTTAGGTTAGATCTGTGTAATAAATAAAGAAAAGTACGATACGTGTGACATTTTGACATTTGTTACATTCTGACAGGTGTCATATTTTGACAGTTGTAACATTCTGACACGTATCACATTTTAACAGTTGTCACGTTTTGACAAGTGTCCATTTTAAAAGTGTTACTCAACGTTCCTATAAATATTTACCTAAACCCATGATTTCTGAAATTGAATTGGCAACGTTGTATTTTCAACTTAGAATTTATGAGATGGCTGTCATTTGACAAGCAAATTATTTATGTCCGTCAAATGAACCTTTTCTTTTTTATACTTTTCAGGTTTATTCTGGTTATAAATTGCTACTTGGGCATTTGCAGAATAAAAAAATGTGAAAAATATTTTTCCGCGCAAAAATTTCTATTGCTAAGTAGGTATATTGATTTTATCATGTTTTATAGCATCTGCGAAAATTTCATGAAAATCCCAGCCGGTCCCATTTTCTTAACGTTTAACCAGAGATGTGCGTGTCAGTAGTTGTCAAAATTTGTAGGTCATTATGGATAAAAAGCGGCAAATTTAAAATTGAATTCTTTCAGATTTAAACGCCAGAAATTAAATAAAGTCAAACCTTTTTAGTACTATACTATACAGAAGAAAGGAGTGCAGTATTTAATTTGCAGAACGTAGTACAGGTTCAAGAGGTAGAAATTTTATTTTTACCTCATCCTTCAATGCTTATTTGTAGTTAAAATTTAAATTTTAATACATCTGATCGGCCTAATATAGTTTTTGTCTAGATTTAATCTTGTTTCCATGGTTTTTACTGTAATAAACCTGTTATTTTGACAGATAAGTCAGACTTTATTTATTCATAGCCGTATCGTATGTATTTTAATTGATTCGGAATTTTCAATGTCTTTTCATTAAATAATATTACTTTTTCATTTTCAACCTTGCAAAATTTAAAAATACACGCCATTTTAATAAAATAAATTATTGTTTTGTTAGATCTAAGCAAGCGTGTGTCAATTATCTTTGTGAGCAATGGTTTTTAAAAAGCTACTGATCTTGACGCTTGTGTATAAAGGTATATTATAATAAATCAACAAAATAAAACAAAGAACTCTTTTACAGTAATATTTTGTATATCTGTTCATTTTCAGAGATTATATATTTTTAAATTTTACAACTTTGGAACAACGAAGATTATATTACCGAATTTAGTGGTTAAATAATATACTTGGAGATTCAATATTATATCTATCTGATGATATACATATAGTAATTATGTTATAAATTATTATAAAATTACCCAATAAACATAAAAATGTTAATTTTCAGATAAAAAATTGAATTTTGACGAGTTTTTATCGATAAAATACGTATGCATATGATAAATGTGAATGGCGCGAGTCTCGGGGGCGCGTCTATAAAATCCCATTTTACTGCCTTATGCACCAACGTAGCTGTCGGAGATTTTCACACATGATTTATTATATAATGAGAAAGCAGTAGTCAATTTCTCTTAACCCCTGTCAGCCACCAAGTTTGCACCACCGTAGCTGTCGGAGAGTTGGAATATATAATAAGTAGCTTATAATCTTCCATCCTAAAAAAAAATCACACGTATCATCGATAGTTTGCGTTTAAGAAAAAAATGGCCACTTTGGTCATCCGTACCTAAGTCCTGCACCACTGAAAGTGTCGGAGAGCTCGGATATGTAATCTTGTTTAGTAATATAATGAGTTTTAATCGAGTTTGTCCATATCAAAAATCAAAGAGTTTTTCGGCTCCAGCTCTCCTACTATAACTTTGATAAAATATATTTTATAAAAGAAATCTTTTATACAATTACGTTGTACATTAACTTTGACAAAGATCTTTTATAAAGGATCCTTTATCAAATCTTTGATAGTGTTATACCGCCGTTACGCGTGTTTGCAGATGCGGATTTATAGGTATGCGGAATATGCGCTCGCAAGGGGCCCCGAAAAATGTTTAAAAATACGATGAAGGGGATGTTTCGCCTAAAAACGGTTCAAATTACCAACAGACTTGTACGAACTTATACATAATGTTTGAGTGCAACTCTCCCAAATGTTAACACAATTTTGCGGACTCTACCCATTTCAAATGCTTCTGGAGAAAAATCTTTCAGGGCCCTTAAAAGAGTTAAATCATTTATACCAAGAACATCTAAGTGTTTTAGCAATTTTGTACATAGGAAAAGACGCATTGAGTGAATACTTAACGACATTGTTTCTTTTGCTCCTGGATTTCTATTTTTTTTTTTGGTATTATTCTATACCCCCAAACAGGAATTATTTTTGGGGCAGATTGAGGATATTTAGGGTAAGGTTGGAACCCATGATTGCTAAAGGGAGTTTAAATATAAAACTTGCTTTTTTGTAACCCATATTTTAAGCTCCTAAATACCTAAAAAGTAGCCTAAAACGCCGTTTTAGACCACTGAAATATACAAAATTTTTCCCGAGTCTTTTAAGTGATGGAAAATCAGACTCCATTTCGGTTAGCAATATTGTACTACATTTATTGTATAATCCAATAATAACTTATACATTAAATTATACCTCCTGTTCTAAAACCAATTTGAAACCAATTAACAGGCATATTATTACAGACCAATTTACCCAATTTAACAATTTATATAAAAGAAAACGATTCTTTGTCGAGCTCAAAATATCCAAGTGGAAATATACAATTTTTTCCGCATTTATTTTACATGAACGTGAGAGTCGGCAGTATATTTTATCACACCCATAAATTAGCTAGAGGTTAGTGAATTTTTTTCATCAAAGTGACTATAATTTGTGTACTTATTTTTTTTGAATGCACGCGAAGTACGTAACATGTGCGTCACGATTCGAAGGTAAATAAATCAAATGTTCCGAATCGTATCCGTCGCAGAATGTGAAAATATTTGAAGAAAATCTAGTGCGTCTGTCGAATGATGTAATTCCTGCTGGAATAAAAGTTGTAAATAAGCTAATTGTGGATGGATTACTAAAAATCAGAGAAAAAATTTCAAGTTGAAATTTTTTTGTAAAATAAAGTGTAGAATTTTTTTTCTGATTTTTAGGAATCCATCCACAATCAGCTGATTTACAACTTTTATTCCAGCAGGAATCACGTCATTTGACGCAATTTTTGTAACTTGAAACAGGAATCATTTAAATAAAAATGTCAACTTGAAATGACTTGAATCAAATATTGAAATAGTATGAACGTTCACTTGAATTCAGGTTACTCCTTTCAAGTTACTTGAATTCAAGTAACTTGTAAAGTCTGAACGCCGCTTTATAGAAATTTAAATTGTAAATTCATATTAAAGAAAGTTAACCAATATAGAAATTTTACGCAAATTACCCCTAACGATCTCCAGCTAAGTTGGTTATTGAATCTTTGCACGGTGGTCCTAATAGACAAAATATCATTTTATTTTTATGTATATGGACACTGTACGGTGTTTTCGACATTAAAATACTCAAAAATGTCCAGATCAATTAGCATTTCTTCTATTAGCGGTATCCTTTGCTGTTTTTTCTTTCTCATAAAGCGGTACTATACTAACAGCCATGTCTCTTTATATTACTCAGCATTCAAGATTTTTTCTCAGTTGATCATTTTTCAATATTTTCATTTATCAGAATTTTGGATTTTAGTGATTTCACTTGTATAAATACTATAATTTTAAAATTTGGCACAGTTATAGCTGTCATAAATTTATTTTATCATTTTTTACAGCATTCATTCGATACCATTTTTATTTTCAAAATAGTGTTTATTTATTTACGAATTATTACACGTATAAAGTGTATTTTTAACTTTATTAAAAAAATTATTAATTTCTGATTTATACAGGGTGGTTCATAACTATTAAGACATAGGCTAAGGGTAAGTTATTGGGACCAAAATATTGCGATAGGACCTAATATACCTTAATAAAATATTGCTGTGGAATAAGATACAAAGCGTTAAAGTTGAATTTTTTTTTTCGTTTTTTTCTGATAATGTCCCTGTATATTTATCAATTGTTATCAAAATTGGCACAGAGGCATAACTTTGGACATGGAATATTATGTTATGTATTAGGTCTAGACAATGAGATTTTTAAATAAAAATTTTCATTGCCTACTTCTGGGCATGATTTGTAGCGTAATTAACATTAATTACTTTGATGTTAGTTTACGCTGCCAAGATTTAAAAATCCTGGAGGACTCCATCGTTGTCGATGATGGTGTTGTGTGGTTTTTCTGGGTTTTCCCACAACTGTAAAGCAAATGCGCCATCAAGCATCAGTAAGTCGCCCCAGAGCGCCACGGCAAATAATAATAATAGCCGTCCCTCCTCCGCACAAGCTGCAGAGCTTCTGGGGTTCACTCGTAAGGGAGTGAATTGCAGGGCGTATATTATTATTATTATTATTATTATTATTATTATTATTATTATTATTATTATTATTATTATTATTATTATTATTATTATTATTATTATTATTATTATTATTATTATTATTATTATTATTATTATTATTATTATTATTATTATTATTATTATTATTATTATTATTATTATTATTATTATTATTATTATTATTATTATTATTATTATTATTATTATTATTATTATTATTATTATTATTATTATTATTTCACATTTTGTTATAGGGGGCACCACGTGAATGATTCCTGATGATGAAATTAAGTGGTATCTTTTTTTGACGAAACTTTTTAGTGATTTTGATTAGAAAATATGAGGTAAACATCATTTCTACGTAATATTGATACTTTTATTTAAACACGATAATTTCACCCGTTTTCGAGAAAAACGCAATTGAACAGGTAATTTTATAATGTTTTCTTTGATATCCTTTATTACAAGAATTAGAAAAGGCATAGAGGTCTGAGGAGGCCACATAGAACATTTAATTTAAGTTTGCTCTTTTTATGTAAAATTGTTTTTAATTCTGCTTTATAAACCGTTGAAATAGAAGCCTTATGTCACAAGTTTTTGATTGTCTCTTGATTGAAATCCCCTTCTCAGAACTGTTCAATCGCGTTTTTCTCGAAAACGGGTGAAATCATCGTGTTTAAACAAGAGTATCAATATTACGTAGAAATGATGTTTACGTCATATTTTCTAATCAAAATCACTAAAAAGTTTCGTCAAAAAGAGATGCCACTTAATTTCATCATCAGGAATCATTCATGTGGCGCCCACTATAACAAAATGTGAAATAATACATAAAATAATATTCCTTGTCCAAAGTTATGCCAATTTTGATAACAATTGATAAATATACAGGGACACTATCAGAAAAAAAACGAAAAAAAAAATCCAACTTTAACGCCCTGTAACATATTCCACAGCAATATTTTATTAAGGTATATTTGGTCCTATCACAATATTTTGGTACCAATAACTTGCCCTTAGCCTATGTCCCAATAGTTAGTAACCACCCTGTATAAACACTATTCTCAAAATAAAAATGGCGTAGAATGAATGCTGATTATTTTAAAACATAAGTTTTATTTAACAGTGACAATGTTCATCATTTTAATTATTTTTACATCAAAAGTAAAAGTATGATGATAAATATTCAAGGATTTTTTTATGCCTCTATTAATTTATACCTTCAATTTTATAAAAATCAGTGAGAATTTTAGACATTCCGGTAAAATTTTCTGTGAGAAAACAACAAAAAAATGAAAAACTAATGGCTTTCTTAGAAAGCCTACAGTCTCCTCTTTAAAATGTTTTATATTTTATTTTTTAAGTACATTTTGGGCAAAGATACTTTAATTTTTACCCAAACGCCTCGCTTGAATGTTTGTATTCAGAGACTTTGCGCGCGTAGAGTTTTCGAATTCGCTTTCTAATTTTTTATAATTTTTTGCAGTAATAAAAACATTTTTTCTTAAAATTTTTCGTTCTTTCAAAATTTCGAAATTGTGAAGCATACCATTTAGGGCAGCAAATATTTTTTTATCGTTTTCTACACCCTTTCAGGTACCTAAGTGCCAAGTTTCAGCGTATCACATTTTATGCGAGGTCAAAGTCTCTGATAACTCTGCTATAACTGAACAGCAGCATAATTCCAAAATATAATCAACACACAACTGATGAATCTTACAATAATCATCTTTGTTTTCAATTTTTGCTTTATTTTGTAAACTTTCGTTTTATTCCTTCTTCTGGAAAAATACCAAAATGATGACTTGACACAAAGAAAAAACATTTATAAGGAGTAGTGACACTTTTACTTCAGTATAATTGTCTTCAAAATAAGTTGGACAAATTGTTTTGATCGTTTTAACTTTTTATTTCTAAAGAAATGCTATTCAAATATATTTTTTTATAGATTACTTTTCTACAGATGAGAAAACGACTTATAAAAACACTTTCTTTTTCAAGGAATAGGCCAGTAAGTTAAAACAATCAAAACAATTTGTCCAACTTATTTTGAAGGCAACTATAAAAGATTTTATTGTTTAAAATTATTCATATACAAAATGTGTAGAGGATATTTCACAATTTTGTGACAAACTCGTATAGGAAATTACTCAAAATTTATGAAAACGTTATATTCAAAAATTTTAGCGTCATTTAAGTATACCGGATAACAATAAGATAAGGGAGCGGATCACGCATATATCTCTCTTGTTTTTGGACAGATTTTAAATGAACATGTTATATTTTTTGGAATGGGGTTGTTGTTTTGGGAAGTTCCAAATGTTACCAAATTTGGAGACCCAAACTTATTAGACTACACCCTGCAGATGAGTCTGTCCCAACTTATTGTAGATTAAGTTGGCTGAGTAAATTGTGGACTGTATTTGTGGTTTGTAATGAAATTATACACTGGTTACTTGAATTTTTATATTTAACGATAACTTTCGTAAAAAACAAAACACTTTTTAACAAACGTAGAATTTAACAATGATTCAAAACTGGGTTTGCAATTGCTCAAGAAATAGGTGAGTTTAAATAAGAGTATGTATGTAATATTATGCAATTTGTATAATGTAAATTGCTGAATTTATTACGTATGAACTGTCCAACGATTACGACCTGTTCACTCGGAGTTAGAAGTTCTACTGGTTTAATTTTGATCTATTTGAAACGCTTGCCGTTGGGCGAAATCCTTTCGGCCAACCACCGATACACGTTTGCGGCTTTATAGATGTGTCTTTTTTTTATATCTATGGCAGCCTGTAGTCGCGCCAGTGTGTCGCGGTATATGTAAAAGGCGCTTGCCAACAAGGGCGGCTTTCGCATTGAACTTTTATATCCTTGTTCGTCGGTGACTTACTTCCGCGTTAATTTGTATCTGCGCGATGGCCTTGATTCACGACACGTGTTATACTGTTGCTATGCTAGGCACCTAAGCGTGCGTTTTGGTTATTTTTATTTTCTTTTATCGCCTTGTGCGTAGATTAAAATGTTCGATTTCGAACAGTCGTATTACCGATTTTTTTGTAAAACTATTCTTATAAAGGTGTTTTGCTATTGATATAATTGATGCAACTATTAGGGTAAAAACATACTGAAGCATCGCATCAAGCCTCGCCTCAAGCATCGACTCAAGCCAGGCATCAGAGGGCACATAGTGGGGCATCTATAAAAGCAGTCTACCTCTTTTAACTTTAACAACTACGATACTGAAATAATACGGCTAGTGGCTAATGTTCACACGACCTTGAACGCACCAATCATACATCACATTTCAGGCATCATTCCTGAAAAGAGTCTTGAAAATCAAATTGATTTGATTCCCCAAAACGGCGATGCTCGATGCGATGCTTAAGTCGAAGCGCGATTCTTTACTATGAATGGTTAACGCTTAGTACATATATTTGTTTTTGATGCTTGAGGTGAGGTTTGATGCGATGCTTGGTGCGATGCCTCACTATGTTTTTACCCTTACGCGCACAACCTTTGCTTGTGGGATTCACTCGTAAGAGGGTATAGTATGATAATGATAATGATAATGAGTTTATTTACAATAAGAATACAATATCTGTTAATAATCTGTGATATACATTCAGCAAGTAGTACTTTGAATTTGAAGAGAAATGCAAAATATAGAGTTATCAAAAATCTTTTTTTTTAGCGCAACTGGATAAAAATTGCTACCATCGATTAACGACGAATTAAAAATAAGTAATAATACAGGAAAGTGGTGACGGTTTAGAAAATCTGCACATCTGGCGCAAATAGATAGGAGGTATTCTGAACCGTCACCATCCCTAATCAGGAATTACATTTGCAACTCTGGTCAATAACTTTTCTTATACTACTTATTTAGTTTATCTTTTTGTGAGTATTTTTGCTTTTTATTAAAACAATTATCAAATAAATGATTTTTTCACATACCAATTTTTAGTTACGCTAAATAATTTTTAGTATTAAATACATTCTAATAAATATTATGTAAGTATTAACGAATTTTTTTATAAACAGTGTACACATTTATTAGTTTTAATATTATTAAAGTCTACAGGTGTCGCATAAAAACGAATATAATTTATTGCGGCGACTCGTTTTAAGTATTCCTTTATTTGTTCTTTTTCAATATTCTCATCTATACCAAGTGATTAGCAATTGAAATATGAAACAAATAAAGTCAACCTGTTTCTTATGCTAACTAATGATATTGTAATTACGTTTTGTAGCCTTATTATTTCTAATACTGCCAATGACCTGGGTAATTATGCTGCGATATGAAACCCATGCCGAGTGAAGAAATAAAAAAGTGACAAGCACGTGGATGATTTAACTTCATTAACAATTTATTTACTGTTGGGACACTTCTATTTTTATTTTATAATTAAAAAATAGCAAAAAACAGGGCTCAAGATGAACAAAACTTACTTGGTCGCTTAATTAATAAGTTCGTACTTAGGATCATAAATATTAAAAAGCAAAATTTGACTTTATTCATCAACATAGTAATTCATTACAACGCTTCTCTAATATTTCGATGCCTTTTTTGTAGAACAATTTATCTTTAGCCTCAAAATAGGCTCTGTCTAGGACGTTTCGGCGCGAGTCCGATTCGCCGCGAAATAAAACAATATTTACTTGAAATATTACTTTGTACATCACTAATATGAGCACACCTGACCTTACCTCTTACCTAACCTCATATTATTTTGTACATCATTAATCTGAGCACACCTGGCCTTATCTCTTATCTAACCTCATATTATTTTGTACATCATTAATATGAGCACACCTGACCTTATATCTTACCTGACCTAATATTATTTTGTACATCATTATGACTTAAGACTGGCTAGAATATGTTAAAATTTTGTTCCTTTACCTTTAAGGATTTAGATTTAGCACACCTGACCTTGTCTCTTACCTGACCTCATATTATTTTGTACATCATTAATATGAGCATACCTGACCTTATCTCTTATCTGACCCCATATTATTTTGTACATCATTAATATGAGCACACCTGACCTTATCTCTTACCTCACCTAATATTATTTTGTACATCATTAAGACTTAAGACTGGCTAGAATATGTTAAAATTTTGTTCTTATATCTTTAAGGATTTAGATTTAGCACACCTAACTTTCTCTATTACCTGACCTCATATTATTTTGTACATCATTAATATGAGCACACCTGATCTTATCTCTTACCAGACCTAATATTATTTTGTACATCATTAAGACTTAAGACTGGCTAGAATTTGTTAAAATTTTGTTCTTATATCTTTAAGGCTTTAGATTTAGCACACTTGACCTTGACTATTACCTGACCTAATATTATTTTGTACGTCATTAATATGAGAACACCTGATTAAGATTTAAGACTGGCTAGAGTATGTTAACATTTTGTTCTTATATCTTTAAGGATTTAGATTTGCGCACCTGACCTTGTCTCTTACCTGACCTCATATTATTTTATACATCATTAATTTGAGGACACCTGACCTTATCTCTTACCTGACCTAATATTATTTTGTACATCATTAAGACTTAAGACTGGCTAGAATATGTTAAAATTTTGTTCTTATATCTTTAAGGATTTAGATTTAGAAATTATTTCGCCCCGAAATGGGCTCGCGCCGAAACGTCCCATTTCGGAATAGGCTTCACATTGGAGCCAAATCTCTTTCCCTAGAAAATTAAGAAGTTTTTTGGCAACACCGGCCAAACATTGACAAACAAATGCATCAAATTTTTCGATACTGGAAAATAAAAATCTTTTCCAATGATTGAAGAGGGAAAAATTTTGTATAAAAGGATAACATTATGGGCAAGTGATTGCCTTTAGTACCTTTTGGATATCAAAGACAACCAAATTGAAATAATTTATGGATTTTAGACAGCTCTAATATTTTAAAGACCAAAATTCATGTTTGACTAATGCAAATTTAGATCGAGGAAAAATCCAATTACAACGCACAACTTCATTTAAAATACTTTTTCTTTATTAGAAAATTATTTTGCTAATAACCGGACATTGTCACCTTAGTGAAGACCTACATAAAATGGGCATCTTTCAAATGATGTAACCGCCTCTCATATCATACTAGAGTGCCAGGTACTCACACAGGAGGTATAACCTACTGGGGCCAGTAAACCCACAGGAGGACATAAAGATGTAACTGACATAGTACAATAAGTCTTAAGGCTGCAGTATTCAGGCATTTATAAACCTCAGACAGATACATCGACATAATTAATCAATCAATCTATCTTCTTCATTTGGTGTCGTTTTTCACATAATATGGCAGGTATAGATTTCTGTATAATCCTATGTTCTAGAAGACTTGCCCATGAGAATGAAGTATCCAATTTGGTCGTATGCTCTGAATGAAGATTTTTTGATAGTTTAGAAATGGAGGCATTTGTTGTCACTTAGAATTTAAGTAAACAACTTAAAAATAACAGAAGAATACATTTACGCAAGATTTTAGCCACAAATTGTAATGAAAATACTTCACTACATTACTATATTTTCCATCGAACGTGTGCTTGAAGAAAAACAGGTTTGCCTTGAACCTTTCTTTATTTTTGTAATTCTGTGTCAACGGCATCGACCGCTATGGTCATTCGCCTATGTGAAGGCTTCGTTACTATTTCCCAGCGCTACTTTCGGAACAGCACTGTTAATTAGACCCCAACAGTGAATCACTCCTGGCATATGAAGATAAATTTGCTCTACCGCTGAACCACCCACCTCCTTTTTTCTTATTGCGTATCTCCTTGACAGGATATCGCATAATACTTTCTAGCTACCTAACAAATTATTTATAATTAAGAAAGAAGGTGAATATTTAAGGTAATGTCTTGGGAGCAATTCCAGAAATAGAAACCATTTGTAATATTTCATGTTAATTTTACCAAAAAATATTGGCAGACGTACTGAGTTTTAAAGTAAACGGTACCATATCAAAATAACGCAAAATGGTAGCATTAACCTAACAATCAACGCTACTGGCTTTTATTTCACTTTACGGTGTACTAAAAAAAACCAGCGTTGTAAGGATTCAAACGTTTCAGGATAAAGTTTTACGGGACTTTTGTTTTAGAGGAGAAAGCATTACGCGCGGAATATGGTCAACTCGCCGATGTGTATCACGTTTCTAGATTACCGGGTTCAATTATTCAATCGGAATGCAAACTATTTCGTCTCTAGACCTTCGTACTTCCTCTTCCTCCTTCCTCTTCGTTTTCGTTATTTGCCTTATCATTTAATGCAGGGAGAACTATTTTTTTTTTGATTCTAGCATGATTGGTATAATGGTATCTGGCTGTATCCTATCTTATACCTGCCCATCTTATCGCCACATCTTTATTTTCTGTCCATCTGTTGCATTGAAAGATAGTATATTCGACGTCATCCTGATCTCTGCAATAATTGCAGCGATCTGTATCTTTCATATTGATTTTTTTTAAGTATGTTTTAACATATCCATGGCCTGTCAGCGCCTGCGTTATCCAATCTGTCAACGCTCTTAGGTCACTTATGAGTCCTTTTGTCCACAATCCCTTATCTTCGTTTAGTTCCCCCCTATCTTGCCATGTATGAATGGTCTCTATTCGAGCTCTGTCTCTGGGTTTCTTCTTGTTAGTGTCTACACATTCATATACATATTTTCTTTTTGTGATCAACAGATCAACAGGTCAATAGGTGGTACCCCCAGTCACCCTCGAGATTCTAGCAAACCTCTTTGCCTATTTTTTACCTGTAACACCTTGCACCACACCGGAGCTGCGTAGAGTAAGATAATCTGGACTACCGTGTTCAATATTGCCCTTTTATCACTATCTGGTCTATCTATGTTCGGTAACAACCTCTTCAGACTGGTCGCTTTTTTCTCAGTTTTTTTAACCGTTTCATTGACGTGAACTCCAAAAGTTCCACGTTCATCGAAATACGGGACTTGGTAAAGATGTTGCGATACATCAGTAACAGCGGTCTGTATTGTAGGGTGACTCAGGAAATTAAGATATTTTTTGACAACACCGGCTAGACATTAACAAACAAATGTAGAAAGGAAACGGCGGTTAGTCTCCTTGGAATACGGCAGCAATTTCGCTACTGCTTTCAGGTAATCCGAAATTGCGCCTTTGTTCGTTCATGATATTCGGTTGTTTCATAAATCCAACTATCTTTAGATACTGGAAAATCAAAATCTTCTCCAATGATTGAAGAGGAAAAAAATTTGTATGTAATCATAATATTGTGGGCCAGCAGTACTTTTTGGATATCAAAAACAACTAAAATGCAATCTTTTATTAATTTTAGACAGCTCTAATATTTTAAAGACCAAAATTCATGTTTGGTTAAAAAACTATACCATTGACTAATGCAAATTTACGTCAAGGAAAAATCCTAAGTTCACGGAACTTCATTTAGAATATTTATTCTTTATTAGAAAATTATTTTGCTAATAAATAAATTAATAAATATCAACAATTTAACTTCATTTAATTAATAAAACGACGTTTAAATATAATGAGGCGCTCCGATAGTGTAATTTTATAATAATATATTTAACACAATTATGAAAGACGTTGAAATAATTTTATTTAGGATTAAGAGATATTTCATTTTATTATGGCATTCATTAAACTGAGAACGTGGTTAGTTAATGACGATTGAGGTTTCTTAGTGCACACTTAGTTATAATCGTGCAATCCACTTTTCACTCTCATTATTTTTTACCAATTAGAATTATAATTTTTATCTAAAGGAATTATAAATTGTCACACTTTATTTCTTGGAAGTAGTATTAAAGTTTTATATATAAATTATTTTTGTAGGATTAATTATCAGGAGTACAAATGGAAAACTGCGTTTTTTTTATATTTGAGTTCTTTTTGTGGTAAAATGGTTACATAATTTTTCATCAAAATGTTGTCAATCGTCATTGAATCAATCAATAGAATTTTGGCTTCTTTGTAAGGACGAAAGTGCTGGTCAGCCAAATCGTATGTAGGACATCACTACAAATAGAATTGACATATCAGTGTAATAGGTATTGAAGAAGGCGAGACAGTCGAACACTATTTGTGTGTGTATTCACTACTGCGCACTATGCTCTGCTTTTTTCTCTCACTTTCACTTACACTAACTCAAAGAGCTTCTTCCTCTTGAGTCTTCTTACAAGATCACTGTTGTCCAGGAGCTAGATGGCCTCGACATTCACGTGTTGGTTCGTGACTTCTTGCAAATTTATTAATTGTCTGGTTAACAGTGTTCATCTCAAAGTCCCGGTGGAGGTCACTATTTCTGCAGTACTATACTCCTTAATGTTTTGTTCTGGAATCTCAGTATTATGAATAAATTACTCTGACTGGCACAGCCCCATATGTCCATACCGCTTTCAGAATTTGTTTGTATAACAATATTTTGTTATATAATGACAGGGCAAAATTTCTTCCAAGCAGCCAATATATTTTTCTGAATTTTATGTTGAGTTCTTCACGTTTCTTTTTGACATGGACCTTCCAGCGTAGTCTCGCATCTAAAGTAATACCTAGATACTTTGCTGAATTAGCATAAGGGATCTGGGTATTATTTATTCTGACTGGTATATACTCATTGATTTGTTAGTATAATTAACATGTACCGATTTATTTTCATTTAATTTGATTCTCCAACGATTGGTCCAATTATTAATTATATCTAATGATGTTTGTAGTTTTTTCCTCGGAAGTTGTTATAGTATCTCTTCCGTAATAAGATCGAACCCAGGCGCTTTCTTAGGGTTTATGTTTTCTTTTATTTCTGTACTTATTTCTTTTGGTGAGGTAATCTACCGTTAAACTAAAATGATATTTCTCACGGTCTTCCCAATCGTATGCTCAGCTACGATAGTAGACTAGGTAGCCTACCCTAACAAAATTTATATATGTCTGATCTCCCAAAATACTGCTACTCCAAACTTGGGAACGAACCCTTTGATTCTGTAATTAAAGGAGCTTTAAGTTAGAAAATGAGGGTCCCTTGTCAAGCTGTATTAAACTGTTTATGTAGAAGTACGTATTCAGGGCGAGAAAATTACAACGCCATCTTCACTTAAATAATAAAATTAAAATTGCAGAAAAATGTATTACCCGCTTATGCATTAATTTAAAAAATGTATATATAGGACGATCAGGTTATAATTTGGGTATGCAGTTGATATGACTGGGAAAAATTGCACTCCTGTTTCTGTTCAAGCTTTCGGGCCTTTATTAGCTCTTCATCAGGAACTATACAATGATTTTACATAAGAAAAATAATTTTGAACAGTAAACATTTTTGAAGTTACGAATTTGAGGTTAGAATTGAGCCTTACTTGTCGCAACTTTCTGATAACACATTGAGTTACAGCACAACCTGTATACAGTGTTTGCAATTACCAAGATTAAGAAAGGACCCCGCACCATTTAAATGTAAAAAACGTCCGTTGGTATAAAACCCGATGCACTGACAAAAAGTGTCCATTGGCTCAAACCAATCCTATGGCTAGTTTTCGAAATACAGGGTGTTAAACATCGGAAATACCAATATTTTGTAACCGGATTTCTCATACCAGAGCTGTTTTATTCTCGTTTATTGTAGAAAAGATGAATTATAAATTATTTTGCATTAATATTTTATAAACAATCACCGTAGACTTTGGTTAGTTACAGGATGGTTCGAAAATAAGTAATATGTTTTTTTTATAACAGCTTTAAAAATACGAACAAATGTCATTCCATTATGAATATATAGTTTAAATAATTCCTTCTTGGTAATGAATCATATTTTATACAGGGTAACTCACAAAATGTGGTTACAGAGGTCATATAGTGTTTTTAGCTTTAAAGTAACCCCGTATAAACGATGTGTTATAAAATGTTTGTATTATATTAAACAAATGTACGATCTGCCACTCTATGTCATACAGGGTGTTAAACTGATTGCAAAAACTTTAAAAATTTGAAAAGCTGTGTTTTGTACCTTAGATCATATATGCTTCGCTAGATACGGCATCCTATAGTGTTTGTTTGGCTCTAGAGGGGTAAAGACGAGAGGGGGTGAAGGGGCAATAGCTCCAGATTGCTCTTGAAAGGAAGAAAAAAAGAAGCAGTACAGCGCTAAAAGTCTATTCTCTATCAAAAGCCGCACGTCGAATATTAAAATAGTTCTTCGATTTGAAATATTTTCCAATATATTTAATGTTAGTTAAGCTATTTATTGCAAAAAAACTGTTTAATAAATGTATTATTTTGCTTTGTTGCAGGTAAAAGTCTGGTTTCAAAACAGGCGGACCAAACACAAAAGAATGCAGCAAGAAGAAGAAGCCAAAACCAATACCGGTCAAAAATCCGGATCTCCTAGTTCCCAAAATAGTTCTCAAGTCAATAAATGGAAAGAAGAAACATCGGACGAGTATGGGGAGTACATAGATATGGGTATGGAAGATGACTGTATAAGTGACGTAGAAAGTGAAACTTAAATGCATGTAAAAAGTTAGGTAACTATTGGTAACATAAAAAAAACTAAAAGTGAGATTAATAAAGTTTTGGTTTTAACTACAACCACAGCACAAAATGAAGGTATGATCGATTAGAAATAAAAATTATTGGTTTACAACTTTGTATCCGCCGTTTTTTTTTTCGGAAATTCAAGGCTTTTTTGTGATTCAAAGTATTACTTTACTTTACTTTACTTAAGAGGGTATCGATACACTGCGATCTGTAAAATCTGTTGTGCCCCTTCTGTGCATTCTGAAAGAATGTGGATAGAGGTTTCGTCCTCTTCCTGGAAAAATCTGCATTCCTCTACCAATCCGAGTTTATTTAGGTGCCCTCTCAACCCCGGAACACACAGGAGGGTTCGTTTAGTTTCTCTAGGCACTCCCAAACCATCTTGGAGTTGATTACGTGGGAGTTCAGAGCATTAATGGCTCCTTAGGCTGTCTGACATGATGATGATCTCTTGTCTACGAAAATTTCTTTCTATGTTGAACTGGACACATTTTCCGATGGCGTGGATTTCATCTTGGACTTTCATAATATTTGGTTCCAGGCGCAAATATACTCCTATTCCTGTTCCCTCTGTTCTGGAAGCATCCTTGTACCATTTAATGGCACTTCTCTTAAGTTTTGGGATGGTCTCTTTGTCCCATTAGCTTTTGTTACTTAGCTTTGTGTTGAATTCTTTCGCAAAGCTAAACTTCTTTGTCATCTCATCTTGGGGCATATCCCAGGTTTGGTGATTTCCAGGAAGTCGTCTCGAAACCTGCGTTTGGTGGATCCTTCTCTGGTCATTCTGTATGTTGTCATTATCGCTATACTCTCGACCACTATATGGAGGGTTGTAAGGCTTAAGATTACCTCCATAGCGGCCGTTGCTGCCCCAGATTACTAGTCCTAGTGTGTTAAAATATTTCAGTTTTTTTACATCATTGTTAGTAAAAATTGCCTTTTAACCTCTTTTCCCTTTGTAAATATGCCTACCCCACTTTTTTACCTCAAATGCTGAAGTGATCGAGTGATAACTCGTTTCACCGGTGGTTTCATCTTGAATGATTAGCGATAAGTGCTACTGCACTTGTTTCGCATCAACATTATAAATAGAATTATACAATTATAACCAAAGACCAGACATCTGTATGAACCTTGACCGATCTTCTTTCCAATTAAGTATTCCCTTTTTTCCAGAGCATTTAGTTCAGAATTTCGAGGACTCAAAAGTGTCGCCATGTATTAATTAAGATGGTTTTTTGTTTACCTTTGATTTTCCAAAAATATCCATTCAACGCTGGCCATTACTTTCTCCCATCTTTCGAATAGATCCAGTTTCTTACTTTTTCTTAAGACCGGCAGAGCTGGTCAGCCACTCCGTGTGCCATTGATAGAAACGAGCGATTGGAAGAATACGCCAGATGCTGTAGGACTTCTTATATCAGGGTTTCCAAGTATGTTTTGATTACTTTCACAACATGAGGTAGAGCATTGTTGTATCTCTCGTTGTATTGCGGCAATGATCGGCTCAAACGCAGTAACTGCGTCCGATAACGATTACCTGTGATTATTTGAGTCGTTGCCACGGAGTTACGAGCTCATAATACACTACACCGAGCTGGCATTACAAATTCCAGAGTACGGCCTTGAAGCAGTGAATATTCAGATTAGTTGTCGACATGGAAGAATGCCCAGGATATACCCATGATTTTCTTCCCTTAGGGTTACCGTAATGAACCAATTTTTCGTCCCCAGTCACATTGCGATCCCTTCAGTCTTTGCCGTTCAAGCAATTGTTCAGCAAACAAACGCCGTTCAACATATCTCGGTTTCAACTCATACGGCACTGAATTTCCTTGCCTCTAAATCATTCTCATGTCTTTTAGGCATTTTAAAATTGCTTGTTGAGCAATAATCCTGCCACCAATGATCGCGATAGTTCTTATTGACTTTGACACGAGTCTTCATTAAGTAATGCCTCCAATTCTGGATCAAGACATGTTCTTTTACTGATAGTGGCCTCACCATAAGTAGTTGAGAGCCTCAGCCGCTAAATTATTCATATTGAAGCAGAAAATTATAACCTTCCTCAAATTCCAAGAATTTTTCTAGTAAACTGACATTTTCAATCAAGATTAACTTTATGATACAGATATCAATTGACTAAGGCCTACTGTCCGCGTAAACCGCACGTTATACGCACGCAATGGTCATCTGACGCTTACATTTTGGGTAGAAACAAGCGAAACTGTGTCCACGGTGCGGCAATGTCGCGTTTGCCTTTGGTCATGCGTTCGTCTTGAAACTCAAGCGGATTGCGTGACGTAAACACGTATTGAAATACAGAATCATCTTCTGATGGTGGAGTTCATCGTTGTCTGTGATAGTATTGTGAGGTTTTTCTGGGTTTTCCCACAACATTCTAATCTGGTTCGTCGTCTTCTAATAAAATTGTATGCTATAATCACATCTTCATCATCACTTGACATTTTCCCAACCCAAGACGTGCTTTCGCGATGCTACTTGAAAGAAAACTGAAATGTTTTGTAGCTTGAATGTAGATTGTATGATGTGGACACATGTAACCTAGAAAAAACGCCTAGGGTAATATTATTTACAGAAGAAGTTTATTGCAAGTAAATCCATCTATAGGAAAACAGCGGAAACAAAGTTGTATAACTGCATGCCTTAATTCTGGTTTCTCCAGTATTATCAAAACACCCCTAAACAAAACATTTATTTCAGTTAAAAGTAATACTACTTAAATATATTTTTCACACACATTTTTATCTTTTTTTTCAATCATTTACTTTTAGTGCATAATTTAAAATTTCGTTTACATACTTTTCATTATATTATTTTTAAAGAAAATACACATACAGATTACACAGTCTCACAAAAAAAATGTTTGTCTGCGCCAAGGACTTCACTACTGTAACTAGGGGTTTTTGGGGTCGCTGAATCCGAATCCGACGTCCGTTTGACCTCATCAGGTCAGAGTCAAGGTCATTTGAAGGTCAAATTGAGGAAACCTAGAAAAATCTGAAAAACTTCATACAAAGGTTTTCAGGGTCGCTGAATACGCATCCGAGGTCCGCTTGACCTCATCAAGCCAGGGACAAGGTCATTTGAGGGTCAAATTGAGGAAAACTTCTGCTAAAAATCGGAACAACTTCATACAAACGTTTTCAAGGTCGCTGAATCCGTGGTCCGCTTGACCTCATAAGGTCAGGGTTAAGGTCATTTGATGGTCAGATTCTGGCCAGGACCTGACCTGGTCAGGTCAAGTGGACCTGGGATTCGGATTCAGTGACCCTGAAAACCTTGGTAAGAATTTTTTCCAATTTTTCCCAGAAGGTTTCCTCAATTTGACACTCAAATGACCTTGACCTGACTTGATGAGGTCAAGCGAACCTTGTATTCGGATTCAGCGACCCTAAAAACCTTTGTATGAATTTTTTCAGAATTTTATAGAAATTTTCCTCAATTTGATGAGGTCAAAGGGATCTCGGATTTGGATTCAACGACCCCAAAAACCCCTAATTACAGTAGTGAAGTTCTTGGCGCTGATACATTTTTTTTTTCTATATAATTTATATACCGTATTTTTTTTATTTTACCAATAATTCTGTATATATTAAATGTGCAAATTAAAATTCGAAACAGTGAACAATTTCGAGTTGCAATAACCCCATTGAAGACAATTGATCTAGTGCCAATTACTGCGTGCCAAACTTTCCTTGTTATAGTGCCAATTTTCAAAGAAAAATGTCTTGTTGTTATACTAGTTTGAAAATTATCAAATGTAAATAGTTATTTATTTCATTTTTACAAAATTATATATTTATTTTTTTTGTACATATTTAGGTGTCAAAGTATCAGTGTCTTTTTTTTTTAGGAAGAAGGAGAATGTTTAATCTAGTGTGTTTATTCTTAAATTTATCCAAAATTACAAAACACTATCATATTAAATCAATTAATTTTAGTTTTCAAAAATTAATAGACTACGATTTACACATTGTAGTTTTTATCAACAAATTATGGATAAATATGCTAGTTAAACAAATTCCTTTGAAATAAATAAAAACGTGGAAAAATATTTTTATTTTAGTTTTATAATTCAGATTTTTTGATGAAACAAAAATATGTTCTAATCATTTTTATAAAAAACGTCCTGAATATAATAAATAAATTTCACCACTCAGGTTCTTTATTTATTATTTAAATTAGTTTCTTGAAAAAATTTTAACGAAAATATTAGGTCAATAACCCGAGAAAATCGAATATTTTTTTATGTTGTATTTCAAAAATTTCTTATATAAAACAAAAACTTTTATTTCTGTGATGTTTGTATATATATTTTTTACTATTTTTAACATATCTGCGGATAATATAAAAATACAAAAAAAAAACAACATTGTGTGAGTAATTTGTATTGATTGTATTATTTTCTTCATCGGAAAAAATGGCTAATTAGTATGTTCTCTTTGTATATTTGATTCTATGATTTTAATGGATCTGTTTCTAACCATCTTATTTGATTATACCAACCGAAGTTAAAATACAAATATATACGGTGTGTCCCAAAAAGTTTTATACAAGTGAAGAAAAAATTCATCTTACATTTCACAAAAAAATTATAAAGATTTTAAAACATTTGCTGGAATACAGGAAAAATAAAAATTGATGTTTTAAGCCCGCCTTACAAGAGCAATCTAAACGGCCCGAATGAATTCGGCCTGGGTCCATTTGGCTCGAAGCCAAAAACAGGGCCCACAGCCGATCGAGCAAATCAGCCCATTCCAGTCGAGCAGAAAGTTGGGCGTTCATAAACGAGCAATCTTTACGTCTCTTAAGCTGGCAGAACAAAGTTAGCAGAATTAAAAATCAATGACTGTTCTGCTAGCTTTAACTTAAATGATCAGAACATGAGCAAAAAAATGGCCGGGATCCAACAGCTCGTTGAATGCCACTCCACGCTCCAAGCTTGCCCGTTCACAGGCCGTTGGATAGCGGAGGATTGGCGATCTTCGATCGGCGCCTTGAGTCCCGTCATTTGTCGGTAAATCAACACGATTCAAAGGAACTCAAACAGCGCGATCTTAAATGCATTGTGGAAATGGCTCGCCCTTGACTGTCTGTTAACGGGCAAGCTTGGAGCGTGAAGTGGCATTTCAACGAGCTGTTGGATCCCGGCTACAGAATGGCGCGATGGCTCAGCTTCATAGATTTTGGCTCGATTGGAAATCCATCCATGTCGCGTGAGTCCATGAGCCTATCCGACTTTTCCCACACACGATGAGATTTTGGTTTGGCTCGGTGCCATTTGGCCAAGAGTGAAGAGTAAAATATGTTCAAATTGTAATGGAGAGCAATATGTTCATTGAAATTGTTATTAAGTACCAAAAAATTATGCATACTAGTAGATTCGTGGTCTTCCCTGATAAAATTCACAAAATATTTCAATAAACACGTCAGCAATTGTTGGATTATTTATTTAATAAAGGAATAAGGAAATAATTAAAAATTGGTACATTAATTTTGATTGTATCACATTTTTACAAAAAAATTGATAACTTTCTTATCAAGTTAGCAGCAATTATATCCATAATAGATGTATCTAATAGAATTTTATTGCGAACATATAAAATGATTAATTACTAAGAAACTTCAACGTATCTATAGTCCCTTTCCAAACAGGTCCTTGTTCTTCGATTAAATTATTTTATGACATTTAGTGTTATAGCTTCACATATTTCTGTAATGAGTCAACCAAGATTATTAACATCTTGAAATGACCCCTTAAGGTATTTTTTTTCTTATAAGAAAATATGTCTAGAGGGATAATGTCTTAAGACCTTGGAGGCAAAAGAAACTCCATGTAACTTTCGATTACGTTATCGTTAAAAATGTGATATTTTTAATTATTGCAAATACTCATACATATTGATGTTAGATTTGACTTTTGTTTACAGTTTTTAATTATTTTCAAAGGACGCTATATTTATTTGACTAACATTTGTATACATTTTCTTATTCCTTCATTTAATAAATAATCTAATGATTGCTGACGTGTTTTTAAAATTTTTGTAAATTTTATCTCGAAAAGTATATATGATTGTTTTGTACTCCATTAGAATTTTAACATATTTTACCCTTTAGTCCAAATCATGGTTGTTTATCTTCCCTGCATGTATTCCAGCAAATGTTTTAAAATTTTTATAGTTAATAATGGATTTAATAAAAATACATTTTTTCCATTTGTATAAAACTTGTTGGTACACACAGTAGGTATATTTGAAAATTTATTTATATACCTTATTTAGAGGGACTTTTTAATTTATGATATTTTAAAAAATATACAATGGGAACTATTTAATTTGTTTAAATTTTAAGTTATCTCCACGATATTCTTCATATATGAAAAATCGAGGTAATCATGAATTTTGTATGAAAAATATTCTGGAAAAAAATATCTGATGATTAAGTACCTAAATTGTAGAAATCGCAAAATATGTTGAGTTTCATGTACTTAAATCTTGTAATTATAGAATATTAAATATAAAAAAGAGTTTTATTAAACAAAATATGTTTTTTTTTTACTTTTCTTTCCCTCCATTATAAGAAGGTCGTCAAATAATACTTTTTCGGAAAAAAATATCAAATAGAAATACGGTTTACTGATATTGACCATTTTTAACAGTTAATATTTTGTAATGAAATGGTAATATATGTTTTATTATTAATTATTAATATTAATTAATTAAGTATTAATAATAATGTATAGTCCTCAACTTTTTTTTTGAAATTTTTACTTCAAGAAATACAATTTTTTCGTTAACAAAAGACCCTGTAGAATAAAAATGGTTCAGTAAAAAACAAAATCCAAGTTTCCGCTATGTAGAATCAAATTACTCATCTTAGAATTAAGAATTAAGAAATAAAAGACACCTTGTATTATCGCGAAAACACCAGCTGTCTTTCAATTCGGATTGATCTATCAGCTTGGTGTTTTCAACGACGTAACCATAGATACGGATTGAAAAGCAAAGTTTGACAAAGTTCAACTTTCTCACGAGTGGGAAAAGTACTTTCCCCACATGTTGCACACTATACTTTTTCTACAACTGCACAAATTTAAAGAATACAAGTAATTTAACTTAATATTTATGTTTATGGTTAGCAAAACTAAAATAACATTAAAGTATCCTACCTCTTAACAGTTAAATAATTTTATTTTTGTATTTTTTCTCCATTCCATAAATTTTTCGTATGCCAATTCATAATTTTTTCTTGAAATTACCTGCAACAAATATAACGTTACTTTTGCAGCTTTTTCCAAGATCTCTGGCGGAGTATTATCAAAATCGTCAGTATCTATATTATTTATTATAAATAGGTATATGTCTTATTAAGATAATATTTATCAACGCACGATTGAAAACTACCTTAAGAATTTAAAACATCTATAATCTGATAGTTGTGACAACCATTTAAAGCTGAACAGCAGCCAATTAAGTTTTTGTCGATTCTCCATATAAACACACACAGAGATAGAGTGGCACCCCGATTTAAAACCCACTTTGAAGGCTGTCAGCAGTCTATGTGTCAGATGGAATATTTATACAGATAATTCAGAACATTATGACAGCAAAAACACAATACTCTTCTTCTTCTTTCTCCGGTTATGACTTGCATACTAGTTCATTTGCCAGTTCATAAAATCATATTAACCGTTTACTTTGATTTTAAGTTTCTAATGTTTATTAAAAAATATTATCTTTGAGAACACTATGACAGCAAAAACACAATATTTTATAAATATATTTCTTATTTCTGACTCTAATGGCAATTGATGATTCAAATTTATACGTTATATGAAAAGGCAACCCTGTACCCTGGACGTTCTTTCAGAACTGGCACTCCAATTTAAAGGGACAAGGTCACAGAAAGCGGCAATCGAAACATCAAAGGAAATGGGCGGAGCTTCATATCTGTAAGTCTCTAATCTGTGATCTGTGATATAAATATTTCTCACAGTATGAGCAATACATGGTTTTGAAATTAAGTAAGCTACTTTTCATAGCAGTTGAAGAAAAACACGTTTAGTTTTAAATAAGAAACAAGTGTCAAAATTAACTGTCGAAAATCAAGATAAGATATATAATATTTTACTGGGAGTAATCAAACTGCACAAATGATGTGAAATAAGTTAAAATCACAGCTCCCAAGAATTACACTAGAAAATGTCACACACTGCACCAACGTCTGGACTTCAAACAACTACTCCTTGGCCTATATGCCCCAACAGGTATTGAATTACAGAAGTCCAGACGCGGTTGGAACCCGAATCGTTTCGGGACTTAAACCAACAATTTTAATTTTGATACTAAAGAAGCCTGTAATTCTTAGACCGGTTTCGGCATTGTTGTGTCTCATCAGTAAGAAACAGACAAGATCGACAATCCTATCTCTAAAGGATGGCTGAAGGATGAATTCGACTTACCTGGTTGGAACCCGAATCGTTTCGGGACTTAACCCAACAACTTTGATTTTAAAGTTAAGATGGCGTTGGGCTCTCCTCCACTTACTTCGACTCAACCAGGCATCGTTTAGAGATACGATGTCGAGCTGGTCTACTTCTTACTGATGAGGCACAATAATGCTGAAACCGGTCTAAGAATAACAGGCTCCTTTAGTAACAAAATCAAAGTTGTTGGATTAAGTCCAGAAACGATTCGGGTTCCAACCGCGTCTGGACTTCTGTAATTCAATACCTGTTGGGGCATATAGGCCAAGAAGTAGTTGTTTGAAGTCCAGACGTTGGTGCAGCGTGTGACATTTTCTAATGTAATTCTTGGGAGCTGTGATTTTAACTTATTTCACATCATTTGTATAATACATGGCCCGAAAATCATGCTCTGCATCTGGAAGGACCAAAATGATGTTGTTTACTATGACCTGTTGAAACCTGGTGATCCCATTGCGGGCGATCGGCAATGGCTACAATTGATTCGTTTGTGTCGTGCAGTGCGCGAAAAACGACCGAAATAGGAGCAAAGACATAATAAAGTTATTCTTCTTCGTGACAACGCTCGGCCGCGACTTTGTTAGATGCTACAAAAGATTTGGAACTTGGATTGATAGGTCTATATTTACCATTATGCTGTAAATGGACGGGTGGAATATTTCGCTACGATAATCAGTCCCAAATTGTTCAGGCAGATATTTCATGAAAAAAATCTTCCAAATTTCATAGATTAACGAACATTCGAAATTGAATTGTCATAACTTTGAAAAATTAGCAAAAAAATTTCCATTTGTTCAACAAGTAATTTCTGACTAAATCATGTAAAGGTTCGTCTGCTTCTTGACAACAAATAAATGATGATTATGTACAACTCGTTTCTTTTCGGGAATCACTGATTGTTCCATGAAGTGTCCAACCAATTTTTGTTTTTGAATGTCGTTGAATAACTTTTCTTGAAACAATGAGGTGTGCATTATTTTGCCCTATCAACAAACTGGGCTTTCCTTTGATTATTAAGTCAGAAAAAATCCGGCGTAACGCAAGAATTTACGTTCATTTTTAATCACTTTGTATGTTTTTATGTTTTGACTTTGATGTAAAATTGAGAAATAAATAATTTGAATTGCTGTAGTTGCTTCTAAAAAGTATTGAATGTTCTCATAAAGCCAGGTATTTCACGACAAATTGCAACACGATTTGGCAGGCCACCGGTTCACTTCTTTCGCAGAAAATTGGCTCCAGACTTTGATTTCCTTAATATACGAGTTATTTTTCCGAGATGGAATTCTAAAACTTCCTGAGAGATAGAAGAAAGTAGTGCCAACGATAGAAATAGTAATTTATGTATCAAGAGAATTACAAGGCAATTGCAGTCCCTCGGGCCAGAGGCCCTCGGGATGCAAACTTTGCCTTCGGGAATTAAGGTTCATTAATTCCCTAGGTACATAGATTATTTTATTTCTGATCGATTTTAATAAAATAAGCAGCAATAACATTCACTAAATATAATGAAACACTGAGAGCAATATTCAACAAACGTCAAAATATCCTAACAACGGGAATTAAGCCTGACAACGGGAAATTAAGGCACCTCTAATATCCCAAGGGAGTTATGACCCTATTTATTGATAGCGTAACTATGATGATGTAAGCTTATAATACCCCGGTCAGGAATAAATACTTTAATATAATACTTAGTGGAGTCGTGAAAAGTGAAAAACCTCGAACGAGAGTGGCAATGAATCGGTTTTGATGGGGTTTTTTGCATTGTATTTCTAAAACCTAATACTAAAATGTTTATACCGGGTGTATCAACGATGCGTGCGTGGAGGATAGCTGCTTCCCTTTTGAAGATAGGAAAAAATGTTTCAAATAAAAGTTGTAGACAGCAATGAAAGCTATGTTCCAAAAATAACCACCAACATACAGGGTGTCCCATAAATGTGTGACTTATCAAAGTTATGTTTTTTTAAATGAAACACCCTATATATTTTTACTCGATTGAATTCCTTCGGAAGAGTGCTTCTCAAAAATATAGGGTTGTATGGGTTTATACCAGGTGGTTCAGGAGTTATGATGACATTTATGTCCCAAAATGGGTTCATTCAACACCAAATATCTCAAAATCAGTAACTAGGAATAACAAAAATTTTTCACCAAATATCCTCGAAAATGGTGTATTTTGATTTCATATGCATAATTTAACCGAATGGCACTTTTCCCATACAGGGGCAACCAAAACTCGGGATCATTTTTTTCTCAGTTTTTTCAAATGGAACACCCTGTATATAGTGCCATACCAGAATAGTCAACACTATGAGCTTCAAGAAAATGTAGGGTTTGCCTACTTGATTTTCACCGGAAATGCATCTAATTCTTAAGGAAAGTATGAAAAATGTCATAAAAGCAATAATGATATTTTTTTATTCAATGATGGACAAACATGGAACAAAATAATCTCAAAAAAATGTAAAAAACTGTCATTTTACAGTAGATGTTCAGACAACCACCCGTTTTGAGCTATGCATAAATTAAGTCTATCTACGACTTCAGTTAAAGTTGATCTTGTAGTAGAGCGTAGAAATCCTCTAATTCTATTTTTCCTTCAGCGTCGTTGGTTTGCCGCTAATTTATTTTTTTGCTCACTTCTTGTGTTTCACATTTTCTGTTTCCACAAACCTCTCCTTCGAAAACTCTCGAGTCGCATATCGAACTGCATACATTCTACTGGCTAAAAGCAGTTTCTGTAAGATCTATCCGGAATGTAGATCACTTTATCAATTATATCAAATCACCCTTGGAACATTTTAATGTTTCAGGAACTGTCAACAAAGATGACATTTTATTATCGAAGTGAATTTATAATTTAAACCTAATACTTGATGTACTTATATCATGTTTATCATTTCTTCGGTGGATAATTTCATTTCGAAACGAGAAAATATTAGATTTAAACTATAAATTCACTTCGATAATAAAATGTCATGTTTGTTGACAGTTCCTGTAACATTAAAATGTTCCAAGGGTGATTTGATATAATTGATAAAATGATCGACATTCCGGATAGATGTTACAGAAACTGCTTTTAGCCAGTAGAATGTATGCGACTCGAGAGTTTTCGAAAAAGAGGTTTGTGGAAACAGAAAATGTGAAACGCAAGAAGTGAGCACAGAAATAAATTAGCGACAAACCAACGACGCTGAAGGAAAAATAGAATTAGAGGATTTCTTCGCTCTACTACAAGATCAGCTTTAACTGAAGTCCTAGATAGACTTAATTTATGCATAGCTTGTTTGTTTGTTTGTTAATTTTAACGTCTCTTTTCTGACCTAATGGCCTAAACTGGACGGGACCTACAGCTTATCGTGGGCTCCGAACCACGGTCCTCAATCACCTTAAACCCAGGACTATGTCTTTGTCATGCAGGTGATCTACCGACTAACAAGTGTGTAATTGTGTCTCCAACCCCTTTCAGTTCCACGAGATATCCGATCTCATCCGGCCTGTTTACCGGCGTGAATGAAACTGCGTATGACACAAATACCTTTTTGCACTAACCCAAAGTCTTATCTGACTTTAATTCCACTTGAATACGGCAGGATTCGAACCTACTCCCCGAACACTGACCAAGCTGAATCGGCAGACGCCTTACCAACTTGGCCACCGTGTCCGGTTATGCATAGCTTAAAACGGGTGATTGTTTGAACATCTACTGTGAAATGACGGTTTTTTACATTTTTTTGAGTTTATTTTGTTCCATGTTTGTCCATCATTGAATAAAAAAATATCATTATTGCTTTTATGACATTTTTCATACTTTCCTTAAGAATTAGATGCATTTCCGGTGAAAATCAAGTAGGCAAACCCTATATTTTGTGGAAGCTCATAGTGTTGACTATTCTGGTATGGCACTATATACAGGGTGTTCCATTTGAAAAAACTGAGAAAAAAATGATTCCGAGTTTTGGTTGCCCCTGTATGGGAAAAGTGCCATTCGGTAAATTTATGAATATGAAATCAAAATACACCATTTTCGAGGATATTTGGTGAAAAATTTTTGTTATTCCTTGTTATTGATTTTGAGATATTTGGTGTTGAATGAACCCATTTTGGGACATAAATGTCATCATAACTTCAGAACTACCTGGTATAAACCCATACAACCCTATATTTTTGAGAAGCAATCTTCCGAAGGAATTCAATCGAGTAAAAATATATAGGGTGTTTCATTTAAAAAAACATAACTTTTATAAGTCACACATTTATGGAACACCCTGTATGTTGGTAGTTATTTTTGGAATATAGCTTTCATTGCTATCTACAACTTTTATTTAAAACATTTTTTCCTATCTTAAAAAGGGAAGCAGCTATCCTCCACGCACGCATCGTTGATACACCCGGTATATTAGAATTTGTTTATCTAATAGTTTATTGCAGACTTTCGAAAATGATTTTAAATTAATGATTAATCAAAAGTAACTGCAATAATTTTAATTATATTGATGAAAAAATATCATTATTTATGTTTTTGGGGTTGGTTAATATTGATTAAAGGCCGAAAATTGCAAATTTAGAAAAAGAGGAACCAAATAGTGGCCAGACACTGTAATCAGGTATCTAGATGTACAATAAACCATTTTAAGCTTGGGATGTGGCCGAAATGTCATGTTATAACAAACTTTTTCATTGGAATGACCGTTTTTTCAATATTTGACCCGAAAAAATAACATTACGGTTATAAATGCAACTGTATGCAATTTCAAAAATCAATATTTTTCATGCTATTGACCAAAAAAACAAAAATTTTGCGCAACTTTAACAGACCAAAACTTAAAAAATAATAATATCATAGGACTAAAACTTACTGGATAATGGCTAGATATTTTGCGTAGTTCTTAAAATTTACACCAGTTGGCGCACTAGTCAATGTAGACCTGTCAAATCATTGTTTTCATAGTTTCAAATACAAATAAACATTAGTCTCATGGGTTCAGTGATTATAATTCTATCTGTCTATCTATCTATCTATCTATCTATCTATCTATCTATCTATCTTTCTATCTATCTATCTATCTATCTATCTATCTATCTATCTATCTATCTATCTATCTATCTATCTATCTATCTATTTATCTATCTATCTATCTTTTTTTTTTTTTTTCTTTGGAGGTGTGTACGGATCAAAACTCATGTTTACCACACTCTGCCATGAACTGTGCCAGGTGGCTATGTGGGACTCCCTCCTTCCAGTGACATTTACGAAGGATAGCACCTCCTTCATAGATGCCTCTGGCCGAAGAGCCTTACCCACCAAAACCTGTCACCCCCTTCTTCTTCCACCAACCTGGAACCGCTCTTCGCATCTTCATCAGGAAGGGGCTGGTCCATCATCTATGGTCTATTCCTATTCATATCTTGGCGTTCTTCTACTTCCTTTACAGACATGATTGTTTTAATGTAGGCATGTGCGACTCTCCACGTTTTCTCATCTCGGAGCATCAGTCTTATCATATTACCGGTAGTCAAAGGAACTCCAATTTCTAAATTTGCCTGGTCTCGCTCCGTCTGCCATCTCCTGCACTGGAAAAGGGTATGCTCGGCCGTGTCGGTCATGTCGCAGTATCTACATGTGTCGCTGTTAGTCTTTCCGATCCGTTTCGTATAAGCAGTAAAAGACCCGTGTCCTGTTAATACCTGTGTCAGGTAGTAATCCGTGCTTCTGTGGCGACATTTGAGCCATTCCTGTAGGTCTGAGATAAGTTGTTTTGTCCATTGGGCAACTTCCTCGGTGTGTTCCCAAATGTCTTGCCATTTCCGAATGGTACTTTCTCGTTCTTCTTGTTTGGCGGTTTGGCGGTCTATCTATCTATCTGTCTATCTATCTATCTATCTATCTATCTATCTATCTATCTATCTATCTTTCTATCTATCTATCTTTTTTTTTTTTTTTTTTTTCGGAGATGTAAAAAATGCATCATGCACACAGCTCTTTACTGCGACTTGGACTTCAACCAAGTAAAACAACACCTCCTCCGAGAGAGACTGCCCCGGAACCGCTGCAAGCATATCATCAGGACAGCCCCGGTCTTATCATTTATGTCTCTACTCTCCTCATCCTCATCTTCAGACGGTCTATTTTAGTTTAGTTGTTGTCTTTGTCTTCCAAGTTATTGTCTCTCTTCCACCTCTTTTGCTTGCATTATACTACGGATGAATGTGTGTATTTTTTCCCAGGTTTTCTTGTCTTCTAATCATGAGGGTTACCATGTTGTGTATTAATACATTTGTTCCGATTTGTCTGTTTACAAGGTCTCTCTCTGTTTGCCATCTTGTACATTCAAACAGTGTATGTGCCACAGTGTCCACATTTTCGCAGTATATGCATACATCGTTTTCATTTTTCCCGATTCTTTTTGTGTATGTTTTAAACGAGCCATGCCCCGTTAGTACTTGAGTTAAAAAATATTCTGTTTTCCTATGTCTACAGTTTAACCAAGGGTCTATCTCTGGTATTAGTTGTTTTGTCCACTGTGCCACATTTTCTGTGTGATCCCACCTATCCTGCCATATTTGGATGGCTCGTTCTCGTTCTTCCCTTACCTATCTGTCTATCTATCTATCTATCTATCTATCTATCTTTCTATCTATCTATCTATCTATCTATCTATCTACCTATCTATCTACTACCAACACTCTTTACAATTCTTCTCCACCCAATCCTGTCCTTATATACACCTTTTTCTTCACTCACATCTATACATTGTTTGAGATCTCACGCAGTGTCACTATTTTCCTCGAAGGGAATGGTGTAAAAATACGCCTATGACATTCGCCCCACCTCCAGATTTCATTGCAGTTGACCGTTTGTCTCTATCTTTTATGTTGTTTGAGATCTCAAGCAGTGTCACTATTTTCCCCATAGGGAATGGTGTAAAAATACGCCTATGACCTCCGCCCCACTCCCAAATTTCATTGCCGTGGACCGTTTGTCTCTATCTTTTATGTTGTTTGAGATCTCACGCAGTGTCACTATTTTCCCCGAAGGGAATGGTGTAAAAATACGCCTATGACCTCCGCCCCACCCCCAGATTTCATTGCCGTTGACAGTTTATCTCTATCTTTTATGTTGTTTGAGATCTCGCGCAGTGTCACTGTTTTCCCCATAGGGAATGGTGTAAAAAAGGATGGTAAACATTCCCTGGGGTCCATATAACAACCCTTCAAAATTTCATCAAAATCGGTCGAACAGTTTAGGAATGCATAAGATACAAACATACATACATACATTAATTTTTATATATAAAGAAGATGAGGTTAAATTCTACCACTTACCTCTCAATTAGAGCTTCCTTCTTGCCTACGCATTTCGCATTTCGCATTTCGATTCTTTAATTCAATTTTCAGCTGATTAACGGTCCAGCTACCGTATTTATCGACCATTTTCAAAATATATTTTAGAAACCAGACAAAACAGTTCACGGATAATTTTTGACAGGTCTACATCTACAACAGCGCCACCGTGCGGGAGAAATTTTTAGAATATCCTGCCATTGTAGAAACATGCAAAACATGCCAAATGCTTTTTTTTCAAATACCACAGTCTAGATGGCGCTAAAAAATGGCGTAAAAAAATTTATTTTGTCTACAACTTTTTTTCTGCTTATGTTAAACGGTTCTGGATGGTCTTAAATGTTCCCAATATTGTTCTCTCATTAGGATGTTATATACATTTTTGTGGAAGTCATATTTTTCCAGATATTTATGCTAGAACGATACAGCACAAGGCCATAAAATTAGTTCATATCAATTTTTACGTAATACTAACGGATTTTCGGTTATATTTAAAAAACTTTTAGAAATGTACGATTTTTGTGGTGAAAATCGTAATTTTCCTATAACTCGGGAGGAGTTAATTTTCATGAAAAATTGTATTTAACATTATTTCATCAAAAAAGGATAGTTTATCGATTGCGCGAGTTTAGTCACATTACCTTTTTCTATGGTATAGTAGAGGGCGGAAAAGTAAAAGCGGTAAAAAATAACATATGAAGGCTTACATGCGGCAACTAAGAAAAAAACTGTATATGCCACTTTACATGGTTTGGATCTTTAAGTTTTCAAATTTTTTATTAGACCCAAAACATATCCAACCTAAAAATAGTATACATTACATAAAAACTAAAGTCTAAAGCTTTGTCTATATTATCATTATTAATCTGGGTGAGAATATTTTCAAAAATCTCTCCAGTTTCACATTCGATTACAAGTGATTCCCAAGGCTCTGTACCGCCACCAGCCATTCTGTCTATAGGTAATAAACCAGAACTACTGGCAACAGAAATCCTTGGTCGAGACCCTGGAATGTTAACTTTAATTTTTTTTGCAGGATTTCCAGTAGTAAGACTTGAACTACTCGACTCCCTTTTTAGAATATCTACGGGAGCTGAAATCGTAAACGATAATTTGTGGTGTGTTGGCCTACTAGGAAACAAATATATTTAATAATAGACCTACCTTTTCCAGAACTTTCTGCTATGTGAGAGCTAACGGAAGATTTCGGTAATGGAACGGTTCTCTTAGGATCATCTCTTGGAGATGATTGCTTAGCTCCGAGAGCTATAAATGAATCTGGTAGCTGTTGAGTAATTTTTGATTTGGGGCCCCTGGTACCAGGTCCACTTTTATTTCGTTCCATTTTTAGTATAAAATATAACTACTTTGATAAAAATGAATTTACTAGCGAATCGGTAAATTTTTAGGTTTTTTAAAATAACCTATAAAAATAAACGTCAAAATTTGACAGCTGTCAATCTTTCTTCAAGATATTCCATTCAGTTATACGTTAACAAAGAGATTTACTTAAAAAATTAAATAGATTACAATGAATTTTTCTTACTCCATTATTTTTTATAGGAAAAATGAAATATTAAGTATGTACTGATTGTACTGTCAAAAACACATTCCAAAAGGGAAAATGATAATTCGATCACTGCCAACTTCGTTCGAGGTATACATCTAACGGCACTCTACTAACTTTCAAAGCACCTTGAATAATCAAAAAGTTCGTACATTTTTTTTTTCAGCAAACGTGTTATTTAACTGCAAACGCCTTGTTTATTTAAACGTTACGTTGGGAAATTATGATAAAATTTACTGAACAATTTTCTTTAATTTCATGTAATATTGACAACCCATATTTATTGGTTACTATAGTATAATTTCAATAAGTAAATAAATTAAAAATACACTAATATGAGCCTATTTTATATTATTATTCATTGATTTGATATTTAATTAAAGGCAATGAAAACGACAAGATAATTACTTGTAGATATTTTTCCTTTCTTGTCACTATCAGTATAAATCACTTATCAATCTTTCCAGCATATCACGTATTAAATCATGTTCTTAATTTCTTGGTTTATTACAACCGATTATTAAACGATTATGCATGTACCTAGAAATTAAAAACAATCAATTAAAAGTGTAATAAAAAGGTGTGGGGTAATTTCGCTTCATAGAGTTTTCACTATGAATTCACGTCTTGTAATGGTTTTATGCTAAAGTCATTGAATAAAATATTTTATACTTGTTTTTTTTAATAATTTTTAACGCATCAATCATTTAGGGTCATTAGCGTTAATAAATACAATAAAAGTTGATAGATTTTTAATTTTGAACTTATCGTCAAGGGTAGCTTTGATGCAGGGGCGAATCCAGACTTCCGTTTTGGAGGGCCACGAAGTTATTTTTATGGTGAAGGAGGGCGTATGGGTATAACTGAACATCGAAATAGTATATTACATAACGAGTGCGTAAAGTGACACTTTTCACACGAGTGGGACAATCCCACAAGTGTGAGAAGTCACTTTCGCACGAGAAATGTACACTATTTTTCATACGACCACGCGATAATTTTACCAAATATTGTGAAATGTGACGGTTTTATTTGTGACACGTTCTATGTCTGTTTGTATTTAGTTTATATTATAAATAATGCTGTTTTATTTACAATCACTTTCGTAGTAGAGTAAATACAAATATTGATAATTAACATTTATTTGAAAACAAAACAATAACTATGAACATGTAGAACAGTTAGGAAAGTAACTTACACGTGTGTGGAAAGTACTTTCCGCACAAGTGTGGAAAGTGCCACTTTCCGTCGGAGTAGAGAGTGCGATATATGTTACTTTCCTATGTGGTTGTAGGAAAAATACTTTTTTGATTCAGATGGTAAACTCAACCCCAAAAACATCAGGTCCGGTCTTAAAAAAATTAGTTCGTTTGGCTCATATAAAAATTTCATCATGTATATGGTTTTTGAAAACTCAAATAAGGATTTTACAAAGTACACAAATATTTTTTCCCACACCATTACTCAATTTCTAATAAAAAAATCAATTTGACTATAAATTAAAAGTTTAGCGTCACAGCTTTTTTCCGGACGGGGCCAATTTAGCCTCTCTCCCTCTATTTTCGAGGTCGCTGACTCCCCTTCAAAACGGCCAAAAAGCACCACATGAAGGGGTTAAACACGTTTTACAAGGTTTCCCTTTAGAAAAACACATTTTCCACCCATTTTAGAGAATGCCGATATCGCTGTTAGATATCGCTTCCGACCAAACTGCTTTTTGGCCGTTTTGAAGGGGTAAAAACAGTTTTTTTACCCTCATATTGATATTGACTTTAGATTGAAAATGGTCCAAAAATCTAAAATTGATAGGAAATTGATTAATGCTAAATTGAAGCTAAAAAGAAAAATTAGTGATTAACCAATTGATATTGACTTTAGATTGAAAATGGTCCAAAAATCTAAAATTGATAGGAAATTGATTAATGCTAAATTGAAGCTAAAAAGAAAAATTAGTGATTAACCAATTGATATTGACTTTTGATTGAAAATGGTCCAGAAATCTAAAATTGATAGGAAATTGATTAATGCTAAATTGAAGCTAAAAGTAGAGATTAGTGATTAACCAATTAGATTGAAAATGGTCCAAAAATCTAAAATTGATAGGAAATTGATCAATGCTAAATTGAAGCTAAAAAGAAAAATTAGTGATTAACCAATTGATATTGACTTTAGATTGAAAATGGTCCAGAAATCTAAAATTGATAGGAAATTGATTACTAAATTGAAGCTAAAAAGAAAAATTAGTGATTAACCAATTGATATTGACTTTTGATTGAAAATGGTCCAGAAATCTAAAATTGATAGGAAATTGATTAATGCTAAATTGAAGCTAAAAAGAAAAATTAGTGATTAACCAATTGATATTGACTTTAGATTGAAAATGGTCCAGAAATCTAAAATTGATAGGAAATTGATTAATGCTAAATTGAAGCTAAAAAGAAAAATTAGTGATTAACCAATTGATATTGACTTTTGATTGAAAATGGTCCAGAAATCTAAAATTGATAGGAAATTGATTAATGCTAAATTGAAGCTAAAAGGAGAGATTAGTGATTAACCAATTGATATTGACTTTAGATTGAAAATGGTCCAAAAATCTAAAATTGATAGGAAATTGATTAATGCTAAATTGAAGCTAAAAAGAAAAATTAGTGATTAACCAATTGATATTGACTTTAGATTGAAAATGGTCCAAAAATCTAAAATTGATAGGAAATTGATTAATGCTAAATTGAAGCTAAAAAGAAAAATTAGTGATTAACCAATTGATATTGACTTTTGATTGAAAATGGTCCAGAAATCTAAAATTGATAGGAAATTGATTAATGCTAAATTGAAGCTAAAAGTAGAGATTAGTGATTAACCAATTAGATTGAAAATGGTCCAAAAATCTAAAATTGATAGGAAATTGATCAATGCTAAATTGAAGCTAAAAAGAAAAATTAGTGATTAACCAATTGATATTGACTTTAGATTGAAAATGGTCCAGAAATCTAAAATTGATAGGAAATTGATTACTAAATTGAAGCTAAAAAGAAAAATTAGTGATTAACCAATTGATATTGACTTTTGATTGAAAATGGTCCAGAAATCTAAAATTGATAGGAAATTGATTAATGCTAAATTGAAGCTAAAAAGAAAAATTAGTGATTAACCAATTGATATTGACTTTAGATTGAAAATGGTCCAGAAATCTAAAATTGATAGGAAATTGATTAATGCTAAATTGAAGCTAAAAAGAAAAATTAGTGATTAACCAATTGATATTGACTTTTGATTGAAAATGGTCCAGAAATCTAAAATTGATAGGAAATTGATTAATGCTAAATTGAAGCTAAAAGGAGAGATTAGTGATTAACCAATTGATATTGACTTTAGATTGAAAATGGTCCAAAAATCTAAAATTGGTAGTATATTGGCCAAAAACTACCACCAACTTGAGTTTTCTATAGCGGATGACGGTGAATTGTGGTTCGGGAAATGTTGTTGGAAAATCTGTTCTTCTATCATGGGTTAATAAGGTGGAAACTACCCCCTTAGAGCAAAAATCACTGTAGACCAATTTCCTTTGCGTTTTTTCAAAGGAATTCGATTGGTAGTCACTCACGGTAGTGTGTATGGAAGTTTGAAAGTTGTTGCAGAATTTATTACTTTTACTTAGCCGTCTTGATATTTGAATATATGAAAAAACCTTTTTTTTTATTTCGAAGTTGTAATAGCGCGTAAAACTTGCGAATCATATAGACTAAAAGAAGAAAAAAATTATCCAAATCCAAATATGAAAAAAACTTTTTTTTTTGCGATTATTTTTTTTAATTTTTAAATTAGATGTTTTCGTAATGTAATAGTTTGTAACGTCTTGAAATAGAGCCTAAAAACAGTGTGTTTGGTTTAAATCGGTTGATATCTTCCGATCGCGCATATGCCCCAAAATTTGCCGAAATATTGAAAATTTCTTATTTTTACGCCCACCAAAAAAAGTGGAATGAACTTTACATGTGAGTATACTACCCCTATGGATTTTGAGCCGCTGAATCCCAATCCAGTCTCGGAATTTCCCCTGAACCCCCCAGTTTTCCCCTAGCCTAGAAATTTCAGTATCTGTGAAAGCAATTTCGATCTACGAAAAACGATAATGTTTTCACGTATCTCGAGTCGCATAGTTCTAAACTCACTGTAGAATTTCCCTAGACTACCTCAGAATTCCACTAGCCAAGGGGAAAAAGTGTTAAGCTGAGCAAAACGTGTGATTTCTGGAAGATTCGGAATAAATTTCGTCGAAGCTGAGGAAACAGAGGAACCACAAGATAATATCAGGAGTTTTGACTGTTTTAAAATTACTAAAATGGTCGATGTAAGTAGTGAAAAGCTTCCAGATGACCTTATTCAGTGTTTAATTGGAGGAGCGCAGATAACTGTTCTTATAGACTCTGGATCCAAAGTGAATATTATTAAGGCTGAAGATTGGGAATTATTTGGTTGTTAGTTGTTTGGGACATTACGTCAGGAACTAAGGAGGTGCTAAAGGCTTACGCTTCTGGAAACCCACTTAAAATAAAATGCAGATTCCATACAACTATTAATATTCCGGAGCGTCATGAAGTCATCACTACATTTTATGTTGTAGAAAATGGTGACATCTCCTTAATTGGGAAAGATACAGCTAAACAGTTGGGCATTTTAAAACTAGGTAAATAGGCTTACGGTAGCAACACCTTTTCCAAAAATAAAAAATATTCTTGTAAGACTTACTATAGACCCTAATGTAAAACCAGTACAGCAGCTCGTACGAAGAGTTCCATTATCAGTAGAAAAGCAAGTGGAAGATAAATTGGAAGAAGAACTCCGAAACGACATAATAGAAAAAGTCACGGAACCTAGCGCTTGGATATCACCCATTGTGGTAATTTTTAAATCAACTGGTGATATTCGCATCTGCGTCGACATGCGCAGAGCCAACGAAGCGATTCTTCGCGAGAACTATCCATTACCGACCTTTGATAATTTTATGACCAAACTAAGAAATGCAAAATACTTTACTCGCCTCGATCTAATCAGCGCATACCACCAACTAGAATTAGAAGAAGACAGCCGACCTATCACTACATTTATCACGCATAAGGGCGTATTTCGTTACAAGCGCCTTATGTTTGGAGTCAATTCAGCCCCTGAGATTTTTCAAAGGATTTTTGAGGCAATGTTAGCGACTTGTAAAAATAGTCTAAATTACCTTGATGATATTATCGTCTACGGTGCTACAGAACTGGAGCATGATACTTGTCTCCAGGAAGTAATGAAAATCCTGGATGAGAATAACGTTCAATTAAATAAAACAAAATGCCTCGTTAAAGTTAGAGAATTAGAATTTTTGGGTCATAAATTATCAGACAAGGGTATTGAAGCAGATGAAAGGAAAATAAAAACCATCATGGAATGTGCGCCCGAAAACAAAGAGGAAGTTCGCAGTTTTTTGGGCTTAGTAACGTATTTGGGAAAATCTCTTCCCGATTTAGGAACAGAAACAGAGCCACTACGACAGCTAACCAAAAGTGATACGAAGTTTGAATGGGATGAAAACCATGACAAGCACTTTAAACGAATCAAAGAGGCTTTAGCAAAACTTCCAACATTAGCGTACTTCGACCCAGAACGACGAACCAGATTGATAGCCGATGCCAGTCCCGTAGCTCTGGGAGCAGTTTTGGTACAATTTGATAGTCAGAATAACCCAAGAGTAATTTCATTGCAACTAAGAGCCTTTCAGAAGTAGAAAAGCGGTACTCTCAGACAGAAAAAGAAAGCCTAGCACTGGTGTGGGCAGTGAAACGGTTTTATTTTTATCTCGCTGGTCTAGACTTTGAACTGGTGACTGATCACAAGCCCTTAGAAACCATCTTTAAACCAACGTCCAAACCACCAGCACGTATAGAAAGATGGTTACTCAGACTGCAATCGTTCAAATTTAAAGTGATGTTTCAACCTGGAAAGTCTAATATTGCAGATTCAATATCGAGATTGTGTAAATTGCAAGAAGAACTGTCATTTGATGCGAAAGGGGAACAACATGTATTCTCCATTGTAGAAAGAACCTTACCTGGCACTGACAATATCACAAGTTATTTCTCAGAGTAGACTAGACAAACAATTACAAGAGGCAGTGAACAAACTGATGAATGATTCTTGGAACCCAACTGACAAAAATATATACTTTCCATTTAAGGCAGAGTTATCTACGATGGGACCAGTATTACTCAGAGGTAATCGACCGTTATACCCGAATCTTTAACTAGGCAAATCTTGGAATTAGCCCATGAAGGTCATCCTGGAGAGACGGTAATGAAAAGACGACTCAGGGCAAAAGTATGGTGGCCCATGATAGATAGGCAAGCAGAACAATTTGTAAAACAGTGCCGTGACTGCCTGATAGTTACTCAACCAAGCAAACCCCCACCAATGGCTAGACATAAATTCCCACAAGGACCTTGGCAAAGCCTGGCCATAGACTTAATGGGCCCACTACCAAATAAAGACATGCTGTTAGTGATTATAGACTACTACTCAAGATATCAGGAAATTAAATTTCTGAAGACCACAACGTCTTCAATCATCATAGAACAATTGATGGAAATGTTCTCGAGACTTGCTTTTCCTAAAAGTATCAGGGCAGATAATGGTAGACAATTTGTAAGTGATCAGTTCAAACAATTTTGCAGCGATCATAATATTGAACTGATAAAAACGCCACCCTACTGGCCACAAGCAAATGGAGAAGTCGAAAACCTGAATAGATCCATTCTTAAACGACTCCCAAATTGCTCACGCGAACACTAACGACTACCAGACCGAAATTAAAAAATTTATACTCATGTATAACGTTACTCCACACGGCACAACTGGAAAGTGTCCCTCTCAGCTAATGTTTGGTAGAAACATTAGAGATAAGATTCCTTCCATAGATGACCTTATAAGCTTCGATGGTGATGAAGAAGCCAAAGACAATGATATTCTCAGAAAGCACATCGGAAAGGAAAGAGAAGATAAGGCAAGATGCGCAAAGGATAATAACATAGAGCCAGGCGATATAGTAGTTATACAAAATACAAAAACTTCCAACAAACTACAAAGCAGGTTTGAAGAGAAAGAATATACAGTCTTAGAAAGAAAAGGTAATGAATACACAATTATAAGAGACGGTAAAACATTCAAACGACACGCCACCCACCTTAAGAAAATTCCACCATCAACTACAGTTCCAGACGAGCCACCCGAGGATCCTACCAGCGAAGCTCATGTGTCGGGGGAGCGGGTACCAAACCAGACACGAGAAGAATCACCGTCATCACCAAAAGTACCACCACTCAAACTGAAAAAAAAGGAGGGATTGTGGAACCTGATACCGAAGGTATGATTCACCCCAAGCGGTGATAGCATCGACATCGGTGATGATAGGCAGTCATAGATGAATAGCGGGCGATGATATATCGTATATAGAAAAGTGTATATGTATTGTTACTTGTTTATTGTAATAATTTCAATAAAAACTGTTAAGTGTTAAGTGTGCCTTTTATTGAATTAGAAGGGTACCACAGTTACCTAAGACAATTTTCTATATTTTTCCCTAGGCTAGGGAAATTCTGAAGTAAGGTGGAACATTTTGTACGTCAGATATGAATTCAGGAACTCAAAATACGAAAATATATAAGCTTTCTTGCGTAAAAATAGAACCTCCAGAAATCACAAGTTTGGCTCAGCTTAACACTTTTTCCCCTAGGCTAGTGGAATTCTGAGGTACTCTAGGGAAATTCTACAGTGAGACTAGATCGGGTATTTAAATCAGTTTGGCTCTGGTCTATAAAACCAAATTTTCTAATTGATGAAATGTTTATCACTTTTTATTACACATTCAAAGAGGGAAAAACAAACCGTAATCCATGAGTAGATTCACCGGATCGGAGAAAGGTTTTGTATCCATTTCCACGTATATTTACTTTAATGGTTTATTATAAATAAAATTTCATGTTAGATGGTAGTTACCATTGAAAAAAAATCATAATTGTTGTATCAATAAATAAGAAAATGAGAAAATAATCAATTACGTGGAATATTGCGTTAGAACTGTTAAATTAAAGGTTATGGTAGTTGTTAGAAGTGTTTATAAATTTTAAATTAGTCCTTTCACAATGATCTGCAGTAAAAAACATAATTGCATTTAATGAGATAATGTTGAACAACGATTGGAAGTTCTTTTAAAATTGTTCCTTCTACTCCATCTAGTAAAAGATAATTTGGTAATTGTGATAACATTTTATAGGTGGAGAGATAGTTCTAGATCGTGAGAACTAAGAAAATTAATGGTAGCTATTAAAAAAATTATATCACGGTATTGAAAGTAATTTATTGGTAATGATTGATTGGAAATATTGTTTTTTTTTACAATAATGGTAAATTTGCGGTATAATTTAATGTAAGTTAACTATTTTTAATGGGTTGTTTATTTCGCTTTTAGTGCTTAATATTCGAGAGCCTTATACAGTAATTGATCTAAGCATAAAACCATTTATTTTTTAAAAGTAACTTGTCTAACAAATATTTGTTTTTATTGACATTTTCTAGCCGTAACATTGCTCACTGGAATCGTCAAGTTTGATTGTCTTTGTTTCAATATTCTGATTTCTTTCTTCTCTTCTTGCTCTTCTCTGTTAATATTTTCTTCTCATGTTCAACTGCAAGTGCGAACACAAGCACAGCGTATGAATATTTTCCTAGCCCCCACTACTGAAGACAATATTTGTCTAACTCCTACTTCCTACTTCCCACTTCAATTGCAGAACAAAATGATCCCGCTTTATGCATGCCACGAATACCCACAAAGCCACTTGTCGGCACATCTACAAGCCGCCAAAGCCGATCAAAGTAACCTGTCGGCATATCTGCGCATTTTGTTTCTGCAATTGAAAATGGAAGACTACAACCACACTTCCATTATCGCCTCTTATGCGTGTAACCTCATGGCCAGTTGGCCCAAGTGGAGTGGTCAAACTCTATTCAAATCTAATATGCGTTATAGAAATTAAAATGTAAATTCATATCAAAGAAAGTTAACCAATATAGATATTTTACGCCATTTACCCCTATTAGGATCTGCAGTTAAGTGTTTTCGACATTAAAGTACTCAAAAATATTCAGATGCATCAGCATTTCTTCTATGGCCGGCATCCTTTGCTGATTTTATATCTTTTTTTCATTCTCATAAAGCAGTGCGTTCAACTATACCAGATGTGATTACCCACTCCAGCATTCACTGTAAGGTTCTATATAATTAACACTGCTTTTCCTAAAGTGGCACTGGGAAACAGTGACAAAGTCCACACAGAACACTAGGCAAATGACCAGTAGTAGTTGATGCCGTTGACACAGAAGTTTAAGCTTGATTAACACATAATAGTATATTAAGCAACGCATTTCATATTGCAATATCTGGTCACCGAGCTTCGCTCTTAATATTCAAATCTACATTTTTAAGCAGCCCAATGAGTATATAATTTAAGTATATTTATAACATGACAAATTATTAATTAATTCGCGAAAATCACGGAGTGGGCGACATTTACTTGAACTACTGAAAGGAAGATAAATAAAAAGTTGATTGGCGATTGGCTTGAAAGTAGGCGGGAAAATTAAAAAAGCTGTCTGTGTTAAATTTCAATTGGCTGCAGATGTTGTTGACGTTTATCAACTGCTTGTCACAGAGGTTAGTTAAATGCATTAAAAGTTGCCTAGTTTCTGGAGATTTCACCCTTTTAGGGCAACATCTACTGACGGTTGATCTTCGCGAATTGTTACGGCGGACAGGCCCCGTTTCCGGGACGGGCAACATCAGCGTGTAGGGCACACGTCCCGTCAACAGAAGATCGCTCAGCTCACTCTATTTATCACTATATAAGAAAAACTCTATGTTCAATTGATTTTATTATTTATTGATCTGCTGTGAAGGAAAATTATAGGTCTGATATTCATACCTGGGTAAAAACCTCCAAAAAAACCTGTGACCAGACTCTCGACGTGTGGCAGATATTGATATCATATTTTTTTAAAGTTTTTCAGTTACAAAAATAGTTCATTCGTACATTACATTAGAATTGGAAAATACAAAGTCACAATCAACCTTAAAATGTACTATGAAAATAGAGAATTTTAAATGTCTCTTTAAAGTTTCTTGTAAAATAAAAAATTGAAATCTATGTTAATAGTACACGTGTACAAGCATTCATTATTCTTCTCTCTCTCTCTGTGATAATGAAAACTTAGATCTTTGTAATAAATAAAGAAAAGTACGATACGTGTGACATTTTGACATTTGTTACATTCTGACGGGTGTCATATTTTGACATTTGTTCATTTTGACAGTTGTTACATTCTGACATTTATCACATTTTAACAGTTGTCACGTTTTGACAGGTGTCACATTTTGACAAGTGTCCATTTTAACAGTGTTACTCTACATTCCTATAAATATTTACCTAAACCCATGATTTCTGAAATTGAATTGGTAACGTTGTATTTTCAACTTTGAATTTATGGGATGGCTGTCATTTGACAAGCAAATTATTTATGTCCGTCAAATGAACCTTTCCTTTTTTATACTTTTCAGGTTTATTCTGGTTATAAATTGCTACTTGGGCTTTTGTAGAAAAGTTATATATGCGTTTGTACTGGAAAAATATGTTAGATAACCGTTTCAACGCACTGAATATTTGTTTGTCTTGGGAGTGAGTATCCCAACATATATTTTTTCATAAAAAAATGTGAAAAATATTTTTCCGCGCAATAATTTCTATTGCTAAGGATATTGATTTTATCATGTTTTATAGCATCTATGAAAATTTCATGAAAATCCCAGTCGGCCCCATTTTCTTAACGTTTACCCAGAGATGTGCTTGTCATAAGTTGTCAAAATGTGTAGGTCATTATGGATAAAAAGCGGCAAATTTAAAATTGAATTATTTTAGATTGAAACGCCAGAAATTAAATAAAGGCAAACCTTTTTACTACTATACTATACAGAAGAAAGGAGTGCAGTATTTAATTTGTAGAACGTAGTACAGGTTCAAGAGGTAGAAATTTTATTTTTACCTCATCCTTCAATGCTTATTTGTAGTTAAAATTTAAATTTTATCTGATCGGCCTAATATAGTTTTTGTCTAAATTTAATCTTGTTTCCATGGTTTTTACTGTAATAAACCTGTTCTTTTGATAGATAAGTCAGACTTTACTTATTCATAGCCGTATCGTATGTATTTTAATTGATTCGGAATTTTGTATTAATATATATTTCAAAATGACTTCATTCTAAAAATATTATCAGTCCTCCTAAATCCTTGAAGGCAGAATTATTAGTAATAGCAAGGCAACATAAAAACAAATTCAAACAATATATTATAGATGAGATGGCCCGAGAAAAAGGAATTAAAATTCTCAGATTGCCTCCTTACCACGCAGAGTTAAATCCCATTGAACTGATCTGGTCACAATTATTAAAAGGTTATGTTTCTCAAAACAATACAACATTTATATTTGTTTTTGAAGGCAGTTTCAGATGTAAATAGAGAACATTGGGGAAAATGCATTGATCATGTTAAAAAGGTGGAAAATTCATTTAGGAAAGTGGATATATCAATGGAAAATTTAATATAACCTATAATAATAAACCTAATAATAAAAGACAATTATAGTGACACCAGTAGTTTTAGTGAAGACAGTGACTTTTAAAGATAGTTCTTGAACTAACTTTTTTTTTAATCTTTGAGTTTAGGTAAGTACTGAAACGTTACTTTTAATGCCAAGAGAATAAAAAAAGTTTAATCCCAACATATAATCCTCCTTGTTATTTATTGGTTAAATTTAATTCGTTCAGTGTTAAAGTGTCAGATGCATAAGGTTTATTTTTATTTTTCATAAATAATATAACTTCAAAATTTATTCTACGAAGTGCGTATATATATATATATATATTTTATATGCTGTGACCTTATTTATATTATAGAAACTTATTTTGCAAAGTACTCCTATGGAATGTGACGTTATATCCCCACTTTTACTGCGCTCCTCTCTCCTTTATAGTATATATTATTATAGAAACAGGTTATATTATCTCTGTGTTGTCTGCCGTTGCTAGGAAATAAAACTAAAAGCTTAACTTTGTAGTGACGCTTTCACGTCTATACATTTATGACACATAATGACAGTTGGTTAGTTTTTATTTATAACCTCACTTACAAATTTCTGGCACAGAACAATCAGCACCAAGGCATCGTTCCATAGTTCATCTCTCCGTTTACCTCGTCCCAAGATCGAAGTTTCATCACCCAGCGACGAGGGAACAAATGAATTGTTTATCATTCATTATTATATATCAAATACTATTAAACGAGCAAGGTTTGTATGTATGTATGTGTGTGTGTGTGTGTGTCCAGAGGATCTCGAAATCCACTCGTCAGAATTCAATGAAACTTTCAGGGTAGACTAATTCCTATCTAAATCGGCAAAAAATGTAGGTCTCATGTCTGTGAAAATTCGATCTTCCGAGATATTTACAAGAAAAGTTAAGTTTTCAGTTTTATTTCCTAGCAACGGCAACTTGTTTCTATAGTAATATACTATAAAGGAGAGAGGATATAACGTCACATTCCATAGGCGTACTTTGCAAAATAAGTGTCTATAATATAAATAAGGTCACAGCATATAAAATATATATACCCACTTCGTAGATTAAATTTTGAAGTTATATTATTTACAAAAAATAAAAATAAACCTTATGCATCTAACACTTTAACATTGAACGAATTAAATTTAACCAATAAATAACAAGGAGGATTATACGTTGGGATTAAACTGTTTTTAATCTCTTGGCATTAAAGTAACGCTTCAGTACTTACCTAAACTCAAAGATTAAAAAAAAAGTTAGTTCAAGAACTATCTTTAAAAGTCACTGTCTTCACTAAAACTACTGGTATCACTATAATTGTCTTTTCTGAGGTTTATTATTATAGGTTCTATTAAATTATCCATTGATAGTGGATATACTTTTCAAAATGAATTTTCCACCTTTTTAACATGATCAATGCATTTTCCCCAATGTTCTCTATTTACATCTGAAAATGTTTTATTGTTTTGAGAAACATAACCTTTTAATAATTGTGACCAGATCAGTTCAATGGGATTTAACTCTGCGTGGTACGGAGGCAATCTGAGAATTTTAATTAGTTTTTCTCTGGCCATCTCATCTATAATATATTTTTTGAATTTTGAATTTGAATTACTAATAATTCTGCCTTCAAGGATTTAGGAGGACTGATAATATTTTTAGAATGAAGCCATTTTGAAATATATATTATTACAAAATTCCGAATCAATTAAAATACATACGATACGGCTATGAATAAATAAAGTCTGACTTATCTGTCAAAATAACAGCTTTATTACAGTAAAAACCATGGAAACAAGATTAAATCTAGACAAAAACTATATTAGGCCGATCAGATGTATTAAAATTTAAATTTTAACTACAAATAAGCATTGAAGGATGAGGTAAAAATAAAATTTCTACCTCTTGAACCTGTACTACGTTCTGCAAATTAAATACTGCACTCCTTTCTTCTGTATAGTATAGTAGTAAAAAGGTTTGACTTTATTTAATTTCTGGCGTTTAAATCTGAAAGAATTCAATTTTAAATTTGCCGCTTTTTATCCATAATGACCTACAAATTTTGACAACTACTGACACGCACATCTCTGGTTAAACGTTAAGAAAATGGGACCGGCTGGGATTTTCATGAAATTTTCGCAGATGCTATAAAACATGATAAAATCAATATACTTAGCAATAGAAATTTTTGCGCTGAAAAATATTTTTCACATTTTTTTATTCTACAAATGCCCAAGTAGCAATTTATAACCAGAATAAACCTGAAAAGTATAAAAAAGAAAAGGTTCATTTGACGGACATAAATAATTTGCTTGTCAAATGACAGCCATCTCATAAATTCTAAGTTGAAAATACAACGTTGCCAATTCAATTTCAGAAATCATGGGTTTAGGTAAATATTTATAGGAACGTTGAGTAACACTGTTAAAATGGAGACTTGTCAAAATGTGACACCTGTCAAAACGTGACAACTGTCAAAATGAACAAATGTCAAAATATGACACCTGTCAGAATGTAACAAATGTCACACGTATCGTACTTTTCTTTATTTATTACAAAGATCTAACCTAACCTAAAGCTAATCTTTTTTTTTTGGCGGGTGGAAATGCTTTATGCACATCGGGTAAAGGTTCTTCCCTTCCCCGATAGTGTGAGACTACCCCTTACGGTTACTCACTAAAACCACTCCACTGAAACCACTATGCCCTATACGCTGATGTTGCCCGTCCCGGAAACGGGGCCTGTCCGCCGTGACTATTCGCGAAGATCAAGCGTCAGTAGATGTTGCCCTAAAAGGGTGAAATCTCCAGAAACTAGGCAACTTTTAATGCATTTAACTAACCTCTGTGACAAGCAGTTGATAAACGTCAACAACATCTGCAGCAAATTGAAAATTAACACTGACAGCTTTTTTAATTTTCCCGCCTACTTTCAAGCCAATCGCCAATCAACTTTCTATTTATCTACCTTTCTGTAGTTCAAGTAGATGTCGCCCACTCCGTGATTTTCACGAATTAATTAATAATTTGTCAGGTTATAAATATACTTAAATTATATACTCATTGGAAAATGTAGATTTGAATATTAAGAGCGAAGCTCGGTGACCAGATATTTTTATTTTTGATATACACATGTACACAAGCTTCAATATATATTTTTACATCTTTAAATTTATTTATCTGCAACGGATCTTTAAGAGATTTTCTACAATCGATCTACTCATAGTATTCGGTCATGGACACTCAAATACAAATACCAACCGAACACTATAAACTTTTCTTGTAAATATCTCGGAAGATCGAATTTTCACAGACATGAGACCTGCATTTTTTGCCGATTTAGATAGGAATTAGTCTACCCTGAAAGTTTCATTGAATTCTGACGAGTGGATTTTGAGATCCTCCGGACACACACACACACATACATACATACATACATACATACAAACCTTGCTCGTTTAATAGTATTTGATTCTGTTATGATACGAGTCCAAGTTTAAAAAACGAATCGCGCAGCGATGAGTTTTTTAAAGGACGAGTGTCATAACAGCTATATGAAATAAGTTGCTTATAATACTTTTTATATTTTGCCATTTTATTAATTTTTTAATAAAGGACCCCGCACAAAAGGATAGGATTTTGCCGTTCGGTCGAATTGGCTGATTTTTGAAGCAAGCCAATTACTCATTGAAATATCGTTTTTGATTTATTTTATTATCTAGTTATATGTTTTCGAGGTCGCTGAGTTGGAATCTGATGTCAAAATGACAGAATTGACAGTTGACAGCTGTCAATTAGCTGTCAAGTTGACGGAAAAATACAAAAAACTTGAAATAATGATGAGACCATATGTTTTCGAGGTCGCTGAGCTTGAATCTGATGTCAAAATGACAGAATTGACAGTTGACAGCTGTCAACTAGATTCAAGCTCACCGACCTCGAAAACATATGGTCACATCATTATTTCAAGTTTTTTGTATTTTTCCGTCAACTTGACGGCTAATTGACAGCTGTCAACTGTCAATTCTGTCATTTTGACATCAGATTCAAGCTCAGCGACCTCGAAAACATATGGTCTCATCATTATTTCAAGTTTTTTGTATTTTTCCGTCAACTTGACAGCTAATTGACAGCTGTCAACTGTCAATTCTGTCATTTTGACATCAGATTCCAACTCAGCGACCTCGAAAACATATAACTAGATAATAAAATAAATCAAAAACGATATTTCAATGAGTAATTGGCTTGCTTCAAGAGGTTACGTTATAATGGAGAAATGGACCTTTGGAGCTCGATAGCGGCCAAAATATAGACTTTGGACCTTGGTGCCCATGGAAAAAACCTACAACATATCCAAAAATCAGCCAATTCGACCGAACGACAAAATCCTATCCTTTTGTGCGGGGTCCTTTATACTTTGCATATTATAGAGAAGTTTGCTTTAAAAAAAATGAGTTGGTAGCACTGTTGTAAAATTTTTAAAATTTGACAGATTTGAAATTTAATTTCAATTATCAGTATGTCAATTCATGTCATTTGTTGATTCATATTACCAACCGTATAATACAAAAAGTTGCGTACTCTAATGAAACATTAGAGTTCTAAAATGCGTATCATAACGTAAAATGTTATAGATGCAAAATATAAAAATTATTTTAATTGTTAATGACCCAGTCAAACAAAAAAGTAGTGAAATAAATACAACCCTATTTTATGGAATTTAAAAAATATATAAACGAGCATTTAAAATGTTACAATACCGTTTTACAAATTGATCCGGAAAACATTATACCTATACAAAATCACTCTGTATTATTAAAATTTAAATTATATTTCTACATATTATCTTATTGTATCGAAGCGGAATTCTAAACTTATTGCCCTAATTCTCCGTTGCACGCATCAACATCAAGACTCATCATCTTAAAACGATCTTTAAGCGTATATTAATTTAATAAAAATGTGATGATATTGTTCTCGTCTGTATTAGTCTTCGTCTTGACCAGAGAGCACTAGAGCCTGCGTTTAAATTCTCATAAATAAAACGCTAACAATCTACTTGTGACAGCTTGTTAAGTTCTAACCACAGGTTAGGTTATAATTAATGGTCGACGTCAGAGTGTAATTGTTGACTCGTCGCTATTTTACCCACCTTGATACCTCTACGGCCATTTGTTAACGATATTGGGGGATATCAGGTGTTTAGGTTGGTATTTTTTCCTTATCAGCTTCAATTAATTACGTCATAGGTATACCGCGTTCCAGCCAATTTAATATAAAGTTGTTAATTTTTATTTTAACAGAAACTTATCATAACTTGATCCTTTTATATCGTAATGTTATTATTTATAAACGAAAATAAAGTATACATTTATCTACTATTGTTTTAATTGTCGGTCAATTTATATTATTAGGAATGTTCTATAAAATTTTTTAATGACAATAAAGCATATTCTCTCTCTTAATATCTTAACTTTCATTTTGTCACCTCCTGCCGCCGAAACCAATAAAGATATTAACACGCGGTCTTCATCAAAATATTTCTACATCTTTTCTTAATATCTCCTCAAACAATTAAAGATTTACAACTATTAGTTTTACACTAATAGTTTAACAAAATGACAGAATATTATAACGGCGAAAATCTAAACTAGAATCACCAAAACATCATCAACAATTATAGATTACGTAGTCTCCGATTTTAAACCCGCTGATGTTGAACACCAAGTAATTAGCTCAGGTCTTTCGGACCATGAAGCAGTTTTTGCCAATTTTGCGGTACCACGCGCAGCCCCAAAAAATGTCAGTCAGTTGGGTAGAATTTTCTCTCAGCGTAATTTTGAAAAATTTTATAACTTGTGTCTAGCTACCAATTGGAATGGTCTTTCTGAAGATATTAACTCTAAATTCTTGGACTTCCTAAATAAAATAATTAAGTGTTTCAATACAGCATTTCCCCTTCGCCCCATTAAAACTAAACGTCATCAACCTTGGACAACTAAAGGAATAAGAATTTCTTCAAAAAATATGAGGTCACTTATGTATATATGTATCGGAAAATTATCAAATCTACTAAGAAAAACTATTATAAAAATTGCAGCTCAAGAGCTAAAAACTCTTCCAAAGAAACCTGGTCTATTATAAATGACTTAAGAAATAAAACCCGTTCTTCAAACACTGTTAATCCTAGTCCTGATGAACTAAACAATTATTTTGTTAATGTAAGTAAGAATATCAGCTCTAACATAGCTCCGGGCCAGGATGCTCTCTCCTTCCTCCTACCTACTAAAAGGGTCACTAATAGTTTCTTCCTAGGGCCAGTAGATAAGCACGAACTAGTGCAAACCATAAACAGCATTCAAAATAAATATTCCTGTGGAAATGATGGCTTGTCCACTAAAATATTTTCCAATATACCTGATGTAGTAATTAACATTTTAACTTCGCTGATTAATGAATCCTTCGAATCTGGTATCTTTCCGAGCTGTCTAAAAACAGCTATAATAATGCCACTTTATAAGGGCGGCGACAAAACCAAAACTTGTAACTATAGACCTATTGCTCTATTACCTACCTTACCGAAGATAATAGAAAGGCTAATGAAAAATCGCCTACTGCCCTTTCTTTTCAAACGAAACATCATAACACCTCATCAATATGGTTTCCTTCCTAAAAAATGCACTAGTGACGCAATGTTTTCCGTTCTTAATGAAATATATACATCACTTAATGATAAACTTTTCACAACTTCAGTATTTTGTGACTTTGCAAAGGCCTTTGATTGTGTTAATTATGAAATCTTAATTAAGAAACTACAAATGTATGGCGTACGGGGTTCTCCTTTGCAATGGTTTAAAACTTACTTAGAAAATAGAAATCAGCAGGTACGTGCTAATGGTGCTGATTCTTCAAATCTGCCAATTAGCAGTGGCGTACCTCAAGGTTCAGTGTTAGGTCCAATTTTATTTTTATTATTCATCAACGATATCACAAACTTAAAAATAAGTGGAAGAATTACTTTATTTGCCGATGACACGAGTGTAACCTGGAGTAGTTCTGATATACAGACATTACAATCTAGCATAAACAAAGATCTAGTTACTATCAAGTCTTAGTCTGACTCGAATGGGCTTTGTTTCAACACCAGTAAAACCGTAGCAATGTCTTACAGATGTACTTTACATCCTATAACTCTAAGCAATAATCCGATTCTAACGGTGAACTCAATTAAGTTTTTAGGTCTTTATATAGACAAATTCCTGAACTGGTCCACTCATATTGATACCTTAGCAAAAAAATTATCTTCTGCATGTTTTGCCATTAAAACTGTTTCTAAAGAGCTGACCCCTACTACTGCATTAATGACCTACTTTTCCTTATTCGAATCTCACCTTCGCTATGGTTTACCGTTCTGGGGTTCTTGTAGCTTATACCACTTCGAATCTATTTTCAAATTACAAAAAAGAGCAATTCGTTATGTATTTGGTTTAAGTAGTAGGACTCACTGTGAAAATTACTTTAAAAACATTCAAAAGTTATCGGAAAGACCAACTCGTAGATATCCTACAAGAAATTTAGATACTGATGTTTACTTACCTATTCCCACCTCTGACCTAATAAAAAATTCTATTACCTACAATGCAAAAAAATTGTATAATAATCTCCCGATACAGCTAAAATCTATAAATTCTTATGATAAGTTCAGAAGATCCACTTGGGCTTTTCTTCAAGAAAGACCATTTTACACAGTGGCAGAATTTTATAACGTGCCTTAGACTTTTGGGTTGCAGCATATAGGAGCAATAATTAAATTAAGTTAATTTGAAAATTTTAATTTGAACAATAATTTATAGTGACGGATATTGCATATCCAATGCAATTGTTATTGTTATTTTGTTTGTGTTTTGTTTTATCTAGTAATTTATTTTTATTTTTATTATGATTAATTTCGCTTTGTCTATAAAATTTTTGTAATTTTTCTATGACAATAAAGCATATTCTCTCTCTCTCTCTCTCTCTTAAACTTCCACTTAGAAAACCAATTAAGATTTTAAAACACTGTCTTCAGTACAATATTTCTACTTTTTTTCTTAACATCTTCTACAAGAATTAAAGATTTACAAGTATTAGTTTTACACTAATAGGTTAACAAGTGCCAGAATGTTAGACTGTCGCCTCTCACTGTCAAAACCCTTAAAGATATTTACACGCGCAGTATTCGTTAAAATATTTTTAGATCTTTTCTTAACAACTCCTTCAAAATTTAAAAATTTACAATTAGTTTTCCAGTAATGACGTACCAAGTGTCAGAATGTAAGAACTACGAAAATCTAAACTTCCACTTTGTGCCGACTTACTGCACCAAAATTCCGGATTTTTCTGCTACATTTTCTTGACTATTTGTGACTTAAACAAATGTAACATATCCAGTGGCGTTTTGAAGATCATTTGAAGTGATCATGTCCATGAAAAGATTCGTAAATGACCGTCAAAAAACTGCGGTTAGTGACATAAACATTGGAATTGCATAGTGAACTTCAAATTCGGTGAAAAAGGTATTGTATAAATTAGAAAACAGGTAATAAGTAAAACTGTCCTTTCTTGATATTCTGATAGAATTGCAGACGCATGGGGTCACTCTTTCTTTGAGTACCTTTTTTGTTGTGGAAGGGAAACCGCATGGCACCTGCCCTTTTGTCTATGGGGCAGATAGTGTGGGACGTTACTCCCACTAAAACCCCTCCGTTCTTCTGCCAGTCGCTGGAATCGCCATTTTCCGGCATAGCTCGGCGTCTGGGGTTTTCATCTTTTCCATCTATACCTACCTTTGTCTGATTCTTTCCTCCGTTTCTTTAGTGCTCATGACAGTTTTAACCATTTTTTGTACTATCTTCCATTTAGCCTTGCTCTCGAGCATTGTGTTTGTCATGTTGGCTTCGCATAAGTTCCGCCCTAGATCCACGTATGCCCTATTTCTTATATGGTCCCATCTAGGACAGGAGAACATTGTGTGACCTGGCGTGTCTGCCTCCCCGCAGTACTCACAATTGTTGTTCTGCTCTTTCCCGATTCGTAGGGTGTATTCCTTGAAGGATCCATCTCCTGCCAGCACCTACCCACTTCCTAATCTCAGGAATTAACCTCTTGGTCTACTGAGCCGTCTCTACGTGGTCCGCCCACTCTGCCTGCCATGCTCTAAGGGTGCTGTCCCGTTCTTCTTTACTCCGCGTCTGGTCCTGTCCGACGTTCCCTTGGTGCACCCTCACTCGTTCATCCACCATTAGGTGTATCGGGTGATCACTTGAAGTGCCTTCAGTAACGCGGTTCTGTAGGCGCAGGCCACTCTCAACAGGCATTTCCTCTGTACGGATTCTATCGCCTTATTGTTCCGTATCGTCTTTAGGGCTTCTACCCAAATTGGTGCGCCGTACAATAATTTCGAGTGGGCCACCCCACACATTACCTCCCCCTTCCTTGCCCGTGGACCCCCTATGTTTGGCATTAGCCTGTTTAGTGTCTCGGCTCTTCTTGCATCAAATGCGATACCTAGGTAGAGGATGGATTTCTGGGGCTTAAAGCGGGTCCCCCTGATTTCGAACGTTACCTCGTCTCTCTTGCTCTGCCAGTGGTGTCCTTTGAGGATTACAGATTCGGTCTTCTCCGGGGCGATCTCGAGACTGTGTTGCCTTAGCCAGCTATCGACTATTTCCAGCGACGTGTATACTCTGTGCTCGAGGTCCGCTACCTCGTTTGCTGCTACCAACAAAGCCAGGTCGTCTGCGAAGGCAAGTGTCCTCGTCCCTTCTGCGAGGATCAGTCTCAATATCCCGTCATAGAGGACGTTCCACAGAACTGGTCCGAGAACGGAGCCCTCTGGGACCCCAGCAGTAACTTGGATCGTCTGCTTGCCTTCGATTATTACACTCCTGTCGGACAGATAGTCTTTCGTCAAGTTTACCAGGTATGCGGGTACCCTCTTTTTTCCCAGCGCTTCCACGATATTATTCCAGGACTTTAAGAACCTAAATAAACGTTAAAGTCCAGGAGCCAGTCACGATTTTCGGTACTTACTTTTCCAGTCAGCAAACATGGATAGAAGATAGAAGATAAATTTAAACAGGAGATACAATTTGTTAGCCACTATATATTGCATATACATGTGCTACGAGACCAGAATATATATTCTAATGGTCATAAAAAATTGTGAAAAGTTAGAAGAGAATTTTTAAAAAAATTACAGATGAATCCATTTTTCATAATTAATGGATTAGTTAGCCGTCATAACTTTCATTATTATGATACTCAAAACCAACAGTTGTTCCACACAATAGATTATCAGAACCGGTGGAACATTAATGTATACGGTGGAATTATAGGCGATCAAGTTATTCTTCCTGTCCAGGCTATTATAGCTTTTTGATGTGAGTGAGCAAATCGCGTCATTTGTGGACTTTCCTTCCGTGAATCCAAATTGTTTTTCAGATAAAAGTTTATTTACCTGATTATTCTGATCTTCAAAAGTTTTTCAAAAACTTTTGCGATGTTACTGATTAGAGAAATGGGTCGGTAGTTGAGGATTTCATCATTTATTCCACGTTTGAATAGTGGCTTTATTATTCCAAGTTTGAGTGTTTCAGGACATTCTCCATATTCAATTATTTTATTTATCAAAAACGCCCTTATTCCATCAAATCCGGGAGCTTTTTTGTCTTTTAAGTTATTTATAGTTGTAATTAATTCATTTTCTGTTACCTACAGGTGAAAGAAATATTGACGACTGCGAGTGGTGGAATTGAGGGTGCCTTAATTTTATAATAAGTTTGCTATTTCAACTCTATCAGTAATTGTTCTATTCTCATATTTTATTTGGTTTACAGTAATTTGTTTTTTGGCAGCTGATAATTCACTTACTGCATTCCAAATTATTTTACTATCACCTTTACTAAGGTCGATTTTTTTTTAGTATGAGGTTTTAGCGTTTTTTATTGATGTATTAACATTTCTGTATCTCAAATATTCGCTTTTTAGCATGTCATCATTTTTGTTCATTTTGTACTGTTTAAAAAGCTCGTTTCTGTGGTTTATACTCTTAATTTTTTTTCTTTTTTAATTTCATTATGTTTTATGTAGGGTATCTTGAGATAATAAGATAAATAAAAATTATACGTATGCTTACGTGTATTTTATGTTTATAGGTATTTATTTTTTTTTCAACTTTAACTAACCACCTGCCAGTTAAAGTTTTTTGTAGCTATTAATAATATTGAATTATTATTAAGGCCATGTCCTTTCCCAAATTTGTCAAACAACAATTATACTTGTCGCTAAACATGTCGTGTTATTTATCTTACTATCACGTACATCAAGAATTTATAACGAAAACCAATAATTTTGTCACTACTATTTTATTAAGAGCCAAAAATCAATTATCCTTTCACCGTTATGTCTCATCCCAGCATTAATTGAAAACGCATAAATTTCGAATAATTTGTACCCAATTTAACTAAACCAGAGGTGCGTTGGTTGATAAGACACCATCGGTTTATGTTACATGGGTCTTTTCATAGGCGGCTGCAGAAAATCTTAACCTGGTATCTCATACTTATAATATGATGATGGAAGAGAGAGCGCTGACATTTTGAATCATATTTAAGCCAAATTTAGGCAAACAAATTGCTAAAAGTGCCACATCATTATCAGCCGTTATTTCAGTTCCTTCAAGTAATCAAATAAATAATCCGGGGGTATTAGTTTGGTTTATCTTGCAGTATACCAATTCACTGATCAGGAAAGATTTGGTTTAAATGGGTAGCAATTAAAAATAATTTTCGTGTTTGCCATCGCCGTGAAGTATTTACCATGTCTGTACATGTGAAACCGGAATTGTTTTATTGTTTATTGTATGAAATGGTATTACAGATCGCTATCCTGTCTGTCTGGCAAAAAAAAAATTGTTGTTCTTTTGAGGCAATTTTCGAAGTGCGTGTCGCATCAATGCAAATAAGTAGCAATCGGATGGAGCCAAGTCTGGTGAGTAAGTAGGATGCGAAAGTAGTTCCCGACTAAACTCCCCATTCGTTCCTTGTTCTGTTTTGCAGTGTGCGATGATGCATCATTATGAAGCAAATTCTCACGCGTTGTTCTACAGTCCAAGTTGGCGCATGGCTTGGGTTGTGATCTTCTTCCAATTCTTCCTATCCAAGCAATTTTCCTTCCTTATATCATTCGCGAACGTTAAGCATTGGTCTTTTTGTTGTAGAGGATTCAGATTCTATTTAATTTTCCATCTCTGATTATATTTTCCAATACATAGTTGAATAAAACTGTTGATATTGGATCTTCCTATCGAATTTTCCGGACTTTTTATCTTTTACTTTTATTCTATTTTCGGTTCTCTGCAGCGTCATCCTTACTAGCCTTACAAGTTTCTCATCAATGTCTAAATCTCTTAACGTTATCGGTAGTATTCATTATTAACGGTTTACGCTATATTTTAACAGATATCACCCTTCTGATTCCACCAACACAGAGCATTGCATTCCATCCTTAGCAATTTGGCTTCGCAGTCGTAGTCGCTAGTTTGCCTGGAGTTACCCATTATATTCTGCGCTTATGATTCCCAAAATATATCAATTTTTCTTCGTCACTCACAATTAGATGGATAAATGATTTTCTTTTGTACCTAGCGAGCAGTATTTCGCAAGGGGTTATTCGGTTAACCTGCTGTCCTTCATTCAGTTCATGTGGAACCCATTTTCCCAACTTATGGATCTTTTCCAAGACTTTCAAATGTATGTAGAAGACTTTTCGTGTCATATTCAATTCATCCGCGAGTTGTTGATGCGTTTAAGAGTCATCTTCCTTTCTTATACCTAAATGGAAGGGAGTTTCTCATCAGGACTGATCATGCGGCCCTGAAATGGCTACTAGAGATGAAAAATCCGGAAGGAGAGATAGCTAGATGGATAGAGAAACTGAACCAGTACCATTTCAAAATCAAACATCGCCCAGGACGGCTGCATAGCAATGCGAATGCTTTATCTAGAAGACCATGTCCAGAAGCCTGTAAGCATTGCCAGCATATTGAGTGTCATGAAGGAGTCGCCGATATAAGACGTACGACACTAATACCTGAGTATGACTGGACCATCGAACACATGAGACATGACCAAGAAACTGATCCAAGCATTAGGGACTTTCTACACTGGAAAGAGAACGGAACTCACAGTCCCTCCTGGAGAGATATTTCGGAAAGAGATTCCATCTTTAAGGCAATGTGGGCAGAGTGAGAATTCCTCTGGTTGTGGAAAACGGGTATGGGAAGCAGCTGATGGGAGGTCGTCAATTTCCCAATTGGTTTTGCCCAGGAAGAGAATAGGTGAATTCTTGAAGGAAATTCATGAAGAAAAATCAGGAGGACATCTGGGAGTCAACAAGACCTTGGCAAAATCAGGAGATTTTACTGGGTCAATTCAGAGCCGATGTAGAAGGCTGGTGCAGAAGATGTCAGGAGTGTGGCACCACAAAAGGTCCCAAGACGAGGTCCAGGGTGGAAATGAAGAAATACAATGTAGGCGCACCATTTGAACGGATTGCCATTGATGTAGCTGGACCCTTTCCTGTGACGGACGATGGCAACAAATACATCCTCGTTGTCATGAACTATTTCAGCAAATGGGTGGAAGCCTATGTCATACCAAGTCAGGAAGCATCCACAGTAGCCAGATCATTGGTGGACAACATGTTCTCAAGGTTCGGAGTACCGATGGAGTTACATTCCGACAAAGCAAGGAATTTCGAGTCCAAGTTGTTCAAGAAAGTTTGCGAACTGATGGGCATCAACAAGACCGGAACCACGGCTCTTCACCCCCAGTCGGATGGTTCAACCGAACTATGGAAGAACATCTTTCCAAGGTGGTGGAAAACCATCAGAAGGACTGGGACAGACACCTTCCACTGTTTCTTATGGCATACAGGGCGGCCGTCCACGACTCCACCAAGCTTACCCCGGCTAGCATTATCTTCGGAAGGGAACTTCGATTGCCTTGTGATTTGTTGTTCGAATCACCAAACACCGAAGAGGTAGACGTGCGGAACTATGCGGATAAACTGAGGGATAGCCCGTTGAAAATCCACGAAACCGCTCGGAAGAGGCTGATATTGGCAAGTGATAGCATGAAAACTCGTTACGACTTGAAAGCTAATTCAGGAGGATTCAAAGAAGGCGACCAGGTTTGGCTGTATAATCCACGTAGGAAGAGAGGTGTGTCTCCAAAGCTAACACCGTTTTGGGAAGGACCGTACGAGGTGAAGAAGAGAATCAACGACGTGGTTTACAGAATCCAACGCAGCCCTGGGACCAAGATGAAAGTTGTTCATCTGGAAAGATTGAACCCCTATTATGATGAAACTTTTTTAAAATTAGAGGGGGGCAATGTTACAAATCCAGACTACGCCCCTGGTATTTGAAACGCTACTTGATTTTTTTGGACAGTGACAGATAGCGTTAATAAGTTTTTTAGTTGTCAGTTGTATTTTTTGCAATAAACGTTTAGCAAAGTTTTTGAATTGAACCTCAGTTTCGTAACAATACGTTGGAGATACTTATAATTACAGAAACATAATGATAAACGAATACCAATTTAGTAACATGAATATTTTGGTACTGCCAGTTTTAAATGGAATTTAACGTAAATCGTCGAGTCAATGAGACTGAAAAAGATCATGGGCAACGTTTGGAGGCAAACAGTATGCCAACAATCACAAGGTCAAACATTGGAAGTGTGTGAAATAAATCTTGAATTGCTGTGTTTTTCGCATGGGCGTTGCGTTATTGTATAATTACATAATTGTCATTTTATTTCGTCATATGTAAAAGGAAGAATTGGTCTCATTTTCTTCATTAGTACAATCTTGCGAAGCCGGGACTGACAGCTAGTGAATACGTAAGACTAGACCGATTTACAATGTCAGGAGCTTTCAACATATCAAATATACGGTCTGCTAATACTTAGATACTCTTTTATTTTTTAAAGACGTAAATTTTGCGCTCCCTCCAAATTTCTACGTCAATGATATTCTTTTAGAACAATCGTGTAGAGCATAAATTTAATCATTCTTTCGTTTTTCGGTCGTTCGAAATCAAGTTCTATTTGTAATCTAATCCTTTCTTGTTAAATAGCTTGTTTAAAAGGTGGTATCACACATTTTAACCGATACAATGGATACACGTCCGATACCTTGACAATTACAAGCTAATAAAGTTTGTTCTTTTTTGGTTGTTAATGAGATCTTAGTAGAATGCCAGTTTTATGTTTAACTTTATTGACGGCTATTGGCGGGTTACAATGTATTTTAGTTTTAAGGAAACATTGTCTTACAATTTACTGTTGCCTAGAAGCCCCTTTCACATAGATAAACATATGAAGAACTTTAGCTTCCAAGAAATTAATGAAATAATCCCAAAAAAGCACCATATATGATCTCATAATAGACAGGAAAACAAAAAAAGGAATAAAAGCACTTCAACAAATATTCAATGCCGTAATTCCACTCAGACATTTTTCCCAACAATGGAAAGTTGCCTAAGGATGTGAAATAAAATCACACTTGTTCCCAAGAACAAGGACATTTTTAATGTCCTACACTGCACCAGCGTCTGGACTTCAACAACTACTCCTTCGATTTTGTTATTAAAGGAGCTTGCCATTCTTAGACCGGTTTCGGTATTATTGTAACTCATCAGTAAGAAGCAGGCTAGTTCGACATCCTATCTCTAAAGGATGTCTGAAAATGAATTCGACTCGCCTCGTTTATGATAAAAGTGTTTACGTTAGAGCACGTATATCACGAACGAGGAGAGCCCAACGCCATCTTCACTTTCATAACAAAATCAAAGCTTGCAAAACTATTATATAGAAAACTATAAAGAAGGTGGAATTTTTTGAACCATAAAAATTCCAAAAAAGGATCTTGGGCGTAACAAAACTGCCTAAGGATGTAAAATAAAATCACAATTGTTCCCAAGAACAAGGACATTAAAACCGATACAAAAAACATTATCCAATATTATTAATTAGCAAGAAAACACAGTTTGCCAATAAGTAATATGATTTGCTTCTAAATTTCGATTTTCAAAAAACTTGACTAGTCTACTAGCTGAACTTGCGAATCATTGGCATTAGTTCGAAGAGTCTGAAAGCATAATTACATGCAAAGGATGAAACATGAATCTATCACTGCACAGCAAAGTCAAATTGACTGCCAGCTGAGTGGACAGCCCAAAGCGACCAATAATGCAAATGTAACGCATTTTTTTAAAAACGTCCTTAATGAGATAGTGTTGACAAGAAACAGGCGGTATGCACATGCATACAAAATGTTCATTTGTTATGTAAATGTTTTTATCGGTACCTATATCGGTTTTTTCGCCAAAGGGAAGACGAACCTTTTGTTGCGTTGACAAAATTCTGGCTAAGTAACCGAAAATATTTATTAACACTATATTTACAAGAGACTTTACAATCGTGACATCTACATTATTTAATATACAGGGTGACCCAGGGTTAAACCGTCAAACGATCAAGATTTGGTTTTTAGGAAAAAATAAGATTTTCGAGATTCAATTTTTTTTATGATTTGCTAAAAAACAATTTTGCTGATTTTGATGCTTATTTGCGGCAACAACGGGCTTCTTTTACAATCATTATAATTAAATTATTAATTCCAGTGGCGTTCCAAAAGGTAATCTAATTGATATTATGACAAAACATTGTACGCCACTGTTTTTTTTTGTATGTTTATTACTTTTCGTGGATTAAGCAATTGAAAACACAAATTTTTTACCTTTTCAATTTTATTCGTACTTGCTTCGTTTTTGAGAAAAAAATTACAGGTTGCACGCCGACAATGTAAGATCTAGATACACAGAAAAAAAGGATCTCTTCAAATTGTAACCGCATTAATTCAAGAGAATTCTTGAATAGTTCCAACCAAATATTAGTTTGATTTTTTGATAAAATCTTCTTGAATACTTAGTAACAGAAAGTTATGTGTCAAATGTACACTTTCTTGTTAAATAATGTGGTTTGGTTGAGGCAAGAATATTTTAATTTTGTTGAGAAACAATTATCTTAGTTGAAGCTGATTTCTCAGCCATTATTTCAAGAACATGAACTTAAACTGACTTAAGAGTTTTAAGATCAATCCAAATGATACTCAATGAAAATCATTGAGTGACACGACGCCATGTATACAGTTGATTGAAAAGAGCCCACATACACAAGTCGTCCACAGGTGTTCTAAATGGTTCGTCTCAAAAAAACTTTTAAATTCCATGCTGACTCGTTTTAAATAATTTCAAACAGAACAGAGCGCGGGCCTATGCACCATCAAACACACAAACACACTTGTTTACTATTCACTATGGCGGCTATGGTGTTGTTCTGCTTAGGTGCTAATATTTAATTCTGCTTATTGGTCGAGGAGATCATGTGTACGTGCTTTCGTCATCAGAACACTATGAACAGACTATGATTGACTGAAATTGTTTTCTAAGGTTTCGGTTCAACCAAATTCATTTCAAGAAAATTCATGTAAACAGGCAAACAACGAAATTAGTTGAAAATAGAAGTATATATAAATCTAAAATTATTATTTTTGGTGGAAGATTATTTAATTCAAAAATATATATTGTAACGGTCAAACAAGGTGTAAATGAATGAAATGCCTAACTTTTGTTGAATAATAATAATCATCAAATTTTACGAATAAATAACATTAAATAATCATTTATTTTAATCTGAACCAACATTATACAGAACGTGTTTAATTAAATACAATTTCAAATCAATCTTGAAGTAGCAATTAATTCATAAAATGTTAGATTTCCGAAGGTTAATATTAACGCAGTAACCCCATAAGAAGCTTTCATCGACGATTTTAAGACAATTACAAATATTTTGGCAAATAATACAATAGTAAAAATCAAAACTGACTAGTCTCAGACAAGTCTGCAATCGTTACATCTAAGTAAAAGTTATTATTTTAAACACTATGTGAAAAAGAAATTTTCCACATAACCTCAAAATGAAATATTCAAATTTAAACAAATCATTAATCTAAATTTAGGGGAAAGTCAATGAAAATTAGAAAACAAAGCGTGGGAATTGCTAAAATTATAATATTATTGTAAAATAAACAACAATAATAATAGAGTTTAACAGAATTATAACTTCAATAATAACGAAAACAGAAAAACCTTCATGTATTTTTAATATTAGTCAAAATAGCAAATAATTTACACCAAAATCATTCTTTTAATATAAGGAATGATTTGGCAATGGTTAAAAGATGTATAAAATAATTTTTTTTTATATTATAATAATTTATTTAAGAATTTTATGTCAAATTCCGATCTAGAAAGCTGTGAGATATAAGTTCATAAAAACCAAATTTCGCGGTGAAGCGAAGCTTTTGCTTAAAAACCTCCGAAGTGTCCACTTCAATGCTTGTAACGTAAACAAATGAAAATCTATGTCAAAGCCATTATAGATCGATGAAATAATTGTAGAAATTTACCTGTCAATTTCTAAAGTGAGGTTAGAATTAATTTTTCATCTGAAGAATTTGGAATTTAAATAAAATACACTTTCCAATCAACATTTCATCATCCTTTCCTGAAGTAAATCCAGTTCCTGAAATTTTTCCTGAATTTGTGTCCAGCTTAAAATGTATCCTGTAGAACATAATCCCGTATTCCTGATTGAAACCTGGTAGAATCATTTGGACCACAGGGTCGATTTACAAACAAGCAACTAAAGTTTGCTAAAAGAATTCAGAAAACATTAAAGGTACCTTTTCATTTTCTTAAATATCGATATTTAAAACTTTAAAATAAACAATAATGCCAGAGTACTCAACTAATTTAACCTATATTTTTAATTTATAATAAGAAAAACCGAATAACGTAAGAAAGAATTTTACATAATAAATAATAATTATAAAATTTGAAAGATAATAATAATAATAAACGTTACACTTACTTTCTTCTGTTTAAATATTTCACACTGCAACCGCAAATTTTGATTTCTGTTTTTGATTGTAAATAAATGCCCACATATTTTTTTCTAACTGAGTCGTTATTATTGAATGTATAACTTTAAAGTCAATTTACAGAAGCACGACTAAGATTCAAGGTTTTTATGCTTCCGGCTGAATTGAAAGAGGCCGCCCCACAAAAATAAACACGTTCTGGCTAAGATTACGTCAGAAGGTAAAATTAATCTTTTAATAAAGTTACTTACTTACAAAATAAATTAAAACTTATACAAAAACAAAAAAAATGTAGGTGTTTCACATTTCGTTTCGCACGGAACGATTTACTTAATTAGCGGTAAGTAACAACATATATTTGATTTAAGAGATTCTTTTTTTCTGTGTAGAGTTTCGGTAGCGCCATCAAGATATGTTTACTCCGAGTTTTGGTGGCGTCATCTAGATATGTTTGCTTGTATTATATAATTATAAACAGGTTGCACGAAGACAATTTAAAAAGTTAGGTTAGGTTTCCGAAGTCCGTGTTCTGAGGCAACCCTATTGACAGCTGTCACTAGTCAAAAGTGGATAAAAAATGGCGACCCGGCGTTATCTCGGAGCAATTACGCGTGACCTTGAAATCGCCAATTTTGCCAGATCGAACTTTGGCGATTTCTTATGGGATTTAAACTGGAAAAATCTGCAGAACGCTCATAGCTACTTTACTGATCATTCATAATTATCTAATTGGATGTTAAATACATTTATTTAAAAACGTTTTTAATAATTAGATGTTTTGACTTGTTTTCTACAGTCCTTTTCAAAAATTATATCGATATAAAACATAATAATTTATTGTAGAAACGAATTATCGGATAATTTCGCTAAATATAGTAACAACGTGAAAAATTTTAAAAAATGGTGGAGATTTATTTTAAAAATGTCCGATTCAATTGTTTCATTAACTCACTTGACACACTTTGGTAGAATTATGGTTAAACTGATATTTCACCATTCAGATGAAATCTTATCCTCAGTGTACCGAATCATTTCCCCTTAAAGCACTATATACTTAATTCTATTGAAACTGCTGTGATTTCCCATCTCTAAACCATAACTAAAAACCTCTTCTTGAACCGAGACTCAAAGAGGTGTGTTTTCTCTACAGTAATTTGTTGGCAATCCTGAAAGGTTTGCTTAACCCGAGATTAAAACTAACTGATAATTACATAATAACCACGTTGGTAAAGCTAGCAACTGCTGTTGTACCATTAATAACGGCCAAAGAGACCGTTTAGTAATTTATTTGTTCAATTATTGACCCATAACAATTAAAAACCGGACTTAAAGTAGGCGATGCATTTCGATGGTATTTTTTTTTACTTATTTTTCTTCCGACGATTTCATTTTAACCAAAGAAATTTTGAAAATCTAAGTAACCAGGTCATTTACCTGACATCTGACATACGAGTAGCTCGTATAGAGGTTGCAGCGTCGCTGTTTAAAAAATCTACTAAATTTATGTTTTGTCGTGATACCTCCCAAATGGTCCCTAAAACATCCAGGGGCAAAGTGTTTTGGGAGGCATCACGACTTTTATGAATCAATAAAATCTAAAACCGTAAATATGAAATAAAAGTAATGAAACAATACTCATACACTATCGAAAAACAACCCAACTCAACAAGAATACTTCAAATATTTAAATATTTTGACATTAACAATTGATAGGTGACATTAAATTGACACGTGTTGCCAACGGCATACCGACAAATGCCTTATCTTTTTCCAGTGAAATATGGTCAATTCTTAACATTGAAAATAAGACTACACAAAAAGAGCCTAAAACTTAAGCTGATTAGTTTTTTAAAAAAAAAGTGATATGGATCTATGTGAAAAAAAAAATAATATAATTATTTAAAAATCGGGTAACAAATAGACAACTAGTTACGGCTTATAGCCAACTTCAGGTCTCAAATAAAACATTCAATAAGCAATGATGAAGTAAAAAGCAAATAAAATCATACCTACCATAAGTATTTTATGTAACAAATAGTGGCGTCCGTCTGTTAGTCGGAAGGACGTCCCCCCCGTTTTCGAGGATGCTGAACACGATAGCGGTATCATAATTTCTATTTTCTACTGCTGAACCTCGTAAAACGGCCAAAAACTACCACCTAAAGGGGTTAAACGGACAGCGCATCATTTCGCTGTAAAAAAACGTCTTTTCCCCCGTTTTAGAGGATGCCCAGCACGGTGGTGGTGTTAAAGATTACTTCCGAACCTCACCAACCCTTCCCCCAGCCAAAATTCATCCCCGACAGAGGTGTTTTTTTTTCCTTCTTTTTAACAGCGACAAAACGTTTGTGCCCCCGTTTTAGAGGTTGATGAACACGATGGCAGTATCAGAATTTCTCTTTTCGCCAGTCAAACCCCCTAAAACGGCTAAAAACTACCCCCTAAAGGGGTTAAACGGGCAGCACATCATTTCCCTGTAAAAAAACGTCTTTCCTCCCGTTTTTTAGTTCATTACAAAAATATAAAAGAGACATGTTAGTTAATTATCTTTGCTGTGAGATTATAGTCTGTTATTGCATTTTTTAAAGCTTTTTCGATTGAAATGCTTCGTCACATATTTGGTGTGACAATATAGGCATATTCAAGATGGCGCCGAATGAGATGAACATCCAAAAAATTTTACACCCACACGTGTAACAGCTACATGTGAAAGCTTACTTGATCAAATATACTCAAATTATAGTAACTGTAGGGGTCATGTAGATATCAATACTGAATCCGATCATGACACACTTTTTTTAGAAATAGTTACAAAGGAATCTCCCTCCACAATGTCAAACATTATTGAATTTAGAAGCACTAATGAGGCTAATTTAAGTTTCTTTAAATATCTCCTATCTAAATAAACATGGTGTGATGTCTTGTCACAAAAAAATATTGATTCAAAATTTAATACTTTTTATACTATATTATTACGTCATTTTGAAAACAGTTGCTCAACAAAAACTAAAATAATTTCAAACCAAAGCAATAAAAGCTGGGTAACAGAAGACGTAAAAAACTCATCTATGAATCTTAAAAACTTATATACTTTACAAAAAAAACACAGAGAACTTGAGAGATACTATAAAATGAAAAAATAAGAACCTAAACGTCTCGTAGAGAACACCAAAAGTGAGTATTATTTCAATAAAATTAATAAATCTTCAAACAAAAATAAAACGACATGGGAGGTGATTAACGAGTTAAATGGAAAAACGAAATCTTATAAAAACATGCAAACATCTTATTGTAATGAAAAAGTAGATGATCCTCAAAGGCTTGCTGATATTTTTAATAATTTCTTTACTAACATACCGATAGAAACTGTAAATAAAATAATACCATCTAATATTAATATATCCTATCCCCAAAATGATCTTCAATTACAAAGTATGTTTATTGGTTATGTAACAGAAGAAGAGGTTTTAAATGTTATTAAACATAAAATAAAAAATAAGCCGTCGAGTGGTGGACATGGAAAGATTAGCATCCAGTGATGCAACCTTTTTTGGTTTCAGACTATTGTCTCTTTTGGTTCACATACACACATTTTATTTGTTGTTTCATGATGTTTTGTATCTCGTTCTTTGATAACTCCTTGGATTGTGGGTACGTGTAAATCTGTATGGAGCTTATGGTTGGTTACGAACCAGGGTGCATTTGTGATTTGGCGTAGGACTTTTGATTGGCATCTATATTGGATTTGGAAGCACATCCCCATAACGTTATCCCATATGACCAGATTGGCTTAATAACTGTTTTGTATATTAGGGTTTTATTTTCGATTGACATTTTTGATTTTCTTCCTAGGAGCCAATTGAGTTCCTTTATTTTTAAATCAGTCTGTTTTTTCCTTTTTATTATATGATGTTTCCATGTCAATTTGTTGTCTAGATGTAGTCCTAGATACTTTGCTGTTTCTGTCTGTGGTAACTGTACATTGTTTAAATGCACTGGTGGGCATGTTTGTTTACGTAGAGTGAAAGTTATGTGCGTCGATTTGTTTTCATTAACTTTAATTTTCCACTTGTTGATCCACTCTTCGAGGTTGCGTAAGTGATGCTGTAGGTTTGATGAGGCTATTTCAGGTTTTTGGTGACTAGAGAGGATAGTTGTGTCATCGGCGAATGTGCCTACGACTGTGTTAGGTGTCATTGGTAAATGAGCTGTGTAAAGAACATAGAGTAGCGGCCCGAGCACACTTCCTTGAAGCACACCTGATTTTCTTGGAAAGTAACTTGATTTTTCTTCGTTTACTCTCGTTTGGAACATTATATCACTAAGATATAACTTTAGAATGGTATAGTAGGCTGAAGGAAGAACAGTCTTTATTTTGTAAAGCAATCCTGTGTGCCAGACTTTGTCAAAAGCTTGACTAATGTCTAGAAATACTGCTTGAACAGTATTCTTTATTTTCTAGGGCTTCGTTTACGACTTGTGTAATTCGGTGAACTTGTTGCACAGTAGAATGAGCCTGTCTGAACCCGAATTGGTGTTCTGGAGTCCAGTTTTCTGGTGGTGCTGATGGATTATCTGGCATAGTTATTAAAAAAATTGCACACCTTGTAGTTACTCCTCTTACATATATAATAAACTCATCTTTTGCAGACGGGAAATTCCCCACCTATATACAAACAAAATGACCCGAATGACCTTTCAAATTATCGACCTATATCAGTACCATCTGTTATATCTAAGATAATAGAGTACTGTATGCTAAATCAGCTGCTGGATTACCTGACGAAACATCGGATTATAATGGATAACCAACATGGTTTTCGTAATAATCACTCTACTCAAATAGCAATAACATCATTTTACGAAAAGGTTCTAAATGCCATTGAAGATGGCGAAAACCCGACTGGGATTTTTTGTGACCTCAGTCGAGCTTTTGACTGCGTTCATCATAAAATCCTTATGAATAAACTTTACAGATACGGTATTAGAGGCACTGTATATGACTGGTTTGAGTCTTATTTAACAGGGAGGCAGCAAAAAGTTAAAATAAGAAACTCCGGACGAAACTACTACTCATCGGAATTACCCAACAATATGGGGGTACCTCAGGGATCCATTTTGGGGCCAATCCTGTTTATCCTGTATGTAACTAATCTACCGCTAACAGAAATTTACTATTTTCTGCTAAGGACAACAATGTTTTACAAGACAAGATCTATACATCTCTGAATAACTTCTCTGCATGGTCTTCTGACGCATATCTGTTGCGTCAAATTTCATAATTATCAAAATACTAATGTACCAAATCTAAATGTCAGTATAAATAACATCCAAATTGAAAAATAATAATAATATTAAATTTCTTGGAGTAAACTTTGATGCAAACTTAACATTTCAAACACATTGCCTACGATTATCTAAAACTCTAAACAGCCAGTGTTATCAAATAAGAAATCTTCAAAACTGACTACAATTAGAACATATAAAACAAATTTATTTTGCTGAAATTCATTCAATAATTCAATAATATCATTCATAATTCATTCAATAATAAAAACTTTAAAATTTTAACTGTATATGGAGTATTTATTCTTGAACTTTTAAAATATATACATAAAAATAAGGATTCTTATTCGCGAAACAATGATATTCATTCATATAATACAAGACAAAATATCAGGTTTTTGAATTGTAGATTTTGATTGTGTGAAAATTTGTTCTTTCTGTTAGAACACAAAATATGTACGATAAAAATACGTAAATACAAGTAGATGCAATGTATTATAGGTTAAAAATATGCGACAATTATATAAATACAAATTCCTACAGAAAAAAATGTATAGAATGCGACAATGTTTTATATGTTAAGAAAAAATGAAAAAATACATGTATCTCGACTTTATAGCTAAAAATACGTAGAATACATAAGTACGAAATGTTTCTTTTTTATAAATGTTTGATAGTTTACAGTGGAGTAAGTAAATAAATATCTACGGCCGGCTTGTTAGCGCATGCACCGTAGAATTTGGTAAGTTTAAAATACAATGAAAGTTTTTTATAACGAAAAAATGTGTGCATTAATTTACCACCAGCCTACGATTGTTATCGGACCGCTTTTAAGTGGTTACAACGAGTTTAAATGAGTTTTACAAAAAATACCTTTACAATTTCTTGCTGTGAAGAGTTGCTTGAAGGTTTGAAGGTTGCTTGAAGTTTTTAAGCCACTATAGGCCTACTGATAAAGTTGAAGAAGACGAACTGGATCGCTCAGGATCATGGAAGAATCTCTGGAATCGCTCAGGAACCTGGAGGAAAATCTCTGGACTATTCCTGGAGAGTTGAAGAAAGAAGTTTTTTCTCTGGTTTGAATCCAGATCGATTGGACCATGATGAGGTCCTGGAGAAGTAACGAAGTTTTTCTGATTGAATCCGGTTCGATGGGACCATGTTGAGGGTTCTGGAATAAACCCTATGTTGTGCCAGTTTCCCAGGACGGCCAACAATGTGTTACCGCCTTTTTAAACTGCATCGTTGTATTCGTAAAATGGACTGTATTTCTTTAGATTGAGTATATGTGTAATGTAGTAGGTTTGTCTTCTCAACTTCATTCAACAAAAACAATGAACACTTTTATTTAACCATTTATTAAACTTGTTAAATAAATAAATGAATAAAACAACAACGTAACAAAGGATTACCTTAAACTAGTAATCATGAACAAAGTATTATAATTAATATGTGCTTAACAAGCACTAACACATATTAATGAAAAATGAATTAAAAGAAATGATCACATCATTCAGAAAATATTATTTTTGCGTGTGTTCTGCGTGAGTGATAATTAGACACTGGAGGGTCCTAGCCTGATTCGCAGCTAGCGACACACTAACTTGCCGTACTAAGAGGCATTATGAAAAATGAATTTATTTACTAGGTTTTCTGTAACCCCGGAGTATGCGCTCATAATGAGGGCTCGAAGCAAACTGAGTTTAAAATCGGCGAAGTTTATCGGTTTCAAATGTATCCCTTCCCGGATTGCGCAACACCTTCTCGAAAGATTCTTTAGCGTGAACCGCGTAAACAAGCATGTAAAATTTTTTCTATTGTCTAGACGAGACGGTTAGAATTATGGCGTGATATTATTGTGAAATAGAGTAAAAAAATTATCTTTTGATGAAACCGCTTCCTGGTTTGAACGCCGTTCGCAAATGTATTTTGGTGCGGCGTTGCCGGTTGAACGAATATGAGTTTACATGTTTAATTATCTGAAAATTAAACAACCACATATATCACCAGTTAACAACAGAAATGTTTTTGTTTGCTAAACTTTAATTATTTCAATTTATACATTATATATTATTGTAGATTTTCCTTTAAAGAAAGAAAGAAAATAATTACTAGTCACTATTTCTATATTGGCGCCTATAAATAAATAAAATAAATAAAAATTTCTTTATGTACAATTGACCATTAAAACGCTCTTTATAGAACAGTTTTGCGTCAATAAAGTAGCACTTTATTTTACTAGTAACGTCACTGACAAGTTGCAAGACACCTAATTTGACATGTTTAAAAAATAAACATCTACTTGTCATTCGAACTGCTGTCAACCAAAATCGTATCAAATTTTTATTTTTTCAATTTATTATTATTTTTTAATTGCAATCGAACATAAAATCATGTATATAACGCGTACATAAACAGGCTTTATGGACTCATCATTTTATAGCCTCTCTCGCAAGCTCGCTCGGCTATAAAATTATTCGTTCAATAAAGCCCTTGTTTATGTACTTGTAGTAAATAGTTATTATTCCAGTAAGACCACCATTACACGGTATTGGAAAAGTCAGTTTTTTACAAAGAATGAATATATCAAAACATTACATAACAAATAATATAAAAATGTTATACACATAGACCGAGTGGAGAAGATACTTATTTGGTTCAAATTATAGTATTCATGTACATTATAAAAACAATTCTCTAACAAAAATTCTTTAAGTTTTTTCTTAAAAGAATTAAAATTTGGTTCATCTTTTATGAATTTGGGCAACTTATTATATAATTGTATTCCAGAATAAGACATAAGACATAAGACATTTTTCATAAAACGTTGTTCTATGATTTGGAATTCTTAATAACTTACTATGCCTTGTTTCATAGTTGTGACTTTCAAAATTTTTTCAATTTTTTTTTTGTTATAATCTCTTTATTTAACAATCAGAATTACAAGGTATTCTTTAAGTTAAAGTGATAGCGAGTGTTAGGTTGACTAACAGCTAATTGACATGGAAAGATTAGCATCCAGTGATGCAACCTTTTTTGGTTTCAGACTATTGTCTCTTTTGGTTCACATACACACATTTTATTTGTTCACTTAGCACTTCACATTAGTTCTATTGGCCATTGTTTTTTGAGTCTTTTGATGAATGTCTTCATGATGTTTTGTATCTCGTTCTTTGATAACTCCTTGGATTGTGGGTACGTGTAAATCTGTATGGAGCGTATGGTTGGTTACGAACCAGGGTGCATTTGCGATTTGGCGTAGGACTTTTGATTGGCATCTTTGAAGAATTGCTATATTGGATTTGGAAGCACATCCCCATAACTCTATCCCATATGACCAGATTGGCTTAATAACTGTTTTGTATATTAGGGTTTTATTTTCGATTGACATTTTTGATTTTCTTCCTAGGAGCCAATTGAGTTCTTTTATTTTTAAATCAGTCTGTTTTTTCCTTTTTATTATATGATGTTTCCATGTCAATTTGTTGTCTAGATGTAGTCCTAGATACTTTGCTGTTTCTGTCTGTGGTAACTGTACATTGTTTAAATGCACTGGTGGGCATGTTTGTTTACGTAGAGTGAAAGTTATGTGCGTCGATTTGTTTTCATTAACTTTAATTTTCCACTTGTTGATCCACTCTTCGAGGTTGCGTAAGTGATGCTGTAGGTTTGATGAGGCTATTTCAGGTTTTTGGTGACTAGAGAGGATAGTTGTGTCATCGGCGAATGTGCCTACGACTGTGTTAGGTGTCATTGGTAAATGAGCTGTGTAAAAAACATAGAGTAGCGGCAAGAGTACACTTCCTTGAGGCACACCTGATTTTCTTGGAAAGTAACTTGATTTTTCTTCGTTTACTCTCGTTTGGAACATTATATCACTAAGATATAACTTTAGAATGGTATAGTAGGCTGAAGGAAGAACAGTCTTTATTTTGTAAAGCAATCCTGTGTGCCAGACTTTGTCAAAAGCTTGACTAATGTCTAGAAATACTGCTTGAACAGTATTTTTTATTTTCTAGGGCTTCGTTTACGACTTGTGTGATTCGGTGAACTTGTTGCACAGTAGAATGAGCCTGTCTGAACCCGAATTGGTGTTCTGGAGTCCAGTTTTCTGGTGGGGAGTCTTCATTTAGTCTGCGTAATAGTAGTTTCTCTAGTAGTTTTGAGATTACCGGTAGTAAACTTATCGGTTTGTATGATGACACTTCTGTTGGTTCTTTTCCTGGTTTTGGGGTCATAATAATTTGTGCAGCTTTAAGACTTTTTGGCCAGTATCCAGTTCTTAGTATGGCGTTGAATATATAGGTCATTAGTACAATACCTTTTCTTGGGAGTTCGTTTAGTACTTTGGCTGTTATTAAATCAATTCCTGGAGCCTTTTTTGGATTTAACCTTTTTATTTCTTTGATTATCTCTTTAGGAGTTAGTAGTTTGACAGTTGGGTTTGTTTCTATTGGATTGCGCAAATTATCTTCTATCTCTTGATCTGGATCATCGTTTATTGGCCGGAAAACTGTCTTTAAGTGTTCTGCAAATAATGTAACTTTTTCTTTGTCACTTTTTGACCATGGTTCATTCCTGCTTTTTCTGATTGGAGGTGCTGGTATTTTCGGTTTCTTGGAGTGTTTTATCGGCTTCCATATCGAGTTATCATTTCTAGTTAACTTAGATATATATTGTTCAATTTTTTCATTTTTGATTTCTATTAGTTTTGTTTTAAGTCTATTGCTAAGTCGATTGAAAGCATGTTTATCTGCAGGGTTCATTGCCATCTTGCTCTAGCACGTCTTTTCTCGGCTATCATTTGCTTTATTTCTAGCGGTATATCTGCAGTTCTTAAGATTTTCTGTGGCATTATTGATGTAGCCTGCTTTGCGGAATGTTGTAATTTATTTATGAGTCCCTCTGTTGCTGTTTCTTAAGTTCCTTAAGTCTAATATTTAAATCTATGGCTTCGCTTAGGATGTTTCGATACCTTTCCCAGTCGGTTTTGTTATTATACAATCTTGGCATGGGGTTTTTCTTAACCAATGTTGTGCCAATGGTTGCTATAATAGGTGAGTGGTCTGATGACAGATCAAAGCTAGGTACGAGATGTTTGTAAGTAGGGTTTATTCCATTTAGGATAAAGAAGTCTAGTAAGTCCGGCATTTTGTTTTGATCTGTAGGCCAGTATGTCGGTGTTCCAGTTGAGATAAATGTGTAGTTTTTATCATCTATAGTTTTAAGCAGTTCTCTACCTTTTGTTGTTATAAGTCGTGACCCCCACCAAGTATGCTTGCAATTAATCTCCTCCAGCTAATATATAATATATATTATTTACATGATATTCTTCTGTTTAGACCAAAAATTAGTCTATTAACCCTTTTTTGTAAAATGAAGAGCCTACCAGAGGATGACCAATTTCCCCACACTATTATATTATATGACAAATGAGACTATATAAATATAAAGTAAATATTTATAAGTTGCTGTTTGTTTAGGATATTTTTGAGTTGAAATATAGTATAATACCCACTGTTAACTTTTTCACTAATGTAATCAATATAACATTGGAATGATAACGTGCTATCAAGAAATGTTCCCAGAAATTTTGTAGAGTCAGACAATGTTACATTTAGAGTATTTGTTGTCACTGTTATTATGTTCTCAGAGTTATTTGTAATGTTAAATTTCATCAATACAGTTTTTTTAGAATTTAATATTAATTGAACTTGTTATATAGAAAATTTAATTTAATTGAAATTTCGTCAAAAGAATTTGCCTAGGAAGCCACTGAGTGCAGTCTGCGTTCATGTACGTTGGTAAATTATTTATAAATATGAGAAATATCAACGGTCCTAATACGGATCCTTGCGGTACTCCTATATCTACATTACCTCTATTTGAATGAGCTTTACTCACTTTTACAATAATTTTTCTGTGTCTTAAATATGACATTAACCCTCAACGCATTTCCTCGAAAACCCAAAGAATAAAGTTTCGTTTCCACATATCCCAAATCTAAGCAATCAAAAGCGTGTGTAAGGTCAAAGAAAGTAAGGGCGAAATATGTTTTAAAATCGAACGTATTGTCAAAAAAGCAACAGTTTAACATTATGAAAATTGAAAGTTTGAAACCGTTGCGCTCGTGTGTAATAATAATTTCGATGTCTATTGATGTTATTCTAGCTCAAGATTCTTATCGGACGCTTTAATGACTTGCGTGGATGTCCTATTATTTCTACAATGTATGATTACAATGAGTTCAATTTAATTTCGATTGTATAGAAAATTTACACTGAAGATAATAATCTTTGTAATATATTACACCCTTTAATTTGTAGAGCGAACATACCATACGATAATATTTTGTTGTCATGCCCTGTCATTTGCTTAATACTTGTCTAATTCTTAGAAGAGAGATAAATAAAACGACTATATGTCCGAACAGCATTATTAAAAGTCCTGCTACGTAATAAACGAAACATAAACTCCTGAATATGTTAATAAAATTACATAAAAATGCATTCGAGATATTTTAGTATGTACCTTACTAGCAATATATCACGAGAATTTATGCGTTTTTTATTGATGTAAAATCTCGATTAAATCCAAATTAAATATTTTAATGGTCACACGAGGGAGTGGACCACTCCCTTGTTAACGGAGAGGATGCTGTAAAAACTATATTATCACTTCAAAGATGCCAGCAGGGGCTCTAACAAAATACAGTGCGTCCTCGAATTGAGACTGCACAATGAAAGACGTCTTTATTGTGATTTAAATCTATGTCTTTCTCCTTCAAACACGAACGGTTTTATCTCAAGAAAGATATAGTAACAATGAGAGAGATTGCAACTGGAAAACTCGCTTTATTTTCGATTTATGCGCAAATATAAACAAACAAAATTAATTATAACGTAGTGTTGTTATTCAAGTTATTCAATAATTTTTAATTATTTAAAAGTATTTATCATAAAAAATTAGATATAATAGTCTCACGAATCCCAAATATATATAAAATAATAATTTCCCCAAAAAACGTTTAGGAATTTTATTTATCAACATTATTTTAGTTTAAATATATTATTATTATTTACTCAATAGAGAACAAAAAATATAAACATCTAATTAAACCAGGTCGTTGCAAAATTTCGCTGATGTGCAGTAACCCGAAAATCGATGTAAGATTGCCTAAAATGTAGGGTAATTTATCGAAATTACGGATTCTGCCATGTCAGCGATTTTTGCCTAAAAAGTATTCACGACGGGAAAAATTGGGGAGTCGGTAGTTGGCCGCCGGGTCAGTAGTTGGCTGCAGAGCCGATTTGTCCGCTGCAGAATAAAGGGTTGATTAATAGTTAAGTTCCTGTGAGAAAATTATTAGAGTCCGGTATCCGAGCCAAAGTTAAAGAGAGTTGTTCAGAGGAAAAAAGCCAATAAGGGAAGAGTGACCAGCCCCTAGTCCCAGTATGCTTAGGTAAGATTTTTTGTTAGTTTATATTTAATCTATGTAGGTTTGAAGGGTGGCCCAATAAAAGTGTATTTGTTTTGTACTTCTTGTTTTATTTCTTAGAGTGAGTGGTGGCTTCAGTCAAACAGTAGTTTAGGGTCGAAAATTCTGGTGTAATTGTTTTTAGTGGTTTAATTTATATTTTTTGGGGTGCTGAACACGAATCTGAAGTTGTCCAACAAAAATTTTTCCCGCAAATATGAGAAATCATCAAAAATCAACAAAAAAAATGTTTTTTAGTGATTTTCACCTTATAACTTGCAAAACAAGCTATTGTGTTCACAGTGGTCCTGTAGTAAAATAAAGAAGAGAAAATTATCTAAAATTTTTGTACATCGTATGGTTTATTTACAAAAGAGAGTTGAAATATCGAGGAACTTCAATAATTTTGCAAAAATAGCAAAAAAAAACATTCATTCTATAGGCTAATAAAAGATATGATTCTCCAAGGCAGCCTTTCAGTTCTTCTACGCCTACAAATAATCATTGACTTAATTCCAAGTGTTTGCAATTTATTAAATAAATATGAATGCATTACCTAATAAGAATTTCTGTCCAATTTATATGTCTGTACTTATGCGAGCCTTCTTAGGCACGAGTTCAATACTTTACTCAGGACAGCCTTTTAGTTCTTCTATTCCTGAAAAAAATAAAGAAACTTAATTCCAAATACTGGAAAATTTATCGAATACATATTTAGAAACATATTTCGAAATTACAAATAAATAGGAAGTGAAGAAATAAAGGTGGGATAGAATTATCCTTGCATAGTTTCTTTCAAGCGATTCGGGAACTCCGGATCATCCTCTGCTTCTTCTTCAATTTCTGCGACGGGCATATCTTTATAGCTGTTATCGCAGTGCAGGCACATATTAGAACAGTCAAGGCCTGCTTTTTTGCATCCACAGTTAGTCTGACAGGTCTTCATGCATTTTCAAGAAATAAGTCTTAAAACTACTTCTGGAGCTGGTGGCTGTAGCGTTGGGACTGGCTGCAGACCCATTTCATTTTCTTCCAACCCCATTGCTCATGATCTTTTTTATTGCCAAGCCATTGTTGTACTTGAAAGTATACTCTCAAAGAATGTTGCTGTGCTGCAGCTTCTTTCATTTATGTTTTCATTCTGACATGAAATATGTACTCTAACAGCTCTATTAACCTAGCAGTGACATGGCGGCAGAACCAAATCGGACCTAGTAGGTGAATTGTCGCTTTTTTGTCGCTTTTTTGTTACGCTAGTCCCACTTTTGTCGCTTGTACCAGTTCCGAGAAAAACGCGTTCCTGCTAGGTTAATAGGGATAATTCGTTAATCGGCGGCAAGATCAAATCGGACCGGTAGGATCAAATCGAACCTAGTAGGTCAATTGTCGCTTTTTTGTCGCTTTTTTGTTACGCTAATCCCACTTTTGTCGCTTGTACCAGTTCCGAGAAAAACTCGATTCTCAAAAAAACCCTATTAACCTAGCAGTAACATAGCGGCAGAACCAAATCGGACCTAGTAGGTCAATTGTCGCTTTTTTGTCGCTTTTTTGTTACGCTAATTCCACTTTTGTCGCTTGTACCAGTTCCGAGAAAAACGCGTTTTTCAAAAAAACCCTATTAACCTAGCAGTGACATAGCGGCAGAACCAAATCGGACCTAGTAGGTCAATTATCGCTTTTTTGTTACGCTAATCCCACTTTTGTCGCTTGTACCAGTTCCGAGAAAAACGCGTTTTTCAAAAAAACCCTATTAACCTAGCAGTGACATAGCGGCAGAACCAAATCGGACCTAGTAGGTCAATTATCGCTTTTTTGTTACGCTAATCCCACTTTTGTCGCTTGTACCAGTTCCGAGAAAAACGCGTTTTTCAAAAAAACCCTATTAACCTAGCAGTGACATAGCGGCAGAACCAAATCGGACCTAGTAGGTCAATTGTCGCTTTTTTGTTACGCTAATCCCACTTTTGTCGCTTGTACCAGTTCCGAGAAAAACGCGTTTTTCAAAAAAACCCTATTAACCTAGCAGTGATATAGCGGCAGAACCAAATCGGACCTAGTAGGTCAATTGTCGCTTTTTTGTTACGCTAATCCCACTTTTGTCGCTTATACCAGTTCCGAGAAAAACGCGTTTCTCAAAAAAACCCTATCAACCTAGCAGTGACATGGCGGCAGAACCAAATCGGACCTAGTAGGTCAATTGTCGCTTTTTTGTTACGCTAATCCCACTTTTGTCGCTTGTACCAGTTCCGTGAAAAACGCGTTTCTCAAAAAAACCCTATTCGTTCGAAACACAGCATACGGGAATTTTTCGAGTCTTAGTTTTGACATCGAAATCGTCCTCCGGAGGACCAGGGGGAGGCGACCTAGATGAGAACGTCATCTCCTGGACTTTTACTGAAATTACTTATCAAATCGTTCGAAACACCTCACACGGGAATTTTTCGGCCCAAAAACAGCATCAAAGCACCCCAAAAAAAGTTACAAAAAACTAGTCATGCTAATATATTTTCGCGTTTTTCTCGGAACTGGTACAAGCGACAAAAGTGGGACTAGCGTATCAAAAAAGCGAGAAAAAAGCGACAATTGACCTACTAGGTCCGATTTGGTTCTGCCGCCATGTGACTGCTAGGTTAATAGGGTTTTTTTGAGAAACGCGTTTTTCTCGGAACTGGTACAAGCGACAAAAGTGGGATTAGCGTAACAAAAAAGCGACAATTGACCTACTAGGTCCGATTTGGTTCTGCCGCTATGTCACTGCTAGGTTAATAGGGTTTTTTTGAGAATCGAGTTTTTCTCGGAACTGGTACAAGCGACAAAAGTGGGACTAGCGTAACAAAAAAGCGACAAAAAAGCGACAATTGACCTACTAGGTCCGATTTGGTTCTGCTGCCATGTCACTGCTAGGTTAATAGAGCTTACGCTAACAGATGTTTTACCCGCTCCCTTTCTATCATTTCTTTTCTTACTAGTATAACGTAATGTTTCTATTCCTTTTTCTTTGGCCACTTTCACTACACTACAGTTAAAGAAAAGTGACAGTTCTAGTATACAGGGTCGCATTAGGGGTGTTATAAAAATAAGTATGAAATCGATTTCATAAAAAACCATCAGTTGAGAATGCTCTTCTAGCATTGCCATAAACCGAACAAATTGTAATGACATTATTAAAATTTTACCTGGATGCTTTAGATTAACAGTTCTCAGTTCTCATTTCATTTTAATCAATACAGCCACAGCCACATTTCGAAGGAGTTCCCGAAGTGGTATAGAGGGGTACATAAAACCCTAAGCTTACTTTTTGATGCTCTATCAAAATCTGAAGTCAGAATTTTAAAACTCACAAAGACAAAGAATCAACACACAAACATACACACAGATCGAATTCAGATACCGAACAATTTGTTCGATGAATATATTTATTGATTTTTTTTCATTGTAATATGTACAGCGTGTTTACTTCAGTTGCCCCTTATGAAAAACTTTTTTATTGTTAGTTTTACGAAAAAAAATTACTCTTTTAAAAAGTTCTGCATCGTGTAAAACCCATGATGAAATAATAGTAGTGTTTGGCATTAATATCTTGCAAATCGTATAAATTTTTCAATGACGCTAATAAAATATCTTCTGGGTTTTACACGATGCATAACTTTTTTAAAGATTAACTTTTTTTCCTAAAACGAATAAAAATGTTTTCCATATAGGTCAACTTAAGTAAACATAATATAATACGTACTATAATGAAAATAGAATTTAAAGTATTATTAACAAATCAAAAAATATATTTCTTATGAAATCAATTACCTATTTTTATAAAACGCTTAATGCGACCCTGTGTTCTTTGATCTTAGACGATCGGTCAATTTTCATGATGTATTTGTCGGAAACATAATGGCTTTCGACGAGTTTTTTTGCCTTTAGTGAGGCTTTTCTGTCGGAAAATTGTTAAATTGACCCGCTTGAACCCACATTTCAGCATAACCGACATTGTGCACAGTTAATAAGAATAAATAAACGTCTCTTGCAATCAAAATTATGCGGGACCAGCGTTATTGTTAAAATCTGCACACAATTATTGTTTCGCCCGGCCGTTAGAGGTGCTCGCGTCGGGCTGGCCCATTATATTTGCATTTTTTTATTATTATTTTATTTTTCTTTGCTTATAGCAAATTCCAGAGTGTTAATATCTTATTAATAAAACTACGATGTAACAACATTTCTATATACCTATTACTTCTTGGAGGGAAAACGCAAGAATACTACCAACCTCATTTTCTTAAGGCCCCTCTACAGCCTCCCATAGTGGGCGGTCCATAGAGTGGAGGGGCCTTTACAGATATCATATGTCAAAATACAAGATCAAAGAATTAACAAAGATACATTCAGTAATTATGTACTATTACTTTTGTGTAATTGGTAACATCGACACAGAGACGGTATAAACGGTGAACTTGGTATAAATTCAACAGATTCTCCATATTTACTTTTTAAAATGTCAAGACAAACGAAAAATTAAGTTTTAGATTAGGTAAATGGAGAAGGTACAGTGCAGTCTGACATTTATATTCTGTGTTCCGTGATTTGTCCGAATTGAAAATTACTACTTGCTAACTTGAACCTGGACTAGGGCCCTGTGGGAAAATTCGAGTATGGAGAATTTTTCTTCAGGAATGCTTATAGGGGTCCTAGTAAGTGTTTTAGACATCCGCCACTTGGTACATTTTCTAACTATGACGTCATCAAAGATGGCGGCCGTTCGATCATAGAACTGCTCATATCTCGGGCAATACTTGACCGATTTGCATTAGTAGAGTAGATTTGGTGGAAAAAACGGCTCAAAACCAGACTGATGAAATGTTTATGAGCCTTTTTTTCCGCCAGATCTACTCAACTAATGCAACTTGGGTCAATTTGTTGTAATTACTAACTTTTAGGTGTATAACAATGTTTTAACTGTCATTTTATATAAACAACAGTTCTGATAATTTTCAGTTATTTTCTATTACTACATAAAAACATAATTATCATGAATACAAACAGAGATTATATTGAAGTATGTTCATCATGGCTAAAAGTAGTACACAATATTATGAATCCAAACAGTTTTAATTGAAATATATTTACATTATTATTTAAAAAGGATTTTTACAGGTTGACCACTTACTGACACAATTGCAAAGGGAACATTTAACTTAATTTTCCCTACAAATGTAGGAGGATTTGGCCCATTTCAAACAGATATTTTTATAAATTTTTTTGGGCACCAAATCATCTTCTATAACTGCAAAACCAGAACCACATGGGTCTAAGCCAACAAGTACATCATCAATACAATGTCGCTGAAGATATCTATAGAAATATGATCTCAACAAATATGGCCCCTAACACTTCTGCTTGTAGGTGGCAAATCTTCAATGTTGATATTCTTGGCATGATGATATAGCCTCAATCTACGCTCGTCTAAGGACTTAGAAGATGACCATTTTCGTAATAACAGCACTAGGTATTCTTCTGCAGATTTGAGGATTTGTTATATGTCATTCCAGTCAGATGATATGCCAAAGTGTTCCGAGAATGCTAAAGATGAGACTTAAGAGCTGCTTTTTAATTAAATTGGGAAATTGGAATCTGATGGGATACCTGCTTGTGGCGGTATCTTTCCTAAAAATGTCAAATTCTAACTTATTCTCGTTCCTGATAATATCAGATATTTGGTTTCTTAAAACTTGCAAAAAATATTCCAAATTTCCAAATTTTATTAAAGTTAGTTTACCTAAATCATCAATTTCTGATAAAGTGGGCAAGTATGTAAAACAAAAATGGCTAGATTTAGAAATCAAATATCTGTATAGTAAAAGAAGTATTCTTGAAATAGATGCTTACATTCTTTACAAAAAATTAACTTTTAGGTTAACAAATATAGAGTATGAGGATTGGAGTGAGTTTTAGAGGAAAATGTTTAAAGTTATAGAAGTTAAATTTGCAAAGAAAATGTCGTACTTAAATAAAAAATTAGAAAAATTAAAACCAAAGAAAACATTTTCACCCGAAACCCCAAACATAGTGGAAAATCAATCTTCTCAAACTTTTGACAAAACTGAAATCGCGCTTTTGAATAAAGGTTTGGGTTTTGCACTGCCACCTAGAGACGATCTGGGTGACTTGATCGGATATTAAAAGTTCAATTCAGTATCTCCCTGAGAGTACAAAAGGTTTTGTCCGTGAGGCATGCCGAAACCAGATCTCCAAAAATATTGTATTCAATATTAGCGCCCCATCCCAAGAGGATAAGAAAATCGTTAAAAGGTTGAGAGAAAAGGACGGGCGGGTTAGTCATCCTTGGCTGATTAGTCACCCTTGGCTGATCAGGTCACCGGGGATGACGGTGCTCGGTACCGCCGGGGGGGAGGGGGTGTTAGTCATTTAGTATAAATAGCTGTTAGAAATTGTTAATTGTTTAGTCTATCATCAACTCCTGATGATGTGGTCGACGATAGTGTTTCAACTTATCTGCTTTTTAATGCCAAACTTACTTGTCTAATCTCATTCAGAAAATGCGTGGATGGAAGCAAAGAGCATAAGTTTTGATCACCAGTGCACACCGAAAGTACATAAACACCAAGTTGACGAAGAGCAGCCTAGTGAAACAAAGCGAACACCATTATATCAGTGTCAGCACTAATAAGAACGAGTTTATTAAGCCCATACAGACATGTCTGTTGTGATCGAAACAGCACTCTGAAGCCTGCTCTAAACGACATAAAATTTAATTCTGGATAGTTCACTTGTCTTCCACCTTGCACAGATGTGCAATTGAAGGTTCTTGTTCTTGTTCATCATCATAAAAGGCACTGAAGGTGTTTCAGTTAAAGAAGCTATCAATCTATTTGCAATGAACAATTGTAAATTCAGCTTGTTCCTCGAAGATTCCCACAAAATGCTGAGTTAGATAGACAATGGAACAGCTTCAGATATTTGGCGAACGCGTTGACATTTCAATATGTACGATCAGGTGGTATGTTACATTATTTATTGAATAAAGGCATAAGAAAAAAAACATATTCCTTATAGGAGTATATCGATTAGTTCTCATTCTACAGTTTTGAAGTTTTTGAAGCATGTTCAGCTTATTGAGTTTTAGTGAGTATAAAATAGATTCACAATAATCAAAGTGATGTTGAATAATCGTATTATAAATAGTGATTCTTGTATTAACTGATATATTTTAAAAATTAAAGTTTTTTTAATACTTTTTTGTAAATATAATCAAAGTGGCCTTCAAAGATCAAAAAATTATATCTCTTTTAAATTTTTTATCAATTAAACATCCTTTGAAGAAGGTTGCGAAACACATGAATACTCTAAAATTACATCGTTATATAAATTCAGATATTCCCGACATTTAGGTAGATGTGAGTTAAGTAATCGAATCTAAATTTACTATCATAAATTTCCTACAATAAAAAGAACGATATAATAGCCCTGGACATACTGTATATTATCACTTCACACAAATACCAACGGGGGGCGCGAACAAAATATTACAACTAACTCGGTACGTGTTTATAATCTCGCTTGCCCAAAGAATAATAGTTGGGGTATTCTTGTAATTCAGAGGCTTCAGATTACAGATAATGCCAGACTTGAACTATGTCATAAGTCAAAATATTAATAATGGCCCTTTTTTTGAACGCTCAAGGAATTCCAAGGGCTTAATTTGAACCTTATTAGGTATGTAAGGACGTGACGTTTTGTATATAAGTAGGTATAAAAAATCCATTGGTGTAGGTTATGGCGATGTTAGTCGTAAATTGTGGGATTTGAATTTTGTCGATTATACAACAAACAAATTATGTAAATTGTGATTTTTCTTGTTTCATCAGTAGCAAAGAAACCAGTTTTAGAAAGTAACATTATCATTAGTAAATTTATTTCTATTATAGGCCATAGGAAAGAAGAGTATCATTAGTAAAATTATGTCACTTTTTAAGCCAAAGCAATTTTGAGGTTATGTCTTTCTTCTTTCTGAGTTGCATCCTAGTGGATTTACCAGCACATTTCATAATACAGGGTGTTTCATTCATACAGTAAGGGTAGATGGAGAACACCGAGGTGCTTTTAAATAACCTATATTTTATGGGTCTATCGTTCTTTAAAACCAAGATACAGGGTGATTTTATTAATTTTCCCCATTTTTTAAATTAATCATAATTTATGAACCACCTTATACATCAGACTGTGAAGCCTTTCACGGCCGATCAAATTGAAATCTAAAGTGTTTTCCGGGCTTTGAAGCCGTGGTCCAATGGAATTTCTTTCTGATGTTTCGTCTACAGCTGCGCTAGACATTATTAAAGGCGATGAGGCAGTGGGCGAAGTGATCTCCCGTGCTTCCCGACGTTGACTGATTCGACAGTGGTCCGCTCGGTCGTATTTATACCCCCGCCGTCCCACTGCAGTTGGGTGGCTGGGGTGGGGATGGTGGTGGTGATGGCGCGAGGTTTCGGCGTACTTGATGTATATCGAAGAACTCGCTTCCAGTCTGGGTTTGGAAACGTAATTTCTTCCTTTCGGTTAAAATTGTTGTCGTGCTTAAATATCTCAATGGTTTCCCTGGTAAGTCTCGGATAGTAACGCTGCGTTTGATGTAAAATCTCAACCTCGTTAAAAAGAATGTTGTGACCTTCAGAGAGAGCGTGCTCTGCTACGGCTGACTTTTGTGTTTGTCCCAGGCTGGGTAGTAACGGTTTGTACTGTCAAATGAATATGCGTTTGAAATTAGAATTTGGAGCGATAGATTACAAAGCATTAAAGATAAAATGTGCAAACATCATTAATAATCATTTTGATTCAAAACTTTATACGATATCGAGCAAATTTTAATTTTCTAGAGCATCATATGAAACTCCTACTCAAAAGACTAAAACCACTTACCGAAGAAAGAGAAATTATCCCTGATCACCAATTTGGATTTAGAAATAAGCACTCTACGATCGACCAAGTTCAAAGAATAACGAACATTATAGAGAAATCATTAGAAGAGAAAAACATTTGTGCTACTATCTTTCTTGATGTAGCACAAGCGTTTAATAAGGTTTGGCATGAAGGCTTAATTCAAGCTCAAGCTTTTCCTTCCAAAACAATATACAGATATCCTACATTCATATATATCGGAAAGATACTTTAGAATTAGGCAACAAGAAGCCTATTTCGATCTTAAAGAAATTAAGGCTGGAATACCACAAGGAAGTGTCCTAGGACCTGTGCTATATTTACTGTACACATGTGATATTCCAGAGTTAGAAAACAATACCATAGCCGACGACACTGCCATTATAGCAGTAGGAAAGAGCAATGAAGAAGCAACCCACAAGCTGCAAACAGCTCTCCACCTTATCTATGACTGGACGAAGAGGTGGAAAATTAAACTTAATGGAACTAAATCACTCCACATTAACTTTACAAACAAAAGGATAGATCATATTCCAGTCAGAATAAACAATAACCTGATTCCTGAACACAGCAAAATACTTAGGTATTACCTTAGATGCCAAACTCCGATGGAAAGTGCATGTTAAAAAGAACAGAGAAGAACTTGGACTGAAATATAGAAAAATGTACTGGCTAATTGGAAGAAACTCGACTCTGTCTCTACATAATAAGCTTATGCTTTATAAGCAGATACTTAAGCCTATATGGACCTATGGTATCCAACTATGGAGATGTACCGAAGCAAGCAACTTAGCAATAATCCAAAGATTTCAAAACAAAGCACTGAGCAACATAGTAGATGCCCCTTGGTACATTCGCAATAGTGATCTCCATAGGGATCTGGAAATGGACACCGTTGACCAGACTATCAAGAAATTAGCCAAGAGTCATGAAGAAAGACTTCATCATCATGTAAATGTCGAGGCTATCCAGCTCCCTGTCAATACTTGGTTAGAAAGAAGACTTAATAGGATCAAGCTCTTTGGATTAGTTTAGTTTTTTAGTGCAAAAGCTGAGCTTGTGTGTGCACGTTAAAGTTTAGTGCAATCCATTCTACAGAACCTAAGGAACGCTGATGAGAATACCTTAGTTTTAAGTTTCAAACTCTATTAGATTAAGTTAGAATTAAATTGCTCATTGGTCACTGTTGACCAGATCGTAATATACTAAATGCCTTTATGGGTGTTTAATAATAATAAAAAAAAACATTTACGTTAATATATTACTCTTCAACTGGGGAAGGAACTATGGGTTCGAAAAACTGTTTAGCTGATATCTTCTTGTTCACCTCAGGGAAGGCATGCTTGGTAATTCACATTAGTGCTCTGGCTGGGACATCAGCAGGTAAAAACGCGACTAGAGATGTGGCACTAGAGATGGGCGAAAAATAACGATATCATAGATATACGTTACAATTGCGCGTCTGTCATATCCTCTTTGACGACGTTGTCAGATGTAATTAACATAGTAAATTTTTCCTAATTATTTGCTAATTGCTCTTATCACAGGCTCTGAAGCTCGATTTGTGAGTAACCAATATGTTTGAAATTTTTATTCTTTCTTTTGATACAACTTGCATCGAAATCTGAACGGTACTTTTTTTAATTAAATAAAATCTGTGACTTCTCATAATAATTAATGATAAAGGCAAAAAAAAATTTATATTAATATATTTTTTCTGGTTCTCTGCAGCTGTTTAAAAATTTTACTGATTCATTATCTTTTTATAATTTTACCAATATGCCAAGTTTCATTAAATTCTGAACGGTAATTCTAAAACCGAGAGTATTTTACATTCATATTATTTATATAATGGTAACGTAAGATAGACTTAATATTACAGTTTACAATGAATATTTAATAAATACCTATAGAAAACTACTTTCGTTTGGCGTTATTAGTGATAAAATTTAGTATAATAAAGAAATACGAAATATGTGGGTGATTTGAAATGAGTGAACGTGACTATTACTTCGTCGGACAGCAATAAATCTAAATATCGATTATACAAATAATTATTTTGTTTCAGGTGACCAATATTTACTTATAGTCACTATAAATAATATAGTCGAATTTGAGAACGGCAATAAACATTGTTTTACCTTCAAAAATATAAGAAATTCTATTCGAACACAAAAGAGCAATAATCTCATATTTTATGTTTTCTTACATTCGATTATATAGTTATTTAGTGATAGGTTTTATTGCTACAGATAAACATACATGTCTTAATTTGATACTTCAGACCAGTTTCAGAGGCGAAAAATACGCTCAAAAACATAATGGTTAAAACCAACATTTTTTTTATTACTTTTTTCATTTCTTTTTATGCAGCTTTAATAAAAAGCAGCTAAATCAAATACTATTAAACGAGCAAGGTTTGTATGTATGTATGTGTGTGTGTGTCCAGAGGATCTCGAAATCCACTCGTCAGAATTCAATGAAACTTTCAGGGTAGACTAATTACTATCTAAATCGGCAAAAAATGTAGGTCTCATGTCTGTGAAAATTCGATCTTCCGAGATATTTACAAGAAAAGTTAAGCTTTTAGTTTTATTTCCTAGCAATGGCAGATATAATAACTCGTTTCTATAGTAATATATACTATAAAGGAGAGATGAGTACAGTAAAAGTGGGGATATAACGTCACATTCCATAGACATACTTTGCAAAATAAGATTCTATAATATAAATAAGGTCACAGCATATAAAATATATATACGCACTTCGTAGATTAAATTTTGAAGTTATATTATTCACAAAAAATAAAAATAAACTTTATGCATCTAACACTTTAACATTGAACGAATTAAATTTAACCAATAAATAACAAGGAGGATTATATGTTGGGATTAAACTTTTTTTAATCTCTTGGCATTAAAAGTAACGCTTCAGTACTTACCTAAACTCAAAGATTAAAAAAAAAGTTAGTTCAAGAACTATCTTTAAAAGTCACTGTCTTCACTAAAACTACTGGTATCACTATAATTGTCTTTTCTGAGGTTTATTATTATAGGTTCTATTAAATTATCCATTGATATATCCACTTTCCTAAATGAATTTTCCACACTTTTAACATGTTTTTAGAATGAAGCCATTTTGAAATATATATTAATACAAAATTCTGAATCAATTAAAATACATACGATACGGCTATGAATAAATAAAGTCTGACTTATCTGTCAAAAGAACAGGTTTATCTAGACAAAAACTATATTAGGCCGATCAGATGTATTAAAATTTAAATTTTAACTACAAATAAGCATTGAAGGATGAGGTAAAAATAAAATTTCTACCTCTTGAATCTGTACTACGTTCTGCAAATTAAATACTGCACTCCTTTCTTCTGTATAGTATAGTAGTAAAAAGGTTTGACTTTATTTAATTTCTGGCGTTTCAATCTGAAAGAATTCAATTTTAAATTTGTCGCTTTATATAAAAAAGGAAAGGTTCATTTGACGGACATAAATAATTTGCTTGTCAAATGACAGCCATCTCATAAATTGAAAGTTGAAAATACAACGTTGCCAATTCAATTTCAGAAATCATGGGTTTAGGTAAATATTTATAGGAACGTTGAGTAACACTGTTAAAATGGACACTTGTCAAAATGTGACACCTGTAAAAACGTGACAACTTTTAAAATGTGATACGTGTCAGAATGTAACAACTGTCAAAATGAACAAATCTCAAAATGAACAAATGTCAAAATATGACACCTGTCAGAATGTAACAAATGTCAAAATGTCACACGTATCGTACTTTTCTTTATTTATTACAAAGATCTAACCTAACCTAAAGCTAATCTTTTTTTTTGGCGGGTAAAGGTTCTTCCCTTCCCCGATAGTGTGAGACTACCCCTTACGGCTACTATTTTATTATGCGAACAGTTTTAATATTTAGGTTTTCATTATCATAGAGAGAGAGAGAGAGAGAGAGAAAAATAATGAATGCTTGTACACGTGTACTATTAACATAGATTTCAATTTTTTATTTTACTAGAAACTTTAAAGAGACATTTAAAATTCTCTATTTTCATAGTACATTTTAAGGTTGATTGTGACTTTGTATTTTCCAAGAGCAAATTGTAATGTAATGTACGAATGAACTATTTTTGTAACTGAAAATTTTTGAAAAAATATGATATCAATATCTGCTACACGTCGAGAGTCTGGTCACAGGTTTTTGTGGAGGTTTTTACCCAAGTATGAATATCAGACCTATAATTTTCCTTCACTGCAGATCAATAAATAATAAAATCAATTGAAGATAGAGTTTTTCTTATATAGTGATAAATATAGTGAGCTGAGCGATCTTCTGTTGACGGGACGTGTGCCCTACACGCTGCTGTTGCCCGTCCCGGAAACGGGGCCTGCCCACCGTGACAATTCGCGAAGATCAAGCGTCAGTAGATGTTGCCCTAAAAGGGTGAAATGCATTTAAGTAACCTCTGTGACAAGCAGTTGATAAACGTCAATAACAGCTGTGTTGATTAGAATAAGAACTGTCAATCTAAAATTTTATTAATACTGTCAGTAGTAATACCCCTAGGGCCTTGATAATACCGAGATAATTTTGTCATAGAGAATGCTGTAAGCGTGTTGCTTGATAATATCCTTAAGCAACACGCTTGAAGGATTCTCTATGACAAAATTTTGAGGATTTATCAAGGCCCGAGGGGTATTCGATAAGATAATTTTTTACTTTGTAGATTTCAAAAAATTGGTTGCCAATCTGACGTTTAATATTTACTCATTTTTATTTAACAAAACTAAAAACTACAGGTATTAAAAGTACAATTGGTAAATGTTAAATTAGAAGAAGAGTTTGCTGAAGTTGACGGATTGTTAATTTCCACTGTTGAAGAAATTCCTCGCATAGTGTTGATTATTTCACCGTGGCGTTCTTGGTCGATATTTAAGTACGGTTTTATTGAATTAGAGCTGCTATGTCCAGTTATTTTTATTAATTGCTGTTCAGGAATTCCTTTATTTGCCAAATGGCTAACTGCAGTTGATCTTTTTACACTTAATGTCCAAACCAATAGCTTCCGCGGATGATTTGGTCCACATATTAATTGTGTTCTTGTCTACCGGAATATTGTCAAACCATGTGTCACTTTCAGATTTCCAGAAACGATTTGGTCTCAAGAAAAGGCGACTGGAAATAATATTTTTCCCTCTTTTGGACAATAATTTATGGAACAACCGAACAGGGCATGCACTTTCGTTTGCAATATTGGGAACAAGCCACTTACTATTTGTACAACTTTTCCGATCCTCCTTGACATGTTTTATTGAATATCGGATTGTATTCAATTCTGTTGGTTGGCGTTCCATCATTATTTTTTTCAATCTTGAAATAATCTATAAGGCAATCAGCTGGTTCACCACCTCGCCAAGCTAACTCAACAGCTACTATATGGTAAAATTTTTTCTGTAAACCTTCTGGTGTATTTTCATCCCATAATTCAATGATTCTAGCCAAATCACTTGAACTCAAATTTGCTGAACTGCATTTTCGCTTGTTTGGATCCTGCTGTAATCTTTTACGTTTTGAATTTCTTGCATCTCGCGCATTTTTGAATATCACACTGGTAAATGGGTCGAATACAATTTTGAAGTCATTGAAGTATTTTTCCTGGAGTAGCCTACTCGTAGTATTCCAAATTTTTTTTACAGTCGCTTCTTTATATTCAGTTCCGTCAGCTTTTCTCATATTTACCGCATAATCTCTCAATATATTAGCCAAATTAGGCAAACTCGTTTCATCATTCGGTAAAATTTTACTGTTGGGGCTCAGCCCCAATTTTGATGAGATATTTTTTTTTAGACTAATTTGGGGTCGCTGATCACGAATCTGCAATCAGTTGCTTGCGGTCTCATTAAACAAAAAAGTTATGAATTTTTTAAGTGAAATAAATTGTCAACTTTTCTTTAATACTTACCAGAAAAATATGTATATAAGTAGGTTTATATAAATATATATTAAAACCAAAAGACTTAAGGTACAAGATAGGTCAAGTTTGGTTAGATTAATGATGTACACAGTAATATTTCAGCTAAATATACTAAATTATAAAAGATAACCTAAAAATTCATATAGCAATTTGACGTACTGACATTTGGCAATACTACGGTCATTTGAGTTGCGATTAGCGTAAACTCTCGCTGTGGCTAGCGTCCCGTCCTTCCGGGACTCAATTTTTTTCTCGTCTGTGATGAACGCATCTGTATTGCGTATTACTTGAAATTAATAGAATCTGGCTTATTCAGACGACAATTAGTTATTTCTCAATAAACAACATTGGTTATCATGATTCCTCAATGTTAAATTTTTCCAAGAATTTTTTTGTATGGAGATATCCGACCTGTCCCAAAATCAATAGGCGTCATCCTTGTATCATTTCAGTGGTCTCAACCCGATCGGTTCCATACGTATTTTTTCGCGTTTTTCAGGCCAAATAACGATGAATGGACGCAAAAAAAAATATTTTTTTGACTTTTTTTTTTGCACGATTTGAAAACTAACCAATATCCAATGGACGTCTGAATAAACCAGAATTTAACAGATCAGGTGAGATCAGATAAGATAAGGTCAGGTGTGATCAGATTAACGATGTACAAAATAATTAGGTCAGATAAGAGATAAGGTCAGGTCATTAATGATGTACAAAGTAATATAAGGTCAGGTAAGAGATAAGTTCAGGTGTGCTCATATTAATGAGGTACAAAATAATATGAGGTCAGGTAAGAGATAAGTTTAAGTGTTCTCATATTAATGATGTACAAAATAATATGAGGTCAGGTAAAAGATAAGTTCAGGTGTGCTCATATTAATGAGGTACAAAATAATATGAGGTCAGGTAAGAGATAAGTTTAAGTGTTCTCATATTAATGATGTACAAAATAATATGAGGTCAGGTAAATGATAAGTTCAGGTGTGCTCATATTAATGAGGTACAAAATAATATGAGGTCAGGTAAGAGATAAGTTTAAGTGTTCTCATATTAATGATGTACAAAATAATATGAGGTCAGGTAAAAGATAAGTTCAGGTGTGCTCATATTAATGAGGTACAAAATAATATGAGGTCAGGTAAGAGATAAGTTCAAGTGTGCTTATATTAATGATGTACAAAATAATATGAGGTCAGGTAAAAGATAAGTTCAGGTGTGCTCATATAAATGAGGTACAAATTAATATGAGGTCAGGTAAGAGATAAGTACAGGTGTGCTCATATTAATGAGGTACAAAATAATGAGGTCAGGTAAGAGATAAGGTCAGGTGTGCTCATATTAATGATGTACAAAATAATATGAGGTCAGGTAAGAGATAAGTTCAGGTGTGCTCATATTAATGAGGTACAAAATAATATGAGGCCAGGTAAATGATAAGTTCAGGTGTGCTCATATTAATCAGGTACAAAGTAATATTTCAAGTAAATATATTTATTATGTTACGCAATGCGCATGCGTTTATTAGACGGGAAAAAATTGGAGTTCCGAGGGACGGGACCCTAGCCACAGCGAAAAATATGACAAGAGTTTACGTTCTGACCGCTATTCAGGTGACCATTTTACTTAAAAAAAATTCATAACTTTGTTGTTTGATGAGACCGCAGGAAACTGATTGCAGATTCGTGATCAGCGACCCAAAATTAGTATAAAAAAAAATACCCCATCAAAATTGGGGTTGAGCCCCAATAGTAAAATTTTTCCCATCATTCAGTTCGTATTCTTTGGTCGCACAAAACTCGAGAAATATTTTCCATATATATTTTTTTGATTTGGTTGTATTTTTTGGTATATTACTTGATATAATATCATTAATTGCATCGTCAGATGCATTACCAAATCTTAGCGACATTTTTAAACTAGTTGTCAGTTTGACGTTTAATTAATTTTTAATCAAAAACTTGACTTGTTGAAAACACCAAACTGAAAATACCACATGTAGGGTGTTATCGCTGTAATTCATAGCTGATTGGATGAAATTTGACACATGACTCTAAATTAAGTAATTTGATTGGTTACTATAGTTAGTAAAAAATTATCAGTAGTAATACCCCTAGGGCCTTGATAATACCGAGATAATTTTGTCATAGAGAATGCTGAAAGCGTGTTGCTTGATAATGGCCCGAGGCCGAAGGCCGAGGGCTATTATCCTTAAGCAACACGCTTGAAGGATTCTCTATGACAAAATTCTGAGGATTTATCAAGGCCCGAGGGGTATTGGATAAGATAATTTTTTACTTTGTAGATTTAAACATTTTTAAACTAGTTGTCAGTTTGACGTTTAATTAATTTTTAATCAAAAACTTGACTTGCTGAAAACACCACATGTAGGGTGTTATCGCTGTAATCCATAGCTGATTGGATGAAATTTGACACATGACTCTAAATTAAGTAATTTGATTGGTTACTATAGTTAGTAAAAAATTATCATTATAATTTCTTCGGTTTATGGCAAGAGCATTCTCAACTGGTTCTATCTACAAAGAGTTTTCAAAGAAAACCTCACATATATTCAATGATAAAGTCAATAAAAAATACTGCACAATCATAACCCGATTGAAAATGAATCATGGGTGCTTTCCGTCTAATTATACAGGGTGTTTCATTGGGAGAGCGCAATATTTTAACAGATGATAGGAGTCACTGAGGTGATTCCAAATAACTCATATTTTATGGATCTACAGTCCCTTATAGCTGAGATACAGAGTATTTTGTACATTTTGGTAATTTCTTCATTGCATCCTGTGCTTTTAACCACTCTGTATAATTTTATAATATTTGGTACACATACCTACTCTCTGTATCTTGACAAATTAATTGAGATATTAGTAATATTGAAAATCCAGGCCCGGCTTCATTAAAATTGACAAGTTCGTTCCGTTCAGAAACAACACCCTGTATGTTAAATTTTCCAAAATATTTTATCACATCTAAAAAGAGGACAAAAAATTGAATTGAACGATATACTTTTTATTTTTGCACATATGATTTACTACTCACAAATAGTTGAGTTTTCTTACATTTTTGGGGCACCTACGTGCTTAATAATTAATCCTATTAACTTGTAATCAATATTATTTGGCCTAATTAACTATTCGGTTTAAAAGTATGTTATTCCAAAAATTTTATAGTCTTCTAGGCCTATGAAAACAGATTTACAGGACCGTACTAGGATCTAAATGTCATAGATTTACCTATACAACATCCATTTTATTTATTTATTTTTAACCTTCTTTATGAAAAATTTTGTAGTTTGGAGTAGAAGAGTAATAAAACTAAAATCAAATTTTTGTAAAGGATAAAAGTACATAAAAAGCATTGGGAATGTGACGCGTTTTTTTATTTAAAGATGGGAATACGCTATACTATTTGTGAAATTAAATAGATACGTCAACAACATGTGAGTTAAAGAAATAAAAATCATTTTTAGTTAACTAATATCCAATAAAATTACAAACAAAATTCAAAAATTACACAACACTTAAAAGACTAAAAAAACACATGATCCATTTTTAACAAAAAGTTAATTGGACAGGAGGGGTTTACTTAGATCTTCTTCAAAACATTTTCCCAATGTTGTTAAGAGGATAAAGGTGTAGACAGCTGGAATTTATTTCCAACAGCCTCATTTTAGGTTAATTGTTCGGGATTTTTCAAATGAAGATTTTCCTAATAGGTGGATAGGTAGAAGTGGTCCTATACATTGACTTTCAAGATCGCCGGACTTTAACTCCCTCGATTACCATATTTGGGGACATTTAAAGTCCAAAGTTTATGCAGCTCAAATAAATACCAGGAAAGAACTAATTGAAAGAATATTAAACGCCTGCCAAGAGTATAAAAATAACGAAAACATCATTCGAAAATCAGTAAACCAAATTATTAAGCGAACAACAACATGCATTCAGCAGAATGTGGGTCATTTCGAACAATTATTTAAATTTTTTTAAACTAGTCTTTCAAGTGTGTAATTTTTGAATGTTTATAATTTCATTAGATATTATTTAACTAAAAATGTGCTTTTATGTACTTTTATCTTTTACAGAAATTTGATTTTAGTTTTTTTTACTTTCCTGCTCCAAACTAGAAAATTTTTCATAAGGAAGGTTAAAAAAAATAAATAAAATTGGTGTTGTATTATAATAGGTAAATCTAATGTGACATTTAGTTCCTAGTACGGTCCTGTAAATCTGTTTTCATAGGCCTAGAAGACTATAAAAATTTTTGGAATAATACCGGGTGTATCAACGATGCGTGCGTGGAGGATAGCTGCTTCCCTTTTGAAGATAGGAAAAAATGTTTCAAATAAAAGTTGTAGACAGCAATGAAAGCTATGTTCCAAAAATAACTACCAATATACAGGGTGTCCCATAAAAGTGTGACTTATCAAAGTTATGTTTTTTTAAATGAAACACCCTATATATTTTTACTCGATTGAATTCCTTCGGAAGAGTGCAAAATATAGGGTTGTATGGATTTATACCAGGTGGTTCTGAAGTTATGGTCACATTTATGTCCCAAAATGGGTTCATTCAACACCAAATATCTCAAAATCAATAATTAGGAATAACAAAAATTTTTCACCAAATATCCTCGAAAATGGTGTATTTTGATTTCATATTCATAAATTTACCGAATGGCACTTTTCCCATACAGGGGCAACCAAAACTCGGGATCATTTTTTTCTCAGTTTTTTCAAATGGAACACCCTGTATATAGTGCCATACCAGAGTAGTCAACACTATGAGCTTCCAGAAAATGTAGGGTTTGCCTACTTGATTTTCACCGGAAATGCATCTAATTCTTAAGGAAAATATGGAAAATGTCATAAAAGCAATAATGATATTTTTTATTCAATGATGGACAAACATGGAACAAAAAAAACTCAAAAAAATGTAAAAAACCGTCATTTCACAGTAGATGTTCAAACAATCACCCGTTTTAAGCTATGCATAACCGGACACGGTGGCCTAGTTGGTAAGGCGTCTGCCGATTCAGCTTGGTCAGTGTTCGGGGAGTAAGTTCGAATCCTGCGTATTCAAGTGGAATTAAAGTCAGATAAGACTTTGGGCAAGTGTAAAAAGTTATTTGCGTCATACGCAGTTTCATTCATGCCGATAAACAGGCCGGATGAGATCGGATATCTCGTGGAACTGATAGGGGTTGGTGACACAATTACACACTTGTTAGTCGGTAGATCACCTGCATGACAAAGGCATAGTCCTGGGTTTAAGGTGATTGAGGTGATTGAGCCCACGATAAGCTGTAGGTCCCGTCCAGTTTAGGTCATTAGGTCAGAAAAGAGACGTTAAAATTAACAAACAAACAAACAAGCTATGCATAAATTAAGTCTATCTACGACTTCAGTTAAAGCTGATCTTGTAGTAGAGCGAAGAAATCCTCTAATTCTATTTTTCCTTCAGCGTCGTTGGTTTGCCGCTAATTTATTTTTGTGCTTACTTCTTGTGTTTCACTTTTTCTGTTTCCACAAACCTCTTCTTCGAAAACTCTCGAGTCGCATACATTCTAAATGGCTAAATGCAGTTTCTGTAACATCTATCCGGAATGTCGATCATTTTATCAATTATATCAAATAACCCTTGGAACATTTGAATGTTACAGGAACTGTCAACAAACATGACATTTTATTATCGAAGTGAATTTATAGTTTAAATCTAATATTTTCTCGTTTCGAAATAAAATGTCATCTCTGTTGACAGTTCCTGAAACATTAAAATGTTCCAAGGGTGATTTGATATAATTGATAAAGTGATCTACATTTCAGATAGATGTTACAGAAACTGCTTTTAGCCAGTAGAATGTATGCAGTTCGATATGCGACTCGAGAGTTTTCGAAGGAGAGGTTTGTGGAAACAGAAAATGTGAAACACAAGAAGTGAGCAAAAAAATAAATTAGCGGCAAACCAACGACGCTGAAGGAAAAATAGAATTAGAGGATTTCTTCGCTCTACTACAAGATGAACTTTAACTGAAGTTGTAGATAGACTTAATGTATGCATAGCTCAAAACGGGTGATTGTCTGAACATCTACTGTAAAATGACAGTTTTTTAAATTTTTTTGAGATTATTTTGTTCCATGTTTGTCCATCATTGAATAAAAAAATATCATTATTGCTTTTATGACATTTTTCATACTTTCCTTAAGAATTAGATGCATTTCCGGTGAAAATGAAGTAGGCAAACCCTATATTTTCTGGAAGCTCATAGTGTTGACTATTCTGGTATGGCACTATATACAGGGTGTTCCATTTGAAAAAACTGATCCCGAGTTTTGGTTGCCCCTGTATGGGAAAAGTGCCATTCGGTAAATTTATGAATATCAAATCAAAATAGACCATTTTCGAGGATATTTGGTGAAAAATTTTTGTTATTCCTAGTTATTGATTTTGAGATATTTGGTGTTGAATGAACCCATTTTGGGACATAAATGTCACCATAACTTCAGAACCACCTGGTGTAAAGCCATACAACCCTATATTTTTAAGAAGCACTCTTCCAAAGGAATTCAATCGAGTAAAAATATATAGGGTGTTTCATTTAAAAAAACATAACTTTGATAAGTCACACATTTATGGGACACCCTGTATGTTGGTAGTTATTTTTGGAACATAGCTTTCATTGCTGTCTACAACTTTTATTTGAAACATTTTTTCCTATCTTCAAAAGGAAAGCAGCTATCCTCCACACACGCATCGTTGATACACCCGGTATACTTTTAAACCAAATAGTTAATTAGGCCAAATAAAATTGATTACAACTTAATAATTAAGCAAGTTGGTGCCCCAAAAATGTAAGAAAACTTATGCGCAAAAATAAAAAGTATATCGTTAAATTCAATTTAATTTTTTGTCCTCTTTTAGGTATTGTAAAATATTCTTGAAAATTTAACATACAGGGTGTTGTTTATGAGCGGAACGAATTTGTCAACTTTTAGTGAAGCCGGGTCTGGATTTCCTATATTAATAATATCTCAATTAATTTGTTAAGATACTCAGAGCTAAGAGAGTATGAGTCCAAAATATTATAAAATTATACAGATTGGTTAAAAGCACAGGAGCCAATGAAGAAATGACCAAAATGTACAAAACACTCTGTATTTCAGCTATAAGGGACTGTGAAATATTTGGAATCACCTCAGTGACTACTACCCACTGTTAAAATATTGCCCTCTCCCAATGAAACACCCTGTATAAAGTAGGAATAATAGACTCTCCACTGTGTCCACATGATTACGAGGTAGCAGATCTAGATCACACATTTTTCGGCTGAGGGGGTTTATGGGGGTTTTTCTAGTGATTAGTTGGTGGATGATCCTATGAAAGTAGGCGTTCAATTTCCTACGTGTATTAAAGCGTTGCTCGCAACTGGAGATGAATTTGTTTATGATCTGTTGTTTAATTATATTACAAAAAATAACATAAATATTTAATTTTAACTTAATTTAGTTTAACACTTAAAATGAATTCCTTTCAGTTTATGTGTGGCTGAAGGAACCATTGCCAAAGAACCGGAAAAAAAACTTTGTTCGGTGAACATTTAGGCATTTTAAACGCAGTGTGCGTAAAGAAGAAATCGGTAGTCATTTCTTTATCTTTAAATAGTATAGTGGCAACACCGGTCAGTACATAAGAGGTCAGATTGGTTTAACAATATACTTAATATCTATTAGTCTCATTCAAGTTTTAAGCGCGGATATTAATTATGAGAACATTGCGTAAAAACTATTTAATGGTCATGCTGTCGCTGCTAGAATGATAAATCACCTCTTTGAGTATAATTGAGGAATTATTAATATCAATATTTGTCGAAAGAATGCCGTTTGGTTTGTTTTAGCCTCTGGTTATTTTACTTTGAAGTAAGTGGGGTTATTATGGCGCTAGAACCACTATTATTTGCTTTATCAATTTATCAAATGTTTTGTTATTTATTGGTATTTTTGAGTTCTGGATCAATGAACGAAATTAAATTGGGTTCAACACAGTAGCGGTGCTAAACGGTATATTTTATATTGAGGAGGATAACTAGTTGGGCAAAAGTTTCTAGAGATGTGGTTAAAAAAACCCTTTCTAAAAATCAGTTAATCCAGGTAATATATATATATATATATTGTAGTGGAGTAGATCTGGTTTTGAAAACAAAGAAAATTTTTTGTGATTTCATAGATTCGAGATATGGTAAATCGGTTTTTCGCATGTAACTCGCTGAGTTTTATTCGTATCGTAAACTCATAAATTGAATTTTGAACCGTTAAAATCGGTGTAGCGATTCTCGAGATATTGCGATTTTAAGGAATACGGAATTTCGCCGCGGCGAGAACACAACTAGGTGTTTTTCGCGTTTTTCGCAAGGAACTTGATTTTTCCTCCGATAAATAGTCATGACCCAAGTACTGTCCAAATTACAAGTCGCTAGATTAATTACGGAGGGAGAGGGAGGGCAAACACTGATTAATCTTTGACTCGAAGTAACTTTTTTAAATCTTGAAAGAGAATTGATTGCCCTTGAAAATAAGCCCAGCACGAAGTGACTAACTCTAGCCCTTGCCCTTCTATAGGGCAAAACGCTTGCATCTCCCTCCCTCCCGTTCTTATTATCCGATCGAATTCTTGTAGGGCTCAAAGCAAAGAGAAAAAAATTCCGCATCCGACGGCGAATAAAAAAATTCCCCCATTTTACTCATTTGTCATGAAAATAGAAAAATAATATTTGCAAAATCGGAAATTCGGACGTCATTTGTCAGTTTTCGCGAAAATCATCATCTCCTTAATACATTCTCTAGCAGGGTCCTCAAGAAAGAGTTTGCCATTTTGATGACCCGGATTGGTCAAAAATTAAAAAAGTTACCTCAAGTCAAAGATTCAGTCAAATAATCAGTGGTTCCCCTCCGCCCCAGGTTCCACAGGAGGGGAGACAATACTCGTCCCTGTGGGCATCCTCGTATTACCCGGGCCGACACAGTCTCTCCAAGTATGGTTGCATTTATCACCCGATTCCGTAGCATAAAGTCTATCCAGAACAGATAAGATTCCTCGATTCCTTTATGCTTTAGAGGTTTGGAATCCAAGGAAGTGTTGTCAAAGGCTCCCTGTATATCCAGAAATGCCACTAACATCACCTCCTTGTTTGTAATTGTGCTCTCCACTCTCTCAACGAGTTTGTGAAGAGCTGTTTCTGTTGTTATATTCCTATCTAGCAGTTTTTCTAATATCCTAAGTACAAAGGACATAAGATTAATTGGCCTTAGGGACTTTGCCGTTTCCCGTCCAGTTTTTCCGGGTTTGGGAATGGAAGTCACTCTAATGTTTCTCCATGCTATTGGTATATACCCGAAGGCTAGGCTGCTTCTGAGTATATTACATATTTTGCGACACAGAAGGTCCGTGCCCTTTTGTAGCAATACTGGGTAAATCCCGTCCATTCCCGGTGATTTATACGGCTCAAATGAGTTTATTGCCCATTTTACCTTCTCATAGTCCACCACTTTCTTGGCTGTTTTCCAGTCTGGTTTAAGGGCTCTACTTTGAGCTCTTAGTCCTCCTGGGTCCTAGTCAATGTGTGGTTGGATTATCTGTGACCCGTGAAAGTGCACCTTGAAGAGTTCCCCTAAGGTCTCCTCCCAGATCATTCTTAAGAGAGTTTATTGGTTGCGTTTTTTCCTTAGAGTACACGATGGAGACTAGCACATTCGTGAGTGCTTTCTACTTCCTCACAGTATTTTTCCATGTATCCCTTTTGGATTTCCTGAAGGCTTGGGCTTGGGCCTGTCTGAATTTCTTTCTTACATGTTTCCTCATCACGGAAAGTTCATTGTACCACCAGGGCGTATTCCTGGAGACTTTCCTCTCTGTCAGAGGACATGCTTCCTGAAAGGCTGATATGACTGTCATTCCTAAATCCAAAGTTGTTCTTATCATCTCTTTTGTACTCGGCAGGTCACTTTCTAGGACTACTGTGTAAGCTTCCCAGTTAGTCCGTCGAGGATTCCCCTTTAGGATAAAGTGTATGTGTCTGTGGTCTGAGCAACTCTCCTCGTAAGACACATGCCAATCCGATATAAAATTATTCAAAAAATTTGAGGCTAATGTTATATCTATTATTTCCTACATTTATTATGTCTACAAGGTAAAGGCTTAGAATGATTTTAAAATTTTTCAATAGGTTCGGTTTGCACTTAATATCAATCAATAATATCAATCAAACAAAGCCGACAGAAATAACTAGAAAACGACTATAATATTTGAGAGATAGTGTCTTCAATTTTTTTGTGTGATTAAAAGTTATAATAATAATAAAGTTTATTTATCAACTGTACATACAAATAAAAATTTAGGTACATTTAGAAGATATAAATAAACAAGGACATCACAGAAGCAATAACATGTATCGCTTGTACGTGATATAGCCAGGTGATATGAACTACTAATTCTAAAATATAGTACAAAAAGGCATCATAAAACATCGTCAACATTATAAATAAAATTATAACCAAAGACCAGACATCTGTATGAACCTTGACCGATCTTCTTTCCAATTAAGTAGGTTTTTTCTTTACCTTTGATTTTAGGATAATACGAAATCACTTCTCCCTTCTAAGAAGCTAGGACATGAAACACCTTGTAGATATTGAAACAGTAAATAGGAAATAGGAAAATATAAAAAATGAAATAATTACCAGCACTTATATCATCTTCCTGAGTATGTCTAATAAATTACAATTAAACCTATCTAAGGAGCATCGTTGAGTACTGAATTATTCTACGGCATCGTTGATTCTCCGCTGAATTAGCGAAGACCGCCGATCCTGCCATCTTCGATCAGATAACACCGCAGTCGTTTGTTTCTGACAATTGACACAAACTACGTGCAAATGTTTGATAACCAGTATTTCAACTTCCATTATTGTCCGCATTCATTTATTTTTATACTACGCGCTTGTGGAATATAGGCACTTGGAAAGTTCTTGCGAAATTAAATAATATGACTTTTTGAAATTTATGAGAGTAACTCGTGGCTTTATTTACTTAACAATGTAGTTGAACAGGTTCGGCTTAGTTTTGAGTGGACAATGTTTGAAGTGTAATTCATTTTGTAAGCTTGAATATAATTTTTGACTTTATTTATAGTGAAGTAAAGAAGTAGAGACTAATGGACTTGGATAATATGGAATTTTAATAAACATTGAATAAGTTCGTAGAATCACTAATAAAAAAAAACGACTTTTAAACAAACCTCGACTTTATTCATCAACATAGTCTTCTTTAAAAGTGATACATTCATTCTCTAACATTTCGATGTTTTTTTTTTCGATTTATCTTTCGCCCCTAAATAAGCTTCAGCTTCGACAATCACTTCTTCATTGCCTTGGTGTAAGACTTTTTTCTTTTCTTCATTTTCGCTATTATTAATTATTGCCTTCTCAAGGGCGGATTTAGCTTTTTTTATGGTGGGGTGGGGGGAAGGGGGTGTAAAACTTACCAAGTAGTCCAAGAAAGGTAGTAAGTTTTTTTGTAATATCGAGCAAAAACTGATTAGATCGACTTGAAATTTTTTGCAAATGCTAGGAAAGGTGTCCAGATCAGAAGCAGAAAACATTCGTTAGTGGCGTTAAGAGGGGGTGGGGCATCAAAAAGTGAGGAAAAAAAAGAAGAAAACTTGCGCAATCGATAAATTATCTTTTTTTAATGAAATACTGTTAAATACAATTTTTCATGAAAATAACGCCTCGAGTTATAGGGCGTAGAAAATTACGATTTTCACCACAAAAATCGTAACTTTTTTTTGGCTGATAATATCGAAATGTACAGTAATAGTATATTACATAACAAGTGTTGTAAAAAGCATTTTATGAGGGCGTAATTCCATGAGTGGGTAATTGCTTTACAACACGCATTATGTACTAGACTTTACCTACGGCCTTATACAGTGCGCCAAAAAGTCTGAATTATGACAGGGTACTTAATTTCTTCAAAAGGAATACCCTGTATTTTATTGGATCTTTAGATTTTTTAAACAATTTTATTTCGAACAATTTTACAAAATTCTCTTCAAATTCAATAGATTCCCGCCTCACTATTACTTGACATATTGAAAACGAAGATATCCTTTTTTAAACAGTATATATCTTATAATCATCAATTATAATTTATTTGTCTTTCAAAAATGTTTGTATTATTTTGATTTTGACAGTTGCTATGACTACGCTGATGAAGGGCGTTTATAAAATTTTCCGCTTACTTTTACGTATAAACTGTGCGTTTTGTTTACGGTCGTACCAGACCGTTTTCCCGAATCGTTTTTTACGACGACCTTTTTCCCGAAAATATTTTTTCCCGAATCGTAACGTGTCCTCTTTCCCGAAAGCTTTTTTCCCGAAAGCCTTTTCTCCGAAACATTTTTTACCGAACACCTTATTTCCCGATCGTATAAAAATGAGTTCATACTTTTCATATCCAAATATATTCATACACAAAATACATCATTTTTTTTTAGAAAATTATATTGTGCGCGATAGCTCTAGAAGAAATTGAAGAGAGTTCCTATCGTTCTTGTAATCTTCATATTCTTCTACAACCGATTTCAGCCTCTCGTGCATGTCGTACCACTTCTTTTTTGGCTTGCCCTTGATACATTTCCCAACACTTAATTCCATCAAGGCAATCTCTGTGTTAGCTTGTTTTTTCTGCAGCTCTTTTAGAGCTGAGTACAATGTGGTGGTTTTTCCCGACTAGTAACCTAAAGCGGTTATTCCAACCTTCAGATGCATTATTTGTTGTTGTATAACCTGCTTTTGTAGCTTCATGTTGATTCCATAGACTAGGAGGATATTGAATAGGAACAGCGCGTCTTCTGCCAACAGCTTTTACACCAATAAATATTTCATAATTGGCTCAAGTCTGGGAATATTTTTAACCGCGTATTTTCTTAGAAGCTCGAAAGTTATTTTAACGTCTTCCACTGGAACAAACGCTACAGCTGAGATCATAATATGAACTGTAGTTTTGAGGGTTCTATCTGTTGGGTCATTGTAATGGAGTTGTAGTCCTACTTGTTGAATTTTGCGATAAATTGCTTGTTTAAGATGGAAGAAACAACCTGCATATGTTGAATCTGGGAACACGTCGGTACAGCATTTATTATGGCTTTTTCAAAATCACCCATTATTCTGTTCGATGCACAATCATCAATGTCCAGATCTTCGGCAGCAACAGTAATTGCTTGAAGTACTGTTGCATACTGCACTGTCTCGTTAGATGAGAGATAACAGTACACTAATGGTAATGCAAATATCTTAGTTATTTACCTAAACCCATGATTTCTGAAATTGAATTGGCAACGTTGTATTTTCAACTTAGAATTTATGAGATGGCTGTCATTTGACAAGCAAATTATTTATGTCCGTCAAATGAACCTTTTCTTTTTTATACTTTTCAGGTTTATTCTGGTTATAAATTGCTACTTGGGCATTTGTAGAATAAAAAAATGTGAAAAATATTTTTCCGCGCAAAAATTTCTATTGCTAAGTATATTGATTTTATCATGTTTTATAGCATCTGCGAAAATTTCATGAAAATCCCAGCTGGTCCCATTTTCTTAACGTTTAACCAGAGATGTGCGTGTCAGTAGTTGTCAAAATTTGTAGGTCATTATGGATAAAAAGCGGCAAATTTAAAATTCAGTTCTTTCAGATTTAAACGCCAGAGATTAAATAAAGTCAAACCTTTTTACTACTATACTATACAGAAGAAAGGAGTGCAGTATTTAATTTGCAGAACGTAGTACAGGTTCAAGAGGTAGAAATTTTATTTTTACCTCATCCTTCAATGCTTATTTGTAGTTAAAATTTAAATTTTAATACATCTGATCGGCCTAATATAGTTTTTGTCTAGATTTAATCTTGTTTCCATGGTTTTTACTGTAATAAACCTGTTATTTTGACAGATAAGTCAGACTTTATTTATTCATAGCCGTATCGTATGTATTTTAATTGATTCGGAATTTTGTAATAATATATATTTCAAAATGGCTTCATTCTAAAAATATTATCAGTCCTCCTAAATCCTTGAAGGCAGAATTATTAGTAATTCAAATTCAAAATTCAAAAAATATATTATAGATGAGATGGCCAGAGAAAAACTAATTAAAATTCTCAGATTGCCTCCGTACCACGCAGAGTTAAATCCCATTGAACTGATCTGGTCACAATTATTAAAAGGTTATGTTTCTCAAAACAATAAAACATTTAAATTTCCTGATGTGCGAAATTTGTTTTTGAAGGCATTTTCAGATGTAAATAGAGAACATTGGGGAAAATGCATTGATCATGTTAAAAAGGTGGAAAATTCATTTAGAAAAGTATATCCACTATCAATGGATAATTTAATAGAACCTATAATAATAAACCTCAGAAAAGACAATTATAGTGATACCAGTAGTTTTAGTGAAGACAGTGACTTTTAAAGATAGTTCTTGAACTAACTTTTTTTTTATCTTTGAGTTTAGGTAAGTACTGAAGCGTTACTTTTAATGCCAAGAGATTAAAAACAGTTTAATCCCAACATATAATCCTCCTTGTTATTTATTGGTTAAATTTAATTCGTTCAATGTTTAAGTGTCAGATGCATAAGGTTTATTTTTATTTTTCGTAAATAATATAACTTCAAAATTTAATCTACGAAGTGGGTATATATATTTTATATGCTGTGACCTTATTTATATTATAGAAACTTATTTTGCAAAGTACGCCTATGGAATGTGACGTTATATCCTCTCTCCTTTATAGTATATTACTATAGAAACAAGTTGCCGTTGCTAGGAAATAAAACTAAAAACTTAACTTTTCTTGTAAGTATCTCGGAAGATCGAATTTTCACAGACATGAGACCTACATTTTTTGCCGATTTAGATAGGAATTAGTCTACCCTGAAAGTTTCATTGAATTCTGACGAGTGGATTTCGAGATCCTCTGGACACACACACACACACACACATACATACATACAAACCTTGCTCGTTTAATAGTATTTGATGTTCAGATCCTAAATGCTGGACGTCATAACACATTCAGAGAATACTTACTTGCCAGACTCTGGCCTTCGTGATTGTAAATGTCAGGCAGACGTATATTTTCTATAAAATCTATCAGGTAACAAATCAAACCTGGGAAAATACGACAAAAAATGTTCAATTTTTCCAATTTTGAAGATGCCGCCAGACTCGTTTGCCAATTTCGTCAATCAGACATACTTATTTTTAATAACAGTTTATATTTGTATCTATTTATATGCTAAATTTGAAGCCTGTAAAAATAAGGGTTACGGATCGATAAAATCAGTCTAATTTTTTAATCCGATTTTTTTTAATTTCATGCTTCCCCCACCCTAAAACCATGTAAATAAGAGTGGGATACTTTGTTTGGGACCACACAAAATCCTGCAATAAACAAATCTAAGCAAACTACTTCCCTACCATTTGTTTCGATAGATAGTTTTCTAATTTTTCCGATTTTTTTCATTATATGTCAAGGATTCAGTGCATTTCAAATTAGTCCAAATATGTATGCAAGGAAAAAGGAAACTTTTGGTTTTAAAATACCTAACATTTCACCTGTCAAGCCATTGCTTCGCACAACTTTATCAAGACACGAAATTCTGATTTTTTCTTTCTTTTAAAAATTAAAAAAATTGCGTTTCTAAAACCCTTAGATCATATATGCTTCGCTAGATACGGCATCCTGTAGTGTTTGTTTGGTATCAGAGGGGTAACGATGAGAGGGAGTGAAGGGGCAACGATACAGGCTATGATACAGTGGCGTACCATTTGGAATATTTTGGTACAGTGTAATATTATACAAAATTATACAAAACATATTTCAATTTCATTTTCTAAGGAATGAGTGACATCCATGTAGGTTACAGTAAAATGGGAATTAATGTGAATCGAAAATAAATAAAATCACCATGGAAGACTACGAAAATTGTTTGGAATGGGAATAATCTAAGAGGTTCAATACCATCATCTTACGCTTCTGTTTATTTCAAATGCTATATCATATAATGTGCTTTATGTATTTAGTATTAATTTTGTAGATGTTATGTTTATCCCATACATAATTGTATTATTCATTTGGTAGCCAGCAATAGACCCACAAATTTGAAAATAACCATTCATACGTTGTGACTAAATTTTCTTGTCTAATTAGACAACCATGATATCAATGATCGCCTTTATTGGTTTCGAATCGTCATTGGCAACAATAATTAAATCTAGCAATTATGTCAATTTAATCAACAACTCAATAGTTAACAAAAGCGAATACGAGTAAATATTTTTTATATCATATTAAAAATCCCATTGATTATACAACTCATCATAAATTTATCCAATAGCAGTTGCAATTTTTACTTAGTTACCATGTATTGATAAGCGAATATACCCTTGACGACGTTGTATAACCGTTTTTGATTTTTGCATCCTTCCATCTTGAAAAGTTTGTCATAGTAACAATACGTTTGACGTTTATAATGAGCAAACGTCACCAAAAATAATTATATAATTCGTTATATAATCGTATCGAATATCACGCGAGTATATGAAAATAATCGATTATTTTCGAAGCTCTTGTGATATTAGTACTGATTATAAACTCGTTAATACAGAAAAAACAAAATGAATAGTTGGTAATAGGTATATTAATACAAAAGATACGTCAAAATGTACCTTCGTATAGATTGGGTTGAGTAATAAATGAAAAATTTGCTGATCAACATGGTTTATTTTAATAAAACATAAATTGACATACAACATTTAAACAGTTCATTTACAATTCAAATAAAGTATACATAATTTACGTTTAGTTCTTATTTTCACTTCCTGCCCTATCCAATAGCACGCCTATGGAATACATACCTATGAAAAGATCTGACAGCACCTTTCTCTAATTTGATGTTGTACACTTAACAAGACTTTGAAATTTGGTGTTGAGAAATGCGACCACTGTTCTCTAAACCAATTGTACATAGCAACAACTTTCAAAAAACTATAGTAATACACAAGATTGGCACAATAATTCCCAAAAAACAAAATATCTGACATCTGTCAATAGTATCGCCATCTGTACTTCATCCTAAGAACTTATTGAGTGACCAGGTAAAACTATTTTCTAGAAATAAAAAGCTTAAGTAAATTAGTAAATATAAATCTTTTTCCTATTATATATCTACAAACTGAACAACTAAACGTTTTTTATTTTCGAATATAATCAATGTAAGAAACTTAAAAACTAAACGTGAATTTGTCAATATTTTTAAAGATCTCCCTAATGTTTTCTGCCTCACTCTATCTCCGTATAATTTTTTAACCCAAAATTTTCACTTTTCCGTACAATTTTCTTTCATAGAAACCTTGTCTTGACAATTACAAATTCAACAGAACAAGAATTAGCCAAATAGATGCAGCCGTTTTGAAGTGATTCGCTTACATACATTCGGCAATTGATTTTTGTTCATGTAAATGTAAGTGAATGGAAATAAACTTTATGCAATAGCAAACTTTTCAATTCGTTGGTTTTATACTTGATAACTTCGAAACAATCTTAATCCAACTCCTAAGCCTATAGATCCGCGTTAGACTTATATGGCATGTTCTTTTAGTCACACCCATGTAGTTTGTTTAATTGTAATCAGAGATAAGAACTTTGCTATCAATTAGTTTGGTTAAGAAAGAGTTAAAGAGTGTTGTTATTTTCTCGTTTTCTTGTAGATCTGTTGCGATTTCGACACCTTTAATTATTACTTAGTTTTACATTTGTTGTCATATTTCAAACGGTTATTGTAATTAATTATACAAAACGATTCTCTAGTTGAAAGGATTTGCAATTTATTATTAGACAGTCCGTGATTGTATCGTTAGTACAAAAAAATATTATTTTGACAAATCACGTTTCTCCTTTTCTTAATATTCCTTATAGAGAGCGAATACTAATGAAACTCGTTTTTAAATGCCTAAGGGTTTAACGTGAAGTAGGTTGTGGCCACTATATTTTGTTTCTTTATTTACGGGGTGAATTATAATATTAGTTGTACAACTTTGATTCCGCCTTTGTTTTCCGAAAGGACCAGGCAGTCGGCTTATGGAGAAATGGGTTCCAGTTAATTTTCCTGAATTTGTTGAAGATATCGACTTCCTGGAACAATAGTGTCCATGGGCACAACTCAATCCTATGGCCAGTTTTCAACTTACAGGGTGATGAAGTTGAAAAATTGGCATTTTTTAAAACGTATTAAAATCTAATTTTCTTAATGTATTAATAATTTTTTGCTGTAGTAGTATTCTAATAACATCAATTAATATTGCTTTGTCTAGAAAGAGTATTATTTGATACAGGGTGATTCAAAAATTACCAAAAAAATTGTTGATGCCTTGTATTCTACTTTACAGTGGGAATATGAAAATATTAATATTTGGTCTGAATTTACTTTAGTTGGACTTATAACAAGATATAAAAACATTTTATACAGGGTGAGTCAAAAAGTTGTTCGACTCTACAAGTTATTTTTAATACAATTTTATATATTTTATAATACAAGTCAGTAGTCGACATTGAACCATTTTCAAAAATATATAATTTATAAATTAAATACAGGGTGATTCAAATGATATTTAGGTAGGGTAGAAATTAGGAAAATTCATTTTTTTTGCGAATCACCTTGTAATTTAATAACTCCTCCATTAATTTCTCTCATTTTTTCTTATTGTTTTGTGAAATTACAGTTAAAATCATGGGTTATTTGTGGCCCTAGATTTTACTGTAATCCATCACCTTTGTAGTTGTGAAATTTCACAAGAAAATTGAAAAATTCCCAAGTTCATTGTGACATCACAGTGAATGGTGTGAGATTGAGCAGACTCCAGAATACTTGTGAAATTAATATTATTTGTATTTCTATTTTGTGAAATTACTCGAAACTTGTGAAATGACAATGTAAAATCACAGTTCAACTAAAAGAGTATTGTGATTTCAGATGTTAGTTTCACTATAAATTGTGGAAATAATTCAATATGGCGAATTCACAATGTAAGTATTTATTTCTTGTATAATCACACCAATTTAGAATTTGTAAGTATTGTATTTGTATGTATTTCTTAAAAATTAGGTAAATATTAATATTAAGAAACTTTTTTTTTTCAAAAATAATAATTATACATTGTGGTCCTTAAGTAACTGTACATAAAAGTATAGTAGATTCCTCACTTTAAAATATTACGATTGGAACCAACTTGCTCTAATAAAATGTTGCTAATAAGGAATATACAGTGTGTTAAAGGTTAAATTTGACGTTTTTGGATATATTAACATGTCACTTGGTTTTTTAAAAAAATACATATCACAGCAAGTCAATATGTTATTCCGATAAGAAAATATATCAAATATTATTGAACACAACTATTAATTTAAAGCTAAAAGAAAAAGGTAAGCCAAATACTCATTCAGGAGGTCATTTACATAGGAATCAGCAAGAATGGTGTCAGGACCAGAAAAATTTTTTTTGCCTACCAGTGTAATCATGCAGCTGATCCCTAAAATGCGATTATGTCAAAAACCGTTAAGTTTTGAGGTTAGTAAGAAGTATGCTTTTATTCTACTAAAGGGACTTGGCTTTAATATTCTTTTACAAAAATAGCGCTAACTCAAAGACCGAAAAAGTACTACGAATGTGGCCTAACTAGCGCCCTCTACATATTACATCGAAGTAGGTACCATATTGTGATTTCTCGTCCCCAAAAACCCCCAGTTCCAAATTTTTATGCATATACAGTGTCATTACGAAAGTACGCACCATATGGGAAACTTTTTTATTAAGGGTTTTTCGACAAAAAGTTATTCTTGATAAAAATTTGTGCATTCCCTAAAACTAAAAATGCACCAACAAAATATAGTAAAACATTTGTAATATACGAGGAGCCTTCAAAAATTTGATTTTGAGACAAGAGTAAAGTACACTTATTTTGAAAAATCTCGGAAAATGTTATTTAGAAAAGTCGCTCAGCAATAAAAAATACATTTAGATTTAAAGTCATGGCCATCTAAGTGAAATTTTATTTTTTTACCCTTTAAACAAGAAAATCTCCAGAAAATCAATGAGTGTGCCGAAATACTTATTTTATTTTGATGTTTTATGATTTGATATTATTGAATATTAAGTTCTTTTTAGAATACTGTATAATTTTGAGCAATTTTTGGTGTTAACAAAAAATAAAAATAACTTTGCACCAAAAAGTTTGAAAATTATCTTACTCTTCAAAAAAATTGACCGTGGCTAACACAATAGTTGTGTAATTTGTAATATTACAGGCTTTTTAAATAAACTATCGTATACAGGTTGTTGTCTATTTATCGTTTTACCAATTTTTTTTTCGTAGTCTACTTTAAAAAAAAAATGGGTAAAAAAAATAAAACTTCACTTAGATGGCCATGTCTTCAAATCTAGATGTATTTTTTAATACTGAACAACTTTTCTAAATAATATTTCCCGACATTTTTCAAAATAAGGGTACTTTACTCTTGTCTCAAATTCAAATTTTTGAAGGCTCCTCGTACATTATGAGTGTTTTACTATATTTTGTTGGTGCATGTGTAGTTTTAGGGGAGTAGTTTTAGGGGATGCACAAACTTTTATCAAGAATAACTTTTTGTCGAGAAACCCTTAATAAAAAAGTTTCCCATATGGTGCGTACTTTCGCAATGACACTGTATATATATCCAAAAATACTAAAGTTATTGCAAAAAATAAATCTTAAAATTTAACTTTTAACACCCTGTATATTCCTTATTAGCAACATTTTATTAGAGCAAGTTGGTTCAAATCGTAATATTTTAAAGTGATGAATCTACCATACTTCTATGTACAATTACCACCTTGTATTGTTCTTTCATATTCTGAAGAATTTTTTTTATAATTTTTATTTGTTGATTTAATAAACAAATTGTTATAAATAAATAAATAAATAAAAATTTAAGGGATTTTCGTATAAAATTTTCTTTCGCCTAATTTTTAGGTTAGGACCAAGATATCGAGATGCGGTTTTCGGGAGCTTGTTTAGGCATCATTTAGCTACTTTTTCATGAAAAAGAAATCATACCAATGCTTTTAATTTTTTTGATAAAATTAACCATTTCTGTCGAAATGTCGAAAAAGGCCCTCTAGCGGCGACATCTGAAACTAACAAAACTTCAAATATTATAGCATTTGTAGCACAAGAATAGCTGTTTTCAACTAGCCCAAATTTGTTAAAATCGGCTTAGCCGTTTCGAATATACAGGGTGTTTTTTACTGAAACTTTTGAATACCCCTTACCACTTTATTTTTAGAGATACAGCAAAAATTGTCAAACAAAAAAGGTTCAGATTGTCTTCTACGTTAAAGATAAGGTATTTTTTGTTAGGTTAATGTAGCGGAATTCACAGAAACATAACTTTCTTAGATTCAAGATTGCAGTTACTTAAAAATATTTTCCAGGTTTTTATCTTGTTAGTTATAACTTTTTTTTTCGCAAGCTTCTACGATGGATAGTTTCCCTCGCATTCTTATTTGGCCACCCTGTACTCAGGTCTCCTTTTGAAAATGAATTTGGGACATCACTGGCTTCTTGGATTAGCCTCCTCGTGTCTCCTTTTAAAACGATAAAGCACTATATCAATAATTGATACAAAAAATGTCTTTACATCTTTTAGCACGTATTAACAAATAAATGTAAAATACTCAAATAAAATATACAGTGAAGAAATGGAAAAAAAAGTTTACAGATAATTAAAAATTTAATTTAAAAATACGATTTGCTTTTAATGTTTACAATAGTATTTTTCCGAACGTTATAAAAGATCGAAAAACTTGAAGATAAAAAGTGTTAAAAAAACTAATTTGTGTCGTCCATTTTGTAAAAAATATACACATACCTAGGAGGTAAAAATGATTCTAGCTGTTGAGGGTTCTGGAATAAGCCCTATGTTGTGCCAGTTTCCCAGGACGGCCAACAATGTGTTACCGCCTTTTTAAACTGCATCGTAGTTCGAATTTCGAGTGGACTGTACTTTTAGATTGAAGAAATGTGCTGTAGTAGGTTTGCCTTCTCAACTTCATCCAACAAAAACAATGGACACTTTTATTTAACCATTTATTAGACTTGTTAAATAAATAAATGAACAAAAACAACAACGTAACAAAGATTACATTAAACTAGTAACCGTGAACAAAGTATTATAGTTAATTTAAAGAAATGACCACATCATTCAGAAAATATTAATTTGCGTGCATTCTGCGTGAGTGATGAAAAGACACTGGAGGGTCCTAGCCTGGTTCGCGGCTAGCAACACACTGAGTTTAAATTTGAATATGAAATGAAAAATAAAGTGGACCGCCTGATACGCAGCTAAGTACCACTGTGCAAAACGAAATATTTTTACGTTGAGCTGGTGTCAACGGAGGGATCTAACTTGGTTCGCAGTTAGACGCACACTGATATGAACTGATTTGAGAACCGATTAAAGTGGACCGCCTGATACGCAGCAAAGTACCACTGTGAAGAAATATTTTTACGTTGAGCTGGTGTCAACGGAGGGATCTAACTTGGTTCGCAGTTAGACGCACACTGATTTTAAATTTGAATATGAAATGAAAAATAAAATGGACCGCCTGATACGCAGCTAAGTACCACTGTGTAAAACGAAATATTTTTACGTTGAGCTGGTGTCAACGGAGGGATCTAACTTGGTTCGCAGTTAGACGCACACTGATATGAACTGATTTGAGAACCGATTAAAGTGGACCGCCTGATACGCAGCAAAGTACCACTGTGAAGAAATATTTTTACGTTGAGCTGGTGTCAACGGAGGGATCTAACTTGGTTCGCAGTTAGAAGCACACTGAATTTAAATTTGAATATGAAATGAAAAATAAAATGGACCGCCTGATACGCAGCTAAGTACCACTGTGTAAAACGAAATATTTTTACGTTGAGCTGGTGTCAACGGAGGGATCTAACTTGGTTCGCAGTTAGACGCACACTGATATGAACTGATTTGAGAACCGATTAAAGTGGACCGCCTGATACGCAGCAAAGTACCACTGTGAAGAAATATTTTTACGTTGAGCTGGTGTCAACGGAGGGATCTAACTTGGTTCGCAGTTAGACGCACACTGATTTTAAATTTGAATATGAAATGAAAAATAAAATGGACCGCCTGATACGCAGCTAAGTACCACTGTGTAAAACGAAATATTTTTACGTTGAGCTGGTGTCAACGGAGGGATCTAACTTGGTTCGCAGTTAGACGCACACTGATATGAACTGATTTGAGAACCGATTAAAGTGGACCGCCTGATACGCAGCAAAGTACCACTGTGAAGAAATATTTTTACGTTGAGCTGGTGTCAACGGAGGGATCTAACTTGGTTCGCAGTTAGAAGCACACTGAATTTAAATTTGAATATGAAATGAAAAATAAAATGGACCGCCTGATACGCAGCTAAGTACCACTGTGTAAAACGAAATATTTTTACGTTGAGCTGGTGTCAACGGAGGGATCTAACTTGGTTCGCAGTTAGACGCACACTGATATGAACTGATTTGAGAACCGATTAAAGTGGACCGCCTGATACGCAGCAAAGTACCACTGTGAAGAAATATTTTTACGTTGAGCTGGTGTCAACGGAGGGATCTAACTTGGTTCGCAGTTAGAAGCACACTGAATTTAAATTTGAATATGAAATGAAAAATAAAATGGACCGCCTGATACGCAGCTAAGTACCACTGTGTAAAACGAAATATTTTTACGTTGAGCTGGTGTCAACGGAGGGATCTAACTTGGTTCGCAGTTAGACGCACACTGATATGAACTGATTTGAGAACCGATTAAAGTGGACCGCCTGATACGCAGCAAAGTACCACTGTGAAGAAATATTTTTACGTTGAGCTGGTGTCAACGGAGGGATCTAACTTGGTTCGCAGTTAGACGCACACTGATTTTAAATTTGAATATGAAATGAAAAATAAAATGGACCGCCTGATACGCAGCTAAGTACCACTGTGTAAAACGAAATATTTTTACGTTGAGCTGGTGTCAACGGAGGGATCTAACTTGGTTCGCAGTTAGACGCACACTGTTTTTAAAATCGGCGAAGTTCATCGGTTTCAGATATATCCCTTCCCGATTGCGTAATTGTTCTAGAAAGATTCTTTATCGTGAGCCGCGTAAACAAGCATGTAAAATTTTTTCTATTGTCTAGACGCGACGGTTAGATTTACGACTTGATACCATCATTGTGAAATAGAGCAAAAAATTATCTTTGATGACACCGCTTCCTGGTTTGACGCCGCTCGCCAACGTATTTTGGTGCGGCGTTGCCGGTTGAACGAATAAACGAATATGAGTTTACATGTTTAATTATCTGAAAATTAAACACTAGCTACACCTTATAAGCGATTTGATTTAATTTACTAAGCAATTTAATTAATAATAATTTAATATGAGATACGAACCTTTGTCACCAAATAGAAATTAACACAAAAAAAACTAATATCGGACTTCACACTATCCATGTTATAAAGTTATGATATGATGGCACCAGAAAGGACTGAATTTATTTTTTTTTTTAGTTTATTATTTATTTTCTTTTGGTATATTACATTTTTCTAGGACATTTCATTTTCCTAATTCCCTGCTATAGGAGTTTTCCTCCTTTTCAGGGTGAACTGAATTTATGAAGTGCCGGCTTATTTATAGTTATTAGGATTCGACGTCATCGATTGTAAGCTATCAATCGGAACCACAATCGATATTTAGATATCGAGCGGTTAGTATTAGATCGAGTTGTACACGGACACGGAACGAACTGAGGAATTGTTTCATAGAAAATGGAATATTTTTTCGAAATACGACTTATCAATAAAAACTTACAACCTGGAACGAAATAAACCTTACAGCTTATGGCATAACACACTTGGTGTATAAATAACTATTTAATAGTGTTTTTAGGGGGGGTGAGTGGCTCAGCGGTAGAGCATTGGGCTCATAATCCAAGGGTTGTGGGTTCGAATCACACCAAAGGCAGAAATCATTTTCTGATTTTTAATTAATTAAAAATTTAGAAATTGATTTTCATATACCAGGTGTGATTCCTCACTCGACCATTCACTGTTGGGTTCTAATTAACAGTGCTGTTCCTAAAGTGGCGCTGGGAAACAGTAACAAAGCCTACACAGAACACGAGGCTAATGGCCATAGTAGTCGATGCCTTTGACACAGAAGAAAAAAAAAAAAAAAAAAAAAAAAAATAGTGTTTTTATACAAAATAGTGTATGATTGCACTTTTAGCACTTAAGTATATCATATTAAAATCTTAAAACTAAACAAACAAATTCGTTTGAAACATTATTCTGTTCTCCAAAGATAAAACGTTGAAAGTTACTTTCTACATTTAAAATGATTACTCGTAAACTGTATAATTTTATTTGTTGTAAAGTCAATACTCTACACCAGAGAATGTTTTCGAAAAAATAAAATAGTAATTTATTTCCCAATTTCTGTTATGCTTAAAATTGAACTGACCACGGTAACTAAATTAGCGTTTATGGGAAATGTAATTTTGTGGGGTGCGAAATAATCTTATTTATCTCTGAACGATCAGACAATTATTAAGGCTAAGTATCGAGGCTGATTTAAATAAATAGGACATTAGCATATTATTAAATTCCAGTTAACCAGTTAGCATTTTTTAAGACAGTGGATGTTTTTACCAAGGCCGTAATTTTAATATTACCATTTTTTTATGTATTCGTAATTGTCTTTTTAATTTAGGAACTGAATTTTACATTATTAACGGTACCCTTTTATTTTTACATAATTATTGAATATTTATTTATGAAACCAAAATCTCGTATCTTTGCGAATTTTTTATTATTTAGTATAGTTTGATAAAAATTAATTTTTATTTCAAAAAAGTTTATTATTTTCACGTTTCGACTTTTTATTCTAAAGTCGTTGTCAAAAAATTGATATAATAAAAGATAATAATAATTTACTAAGATACTGTCCTCAGTGCAGAAATCATGAATTAACATATCATACTCAAATGTATCGAGAAAAATACAACATAAAAGAAACAATAATCCACCTTCTCAAGGAAACCAAATATTTAATCTTCAATCACAAAAAATTAAACATAAATTCAAGTCGTTCATTTTTCAAATCCAGCCGGCAACTATGCCAAATATTTGTTACGAAACAAGTCTGGCAACACCGCGGCCGCGAATTGCCAAATACATTTAATAGCTATTTATATTACAAGTACATAAACAAGGGCTTTATTGAACGAATAATTTTATAGCCGAGCGAGCTTGCGAGAGAGGCTATAAAATGATGAGTCCATAAAGCCTGTTTATGTACGCGTTATATACATGATTTTATGTTCGATTGCAATTAAAAAATAATAATAAATTGAAAAAATTAAAATTTGATACGATTTTGGCTGACAGCAGTTGCGATGACAAGTAGATGTTTATTTTTTAAACATGTCAAATGAGTTGTCTTGCAACTTGTCAGTGACGTTGGCAATTACTTTATTTTATTAGTAAAATAAAGTGCTACTTTATTGACGCAAAACTGTTCTATAAACAGCGTTTTATTGGTCAATCGTACATAAAATAATATTACAAAATTCAAAACCTCTGTCTCCAAGCGAGCAAAAAGGACACGAGATCACTCCGTTTCAACCAACGTACCACTCGGCATCAGTTAAGCCGTTACGTTACAAAATCTGCACGTAGCCACGGTGGCAAATTAACCAAATATATCACTAAAAATATTTCATCTAACGGGTGCGGATGAGACGGCATTATACAAGAGTGAGCTGCAAAACTTAAAAAATCCCTTTCTGGAGTCCATGTCAAACGTCACGTAGCCCTGTTTGGCAGCTTTCACGCTTGGCAGCACGACAACGACACGACATGGAGTAGGGATGAATTTACATTGAAAGCTGTAACGTTTAAATTCGGTATTAAGACCTTACTACATTAATTAGTTTCCATACTTTGTTTTTCTTGGGTAGATGTGAGCCACTGTAGGGACCGAATTATATTATTTAGGAACCATATATCACATAAGATATGTTACATTCAGCCTTAAGTTTTTGACTCACTTTATATCCATTTGAACGAGCTATTCAGTTTCGTATAAGGTATTTCTCTAATTCAAAACAGACTAATTTATCGATGTCATGTTTCGATATGTCGTTCCGGTCATTTCTTCTTTTAAATTTGAGGTACTGTACGGCTGTGTTAGCCAGTCACCTGTTATATGATTGGTCAAGTCGCAGAGTTTGACCAGTCATGTTATATGATTGGCCAAGTCGCAGAGTTTGACCAGTCATGTTATATGATTGGTCAAGTCGTTTTTAGTGACCCGTGGCGTTTAATAGGTGAATCTCTTTCTGGACTTGCGTGGTTGAATTCGTTCTAGAATGATTTCGAAGGAAATTTCGGGCGGGTTTTCTTTCTTTCTTGTTGGATGACAAGTATAACGTGGTTTAGACAAAATTTTGAGGAATCGCCGGTATTTTATGAAAATTATTTCGTACCATTGATTGGGATAGACGAGCGATTCCCGTATTGTTAGACTTGCAGGGTGCCTACTTGATTTGGTGTGTTTACCCTGGTCTGATTCTCTTGATATTTTGTACCAAACCAAGCCACGTTCGTAACGACGCCATTTTTGTTTGTACATACCTTTTTTCTGCTTATGTTAAACGGTTCTGGATGGTCTTAAAATATTTCAAATGTTGTTCTCTGTTAGGATGTTATATACATTTTTTTTGTGGAAGTCATATTTTTGCAGATATTTACGTTAGAACGATCCAGTTTCTTTAAACACCCATTTTTGAATTGCCATATCTTCCTTCGTATTACCCGTAGAAAAATAAAAAAGTCATTTTAATTGTTAGCTCAAGGCCATAAAATTAGTTCATATCAATTTTTACGTAATACTAACAGATTTTCGGTTATATTTAAAAAACTTTTAGAATTGTACGATTTTTGTAGTGAAAATTGTAATTAATATAACTCGGGAGGAGTTTATTTTCATGAAAAATTGTATTTAACATTAATTCATTAAAAATCGGTAAAAAATAACATATAGACTTTTAAGTATGTAGTGTCAAAAACACATTCCAAAAGAGAAAATGAAAATTCGATCATTGCCAACTTCCTTCGAGGTATAAATCTAACGGCACTTCACTATATACCCTAAATTTTCCGATCATCCACATACTCCTAAGAATCATTTGGTTTAAAAAATGATTGGCACTGGTCTATTAATTTAAAACTGTGATGTACGACGTAAGAATATCATATGGCTTATGGTTGAAGAACACCCCAGTCTAAAGCCAGTAAGACACTCTGTATATAGTGTACCGCTATTGACCGGAAAACAACAATGGTAGAGAAATAAAATAAACAGATTATGAAAATTAATATCTGGGATTCAGGTGCCACACGAGACGTAGGTGTACTGATAAATAGTCCAGATAAGCTCCAAAGCACAGAACCATAATAGGGCTCGTTTAAAATATATCTCAGTAACTACTAGGATGTGTGAAAAACATTTGTGATTATTGTGGGATGCGTTTATAATAGAGTTATGTGAAATGAAATCGTCAGTAGTATTTGCTACAATAGTCGTTTATAAAAGAAACCATTTTTTAATTTACTTGTAAAATTTGCTTGGTTCTAAAAGGTTTTTGATTTCTAGTCGATAAAATGTGTTCCTCTGTATTGTAATAAATTTGAAATTAGGTTTTAATTTTCAAAGATTTTATTTCTGACTTTGACATCTCATAAAATCTATCTAAAAAAACCCTGTCACATTTTTAAGTCTCCTATACATAATTTTTCCCATTAATCATTTTACTCTAAACCACAAACCCCACTTCATTATAAATTTTGATTACGTATCCAAATTCTCCAAACAACCCGCATTAATACCAAATTCCATTTCAGTATCAATACATTTATAATATGGTTGTTATCAATACAATAGGTGTGAGTTGAAATTTTGTCATAAATAATTTTCCTATTTTATGATTTAATAAGTTTTTTCTACGATCGTGCAAAAAGTTACTACTTTTTCCACTCACAACTGTGCCAAAAGTTTTACTTTTTTTTCACTAGTGCAAAAAGTAACTTACTTTGTTGCACTAGTGCAATAGTGATGCATGAACTTTAACTGTAATTAATATATTTTATTTTATATGTAGTATTTATGAGTAAACCAGTAAGGAATTTTAATTTATTAGATTCGACATCCTAAGACCGGTTTCTGTCTTTCGACTTTATCAGTTAGGCGTTTCGAATCCAATAAATAAAATTCCAAACTCGTACAAGTCAATAGCTATATCCGCTATAAGATAACATTTTTAGATGTGCTACCATCTATGGTAAGAAGAGAGTATTGACATTAAATTTTGACTGAATCTAGTCAAGATGTAACTCTCTTCTTTTTTATCCCTTTCAGAGATTAATACAAAGTGAGTAAACCAGTAAGGAATTTTATTTATTAGATTCGAAACGCCTAACTGATGAAGTCGAAAGACAGAAACCGGTCTTAGGATGTCGAATCTAATAAATTAAAATTCCTTACTGGTTTAGTCACTTTGTATTAATCTCTGAAAGGGATAAAAAGAAGAGAGTGACATCTTGACTAGATTCAGTCAAAATTTAATGTCAATACTCTCTTCTTACCATAGATGGTAGCACATCTAAAAATGTTATCTTATAGCGGATATAGCTATTGACTTGTACGAGTTTGGAATTTTATTTATTGGATTCGAAACGCCTAACTGATAAAGTCGAAAGACAGAAACCGGTCTTAGGATGTCAAATCTAATAAATTAAAATTCCTTACTGGTTTACTCACTTTGTATTAATCTCTGAAAGGGATAAAAAAGAAGAGAGTGACATCTTGACTAGATTCAGTCAAAATTTAATGTCAATACTCTCTTCTTACCATAGGTGGTAGCACATCTAAAATGTAGTATTTATGTTTAAATAGGAGTCCTAATTTACTGCATGTATATATTTTTTAGTAGAAGGGTAGTCTCTTGACTGGACTAGTTGAAGAAAACTATAGTTTTCTTCTATATTTATACATGTATGATCGAAAGTTTTGCAAAGAGTGGCGTGTAGGGATATTGGTGAAGGTCAACTTAAAAAAACCCAGGGCGCTGAAAATCGGAATCTCTTGGGTGGCGTGGAATCCGAAAAAATCATTTATATTTGAATATTTATATGAATATATGTAATAGTTCGATCATACATATATAATTTTATATTAACATTATTTCTCTATATATATATATTGAGATAATATAAATAAATTCTTAAGTTTTTAATTTTCTTTAGTTTTTATTTTCAAAATTTACACATTGACATCTATCAAATCAAAATTACTACCTATCATCCAAAACAAACATCATCACCATCGCAACTATTTTTTTGTAAGTCCTTTTTACATAGTTTCTTTAATAATTTTTTTTTTTTAAATGTACTTCCAATAATTTTGCCCCATTTTTTATATCATTACAACATTCCCCCAAATTTTATTTTCTTAATTTATTTTTATCATAAAAAAAAATTAATAAAATCAAATTTTAATTTCTAATTTTTCCACTAAAATCTTGTATTTTTTTTTATTTCTTAAATTCTCTTCCTCTGCTATTCCCAAATTCATTTTTATTTCTTCTTTTAAATTTTCTTCCAATATTCAAAATTATTTATTTTAATTTCATCTTCCATCTATGATAATTTCTTTTCAAATTGTCTATTTCCTTCTGTATTTCCTTAATTCTCTCGTCTGCTTTATTCTCATCTTGTTTTTGTTCTTCTCTTAATTTTGTTCCTGTCTCCTTCACACTTTCTTCTACTTTTTTTAAGTCTTCCTTGACTTCTTTTACTTCTTTTTCAATTTTTTCTTTGAAAATCGCTTCTTTTTCTTGTATTTCTTTTATTTCGTTTCTTGTTTTTAAATTCTCTTCTTCAAATTTCATTGATGGTTCACTATTACATATACCTGCTCTTGGTTCCCCACTTCTGCTTGCTAATTCTTGCCTGATGTCTTTTTCTACGTTATTTATTCTTAATCTTATTGAATTATTTTCTATATTGGTCACTTCTTCTTGTAGTCTAAATCCTTCCTTTAGTTGGTCTTCCATTTTTTCCACAACATTTTGCAATTTCTGATTCACCTTTTCCAATTCCTTTCCTACATTTTGTTTTATATTTTCCACTGTTTCCATACCCTTTTCATTTTGCATTTCACATTTTTCGACTTCTTTTATCAATTCCTGACATTGTACCTTTATTTCTCTGTGTACATTTCCATAAATATTGGCATCAATTTGATGTCCCAACTCCATAAATTTCTCTTTTACCTCTTTGTCGATTTCCTTTCGAATTTTTATTCCATTTTCTACAATCTCTCCTCTCAATTTTTCTTCTTGTTCTGTTATATCTCTTCTCATTTGTATAGTCTCCCGTCTGACATTATCAATTTCTTTATCCTGCTCCATACATTTTTTTGTTATTTTCTTATCGAATTCTAGCAATATTGTTTGATTTTTTTGATTATATTCTTCAAATCTTGTTTGATTTTCTTCAAATCTTATTTGTTTTTCATCAATTTTTATCAATTTCATATTCATATCTACTAATATTGCTTGATTTTCTTGTTTAGTTTCTTCCGACGCCCTATTCATCTTAATCATCATCTCCATTAACTCCTTAAACTGATCTCTTCTTGTCTCTTCCTTTCTTCTATACTCCCGTTCTTCCTCTATGTTTTTGGGTTCACTCAATTTCGAGCCCCACGTTGGGCGCAAATTGAGATAATATAAATAAATTCTTAAGTTTTTAATTTTCTTTAGTTTTTATTTTCAAAATTTACACATTGACATCTATCAAATCAAAATTACTAACTATCATCCAAAACAAACATCATCACCATCGCAACTATTTTTTTAAGTCCTTTTTACATAGTTTCTTTATAGTCCAGTAAATGAAGGCTCAAAAAACACAAAAGCTGCAGATAATTCCTACAATTTTCTTATGGGGCGGGATTTGTAGGTCTGTTAGCGTACTTTCAAATGCCCAATTGGCCTGGAGCTGAACCAGACCTCTGTAAGGGAAAATGGGGCCTAAAGGTCCTGAAAAGAGGTTTTCCGCTATTATCTTCCAAAATATGCAATTTAGAGATTTTTTGTTCAGATAAGAAATGAAGACCGTCTGAATTCCTACAAAAATGGTTCTTATGATTTTTTTCGCCAGATTGATATTTTTCGCGCAAACGGAGGAACAAAAAGTCGTATTTTTTAGACCCATGAAATGTGTCAGTTTCTTATCGAATTTCAGCCCAGTTGTCCTCGAATAGACGGATCTCAGTTGTTTGGACTATGAAGAAGACCTGTAGATGCCGCCAGCATACTCACGCCATTCGCGAAATTATAAGATCCACAAATGGCCATCCCGGGATTATAGATGCTCCTAGAACTATTGAGTCATAACATCTCATTTTTTTACCAAATTACCTTCTCAGTAGCCTGTACTTCATTCGCGCACTCGAAGGACTATCCCACAAAGGGTGAGAGGTGCGAATTTATTGCAAATTTCCACACCTTACTGGTGTTTATTAATGTCTCTAGCCCACGAGTTACAATGACGCCATCGTACACGATGGTTTCATTACATATGAAACATACCGTTTCAATTCCAGAATCCGTTTCCATCTTTCTATAACAAGAATTTTTTTGTAAATAAAGTTGTCACAACAATCAAATCCATAAACTTGGAGAAAACAAACAATAGCTTACCCTCTGCTCCAAAAAACAACGTTCAACAATTAGATTGCAAGGAAAAATACTGTAAAGAGAACTTCAAACTCCTTATTTTTTGCCTCTTTTAGTACTAACGAGACAACAATTTTCGATAAATATATAGTAATCTTTCTGTATAAACAACAAATTTTTACAAGGAAAATAATAACAAAACAAAACAAAGCAACGTGCACCACGAGTCGAGCAGACGGCTGCACGTGTTTGTATATTATGACGCTATATACCATCATGGCGCTTCGGCGCAGGCGCAGTGCACACAAAATGCCGCAGTGGAAAAAATTTGATGAAACATCCAGAACGAACGCTTTGGAAGCACGTTTTTATATTAAAGGAGATTAAATATAGGGATACATTGGTATTAATGACATATATCAATAATTAGATCAGAATATCCCCTTTACTTTGGTACAAGCATTAATCCCCAGAAAATAAAGAGGAAAAAGAAAAAATTATTCGAAAAAAAATGTCTGATTTTCACGTTTGTGACCAATTTTTGTGATCTATACGAAACTGGTTTGTTTAAGTAAAAAACAAAATATGCAGATAAGAAGAAGATATTCAGACCTTTAAAATGATGTACCTAGTAAAGGGATTGGCCCTGTTGAATCGATGCAATTCGCGTTTTTTGGACAGAGTTTCCGGAACTCCGAAAATGGCCGATAATCGATGCCGTGCACATGCACTCTCTATTGAAAAATATTGAACCAAACTTGCAGGGATGGTTAAACACCTTCCGGAGCCCCATTACAGCAAAAAACAACAATAAAATATTTTGTTGTTTCTTTAAACTGGCCAAATATCTGATTCTCGTTAAAAATCAATGGGGAACCAAACTTTGGCCCCTCTTTTCACCAGAGGCTCAATTCATAAACAGGCCCAATGCACGGGTTCTTGTAGGTATGGGTTTCCTCTTTAAGATGAGCCCAAAATTGTAAGAAAATATCAATTTTTGACCGAGTTATTGGAAATTTTATTCCAAGGCGCGTCATCCAAACCATAGAAAGCACGCTCCTGTACACTGGGCGGGAGACGAAAAAACGCTTACATTTGTTCCTCCGTTTGTGCGAAATATATCAATCTGGCGAAAAAAATCATAAGGACCATTTTTGTAGGAATTCAGATGATCTTCATTTCTTATCTGAACAAAAAATCTCTAAATTGTATATTTTGGAAGATAACAGCGGAAAACCTCAAAATGGGCCTTCAGGGCCCATTTTCCCCTACAGAGGTTGGGTTCAGCTCCAGGCCAATTGGGCATTTGAAAGTACGCTAACAGACCTACAAATCCCGCCCCATAAGAAAATTGTAGGAATTATCTGCAGCTTTTTTCCTTCATTTACTGGACTATTAATAATTTTTTTTTTAAATGTTGTAATGATATAAAAAATGGGGCAAAATTATTGGAAGTACATTTAAAAAAAAAAATTATTAAAGAAACTATGTAAAAAGGACTTAAAAAAAAATAGTTGCGATGGTGATGATGTTTGTTTTGGATGATAGTTAGTAATTTTGATTTGATAGATGTCAATGTGTAAATTTTGAAAATAAAAACTAAAGAAAATTAAAAACTTAAGAATTTATTTATATTATCTCAATATAACTATAATTAATTTTAGTTCTAGCTTTTGGCCCCTCTGACTTTCTCAATCGACTTATTCTAACACTAAATTTCAAGGTTTGTAGTAACAATTTAAAATAACTTTCTATTTTCTTATTTTTATTATTTTCGGACCTGACGATAGATGTTTAGCCGAAACTAGTTGTCTAATATTGAAAAAGTAAATGTTGTGGGATTGACTTAGAGTTTTTTTGATATTGGATGAGAAGCATTTGTAATATTTTCTACATTTAAGGGATTAAATGTTTTTCTCAAAGCCCTTGTTTATTCAAAGAGCACTTATATGAGAAACATTAAAAAAAAAGATTTTTTCTGAAATACAATAAGAACTGAAAAGCAAATGTGTAGGAAGCCGTTATTAAATTCCAATATAATGTTTTTTAACACTCCGGATGTTAACATTCACCTGTATCAACGTTATTCTGTCAGTCTCGAGTAAGACTTTTAAATATGAAAAAGAGAGCAGTCTAATTACCATATTATAATTAGATTAAACCTAGGAAATTACAGGAAGACTCGTATAATTAGAAATAATTACACATAATGGATCCAAGAGAATCGATAAAAGACTAACAGAATGTTTAAAACTGCTAATTATGTTAAATATTTCCTCATGATTTAAAAAAAAATAACTCTTGCATCTCTATTTTCAGTTACCTTTTAAAAAACTTGTACGTGGTTTATTCTACGGGCAATACAAAATTTATACACTCTAAAAAATGGTTGTGAAAAATGGTAATTTTCACAAAATATACTATGTGACCTACATTTTACATTATATAAGCCTCAAAAGTACATTGTAAAATTATTCACAAAATATTAGTGATTTACAGAATTCATTCTGTGAATGAAATTATCATCAAAAAATATTAAAGTTTCTACAGTTTAGTAAAATTTTTGAAATGAGGTTTTTATATTTTATATTCACTTTCTGTGCCAATTCTTTATAAAAAATATATTTACAACCATATATTAAGGAGTATCACTTTCTAAAAACTTCTTTTAATGTTGAATGTAAAAATTAATAATAATAAGGTAGATATAAATCTTAATAAAATTATTTATCTTGATTTATACGAAAAATTCAATATAATAGAAATAAATCCTATGATTGTGTCTACTTAAATATCAGAAAACAATCTCTAAAAACTATAATTCAGTCATCTACCAAATGAAAGAAGTGATCAAAAAGATAATCTCTACCTATTTAGAGAACGAATTGAACAAACTTGAGATATTATCTTGCTACTTTAGACTTTCATTTTAATAATTACTATTTCCATAATAATAAAGAACCAATTTACGATTTACTTTTGTGGGTAAAATTGTTTGAAATGAAACTACGGATACGTATCTCAATTACAATGGCAATCTGGGATACAAGGTGAATCATATTGAAATGTAAATATGCAATTTAAAATAAAAAAATACAAAACTGTAATGCTATTGGTAGTATACAAACATTTTAAATGGTTATTACTCACTGTTTCCCTTGAGTTTCCCCGTTGGTTGTGTCATTAATCCTGATTTTATTTCTCACTAATTACAGAATCCACATGCTATACCGTTTTCTGCTATTTGGCTTTGTCAGTTTAGGTTAAAAGTTGGATCAGCTAAAAGGTAAACTACTCCATCGTGTTACCGTCTATCAGGAAAATTAATAAATGAAGCCCGCAAGTGAGTTCTGACACCATTACAAAGTAAAAATTCCCAAATTGCGTTGAAGGTTGCAAAGTTTTTGATCTATTCTGATCATAGTATCACTTTCTGCTTCGTATCGCTTAAAAAAGTACTTAAACGAGTTATGATTTTAAATTATTCGAATCGACATGCGCAAGAGTGCCTAAAAAAACGTCTCAACTCACCCGGAATATTTATTGCGTCACTAAACGCGATGAAGTCCACAACTTTGGAGCATTTGTTAATATTACAATCTGATCACATATCGATCAATGAGTCCTAACTTAAATGAATACGTTTGAATATTGGATAACTAAAGTCTACTCATTAGTGTACCTTAGGTTCTGATGATTTTTTACACCTTACTTAACGTGTATTCACTACTGCGCACTATGCTCTGCTTTTTTCTCTCACTTTCACTTACACTATCTATCTATCTATCTGTGATGGGGTTGTCGATACAGTGCGACCTAAGATCTATTGTGCCCCCTACTGCTGCCCAGTCGTTAAGGATGTCTCAACGATTAGAGCAGTTCCTCCAGTCCTATTGCTTTTAAAAAGTTCAGGATATCGGTAGGCTTCAGGTTAGGTAGATCTTCCTCTCCTATTTGATATTCTCCGAGGTATCGTACCCTTAGATTTTGCAGAGTAATGCATTCTGAGAGAATGTGGATAGAGGTTTCCTCCTCTTTCTCGCAGAATCTGCATTCTTCTTTGTCTACTAATCCGAGTTTCTTTAGGTGGCCTCTTAGACGGCAGTGCCCTGTTAGGATACCCGTTAGTATTCTGAGCTTATTTTTACTTTTACTTACACTAACTCAAAGGGCTTCTTACTCTTGAGTCTTTTTACTAGATCACTATTGTCTTGGTGGAGTCGTTGTTCGTGACTTCTTGCAAATTTATTTAATTGTCTGTTTAACAGTGTCCATCTCCAAGTCCCGGTGGATGTCACTATTTCTGCAGTACCAAGGAGCGTTGACAATGCTCCTTAATGCTTTGTTCTGGAATCTCTGTATTATGAGTAAATTACTCTGACTTTTTTTTTGAAGAGGGGAAAATGCATTTACGCAGACGCCCCACGGTCTTCTGGGGAGGTAGTGTGGGACTCTAGACTTCCAACCAGCTGCCTGCTGCCTGGCTCTTTCCTTTATGCATTCGTGGATTGTGGTCCACTTTGCTCTGTCGCTAATCATCAGGTCGATTACGTTTCCTACTTGTAGAGTTTCCCCAATTCCCACCTCGGCACTGATTCTTCTTGCTTCCCACCTAGGGCAGTGGAACACCGTGTGTTCTGGTATGTCCATTTGACCACAATAGACAGAATTATCCGTTTCTGTTTTCTCAATTCTTCTCGTGTAGGTGGCGAAGCATCCGTGCCAAAACAGGAACTGGGTAAGGAAGTATTCCGCTCTCCTATGTTGGCAACGTTCCTGATGAGGCGCCTGGTCCACTCAGCTATCCCCGCTCCGTCGATCCACTCTCTCTGCTATATTTCTAGTGTTTGGATCCGTTCTGTCCTCTTGGCCGCTTCATCCACCTCTTGCCTCTCGTGTAGTCTAACTCGTTCCCCTACTAACAGATGAATAAACTGAATTTATAAATTCAAAGATAAGATAAGTCTGCTACTATAATAACAATGAGAATGTTATTATATTAATCGTCAGGAGAAAAAGAAAATTGCAAGATAACCTCAAAATTCAATATCATGGTCTATCAAAGTAATTAGTTAAAATTTAAGGGTAATAATACCAATCAGAGAAATAGAATTCCGGATTTCTAAAATTAAAAAAATACAGTAAAAAAGGGGAATAATAATGAAGTTTCATGGAATTTAAGGAATCGATAATAACGAACATTAAAAGTCTGTGTATAAATTTAATAAGTAGAAATAAGTAGAAATAGTGAGAAAATAATATCAAAATTATTCTTTTTGTCTCTAGAATAATTTGGTGTTAATTAAAAATAGTAAAAAAATTAATAATTTTTGAATTTTATAAAAATTTACATTAAAAAACTGTCAAATTCCAATCAAGTAAGCTGTGATTTGATGGTTTATAAAAACTATTTCGCGCTGTCAAGCGAGGCTTTTCACCAAAATCCTTTGAAGCGTTCACATCGATCCTCGTAATAAAAACAAAAGAAAATCAAATCAAAGCAATACTGATTGAAGATAAAAAATTAAAAGAAATTTACCTGTCAAAATAAGTGAGGTTATACTTTTGTAAAACAAGAAAACTTAAAGAAAAGTCAAGAGGAGAAGTCCAATTATTTATCTTATCGTTGTTCCTGTTAAATAATCAAGATCCTGTTGTATCCTGACTATACTATCCAGATACAGTTGTATCCTGTATTAATTTATCTTATTCCTGTTTTTGGTTTCCTAGAAGATATTGTACTAAATTCCTTCTTGAATTTACTAAGAAAATAATCAGAATAAAAAAGTCTAAGTCGTATTAAAGGTACCAATTTATTATATTAAATACCGATATTTAAAAACGTTTAAAAATAAAAAAGGTTAATTAGGTTAGATTTTTTTTTTTAAATATAACTAAATTACTTAGATTAGAATATAACACTGGAGTAAGGTAAGAGAGTAATCATAAGATTTGTGCTAATTGTTGATTTTGTAAATAAGAAAAATATTACGCTTACCTTATTCTGGAAAACAACTCTTTCACATAAAATAAAAGGTTAACCGTTATTTATTTTGAATATTAATAAATGTTTACATATCTTTACTGAGTCGTTATTATCAATTTCTACAATCACGCGGTCAATAGAAACACTTCCTATGTTTAAGATTCTCAAATTTTCTACTTGATAGTAGATGGCGCTCAACAAAATTATCCACAACAAATAATTACATTCTGTCTGAGTTTACGGCAGAAGGCAATAAGAACAAAAAGATATAGGTAAAATTTAAAATTTGTTATAAATATTAAATTAACAACAAACCAAATTAAAGAGCTAAAGTCGAGGTTGGTTAATCTATTAATAAAATCAATAATAACATTATAGGTTATGTACTAAAACTCAAAATTAAATAAATCAAATAATAAAAATAAATATTCAATAAAATTAATTTTTCTTTTACACACCGATAGTACGTAACAATACTTATAGTTTTAGACTTCTAAACCCTAAAGATTAGAAAAGTCTTGGAACGCTTCTGTCTGTCCGTCTGTAATTTATAACTCAGCTTCCAGAACAGATAGAGACTAACGGAAAACGGATATGAACTCAGGATACCTTGAATGTTTGCACGCCTAAATTTCAGCTTTCTACAGCATTAGCCGATTTTATAATTAATAAAATACTGATTTTTCAAATTTAATTTCAACTTTCTACAGCATTAACCGATTTTATAATTAATAAAATACTGATTTTTCAAATTTAATAAATAATTTTTTGTTTAGTTTAGAAGTCTATTGTTCCCCCTCTCTAGCGGGTGCCGTTGCTACTTGTTTGTTAGTATAATTAACATATACCGATTTATTGTCATTTATCTGTATCTGTAAATCTAGAAGGGTGGGTCACCCCACATCACGTAGGCCACATTTGGCCCATTGTGCGTGCTTCTGAGGTTGAGCCTTCCTTCTAGCTCGTCAGCCAGCCTACTTGTTTAAAGTAGGCGATGACGTCGCCTGAAGGTAGCTCCCTCATGTTGGCATGTGTTAGCCACCGCTCGCCGAAAAGAAAATGTCTCATTTGTGAGAGTGTCAGATAACCCCATCCTGTAGAGGTGTTTTCGTAGATGACAGTGGCCAGTCAGGATACCTGTGGCTGTGCGCAGGTTCTGTCTGTTCATAGTCATGTATTTTTTGGCTGTTTCGCTGTTCGGATACTGTAATAGTTCCTTGGCTAGCTTGCAACCTGTTTCGTCGTCCCATCTACCCTTAAACTTGTCAAGGGAGTGTTTCTTCAGTAGGTCAGCCACAGCTGATGCCGATAAGCTTATGAAAGTGCCAGGTCCCAAAAGTTTTTGGGAGGCGGCTTTCTTAGCTAGAGAGTCAGCTGCACGGTTGCCTTTTGATTTTCCATGACCTTTGATCCAAGCTAACGTGACCACGTTGTTGTTGCAAGCTTCGATCAGGGCCTGGTGACATTCTAGTACTAGACCTGATGTAATCCGTGGTCTATCCAGAGCTAGTAGTGCCTGTCTGCTGTCCGTGAGGATGTAAATATTATTACCAGTAATGTTCCTACTGGTAGTCTCTTTTGCGGCGATGGTGATAGCAGTGAGCTCTGTTTGAGCTACACTGGCATTAGAACCCATTGCCCATTTTATATTGAGATTCAGGGATCTGGAATAAATTCCACAGCCTGACCTGATTGTCATTTAATTTGAGTCTCCAACGATTGGTCCAATTATTAATTCTGTCTAATGATGTTTGCAGTTTTCTTGCAACCTCTTCGTGGGTTCTCCCTACTGCCAAAATAGCGGTGTCATCTGCAAAGGTGGCAATTGTATTTTGCTCTAATTCTGAAATATCACTAGTGTATAATAGGTATAGGACTGGCACTAAAACACTTCCTTGTGATACTCCTGTCTTAATTTCCTAATTCTAAAGTATCTTTCTAATGTATATGATGCTAATAATTCTGAATACTGTTTTGGCATTTTGTCTTTGAGTCCTTCATGCCAAACTCTATCGAAATCTTGCGCAATATGAAGAAAGACACTAGATCTAACTTTTTTTCCTCTAGGCTTTTTTCGATAATATTAGTTATTCGATGGACTTGGTCTATAGCTGAATGATTTTCTCTAAATCCAAACTGATGTGATGAAATTAGTTTCTTTCCTTCTATAATAGGTTTTAGTCTTTTTAGTAATATTTTTTTCATACAGTTTCGAGGTTACAGGCAGTAAGGATATAGGTCTGTAAGACGTAATTTCATGTGGTGATTTCCCAAACATGTCAAAGATATCGCAATTATTTAAAAGCAAGAAAATTGGGTGCTGTAAGAGTTAAACTGAGAGATGTTGAACTGCGCTTGTTTGATTGTGAAAAGTTGCTTGAAAGTCAAAGACATTCTTGTAGGGATTTTTGCATCGCATCGTGACTGGGGACGAAAAATGGATTAATTTCTATAACCACAAGCGAAGAAACTCATGGGGATATCACTGCCATGCTTTCACGTGGACGGCTAAACCAAATATTGACGGCACCAAGTCCCTGCTCTGTATTTAGTGAAACCAGCTCAGCGTAGTGTATTATCAGCCGTTAAAACCAATCAAAATCGATTGTTATCGAACGCAATTAATGCGTTTAAGCCGATCATTGAAAGATCAACGGCCGCAATACAGCCAGAGAAACGATAAAGTGATTTTGCAGCATGACAATGCTCGACCTCATGTTGCGAAAATGGTAAAGACATACTTGAAAACGTTGAAATATTAAGTCCTACCTCACAACAAATAAATGCATTTAAAAGTTGTTTAGTGTCTTATTTTTCCTTAATCACACTTTCAACGAATAATTATACATACATTTTTATTAACAAAAGTGACCATTCATCTATTATTTTACTGTCGATTCAAATTAAAATGTATGTATGATTAACTATTATTGTAAATATTGTTTCGTAAAAAGATTAAAAGACGCAATTTCCACTTGAATGAATGTAATTGTTAATTTTAAAACACACAACACTTAATTTGCCTCAATTGTCAGGTAATGCGCATGAGTACAGACTGCCAACCTAACAAATTTTCTATGAGCAGAACTTTGTTGAACTCTCCTAAAATCTGACATGTACAACTGCCAACGTTTATTAAGCTGAATTTAAAGTTAAGGGTGGCTTGCCTAAACCTGAAGTCAATTACCAAAGCTCTAGAAAGTGTCAATACATAAACGTCTGTTTGAAAAAAAAGGTAATTATATCATCCGTAGGCAAAACCACAGTCACAGCTAGAGCAGGGGGGTTTTTCATGTCGCTCGTCTCGAATGTGGCATCAGTATCCTCTCCCGGAGTTGAGATGGTTGAATCAATTGCAATTATTCCAGAGGAAAAGTAAAGATGTAAGTACAAATTCATTGACTTATCCAAAAACCTCATATTAATTCTAAACTTATTTTAAATATCTTCCTCCTCATCAACTGATAAGTACGTAGAATCACGTATTACAAAGCCACATGCACCTTGGCTCACGCCTACAATTCGGGATATGATGAAAACTCGAGATGCTGCTTTAGCCAAATATAAAAAATCTAAAAATGTTCTAGATTATAGTCATTATAAAGCTCTCCGTAACTCCGTTACTAATGCAGTCCGTATGGAGAAGTGTGAGTATTTACGTTATCGATCTAATTTACTAAACAAAAAAGACCTATGGAACAACATGAAATCTCTTAAAGTTGTTCATAAACCAATCATAGAAATCCCTCAGGAGCTAAACAATCCCATCTCTATAAATAATTATTTTACATCAGTTTTCAGTCCTATTAATTGTTGTTCTAAGACAACTCAATGGTATCAGTCAAATTTTTTCAACAACGATATTACTTTCTCCTTTAAACTTGCAACCATTGATCAAATTATATCACTAGTATTAGGTTTGATATCGGATGCTATTGAAAGTGACAATATTTCTGCAAAGATGCTACAACTTTCTCTCAGTAACACTCCTTTTATAACCCATATTATTAATTGCTATCTGGAGATCGGTTATTTTCCAGATATTTGGAAATATGCGTTCATAGAACATTTGCCTAAATCAAATAAACCTGTACCCAATAAGCATTCTCCCAGTACTGTCTAAAATCTTAGAAAAAGTTATTTATCAACAAATATACGAGTATGTATTTAATAATAACATAGTAACATATATACAGTCAGGCTTTCGAAAGGAGTTTAGTACAACGACACTACTTCTAGATTTAACCGCTAATATACTTCGGTCATTAGATGAGGGAAAAGCTACATCAGTCATTCTACTAGATTTTTCTAAAGCTTTTGACTCTATCGATCATGCTCTTCTGTCTGCTATAAACATTTTGGGGGATGCCCGCAAGGTGGGGTGTTATCACCTCTTCTATGGGATATCCTAGTTGACGAACTTTTAAAAAGGCTAACATCCAAAGGCATGCATTGCTGAGGGTACGCCGATGATCTTGCCATTATTGCAAAAGGCAAATTCGCAGGAACAGTCTCGGAGCATACACAAACTGTTCTAAACATAATAAATAAGTGGTGCCAAGAGAAGGAATTATCTATAAACCCTCTCAAAATCACAATTGTGATTTTCACAAAAAAGAAAGTACTGAGAGGACTGAAGTCACCAATTCTGAACGGTGTAGAAATTCCAATTGCACAAGAGGAAAACTACTTGAGAGTCATCTTTGACCACAAGCTGACATGGAATCAACACCTACAGAAAATAATCCAAAAAAGATCAATAGCCCTCAACCTCTGCAGAAGAATGTGCGGGAAAAATTGGGGGCTACAACCAAAAATGGACATATGGCTATATACCCAGGGTCATCAGACCCATGATAGCATATGGTTCGGTGGTATGGTGGCCAAAGACTCAACAGGCGATCCGTAGGTTAAGTGACATCCAAAGGCAAGCTTGCTTGGCTGCCACGGGAGCTATGAGGGCAACCCCAACAGCCGCCTTAGAAGTCTTACTGATCCTATCACCACTACATGTCCACATACAAGGCGAAGTCAGGTCAGTCACTAGCAGATTGACCAGAGGGCAAGCGTCCTTAAGTAGACTGTATGGTAAGTTGTACAACGAGCTATACAAAGAGTTGGAAATCGACCCCATAATGGGAATGCCATTGGACGAGATGCTTCCTAAGTATAGCTTCGGAAAAAACTTCAAAATAATAATAACAGGCAGAGAGGCACGGAGTAATGGGCCTCCAATAAATGCCGAAATAGCCTGTTTCACAGACGGCTCAAAAACCGAGGAAGGTGTAGGAGCAGGAATTTACATAGCCAAGCCAAAGACAAGAGTCTCACTGAGCTTAGGAAAACAAGTGACGATATTCCAGGCAGAAGTTGCAGCAATACGTCTATGCAGAAGAGTTAGTAAGGCAAGAGTTTAAAAGAAAAAGACCATTGCCATATACTCTGACAGCCAAGCGGCTATAGAAATATAAATGAAGTAATCCATACAGCAACACGGATACGTATATTCAAATATTTTGATGTTGATGAAGACAAGAAATAATTTTATAATTTAATTAAAATTTCAACTCGACAGAATATTATTTTTCCGCATTTTATTTCACCTCGTATACCAGCTACGTTATGGGCGTTGAAAGTTTGGCAGTAAATTATTTTCATCTGATGCACTCCAGTACCCAAAAATTTACAAGATAAAAAAGATATAATTAATAGTGATAAATCTTGGCCGTGTGAAAAACAAATAAAAATCGTGACTCGCAATAATTCACGCAGTAACATAATTGAGAATATAATTATATTATTGGATGATCACGTCTATCAATATGAACTGATTTTTATCGGAGGGTTATTTCGATAGATAGGACTTATGAATATTTAAGTGAATAATTTTGGTAATTTTATAATCACCTGCGTTACATTTTATTGCATGTAGAAACAATGAAGGAAGTAGATGTCAATCCTCACAGTAATTAGAGTTGATTGGTTAATTAGAATGCATGGGAATAAAAAACCTGGATTAAGGTTCTGCGACTCAATTAATGATTTCTTCTAGGAAAATATGTTAATAACGACCTATTAAATGGTACAAATAATTAATTATAGTATATATATGATTCTTGTAGAGGTCTAGAAGTCTAGAATGTAAGAATGGGCCTGGTGTGGCCTAAATGAATAAAAGTAATTTTTATGCTTCGGAAGATATAATTTCTAAAATTCTCACTGATTTTTATAAAACTGAGGTATAACAAAAAAAAATCCTTGTACATTTATCATCATTATACTTTTACTTTTGAAGTAAAAATAATTAAAATGATGTACATTGTCTCTGTTTAATAAAACTTATGTATTAAAATTTGAATTTTTTTACAGCATTCATTCTCCGCCAGTCAAACACAAGAGAAGCTTGCAGAATGTCATTGGCACTGACTCAATAAGCCGTTTCCGCACGATTAAGAGATATGGGAATTGTTCAAAGATAGCTGAACAGACACTGAGAGACATTGAAAGACTTGATTGACAGCAGCTGGTTGAACGGCAACAATATTTTTTTTGCATCGAATTGTAACTAAAGATGAGAAGTGGATATTCTTCGACCTCAACATCAACATCAAATTGAACATACATGTTCTGTTTCTGGTTGGACTAAGAGCGTGTTGTTTACCATTATGGGCGATCTGAAGAATGCAGCACGATTTAGCAGGCCACCAGTTTACTTCTTTGGGAGATTTGAGAGATGGGAGAAAGTAGTAACCAGTAGTAGCCTTAATTTTTAATTTATTTTGTTTTTTACTTTGTGCTAATCCTCAAATTAATGTGATTTAAATAGGCATAATTTAGTATTTAATTTTATCTTTTTTTCTTTTTAAATATAATTCCATACCGCATTTTTTATTATCTACGTTGAATTATACGAAATTAACTACCAGATTTAGTCACATTTAAAAACATTATCATATTTCAAGCATGATTAAATTGTATTCAGACTTTATGACGTCTCTATCCTTTTCATTCACGCCCGATGGCAAAATATACAGCGTCCATTTGTTAAACTAAATCCGTATAATTTTTAATATAGTCACTGTAACTCCATGGGTATTGTAACTGTCACCCAGCAACAAACTTTAAATACTGCCTTGGCGATGGTATCGTTCGATGCAACGTTGTTTTCTACCAGCTTACAGATTATAACTTGTCCCTACAACAACTTATTCATATTGCCGTATTTATTTGTGTAGGTACCTTGGATGGATATTATGGATTTAGACGATTGATGGTGTGTGAGATTTTAAATTCAGATAAAGTTGGTTGATGGTGGTGCGATCTTAGTGGGTAGGAGGTATATTGCAGTCGAAAAAAAAATTATGCTTGGGTAGGTTCTGAGACGTGAAATCAAAAAACGCGATTCACTGATTTGTGGTTTAATAAAATCATATTTTATTTTATCAATTATTATAAGGAGAGTTTCAGTTTGATTTAAAAATAAATGGTTTTATCTCAAAAAAGTAATAATAATAATAATAATAATAATAATAATAATAATAATAATAATAATAATAATAATAATTCATTTCGGAAGCTCATTGTGGTTTGTATTTTAATTTCTCTCTCTTTCCACTGGATTAAAACCACTTAGTTGTTAAAAAAGTTTTTTTATTTACGTTTCGGCTTTCCAGATCGAAAGCCGTTATCAAAATTACATAAAATAAATAAATTTACTAGAAACAGAACACTTGATAATCTTGCAAAAATATGACATCAACATAGTATACATAGAATAAGATTTTGAGATTGAAGATGTCAAAATCTGTTTCAATCATATTTTTGTGACGTTTCTGGGAACGAATTTTTGAAAGGATAGCGCATTTGCATATTATAAGAGAATTTATACTTTGTCATAAATGAAGTTTTCTTATTAATATTATCATAAGAAAAAACCAGATAAAAACTTATGATACTATCCCGATATAGAGGGTATCCTTTTTGCAATTAACTCTTTTTGTAAAATAGGTATCCAAATTTTTAAAATATCAACCGAACAATTAGAAACACATTCGTTATTATTTAAGCATATCAATGCTGCTTCTTTAACTTTGCGGTTATAATTATTCGGTTCTTTTAATAATCTAGTTGAAAAATTCCATTGTATTTTATGACCAGAATCCCATGCGTGTTCACATATTTTGGATTTTTCGAATTGTTTATTTTTAATGTACGATTGGTGTTCATTAAGTCTAATATGAAAAGGTCTAGATGTTTCTCCTATATAAAATTTATTACATTCGCATGGAATTTTGTAAATACAATTTTTTGTGTTTTGAATTTCATTAAAAGGTTTTGTATTTACTATTAAAGATTTCAATGTATTATTAGTTTGAAAAACTGTTTTTAAATTAAATTTATTGCCAATCCTTCTAATTTTTTCGGATAATTTTGGAATATAAGGGATTTTTACTATATTTGAAAGAATTATTGGGGGGTTTAAATTTTGATCTTTAGTTTTGATGTCTCGGTAAAGTTCACGATTTATAAATTTACTTGGGTAGTTGTTCTTAATCAAGACAGATTTAACAAGTGATAATTCATTATTTAAGATATTGTCATTTGAACAAATTGTTTTTGCTCTATCGGAAAGAGATTTGACAATACCTCGTTTAACACAAATTGAGTGGTTTGAATTAAAATTTAGATATCTATTTGTATGCGTTTCTTTTCTAAAAACTGATGTATCAAAACAATTGTTGTTATTGTGGATTAGTACATCAAGAAACGGTAATTTTTTATTATTTTCAATTTCAATTGTAAATTTAATAGTAGGTTCCGAATTATTAATAGTATATAAAAATGTATCAATATTTTCCCTATCGTGTTGCCAAACTGCAAAGATATCATCTACATATCTAAACCAGACAGAAGGTCTTAAATTTTGTTTGTTTACAATTTCCATTTCAAAATTCTCCATGAAAATATCACACAATTTTGGTGATAAAGGAGAACCCATTGCCATGCCAAAATTTTGCTGATAAAAATCACTATTTAATTGAAAATATGTAGTTTTAATACATAGTTCCAATAATTCTAGAATTGCTGAGACGCTTAATTTAGTTCTATTTATTAATGTATTATCACTTGTCAACTTTTTTCTCACAGGATTAAGAGTTTTATCGACAGGAACATTTGGAAATAAACTGACTACATCAAAACTAACCATTATATCTGAATTTGTAATTTTGATTTTTGATAATTTTTCTAAAAAATGTTTTGAATTTTTGATAAAGGAATTAGTATTTCCTGATAACGGATCTATTATTTTAAGTAGAAATCTTGCTAAATTTTGACAAGGTGAATTTATAGAACTTATTATTGGTCTTAATGGTATTTGTTGTTTATGAATTTTGGGTAAACCATAAAAATGTGGAGTTTTACTATAATGAGAAGTAAGAGATCTTCGTTCTTTATCACTTAGGAATTTTTTATTTTTATATAAAGTTTTGTAAATTTTGTTTTCAATACTAGTAGTTGGATCTTTATTTAATTTTGAATAGCTACCGTTTTCAATAATTTCGTTATCGTACATTAAAAATAAACAATTCGAAAAATCCAAAATATGTGAACACGCATGGGATTCTGGTCATCAAATACAATGGAATTTTTCAACTAGATTATTAAAAGAACCGAATAATTATAACCGCAAAGTTAAAGAAGCAGCATTGATATGCTTAAATAATAACGAATGTGTTTCTAATTGTTCGGTTGATATTTCAAAAATTTGGATACCTATTTTACAAAAAGAGTTAATTGCAAAAAGGATACCCTCTATATCGGGATAGTATCATAAGTTTTTATCTGGTTTTTTCTTATGATAATATTAATAAGAAAACTTCATTTATGACGAAGTATAAATTCTCTTATAATATGCAAATGCGCTATCCTTTCAAAAATTCGTTCCCAGAAACGTCACAAAAATATGGTTGAAACAGATTTTGACATCTTCAATCTCAAAATCTTATTCTATGTATACTATGTTGATGTCATATTTTTGCAAGATTATCAAGTGTTCTGTTTCTAGTAAATTTATTTATTTTATGTCATTTTGATAACGGCTTTCGATCTGGAAAGCCGAAACGTCAATAAAAAAACTTTTTTAACAACTAAGTGGTTTTAATCCAGTGGAAAGAGAGAGAAAATAATAATAATAATAATAATAATAATAATAATAATAATAATAATAATAATAATAATAATAGTAATAGTAATAATAATAATAATAATAATAATAAAATACACCCCACAACATGTTATAAAAAATGAGAAGTACTTAGTATACTGGGACAGAGACATTCAAACAGACAGGCCCATTCAGCACAATAGACCAGATATCGTCATATTTAACAAGGAAAAGAAAGAAATCACCCTTATCGACGTAGCAGTTCCATCTCCTGTGAATATCGGGAAAAAAGAAAAAATAGAAAAATATCTACCGCTAAGCGAAGATCTAAAGCAAACTTGGCAAGCCCGAAAAGTTAACACCATTCCAATTGTCATAGGAGCAACAGGAGAAATACCAAAAGATCTTTAGAACTACCTAGAAAGGCTTGGACTCCAAAAAACCCTCTTGTTCGAACTGCAGAAAGTGGTCATCTTAAGCACCTGCAACATAATAAGGAAAGTGTTAAATAAACCATAGCATTAGCGTAAGGCCACACGGCACTCTAAACGGAACGGAGAACGGAGAACGGAGGACGGGTGACGGACCCGTTGATCTCTCTAGTCACAAATAGCGGTTTGACGAGCGTCACGGAGCGACCCCTTCCATCATGTTTCCATCGGCGCCTTGTTTTACAAAATATACATTACAGGTCTTGATTCAGTACCCTTAACTACCATGGAGTTGGAAAGTCGAAAAGTGCTAGTGTGTTGTTTGTTGCGTTGGCGAAGAAAGAGAAATTATTGGGTTCACCCAATTAACGAGAAAAGATATTTTCATGGTGCATTTACTATTTATGGACCTGACAGAGGAGGAAACAAAATTTTCTCTTTTAGCATTAGTTTTTAATTGTTTGTTTTTATAGTCCTCATTTGACTTATCCCACAACAGGGGTCTGTTTTCAACACAAGCTATTAAAATTTCAATATCTATTTCTTGAGACATCGACAAAACAGCAAAACATCTACTGAATAATGAAATAAATGAATACGGTACTGATGCTTGAAAGTCTAGCAGCGTCTGCGCGTTGGAAGACGAGACGGGTCCGTGAATGCCCGTGTGGCATCGTAGATAACAAACAATGATCCGCTAGCTAGTGACGATGCGAAAAACGGAGACGGGCCCGTCCAAAGTAGCAGAACCGACGGAGGGTCCGCTACACAAAAACGGGTCCGTTAGCCAATTTACAGGCCCGTCCCGTTTAGGTTGTCGTGTGGCCTGTATCACTGCTCTCCATGTATCATAAATTCGAACGGGCCGGACCCGTTCCGTTTAGAGTGCCGTGTGGCCTTACGCTTAGCTTGCAACTTACCTTGACGGTTCCAGTGTTAAATAACCGTTTGCTTGCCATTCTTATACCGGTTTCGGCATTATTGTGCCTCGTCAGTAAGAAGTAGACTAGATCGAATTTCTATCTCTAAAGAAATTCTGAAGATCGCTTTGAACCAACCAACTCTTAGTACAAACGGTTAAGTCGAGGAAGAGGAGGTGAGTGCAACGCCATCTTCACTTTTATAATAAAATCAAAGCTTAGCTACAGAAAACTCTCACGATGGTGGAATTTTTTGAACCATAAAAATACCAAAAAAGGACCATGGGCGTACCAAAACTACCTAAGGTTGTGAAATAAATCACACTTGTTCCCAAGAACAAAGACATTAAATGTCCTACACTGCACCAGCGTCTGGTCTTCAACATCTACTCCTTGGGCTATATGCCCCCCCAGGTATTGAATTACGAAAGTCCAGACGTTTGTACTAAGAGTTGGTGGGTTCAAAGCGATCTTCAGAATTTCTTTAGAGATAGAAATTCGAGCTAGTCTACTTCTTACTGACGAGGCACAATAATGCCGAAACCGGTATAAGAATGGCAAGCTCCTTTAATAATAAAATCAAAGTTTTTGGTTTTGGTTTTGGTCGGGCGCCAAACCACGTCTGGACTTTCGTAATTCAATACCAAGGGGGGCATATAGCCCAAGAAGTAGTTGTTGAAGTCCAGATGCTGGTGCAGTGTAGGACATTTAATGTCTTTGTTCTTTCACAACCTTAGGTAGTCACGGGTCATTGTTTTTGCCGATCTTCAGCAACAATTCTAGCAAATTCAGGCGGAGACTTATTAACATTGAAGCGACTTGGTCGATGGCGCTCAAATACAGTGGCGAAAGGATATATTGACGATTCGATCTCCAACAAAATTGAAATTGCCAATAAAATAGAAAAATCTGTTCTGGGGCTTCTAATTCATATGATATTATTACTAATGAAGAACAAGCATCAACATCTTCGTTGACAAACACCAATATTACATTTAATAAAAGCTTACTATCAAAAAAAGATACACCAGGCATAACAATTCAAAATTGTTGAAATTTCACTATTAACTATAAGTTTATTTTTCTATATTCAAAAATTCATTTTTTAAATTCTTTCTGTTCAAAGTTTAAATAAAATACTTATATAAGTTACTATTTTTCTTTAATTAATAAATGTGGTTGTAGAAAAAATATTGTGTACAACTTGTACGCAAAGCACTTTTCCCACTTCTGCGCTCGTGGGAAAAGTCGCGCTTTCCGCACTTGTTGTAAAAACTACTATTTCTGATTTTAGTGTCAATAAATTTTGTAATATTGATTTTAAACAGTGCTAGTCAGCTTATGTAGTGAAAATGAGTCGCTTTGAAATGGCTAATATTGATCTGGAGATTGAGAAAAGTGTACCGTACAATACCGTTAAAACCCATACGTCAATATGGACACAGTTTACAGAATTCTGCAAGGCAAAGAAATACGAGCTTTTGGAAACTATAAGTTTAGAGCACCTAAACCTAATCCTGAAAGATTGGGCGTGGAATATGAAGAAAGAAAAATGTGAAAATTACAAAGAACTAGTTGTGAAGACAATGTGAAACACCGTTGCAAGTCTAGTAGGATAGCTCGTAATGCGAAACGAAGGAATTTGCAGATGTGCGCCAATAAAAGGAAATCGAGCTCTGCTTCATTAAAATTGGAAGAATACTACGCAATGGTTTTTTCGATTTTTTTCGGAAAAATTAGATGCCCTTATGATATTACTTACGGCAATAATTTAATGATGCAGATACAAAGCAACTAATTTTATTACGGGAATATGTTGAATAATGCCGAAGTTTATTGCTTGACGTCTATGATTTATTTATTTTGACCACTACTTACCACTAAAGCCATCTACAGGAAAACTGCGGAAGCAAAGTTGCACACCTAATAATTTACTAATACCTTGTACATTATGTTAATAGCACTGGTCTCTGTCGTGTAATTAATTTTAAGATTATTGGTATCAAGTATACATTTTCTAGTTTCACAAATTATTTCATAAAAACGAGATATTTTCAGTCCTCAAGGGTGACCTTCAGGTGCGTACTAAGGCCCAAAGGGCCCGAAAACCGGCGCCCAGCAGGCGTCCCGCATAACGAACTCCTGCTGGTTCTCCAAACAGCTGTCTCTATGGTAACTCGCTCTCTAGACATCTTCATCAAGACGTGGCAGGAGAATTATAAATAAAATGGGCATATAATACCGAGATATTGCTTGTTAAATTTAACAGAGGTCTCTTCTTATTCGCCTCTCTGTCCTTTTCTCTGACTCTGTGTTGAGTGTGCTTGAGGAATGGGAAGTGCGTGGGTGAAACAATAAGATCGTAATAGTAGTCGTATACGTTTCAGCTTTAACGGATCTCTTATATGTATCGTACAGGACGACGGCAATGCAATCTGTTTTTAATTATGATTGTTTGGATAAAATTGCGTTAAGTCATTATCCAGTTGTTTCTACAAAAACTATATATTCACAGAAAATTAACTACTGATGATTTTATATCAATTTTTATTTGTTCGCTAAATATGCAGGGTTAAAAACTCAAATTCGGGCATGTATCTAGGGATATTTTTTATTTTGGCCTAAAACCGGCTCAAAACTAATAATGTTGTAAAAAAGAATGTACGATATAAAGAGAAGAGAAAGGAAAAAGGCTCAAAGGATGAACAGAATTGACGAAGAAGGTATACATAGAAAATTGTAAGTAAATAAACAAAATCTCATTAAACAGAAAAGCCTGGCAAAAATGGATTGAAGCAGAAAGAATCTAGACATGAAAACTTTGTTAACTGGGCATGTCTTTTTGATTAGTAGCTCGTTCTCTGTCCCGCATATTATTTCTTCTATTTTCCTTGTTATTTCTCTAACCTGACATAACTGTTAACTTAAGTAGGCACGTACTACGTACTGAATAAGAATTAGGTATAATTATTATATTATTATGGAAATACAAGAATATTGGTTTAACAAAACTGAAAGGCAAAAAGTTGGAACGATTTTTCATTATGGCAATTAAATACTTAGATGCTTTTTATCAATCTTTGTTAATAAAATCATTAATTATGTATGGAAATGTAGTAAATTTGTCGCTTTACTGACAAGAAAAAGTTTATTTTTCTCAAAAATGGCTGCAAATGTCTGCGTTTAGAAAATAAAATTTAAAGTGATTTTTGTTTGGCAAAAACGTGGCAAGAATATAATCAAGTGCCGCCACTTTAAAAGCCTATTAATGGTTCCCAAAACGACACTAAAACTATCACGCCCACTTTAAGATCACTGCCACTTCTAAGTGGTATTTAATTGATATGGTTTGGTGGCCGTAACTATTATTTTCCACTTTAATGTTTCTGCAACTTTGAGGTAGTCTCGCTTAGTTGTTATAACTATTAAGTGGCCCCCAGCGGTGAATTTTACATGACTACAACTAGACAAACATTTAGATTTAGATTTAGTAATAGCCACCCAATAGAAGTTGCGATATCAGTTTCTGTCACTATAATGCTACTTGGATGACTGAATATTCCGTTTGACCCCTGACGTGGAAGCATGGCCGGGCCAACACCTTGAGTTATCGGAATGAATCAATTTTTCATAATGCGATACAAACATCCCTTCCGTCTTTACCGTTTAAGCAACTGCTCCCTAGCAAACAAACGCCGTCTCTTGGTTTCAAGTCTTACTACCCAATTTTCTTGTTTCTGAATCATTTAGTCCAGTAGATGAAGACCTGAAAATATGCAAAGCTGTAGGTAAGTCGGTCCAGATTTTCTTTGTGGCCTAATTCTTAGGTCTTGACTGTTGCTTCCAAGGGCGAAAAATTTCACCACGATTCCGACTTGGGAGAGGGCTGAAAATGGCCCCTAAATTCTGAAAAAATGGTTTCCCGCTAATATCTGCCAAAATATACAAATTAGACAATTTTTCTTTAGATAAAAAATGAAGATCGTATCACTATCTACAAAAATGGTCCATACCATTTTTTTCGCAACACAAATATTTTTTGCAAAAACGGCCTTCCAAAAATCCCAAATATTTGCACTGAACAGATAGTTAGTTTCTCACTGAATTTCCGCTCGAGAGAGTTGGGAATACATTGGCTTTCATTTTTTGGACTTTGGAGAGCAATTGTAGATGGCGTCAGCGGCATACCTCTGCTCGCTAAATTATGAGGACTATGAATGAAAATGTGGGCACCAATCGATTTTTCGACGATTAATGGCGGATTTCACGTGATTTTTTTCTGTAAAGTAGCGCTTGGGGTCTCTCAATTGTATTAGCGAATCTTCTATTGCAAAAATTTATTTTTTCATGTGGCAGTCTCAAATCCCGGCGCTTTCCCTAATCGTGGGTTACTAGTTTTAGAGTGTGATGAATATTCACCCGAGAAGGTCCTTTATATTTTCTGCGTTTTTTGCAAAATTTTCGCCAACTTCTATCAGAACAATATCCGGGAACAGGAAACAAGATTTCAGAAAAAAAGTTTTTGAAAAACTCCTTTTATTATGAAAAATATCTTGAAAATAAAAAATACATAGCAATGTTTATAATTTATCATACGTTAAACCAGTCCATGTCATCAGATCCATATTCTTCATCGTCTTGCTCTTGCTCTATTCCTTCCCATCCTCCACACGTCCCTTCCCGCTGTTCTTCCAGCTGTATTTCCGGTTCCGCCCCTTCCAACCCCTCCTGCTGCTCGTTCCATGTCTAATTCTTCTGGGAATATACCTTCATTTTTTTTATAATTAAAACACTGTGTCGATTGACATGAACCACAGATAGACGAGCATTTCAGACCTACTTTCAAATATGAACAATTCTTCTCGCAGCCAGTCTTGCACTGACAAAAAATCATCTTCAAGAGTTCCGGGGGGGCGGATCACTTGTGGCCTGAACCGGTAGCAGTACATCTTCTGCACGTTTCCATCCCCATTCTTCTGGTGACAGTTCGTTTCCCAGCCATTTCTGCACTTGTAAATATACCCTATAAAAGTGCTGCCTAGCAGCTTCTTGGGTAGGGGGTAAGCATTCTAGTTTTATCGCAGTCCTGTTTTGGACCAAGTGGTTGAAAGTCCTGAATCGGAGGGTGTGGAGAGTCTTTACATCTTTTGGGGATTTGTAAATCTACAACAAAACAGTTTCTCAGTTCTCGGATACAGTCTCATGAGAAAGGTTCTGATTTTTAAAACATTCAATGGCTGTTTTGAGTTCATTTTCCACTACTGACTTTTAGTATGGTTATGTGGAATATCATGGATCTTAGGCGGAGAGTGTAAAAATGGGGGACATAATTCTAACGAACATTTAATAACCGCGCTCGGGTATAGGGATCAATTGATATAAACGGAAAGGTCAGAATATAAGCTTCACTTCGGTCTGGGTATTAATCCTCAAAAAATGAGCAGCGGGGAACAAGAAGTATTTAAAAAAAAGTCTAATTTTCACCGGTATGATCAATTTTACCGATTTCTGGAAAGATGAAGATTTCTAGAACTCCGCAAACGTCTGAAAAATGCAAATAAACAAATCAATTTTTTATTAAAACGCCAGAAAGATACTGAATAAAATGTATGAGATCATTCGAGACATCTCAAGATCCCATTTAAAAAAAAATGGGATAAAAAACTATTAAAAAAAATTATGAATGAATTACTAAAATGGTCCAAAATATTGGGAAAACATAAACTTTGACCAATTTTCTTAATGTTCTCGACAAAAACTTTGAATCATCGAAAAATATCAATTTTTGCCAGAGTTCTGAAACAATTCGTCCGCCCGCTGAAATGAGGTGACTTTTGGGTCCGATTATCTCGAAAACCCTCGAATTCCAGAAAAAAATGATAGCAACAATTTTTGTAGATAATGATAAGATCTTCATTTTTATCTAAACAAAAATTGGCTAATTTGCATATTGTGGCAGATATTAGCGGGAAACCATTTTAAGGGCAATTTTCAGTCCCCTCCCAAGTCGGAATCGTGGTGAAATTTTTAGCCCTTGGAAGCAACCGTCAAGACCTAGAAATTAAGCCACAAAGGAAATCTGGACAGACTTATCTACAGCTTTATCCCTTCAGTTACTGGACTAATTCCCAATACAGATTAAGGTATCTATGGGATTATGTTGACAGAAGTTTATTACATGATTATTTCCCTTGATTTATATAAACCAATGAAATGTCACAATTTTTAAAATTCAGACCAATCGGAATCAATTATCAGCGACTATTTCCCTAGGGAAATAGTCACTTTGATACGTCACATAAAAATGTTAAATACTTCTGTCAGTTTTTGCTAAAGCAGTTCTGTCACAATTTGATAAATTATTGTTAAATGGAAAGATTCGGTGTTTTAGATAACAAATCTATAGAAAAAGCAGTCAAATCTTTGATACCTACGAATACGGTACGAAGTAAGAGTAGTATCTGGGCTCAATTTAGACGTACAGTACGTAACTATACATTAGATGCACATACATCAGAATGTGAATTAAACAATATTTTGAAAGACTGGGCGTGGAACATGAAGAAAACCAATGGAGAAGAATATAAAGAATACACATTAAAATGTATGTGGAATTCCACTTTACTTAACTTTAATTAGTATTCTATTTAATTTCCTATTATTTTAATTGTATTCCTGATGTTTGTGTTCTGTTAATAAAGTTTTTTCTAATTTACATATCCGAAATTAATTTAATTTTCGCGGGAAATAATCTTCCTAAATATAACTCAACCTTAATAAATTAGCGTCTATTTTTATTGTTGCTAAATTTTTCGTGTTTTTTGCAATTTGTTTCGGCATAATTTTGTCATGAATAGCTCGAGGGTTTTAATCTTTGATTATTAATGAAAAAATTATGCCTCAACAAATTAGTATCAAAAACACTCAAAATTTAGATCCAATAAAAATAGTCGACTATTTATCAAGGTCTCGTTATATTACCCTTGACTATTTATTTCGACCTGTACTTACTCCATCTATAGGAGTACGGTGGAAGCAAAGTTACACCTAATATTACAAACGAGTATTCGATCATTTAGTTACAATAATATTACTTTTAGTAAACACTAGTAGTCTATCTTTTTCATGTTTTCTACTTCTTTTTCAAAACTGTAATCGAGTAAATATAATAAGTTTTATTTTTAAATTTTTGTAATAGCTTCGAGGTATTTTAGCAGATGGTACTGGTGCTGACTTTTCGGCACACTTTACTCGTCGTGTACATTATATAACTGGACGTGGCTTCTGAACCTACCACAAGCTTACAAATTTTATTTTAATTAGCATTGGAATACTTCCTTAATTACTTCGTTATACCATTTAAAATTCTCGCAAATTAGTAGCCCCAACCATCTGAACATTAGTAATAAATTAATAAGCAATTAATTTTCCTATTTAATCGTATATAATGAATCAAATTTGATGGATGACCTTTTCTGCGTAGCCGAAATTCTGATGACGCAATTATAATAATTAATCCCATCAATTAAAACTGAAATATGGCGATACTTATCCTTATAGAGGATTGGCTTAAGTATTGAAGTGAAATTATAACGTTTGCAGACGACATAATCAAGATATAATGGAATGCCTAATCAAAATATATTAATTTGGCGAGCGTGACGGTATTTCTTTTAATTCGACACTAGAAATTTTACCACACAGTTCGGCATTCGCCAGATTATATTTATATTTTATTTTTAATAAGCCTAAAATAAATTACGTTTCCCTTATTTTCAAGATAAAATATATAAAGAGTGACTCATGACGAAATATACCGAGTGGCCCAATAAGAATGACTTTATAGAAGATTTTCAGGGAAAACATTTTATTGTAGAGCAGGAAAATTAGATTTAGACTCAATCATACTTTTCAGCAGGGTTTTTGCGATTGGAAGTAGTAAAAGGGCTTACAATGAACATAAAAATTCGTACAACAAGAGGGGTGCTAAAGGTTTAATTTGAGGGGTGCAAAATAGTATTTTGCGACTTTCTGTATCAAAATTAAACGAATAGAAACTATATTTCATTACAAGAAATATTGATATCAGTGGCGGATCCAGAGGAAGGGCCACCTATTACTTTCGTTTAATCAATTGTTTAATCTGCACGATGATTTTTTACAATAGAATTTTGATTCAGAAAGACATACTTTTGTTAATTTTTATCAAAAGTACATTATTTTCTCGGAAATAAAAAGAAAAAAATTTTAAAAATAAAAAAATACTATTTTTCTCGACAGTTTTGAGGTTATGTTAAAAGGTGATCCTTCAAAAGTTGAAGATTTTTCATAATCTCCAACTTTCATACTGGATATTTTTTGATTATTTTTTCATTGTCAAAACAGTCAGATTTTGTGGTTTCAGCCAATAAGAGCTCACAATCCTAACCAATCATTGAGTTTTATACTGATTATTTTTTTCATCTGTCAAAACAGTCAGATTTTGTGGTTTCAGCCAATAACAACTCAGGATCCTAACCAATCATTGTGTTTTATACTGATAAAACCGCTTCGTCGTTTTTGTTTTTTGATTAAACTGTGTTTACCTATTTGAGATGTCAAATGTAAACATTTATCAATTATTATTATACTAAAATGTATTGCAAATCTATGTTAATAACCAAATTTCAAAATGTATTTGTAAACTAACCTGTTTTTATTAATTTATTTCAACATTCATTTAACATTTTTAGATACCTCACTTTAACACTAAACTTAAAATTAATTAAATTAAGAAAGACTTCATTTCATTCTTCTTCTTCGCTTTTATTTAAGGCGCCGTTTCGCGGGGTAGCCAGTCCAAAAATCGCCTTGGTGGCCCTGTATGTAAAACTATAACAGGTCAGGTTTCAATTTAAGATAAAATCACTCGTCCTGCGGACTCGTGATTTTATCAATCAGTTTGTTTTCGTGGTTTTTCCAAATAAAGCCGTTTTCGTGAAAACCAAAAATTTAATCGATAAAATTTGGAGGACTCGTGGTATTACCTTTGATAAAACCGCTTCGTCGTTTTTGTTTTTTGATTAAACTATGTTTACCTATTTGAGATGTCAAATGTAAACATTTATCAATTATTATTATACTAAAATGTATTGCAAATCTATGTTAATAACCAAATTTCAAAATGTATTTGTAAACGAACCTGTTTTTATTAGTTTATTTCAAAAACGCCTTTAACATTTTTACATACCTCACTTTAACACTAAACTTAAAATTAATTAAATTAAGAAAGACATCATTTCATTCTTCTTCTTCGCTTTTATTTAAGGCGCCGTTTCGCGGGGTAGCCAGTCAAAAAATCGCCTTGGTGGCCCTGTATGTAAAACTATAACAGCTCAGGTTTCAATTTAAATTGGTAAAGAAAATTTTCAATATTTGTGTGTAAAGTGTCTTTTGCATAAATGACTATGTTCTCTGTTTTTAATACAAAATGATTCAAAAAATAATCCTTTCAAATACGACTCGTCCTCTGAAATTTTATAGATTAAATTTTTGATCTTCATACTCAAACGCCTTTATTTTAGGCAAAACCACTCAAACAAACTGATTTAAGATAAAATCACTCGTCCTGCGGACTCGTGATTTTATCAATCAGTTTGTTTTCGTGGTTTTTCCAAATAAAGCCGTTTTCGTGAAAACCAAAAATTTAATCGATAAAATTTGGAGGACTCGTGTTATTACCTTTGATTATTTTTTTCATCTGTCAAAATAGTCAGATTTTGTGGTTTCAGCCAATAACAACTCAGGATCCTAACCAATCATTGTGTTTTATACTGATAAAACCGCTTCGTCGTTTTTATTTTTTGATTAAACTGTGTTTACCTATTTGAGATGTCAAATGTAAACCATTTATCAATTATTATTATACTAAAATGTATTGCAAATCTATGTTAATAACCAAATTTCAAAATGTATTTGTAAACTAACCTGTTTTTCTTAGTTTATTTCAAAACTCCTTTAATATTTTTAGATACCTCACTTTAACACTAAACTTAAAATTAATTAAATTTAGAAAGACTTCATTTCATTCTTCTTCTTCGCTTTTATTTAAGGCGCCGTTTCGCGGGGTAGCCAGTCAAAAAATCGCCTTGGTGGCCCTGTATGTAAAACTATAACAGCTCAGGTTTCAATTTAAATTGGTAAAGAAAATTTTCAATATTTGTGTGTAAAGTGTCTTTTGCATAAATCACTATGTTCTCTGTTTTTAATACAAAATGATTCAAAAAATAATCCTTTCAAATACGACTCGCCCTCTGAAATTTTATAGATTAAATTTTTGATCTTCATACTCAAACGCCTTTATTTTAGGCAAATAAAGCCGTTTTCGTGAAAACCAAAAATTTAATCGATAAAATTTGGAGGACTCGTGGTATTACCTTTGATTATTTTTTTCATCTGTCAATACAGTCAGATTTTGTGGTTTCAGCCAATAAGAGCTCACAATCCTAACCAATCAATGTATTGTAATTCTATGTTAATACCCAAATTTCAAAATGTATTTGTAAACTAACCTGTTTTTATTCGTTTGTTTCAAATCGCTTTAATACTTTTGCATAACTCACTTCAACTCTAAACTTTTTGTTCATTAAACATCAGTTTTTGAATACCTAAACACAAATTAGCTAAATTAAGAAAGACTTCATTTCAGACTATAAACACGGCACAAATCCGTTCTTCAGCAGTGTAGCGACACCCCCATCACAGATAGATAGATCTCAAATTTTGTGAGTTCATTTATACGAAAATTCATATCCAAGATTAAACGCGTTTTTCTCGGAACCTTGTTTTTTCAAACGTAGTACATAGGAAACCCTGTTTTATGTAGTTCTGGACTGGCCTACCTTTTAAACAAATATGACTCGTGGTTTTGTACATCAGTTTGTACTATTAAAAGCTATCGATTGATTGAATTAAGAAAAATATAAGTTTTTTTTACTGGTGCCAGTGTTATTTATTTTGAATGTTTTAAAGCGCATAATTTTATTTTCTATATTTGAAATATGGTAAAAAACCCTAGTTGGTTATAAACAAATGCACTTTTGACCCAGCTCCAGAGCACCAAGGATCCTGAAAAATTAACACACGTATTTTTGAGTTCAGAAGCAAAAAAAACTATAAGAACATTTTCTAAAAAATATAATTGGACTCTACTATATCCTGTGAGTTGAAACACTATCGTCGACCACTCAACCAAAACACAGGAAGATCTGTTTTGTCCCCTACTGCTGTAGTAGCTCCGAAGCTCCGTGTCTCCACCATAGTATAGACGATAGATTAAAACGCATAGGTATGACCTTTTTAAAAATCATATTTTAATGTATGCCCTTAAGTTTTTGAGGATGCTGAATTTAAATATGATGTGAAATCGTTAATATTGACAGTTGACAGCTGTCAAATGCTTAAAAAAAAGAAATCTTATATTAAAGAATGTTATCATATGTTTTTGAAGACGCTGAATTCAAATAAGATGTCAAATCGATAATATTGTCAATTGACAGCTGTCAAATAGCTGTCAAATGCTCTTTAAAAAAATAAATCTTACACTAAGGAATAAGAACTTTATGTTTTTGAGGACGGATAATATACAGGAGTAGAAAAATATTGTATTTTTTGAATTTTTAATATGTATTAGTTCCAACACTGGAAAATTGTTAAATTCAATTGTTTTAACCACATACAAACAGCATTTGTTGCTTCCGTGGCTTTTTCAATGCTTATTTGCCGAATGTATATCACAGATTATTAGCAGATATTGCATTATTCTTGTAAAGAAACAAAAAAATACAAAAAATTGTGTCATTAAATTCCATGTGATTGTGATAAACTCAATATAGGAAAAACATGTGAACCTTTTTAAGTATGAGTTATTGGACGTAGCAATTATATGTCTATCTTAATTCATTTCGGAAGCTCATTGTGGTTTGTATTTTAATTTCTCTCTCTTTCCACTGGATTAAAACCACTTAGTTGTTAAAAAAGTTTTTTTATTGACGTTTCGGCTTTCCAGATCGAAAGCCGTTATCAAAATGACATAAAATAAATAAATTTACTAGAAACAGAACACTTGATAATCTTGCAAAAATATGACATCAACATAGTATACATAGAATAAGATTTTGAGATTGAAGATGTCAAAATCTGTTTCAATCATATTTTTGTGACGTTTCTGGGAACGAATTTTTGAAAGGATAGCGCATTTGCATATTATAAGAGAATTTATACTTCGTCATAAATGAAGTTTTCTTATTAATATTATCATAAGAAAAAACCAGATAAAAACTTATGATACTATCCCGATATAGAGGGTATCCTTTTTGCAATTAACTCTTTTTGTAAAATAGGTATCCAAATTTTTGAAATATCAACCGAACAATTAGAAACACATTCGTTATTATTTAAGCATATCAATGCTGCTTCTTTAACTTTGCGGTTATAATTATTCGGTTCTTTTAATAATCTAGTTGAAAAATTCCATTGTATTTTATGACCAGAATCCCATGCGTGTTCACATATTTTGGATTTTTCGAATTGTTTATTTTTAATGTACGATTGGTGTTCATTAAGTCTAATATGAAAAGGTCTAGATGTTTCTCCTATATAAAATTTATTACATTCGCATGGAATTTTGTAAATACAATTTTTTGTGTTTTGAATTTCATTAAAAGGTTTTGTATTTACTATTAAAGATTTTAATGTATTATTAGTTTGAAAAACTGTTTTTAAATTAAATTTATTGCCAATCCTTCTAATTTTTTCGGATAATTTTGGAATATAAGGGATTTTTACTATATTTGAAAGAATTATTGGGGGGTTTAAATTTTGATCTTTAGTTTTGATGTCTCGGTAAAGTTCACGATTTATAAATTTACTTGGGTAGTTGTTCTTAATCAAGACAGATTTAACAAGTGATAATTCATTATTTAAGATATTGTCATTTGAACAAATTGTTTTTGCTCTATCGGAAAGAGATTTGACAATACCTCGTTTAACACAAATTGAGTGGTTTGAATTAAAATTTAGATATCTATTTGTATGTGTTTCTTTTCTAAAAACTGATGTATCAAAACAATTGTTGTTATTGTGTATTAGTACATCAAGAAACGGTAATTTTTTATTATTTTCAATTTCAATTGTAAATTTAATAGTAGGTTCCGAATTATTAATAGTATATAAAAATGTATCAATATTTTCCCTATCGTGTTGCCAAATTGTCTGGTTTAGATATGTAGATGATATCTTTGCAATTTGGCAACACGATAGGGAAAATATTGATACATTTTTATATACTATTAATAATTCGGAACCTACTATTAAATTTACAATTGAAATTGAAAATAATAAAAAATTACCGTTTCTTGATGTACTAATACACAATAACAACAATTGTTTTGATACATCAGTTTTTAGAAAAGAAACACATACAAATAGATATCTAAATTTTAATTCAAACCACTCAATTTGTGTTAAACGAGGTATTGTCAAATCTCTTTCCGATAGAGCAAAAACAATTTGTTCAAATGACAATATCTTAAATAATGAATTATCACTTGTTAAATCTGTCTTGATTAAGAACAACTACCCAAGTAAATTTATAAATCGTGAACTTTACCGAGACATCAAAACTAAAGATCAAAATTTAAACCCCCCAATAATTCTTTCAAATATAGTAAAAATCCCTTATATTCCAAAATTATCCGAAAAAATTAGAAGGATTGGCAATAAATTTAATTTAAAAACAGTTTTTCAAACTAATAATACATTAAAATCTTTAATAGTAAATACAAAACCTTTTAATGAAATTCAAAACACAAAAAATTGAATTTACAAAATTCCATGCGAATGTAATAAATTTTATATAGGAGAAACATCTAGACCTTTTCATATTAGACTTAATGAACACCAATGGTACATTAAAAATAAGCAATTCGAAAAATCCAAAATATGTGAACACGCATGGGATTCTGGTCATAAAATACAATGGAATTTTTCAACTAGATTATTAAAAGAACCGAATAATTATAACCGCAAAGTTAAAGAAGCAGCATTGATATGCTTAAATAATAACGAATGTGTTTCTAATTGTTCGGTTGATATTTCAAAAATTTGGATACCTATTTTACAAAAAGAGTTAATTGCAAAAAGGATACCCTCTATATCGGGATAGTATCATAAGTTTTTATCTGGTTTTTTCTTATGATAATATTAATAAGAAAACTTCATTTATGACGAAGTATAAATTCTCTTATAATATGCAAATGCGCTATCCTTTCAAAAATTCGTTCCCAGAAACGTCACAAAAATATGATTGAAACAGATTTTGACATCTTCAATCTCAAAATCTTATTCTATGTATACTATGTTGATGTCATATTTTTGCAAGATTATCAAGTGTTCTGTTTCTAGTAAATTTATTTATTTTATGTCATTTTGATAACGGCTTTCGATCTGGAAAGCCGAAACGTCAATAAAAAAACTTTTTTAACAACTAAGTGGTTTTAATCCAGTGGAAAGAGAGAGAAATGTCTATCTTAAAAAGAATTAATTGCAAAAATAATATCATTTATATCAGGATAGTATCATGAGTTTTTTCTTCTATCATTATTAAAACTCCAGTTATGACGAAGTATAAATTTTCATACTTTAATATGCAAATACACTATTATTTCCCTCCAAAAGCAAAACATCTTAAATTTCAAAATTTTTTTATCACAACTTGTAAAAATGTATAGTTACCTATTTCTAATTTAATAATTTTTTATGACTTGTCAGTTTTTTTTAAATCGACTTTAGATTAAAAATCGAAACATCAATAAACATAAATATTTTTTTAATAAATAAGTGCTTTTGTTATCCACTAAGAAAATTAACAAGCAAATCACTATGAGTCACAGAAAAGTATTTTATTCATATTGTATATTGTTATTACTCATTAAAATGTATATATTCAACTAAAATTATTATTTGTCATACGAACAAATTTAGAGATTACAACAAATCAATGAGATATTCCATAAATTTCGTGAATGTTATTTGCGAATTATTTTTTACGTGCTAATGATTCCTGTAAACATTTTAAATTGTGAGTCAAAACCACATCTTAGTCGTAAACTAATAATTAAGCTGTCGACCAGACAACACGGCCCTACAACTGCCCTTTTTCATAAATCATAGGCGTTTCGCTGGCGACTTTTGCAATCTGATACCACTCGTCTAACGTTTTTCTTATTATCATCTTCAGAAGCAATTACATGGGCCACCGAAATTTGACATCGGGTTGATGACGAGTGACAGACCACCCCTAGTGCTGTGGTTAATTTGAATGATTTTTCAATCTAGTTTTGATGTTTGTCTACAAACAGGTTATAGGAACGACAAAGGTAGAAAAAGTGAAAGAATTTGCTAATACACAAGAGAAAAAATATCAACAGTAAGTATTTCTTATTTTTTTTTAATTTTTTTGTATATCAACCGGTTGAAAATTGAAATCATTACTTATACAGATCTGGAAAATTTTTAACGGAACACAGGATATTCAATGTATTTTGGACAAGACCTCACGTAGAAGTCGACCAGCACAATATAAGAAATATGCGCGAGCGCGAGCGCGTATCTGCGTTAGCTTAATAGTACTGACCAGCAGCAGTATGAAAATGTTAGGAAAGGAAGTGTGTATAGCACGGGTCAGACTAGGCTGGTTATCAGCCGCTGCCTGCTACCAAAAGTTGAACATGTCCAACTTAGCCAGCTGCTGACAAATATTCGCCGGCTGACGGTGTCAGCTGCGGGTTCTGTGATCACACCAAGCTGAGTAGCGGCTTCTTTAATTCGCGGCTGGTAACCAGCCTAGTCTGACCCGTGCTTATGAGAGACTTTCAGGAACAGATTTTGCGACGCCGAAGTTCCATTGTATGCGAGAAATTATTTGCTGCAATAAATGTAACAAATAATTTCTCTTCTGAATATAAGTGCTCTGGTTCCTTTTTGCCATAACGGTTTTAAAAATAAAATACATTCTACGATTTAAAAAACAACGGTAAAATAAATTAAAATGTAACTAAAAAAACTACGAATCTAATGTATTAAAGGTTCAAATAAACCACCTTGTTGTATCAAACAATAGCCAAATCTGTGATACAGAGATAATCTCATATCGCTGAGAAGATTTGGCATAATGTTTGCACAAAGTTGGATAATTCTCCCCCTTAATTCATCAAGATTTGTAGATCTCTGAAATTCATGCCGATAAGCGGATTCTTTCAGATATCCCCAGAGAAAGAAATCAGATGGAGATAAATCTGGTGATCTGGGAGGCCACATGATTGTATCACGTGTAGATATCAATCGATCAGGAAACGTATTTAGGAGAAATTGTGTCACTGGTCGTTTATTGTGACTTGAACAACCGTCCTGTTGAAACCAAATGTCTCCAAAATTAATAGGAAGTAGCTGAACTGTTGGAATAATTTGATTTTGCAGGAGCTGTAGATATTTGTTACCATTTAGGTTACCATCGGTAGGTGGTATGCTGTGTTAACAAGAACTGTAGCGTGGTATCACACACTGCAGGGGATGGGTTTGTGAGGCGGAAATCACCCAGCTCTAATCCTAGGAATCCTGAACAATGTTCTAGTAGAACAGGAGACACCACCGTCGTGGAAGGGAGCGAAGGTGGTCTTGATACCAAAGGGCGATGGTAAAAAAGTTAGACCAATATGTCTCCTCGCAGCGGCCAGCAAGTTCCTTGAACATATGGTCAGGGCTAGGCTTTTTAGTGAGGTCGAAGAGAGGAACGGGCTGTCGGACAGGCAATTTGGTTTCCGCGCAGGTAAGTCAACGATACAAGCGATCGAGTGGTTAGTAGGCCTAGCTGGCTATGGGAGTGGAGCACAATAATGCTCATTGATATCAAAAACGCGTTTAACATGGCGAAATGGTCTGAGATATTGGAGGTTCTGCAGAAACTAAGTATAAGCCCCTACTTAATTAACCTCGTTAAATCCTACTTCTGCGATAGAAAGATCAAGACCGGGAAGGAATACATGATAATTGATCAGAGGGTACCCCTGGGATCTGTACTGGGGCCCCTACTCTGGAATATTCTCTATAACGGTATCCTGGAGCTGGATCTTCCGGAAGGTTGCACGACAATCGCTTACGCAGATGACTTAGCACTCGTGGCCTCCGCTAACTCGAGAGATGATTTGATGCATAGAATGCAGGAAGCAACAGCAGAGATTTGCTACTGGATCGGAACACATGGTTTACAAGCGGCACCGGAGAAAGCGGAATGCGTCGTAGTGTGGGGAAAAAGAAACAGTAGTGTTTAATATACAAAATCAAGTCATTTATCCAAAAAAGAGTATAAAATAGCTAGCAGTGTGGATAGATAGCAAGTTGGCCTATAGCGAGCACGTTAGGAAGATCTGCGAGAAAGCCACGAGACAAGTGGCGGCTATAGGAAGAATCCTGCCAAATATTGACGGTCCCAGTACATGGAGAAGAAGGACATTAGCGGGAGTGGTCACCTCCGTGATTACTTATGCAGCCCCTATATGGGGGAGAGTGTGTCACAAACATTGAGTTTTTGTGGGTATTGAGTACGCACAGGAATACTCAAATGCTGATTTTCCCGAGACCAATATCGTGCAATGGATGGATTATGTTTCCAATCTAAAGAAAACAATGACTCGTCTACAAATAAGACGTTTTTTAAAAACAAATCATTTTCATTTTGTTTTTCTATCATGGCTTCACAAAATTCCATCCGTCTAATGTGGTCACGGGGAAAATTTCCTGAGTTTTTTGTACTTTATAACAATGGTAACCATTCCTTTTCAAAATATATCAAACAGTTCCGTCATTCATATTAATTTGATCAGCAATTTGTCGGCTAGTGCAAGGTTCACTGGCTTCAACAGCGGCACATACACTTATTTCCCTATTTTGACGCTCTTCATTAATTAGCCTTACACGTGGTTCATCGAAATAGAAGAAGCTTATTCCCTCTTGCCAGAAAAATCTAAATTAAAATACGAGCAAACCTAAGATCTTGTGCCGAATGGTGTGATGATAAAGGAGTGAAAAATAACTTGAATGAGAAAGTTTTTATGGCTTACTTTCACCAGTTATCCAAGAATTACAAGTAGTCCAGTCTTTGGGCTTACTTCTCAATGTTGAAGTCAGTGATAGTTGTATGGAAAAATGTGAAAATTTGAATATTTGAAGAGACAGTCGGTAGGGTACAAGCCAAAGAAATCTAAAATATTTACCAAGAACAAAGTCGTAACGTCCCTAAAGGAAGCTGACGATAAAAAAGATATGCGGAACAAAATAAGTTTTTAAAACATATTACCTTCCCTAGGTTGAATATAGTAAACCTTTTCTTCTGTGCAATAGTTGTAATAATTACGCTTTAAAAGTAACAACAAACCAGAAAGCTTCTTCGGGAATAAATATGTCAAATTGTGAAAATTGTACGATTAATATTTACAACAACTAACTTATTCACAATTTCAAACGTTTCTAATTCTTTTTGTAAGTTTCTTGATAAAATAAAACGTTTATAAGTTATTTTTCTTTCTGAATTCATCTCCTTGTGCAATTAAATTTGAGTTGCTTAATGAGTTTCGACATCCTAAGATAGGTTTCTGCCATTTGGCTTCGTCACTTAGGATTTCGAAACCAATAAATCAAATTCCAAACATGTTCGATTGAGGAAAAAGTATATTTTTAATTCATAAACGATGGTCATTTTGCAAAATCGTGCCTGTCATATTATATAAACACAAAATTCATCATTCATTTAGTTGCCTTAATCATTAATCACCTGAAATCACATTTGAGTAAACAAAATCTTTCCTGATAATTCATTCAACTAAAATTTCAGTATGGACAAAGCCTATTACATATTAACAAGGTATTCTTGTGTCTATTAACATTAAACCTGTCAAAAAGACACCATATAATTGGTTAGCTGAGGCTTCAGGTAATAAACAACTTTTCTGTCTCTATCCTTAGGGCCAAGATTTGTTCTATATAGTCAGGGGCTCTACATTTATCCCAAATGTTATTTGATTAAAAATAATACATTCACTTAATTTTTATGGGAAAATATTAATAATAATATACATACAAAGTGAGAACAAATGTGGTCAGTAGATATAAATACAAGAACTAAAAAATGAACCTCCACTCTAAAAAAATAGAAAATGTATTAAAGAAAACAAATAGTATTGTCATAAACCGAACAAATTGTAATGACATTATTAATAAAATTTTAGATTGACAGTTCTCAGTTCTCATTCTAATCAACAGCCACAGTCTACTCGATTTAACCAAAACAGTCATTCACTATGCGTCTACTTTAAACTCAATGTCATTTTAAACTTAAAAATTTTCATATTTTGGACCCACATACACACAGATCGAATTCAGATACCGAACAATTTGTTCGGTAAAAATAGAAAAAGATAGATTAACCTGTAAAAATATGGAAAATCTGTTTTTCGCACCTAACTCGCTGAGTTTTATTCGGATAAAATAAAATGCTCGCGAAAACGCTTAAACTGAATTTTAACCCGTCAAATTCGGTCTAGCGGTTCTTGAGATATTGCGATTTGAAAGTATATGGATTTTCGCCGTGCTCGCGTTTTTAACATGGACGAAATTGACTTCTAGACTTGATTTTTTTCCTCAGATAGATAGTCATGACCCAAGCATTGTGTCCAAATTTCAACCCGCTAGTTTAATTGGGGGGGGGGGGGGGGGGGGGAGAGGAAGAACAAACACTGATTAATTTTTGACTCGAGGTAACTTTTTCGGATTTTGCAAATTTTAATTTTTAATTTTCGCAACGAAAGAGTAAAATGAGGAACATTTTTTATTGCGGAATTTTTTTCTCTTTGATTTGAGCCCTACAAGAACTCAATCCGATAATCAGGAAGGGTAGGAGGGGGTGAACACGTTTTGCCCTGTAGAAGAGCAAGGGATAGGGTTAGTGACTTCGTGGTAGGCTCATTTTCAAGGGCAACAGTTATCTTTCAAGATTTTTTTACCACAAAGCTCTAAGTATTTCATCACTCGTCTCTCTCACAAATACTATCCCGGCCGTTGAAAATGAGCCTAGCACGAAGTCACTAACCCTATCCTTTACAGGGCAAAATGCGTTTACCCTCCCTTCCGGATTATCGGATTGAGTCCCTGTATGGGCGCTTTCACACTAGGCAGCACGACAACGACACGACATGGAGTAGGGATGAATTTACATTGAAATCGACTAAGCCACTATATCGCTTTCAATGTAAATTCATCCCTACTCCATGTCGTGTTGTTGTCGTGCTGCCAAGTGTGAAAGCGGCCTTTGGCTCAAATCAAAATCAAAAATTCCGCAACCGATGGCGCATAAAATTTTTTTTTTGCGAAAACCATTATCTCCTTAACACATCCTGTAACAGTTTGCCATTTTACTGACCCGGATTGGTCAAGAATTAAAAAAGTTACGTCGAGTCAAAAATTAATCAGTGTTTGCCCTCTTCCGGGTTGAAATTTGGACACAATGCTTGGGTCTATGCTGTCTATCGGAGGAAAGAAATCAAGTCTCGAAGTCACTTTCTTCCATGTGAAAAATGCGAACACGGCTCTAGGTGTGTTCTCGCCGCGGCGATAATCCATATACTTTCAAATCGCAATATCTCAAGAACCGCTAGACCGACTTGGACGGGTTAAAATCACAAACATTTTTTTTCGAAAAGAACGACTTCGTTTTCAAAACCAGATCTACTCCACTAATTTGTATTACTAGACATTTATTGAGAGAAAAAATTAGTTGTTAGTTGGTTTTGATATTTTAATTGAAAACCCAGTTTTTTTCTAATCAAATATCAGTATTCACCATTTTCATGCAGAACTGCAGGTAACAAAAAAGTCATAGATATTAAAGAATCACAGGAGTAGATGTATCACTATTGAAGGATGTTGATGAAATCAAGAAATTTTTTTCCCGTTCGATGAAGTCATGTCCTCCCATCATTCGTGCATGAAATGCTTGACCCAGGCGGTGCTGGAGGAGGGGGAAATCCTCTATCTAAAGAATATGAAAACTGTTTTTCCGACAAATCTCAGCCGGGTTTGATCCCACAAAAAAAATGTTCTTAACAAACTTGAAGAGTTTGACAAAACACATAACCTAGTTCTAACCAGAACTCAATAACTCAATTAGTTCGCGATCGCGATCGCTCGCGCGATTTACAAACGCACGCTTGTGCCCATGTATGTGAGTGTGCCCGGAGAGAGAGAAAAAGAGAGAAGTGGTGAGCGTAAGCCCCGCTCCCGGCTGCTTTTCTGTCGACTTCGTCCGGTTTCGTTCCGTTTTTCCATTTGTAACTCGCGCGGGCGGGCAAGATACTGACATGGCAAAACAATAAAATAAATAAATGGTTAGAAACTTGTCTCGTCTTTCTTCTACGCTCGGTTAGAACCCCCTACTCTTCTCCATTCTCCCGCTTTATAGCAGACTTTTCCGGCCCGTACCGCTCATAAGGGTGGAAATAGCAAAATTAGATAAAAAACTGGGAAACAGCTCCTGCCCACACAGGCCCCAACCAACACACACAAAACAGAACACACCAGCGCGCACAAAAACCTTAGGAAAAATTAGCTAGCTAGGTTACTAATATTGTAATCAGGGCCTCACCCCTGAAAAGGAGGAAAACTCCTATAGCAGGGAATTAGGAAAATGAAATGTCCTAGAAAAATGTAATATATACCAAATGAAAATAAATAATAAACAAAAAAAAAAACCCGTACCGCTTTTCCTAATTATCGCAACGAGTTACCGCGGGGCTCAACTGAAAGATAAAAAAAAATGCCGACGAGTTGTGAAAATTTTTTTTCATCAACTTTCTTCTTCATGTCTAAAATCGCGAGCAAAAAATTATCCATTTTTTATTTTGAGCGCCAAGCGCACATTTGTGAAAAAGTAATTTTTTCCTTATCGCTATCTTTTAGCGGATGAAAAGTGAACCATTTGAGCCCCGGCTGCTTACGCTAGCTCAATTAGTACAGAAGTTACAAGCGTTTCAATAATATTGGTTTTCCCACCATATCTCCCATCCCTACTTGTTCCACCACCCCTACCCTCCGGCACTTAAATGTACCCGTTATTACCCTTTTATTCATAAAAAATTTGACGGCTCATCTCCACTTCCTCTCGAGAAATAATTAATTAGATAATTTTTCTCATTTTTGCAATTTCAAATCGCGATAATTCGCGAACTAATTGAGTTATCGGGTTCAGGTTGGAACGAGATTACGTGTTTTATCAAGCTCTTCAATTTTGATAAGAATATTTTTTTTGTGGGATCAAACCCGTCTGGGATTTGTCGCAAAAACCGTTTTCAAGTTCTTTAGATAGAAGCTTTCCCCCTCCTCCACCGCCGCCTTGGTCGAACATTTCATGCAGGAATGATGGGGAGAACTGATTTCATCGATTGGGAAAAAAAATTACTGCCTGCTTTCGAAAGCCAGATCGACTTTTTGTCCATTCATGTGTATTATTTGATCGTTGACATAAAAATAAGTGCGGGTGATTTTGTCTACTAAATAAGGGATATAAAAGATGGAGTGTATGAAATTGAGTATTGATGGTAATAGGTGGGACTGATTGATCGAGAACGTTGAAAATGTTGTTTTGAAATTCAGTAGTACTGAGATCTATTTCCCGAGTAGAGTGTCTTGTTGATGGGATGCAATTTCAGATAACGAATTTATCGCAAAATTAATTGTTTCAATTAAACAGTTCATTGAAGTTCGTTGTTTTAGCTAAAGAAGATGGTAACCGCGTCGCGATTACCACTTACAGGTATGTCCTAATATCTATACGTTAAAAGGGTCTTTGTGATTCCCAGAAGGAAGGAATGAGGTTCATCAATTCATAATAAGTATGAATGTTATTTGGATTAGTGAAAAGCTAGCGGACAATCTTCCTAGAATGGAATTAAATTCCAAGGGAGCATACAGAAATAAATTCCTATACACAAGGGGTGAAAACTACTGAAGAAAGAAGCCGAAAAATTTCTGCCTCAGGCGGAACTCGAACCCACGTCTCCAGCATTCCGTGCTGATGCCCTAACCGCTAGACCACCGAGGCATGTAATCCGGCAATGATCTAGCTGGTTAAGAGGAGATATATTAAGGATGTCCTTCCTAATTCAGATCTTTCACGGTTTCTTTCTTTAGCCACTTTTAAGGATGTCAAGGTTTTTCCCCAAACTTTTTTGAGATTGATAACCCCTGCACCTGGGAGTGGTGTTTTCTAATACGACGTCTCGTAATGTGAAAGTACCAGTGAAATCGAACCCACGTCTCCAGTATTCCGTGCTGATGCCCTAACCGCTAGACCACCGAGGCATGTAATCCGGCAATGATCTAGCTGGTTAAGAAGAGATATATTAAGGATGTCCTTCCTAATTCAGATCTTTCACGTTTTCTTTCTCTAGCCACTTTTCAGGATGTCAAGGTTTTCCCCAAACTTTGTTGGGATTAATAAACCCTGCATCTGGGAGTGGTGTTTTCTAATACGACGTCTCGTAATGTGAAAGTACCAGTGAAAAGCTAGCGGAAAATCTTCCTAGAATGGAATTAAATTCCAAGGGAGCAGAAATTTTTCGGTTTTTTTCTTCAGTAGTTTTCACCCCTGGTGTACAGGAATTTATTTCTGTATGCTCCCTTGGAAGTTATTTGGATTGTTCGTTTTATCTCTATAGAGAAATAAAAGGCGTTGATAACGGTGCCGATTTCTTCAAGTTTTTAGACTCAGATCGCTAAAGTCTGTTTTGATTGCATTGTGTGAATTATCTTTGGCACTGAAAGAATGGACTTGACATTGGAGGGTTTCCTCATGTTTTTTTTATACAAACAGAGGCGCTGTGAAAACATTTTAGAAAATTGAGTTTCCTAATCGGTAAACATTAGATTATGGCGAATTCTTCTATAGTGGTTGCCTTGTTGACATCTCTGACGGCAAAGAAAAAGTAGCGAATTCTATGAGTCATATTTGCAGGAGCTGTGAAATTTAGGTTGAGCTCTATGATTTCATGTCCTAGATGCTCGATGGTGTTTAGTATACAGGGTGTCCAGAGATGAAACCGACAAAACTTATGGGGTATAGGGACTGCCAATATGATTGCAAAATGCCATATACAAATGTCCAAAACCGCTTCGTTACTGACATACAGAGTGATTTGTGAATTTAGACCAAAAAAATTCAATCGGCCATTTTGAATACAGGGATAGCCGATTTGGTTTAAGTAGCCCTTTGAACGAAACCAATATCAGGACCGGAATATTGTTTTTCTTCAATGTTAAGTTCTTGTAAACCACCCTGTACAATAGAAAAGTTTCTGGCACCATTTCAGTCATTCCGTAATTAGTTCGTAGTAAAATTTTACAAAATACTCTCATAACCCAAAAAAACTGAAGAATAAATTCGTATCAGGACCGGAATGAGTCTTTTACGTTAAGTTGTTATAATCTACTAAAAAAATCGTATGGGAACTTGTTAGAAAAGGACTGCACTGAATTTTTTGTAAATTATATGTGCTTACTAATAAAGGACCCCGCACAAAAGGATAGGATTTTGCCGTTCGGTCGAATTGGCTGATTTTTGGATATGTTGTAGGTTTTGTCATCCTGAACAAAAGTCTCCATGGGCACCAAGGTCCAAAGTCCATATTTTGGCCGCTATCGAGCTCCAAATGTCCATTTCTCCATCATAACGTAACCTCTTGAAGCAAGCCAATTACTCATTGAAAATGACAGAATTGACAGTTGACAGCTGTCAACAAGCTGCCAAGTTGACGGAAAAATACAAAAAACTTGAAATAATGATGTGACCATATGTTTTCGAGGTCGGTGAGCTTGAATCTGATGTCAAAATGCCAGAATTGACAGTTGACAGCTGTCAACAAGCTGTCAAGTTGACGGAAAAATACAAAAAATTGAAATAATGATGTGACCATATGTTTTCGAGGTCGCTGAGCTTGAATCTGATGTCAAAATGACAGAATTGACAGTTGACAGCTGTCAACTAGCTGTCAAGTTGACGGAAAAATACAAAAAACTTGAAATAATGAGGTGACCATATGTTTTCGAGATCGCCATAACTTCAGAGTAGTCATTTTTTCGCTGTTCCTTGTTGATATTAATGCATATATGATGATAAGATTGACTGATTGACATAAGCAGAGTGGTTTTGGAGTATGTTTTGCATGATAAGATTTTCAGAGACCATATGTTTTCGAGGTCGCTGAGCTTGAATCTGATGTCAAAATGACAGAATTGACAGTTGACAGCTGTCAACAAGCATTTAATGCAGTTTCCCGCATAGATTGAAGAAATTGTTGCAATTCATATCCTTTCAAAAGATAAGGTCTATTAATATATCTAAGTTGATCTAAAAACTCATCTTTTAAAAAACTTCTTTCATCTAAGTGAACATTACAACAAATATGTCTGCGAGGAATATATATATTCTTCTTTATGAAGACATAGGCTCTACATTCGGATGTTAATGTATGAGTGTTATTATACCCATTGCAAACAAGGCAGCTAACAGAAGAAGTCTGAGATAATACATTAAGACGCAAACAATCTGGATCGTTATCCAGAATCTGAATTTCTTGAAATATTGATATGTTACAATTGTTGCAGATTCTAGTTTCAGGAGTTATAGCAAGTGGAGGTCTACCTGCTGCATCTTGTCTAGCTATAGCTATATCGCGCTTAATAATATTAGCTTCTCCATGAATTCGAGGCATCAATCGTGGTATTAGTGCATTCGGACAAATATAACATGGTAATCGCTGTGCCATTCTGAAGTTAAATTATTGTTATTAAATAATATGAAATAATAATTAATAACAATAAAATAAGAAACAGTTTATTTTGTCCTGAAAAGAACAGATTTTGTTTTTGCTCTGAAAAGAACAGACGGTGTTTTTGCTCTGAAAAGAACAGTTGATTTTGCTCTGAAAAAAAAAACAGTTTATTGTGTTCTGAAAAGAACAGATTTTGTTTTTGCTTCGAAAAGAACAGTCGATTTTGCTCTGAAAAGAACAGTTGATTTGGCTCTTAAAAGAACAGATGGTGAAGTTAATTCAATAGCTTACTGGTGTTTACAGACCACACGGATGTGACCAAAGCAGGTTTATCGAAAATCTGAACTCAATGATCTCTCAAACCAACAACCGCGACAACTGTAGCTTTTGCCGATGACACTGTGCTGCTAAGCGCTGACAATGCCTGTCATGAACTTGAAACCAACATGACCAGGCAGCTGAAAGACATTTATATGTGGCTAAATGCGAATGAACTATCGCTGAATGCTGACAAAATAGTTTTTATAGCTTTCACACTCAATAACTCGCAACAACTAATTTTGTTTAATCCTGAACTTCACATGGAACATTGCTCTCTAACAGCTAACTGTCAGTGCCCTAGCATCAATAGGGTTGACTCCACTAAATATCTAGGAGTTACTATGGAGATCAACTAATGATCCTTTAGCATGTGATCTTTATGTCACCTACTTAGGCACCTACTCCACACACATTAAACCATTACAAAAGATTCAAGATCGAATTCTGAAAATCTTATCATGCAAAACATACTCCAAAACCACTCTGCTTATGTCAATCAGTCAATCTTATCATCATATATGCATTAATATCAACAAGGAACAGCGAAAAAATGACTACTCTGAAGTTATGGCGATCTCGAAAACATATGGTCACCTCATTATTTCAAGTTTTTTGTATTTTTCCGTCAACTTGACAGCTAGTTGACAGCTGTCAACTGTCAATTCTGTCATTTTGACATCAGATTCAAGCTCACCGACTTCGAAAACATATGGTCACATCATTATTTCAATTTTTTGTATTTTCCGTCAACTTGACAGCTTGTTGACAGCTGTCAACTGTCAATTCTGGCATTTTGACATCAGATTCCTACTCAGCGACCTCGAAAACATATAACTAGATAATAAAATAAATCAAAAACGATATTTCAATGAGTAATTGGCTTGCTTCAAGAGGTTACGTTATGATGGAGAAATGGACCTTTGGAGCTCGATAGCGGCCAAAATATGGACTTTGGACCTTGGTGCCCATGGAGACTTTTGTTCAGGATGACAAAACCTACAACATATCCAAAAATCAGCCAATTCGACCGAACGGCAAAATCCTATCCTTTTGTGCGGGGTCCTTTAGTCAGACGAAAACCCACATGCCATTGTTAAGAAAAACTGCCAATACAAATTTAATGTCAATGTATGGTGTGCTTTCATTGGACCTCACGTTTTATCTTTAAAACGAGTCCTTACATATTTAACTTCAAAATAGTGAGACCAATTTACTTTACTCTGGAGGTTGTGTTTAAGTTGGTTTGATTTGGATGCAGGTCAAAATCTCCTGGCTCCCATTTAAAAATCTCATATTAATTCACTATACCCTCGACCATTCTTCACTGTAGTTTAGCCGGCATCCAACGGTGGATTCAACATAAATCTCAGGATGTTCTAAAACCTTTAAAAATTCGTGACAAATTGTCTTCATTCCCCGGTTTGGGTCATGCTAAGTTTAAATTTAAATTTAAGATTACATCTAATGATTACTAACAAAAATTTAATAAGTCAATTAACGCATTTTACCTTCGTGTCTAAAATTAAAAAAAAAAAACAATCTGGAATGCTGATTAAAATTTACAGTACCTAATTGAATAAACTCATAAATACTCTTTACTCCATCAAACACGTCAGTGTGCACCCACAATTATATTTATGATCCGGATAGAAAAAAATCCAACACCATACATATGAGGCTAGAGGATTTAATAATGTCTTAAATCTACTTCACGATCTACCACTCGTTCATTAGAAGAAAAAGAAAGAAGCGATCCCACAGACTATTATCTTCTTGATGTCAATTTACATTCTCAAACAGTATACGCCTTTTACATTACCATAATAATTCAAAAAACTTTCTCAGAATGTACACCTACCTAATTTATCATCTGCCGATGCGTTCACATTCTAACAGCCAAATGAAGTATTAAACAAATATAATTTCCAAAACGATTTATATCTGGGCGTTAATATAACGTCAGTGTTTTTCGATGGTGCTTATTAAAACCATTGCTGGCGCCATCTTGAAATTGGCGTAAATTATAATGAGGGATACAACGTGCTCGGAAGACTAATCTGTCATTTGTATGGAATATTAAGAAAGAAGAAGAAAGGAAATTCAAGATTAGCTGTGATTTATTTCGATTTAAATTATGATTAGGGTATTTCGTATTCGGAAGAGGTTCCCGTACTTTGGATTTCTTATAATAATTTCTTTTTGTCATTTATGATTTGAATATAAAGCATAAATCAAGGATATGACTTTTTATTATAAGCCCGGATTCTATTAATTCATTAAAAAATAAATAAATTCTAACCAATTAATCGGTCATCCAATAAGTTCGTAGGATGAGTAATAAAACAAGAACTTTTGTTCAAAATTCGACTTTATTCATTAATATAATCTCATTCAAGACTGATACATTCATTCGAACGCTTCTCTAATACCTAATAATGATGTTTAGGGGAGTGGGTGGCTCAGTGGTAGAGCACTGGACTCATAATCCAAGGGTTGTGGGTTCGAATCCCACTGAGGGCAGAAAAAAAAAATGATGTTTATTCCTTATATCATCATGGTTACGCTATCAATAAACAGGGTCATAACTCCCTCGGGATATTAGAGGTACCTTAATTTCCCTTTGTCAGGCTTAATTCCCGTTGTTAGGATATTTTGACGTTTGTTGAATATTGCTGTCAGTGTTTCGTTATATTTAGTGAATGTCATTGCTGCTTATTTTATTAAAATCGATCAGAAATAAAATAATCTATGTACCTCGGAAATTAATAAGCCTTAATTACCTCAGGCAATTGCAGTCCCTAGGGCCAGAGGCCCTCGGGATGCAAACTTTGCCTTCGGGAATTAAGGCCCTTATAATTCCCTTGATAAATTACTATTATTCAGTAAAAAATTACAAAAATATAGTAAAAAGTAGAAAATATTAACTACAATAAAAAACATAATATATTTACATACCCACCATTTCTCGTAGATATTGAGATGAATTCAGTAAATTATACGATTTTACTTTTTTAATAATGTATTTTTTAATTTGTCAACTTTGACATCTTTTTAACATCTTTCACATCAAACTCCTTTTTCTATTAAGTCCGCAACACATAATTTAAAATAACTAAATTCCTAAATAACAATTGACAACATTTACGTCATTACATTCTCTCCATTCTTCCTCATTTTCTCTTATCTTGTTTCGCAAGATTCGGCCAAAAATCCTGGGGTGTATTTTCCTAACATCCCCATCAAATTTAATCATATTTTCTTGATAGTAGTGGACATTATTTATAATACTTCTTTCACTACTGGATCATATTCTTTCAATATTACTAATTTCCTTTTGTAAAGTTTCTTTTGTTATTTTTAAGTTATTTTCAATTTTTTCCTTTTCATTTTTAATTAAATATTTTACTTTTTGATTTTCTACTTCTCCTATGCTCAGGTTTTGCCTGATTTCTTCTCTTAGATCTTTTTCCAATAATTGTATTTCCTTACTGTTTTTAATTATTTTCCTTTCTAACTCTTCTTTTCCTATTACGTTTATGTTTCTCCTTTTCAATTCGTTTTTTATCTGTCCTTGTTCTTCTTTTATTTTATCAATATTTTCACTATTCTTCTTTATTTTTTCGGTGTTCTGGTTCACCTCTCTAGTTATTGCTTCCATTTCTCTTTTAATTTCAACACTGTTAGAATTAGGTTGGCAACAAATATTTTATGTCAATAAAATATCTAGAAGAAGAGTTGTCAGTTGTCAAGTAGTTGTAATGGTTAATTGTAATAAACACGTGTTAAGAAATAATAAAATAAAGTTTGTAAAATACTCTATGTCTTTTGCTCTTTGTGGATACAAAACTAAGTTTTCAACAGGTTATGGGCCCAGTGCCATAAGGGGAAAAGCATAACAATGTTCAAAAACAGAAAACTAGTATATTACAAGAAAATAATGTTACTTTGACTGAAGAATATCCTGAAAATGAACTCATGGTTGAAGAAGAAGAAAATGAAATAAGTGAACAATGGACAAATGATACAGAAGTAAATCAAGAAGAAATGGACCACATAAATGAATTGAGAAATAACGAAAACATTGAAATTATAAATGAAACTGAGAATATAAGAAATAGAAATAGAAGACAGCCAAAATGGCTTGATGATTTTGAAACAAATTTGTTATGTATCAACAATGAACCAAGTACATACCAAGAAGCAATGGAAGCTCAAGACAAAGAAAACTGGCTGGAAGCTATAGAAAAAGAAACACAAACATTAACTGAGAACAATACATGGACTGAAGTAACTGAAGTGCCAGTAGATGCTCAGATTGTAAGTAGTAAGTGGGTGTTTAAAATTAAAGAAAATCTCAATGGCGAGAAACAATTCAAGGCTCGTCTAGTAGCAAGAGGATTTGAACAAGTGGATTGTGATCCTGAAATATATGCCCCAGTGGCAAGGTTAACCACCTTTAGATTGTTTATGGTAATGGCAAATAAGATGAGGCTACCTGTTCATCAGTTAGATATTACAGGTGCTTTTCTATATGGTGACATAAAAGAAACCATCTATATGAAATTACCTTGTGGAACTTATTGTAAGTTAAATCACTCTATATATGGTCTAAAAAAATCGCCAATGTATTGGAATGAAAAATTTGATTCATTTATGATAACAGAAAATTTTATTAGGTCAAAAAATGATTTATGTCTATATAGCTATCACAAAGATAACAACATGTTGTATCTTCTAATTTATGTGGATGATTTGCTTATCTTTGGCTCGAAAATTGATGATGTTGAAAATTTTAAAGTAAAGTTAAATAACAATTTTAAAACTAAATATCTTGGTTTAGCTAGCAATTATTTAGGTATCAGTATAAAACAAGATGTTATTAAAGGAATAACAATTATAAATCAAAAGAAGTACTTAGAAAATGTTTTAAAAAAATTTAATATGTCAGATTGTAAAGGGGTAGATACTCCAATGGAACATAACTTCAACTTTGAATGTTTAAATATAAAAGAATCCGAAAGTAAGCAAATAGAAAAACAATGCGGACAATTAATAGGTAGTTTACTTTATGCTGTTTCAGGAACTAGACCTGATTTATGTGTATCAGTAATATTTTTAAGTCGATATCAACATTGTGCAAGTATAAATCTATATAAATATCTTAAGCGAATTTTGCGTTATGTAAAAAGTACTTTGGATTTATCTCTTATCTATGATTGTAATTCAGATTCTGAACTGAAAGGTTTTGTAGATGCCGATTGGGCAAGCGACACAAGGGACCGTAAATCAACTTCAGGTTACATTTTAACATATTATGATTGTATAATATCATGGTATTCAAAAAAACAAATGACTGTAGCTTTGTTCTCGTGTGAGGCAGAATATATAGCTTTAAGTTTCGCCATAACAGAAGCCCTTTGGATAAAAAAACTAATATTAGATTTTAAGCTAAATTGTAATCATCCTATTTTGTTATATGAAGACAATCAGTCTGTAATTAAAATAACTCAAAAAAATGAGAACAACAAACGCTTAAAACATGTGGATGTTAAGTACAATTATATTTTAGATAGTATAAACGAAGGATTTGTTGAGTTAAGATATATACAAACATCAGATAATGTAGCCGATCTCTTTACAAAGCCTTTGAATAAGATATTATTTCAAAAATTTAGAAATTGTATTCTGAAGTAAAATAAGCTGTTTTGAAAAATTTTATTTTTGATAAAATATTTGTTGAGGGGGAATGTTAGAATTAGGTTGGCAACAAATATTTTATGTCAATAAAATATCTAGAAGAAGAGTTGTCAGTTGTCAAGTAGTTGTAATGGTTAATTGTAATAAACACGTGTTAAGAAATAATAAAATAAAGTTTGTAAAATACTCTATGTCTTTTGCTCTTTGTGGATACAAAACTAAGTTTTCAACAAACACTTACATGCTCTAGCTTCTTTTCAACATTTTCTTGTCCTTTTTTAATATCTTCTTGTCCTCTCTTCATTTTCTCTTTCAGATCTTCTTGTCCTCTCTTCATTTCGTCTTTCAGATCTTCTTGTCCTCTCTTCATTTTCTCTTTCAGATCTTCTTGTCCTGTCTTCATATGCTTCAGAAAGGCTAACATCTGCATCATTGTGTCTTCTTCTTGATCTTTTGTTATTATCTCGTGCTTCTATTGGTTTCTCTTCAATGATATTCGTTTCTATTTCTTTGTCTCCTTGTCCTTTCTCTTCTGACCATGTTTTGATGTTTCCACTTCTGAGGTCCATTTTAGTATATTTTAATTGACTCTTTATTTTCGTGCCCCACGTTGGTAAGCCAAATTGAGATGAATTCAGTAAATTATACGATTTTACTTTTTTAATAATGTATTTTTTCATTTGTCAACTTTTACATCTTTTTAACATCTTTCACATCAAACTCCTTTATCTATTAAGTCCGCAACACATAATTTAAAATAACTAAATTCCTAAATAACAATTGACAACATTTACTACGTCATTACAATATGTATTGAAATAATATTGAAAATTAGGGGGGTGAGTGGCTCAGCGGTAGAGCACTGGACTCATAATCCAAGGGTTGTGGGTTCGAATCACACCAAAGGCAGAAATCATTTTCTGATTTTTAATTAATTAAAAATTTAGAAATTGATTTTCATATACCAGGTGTGATTCCTCACTCGACCATTCACTGTTGGGTTCTAATTAACAGTGCTGTTCCTAAAGTGGCGCTGGGAAACAGTAACAAAGCCTACACAGAACACGAGGCTCATGACCATAGTAGTCGATGCCGTTGACAGAGAAGTAAAAAAAAAAAAAAAAAAATATTGAAAATTAATTAACTTTATTATTTTTTCACATCAGACATTTCTCAAAAAACTCAAAACAATCTAATCTCCCTATCAACATAAACAACCATCCTTCAATTTTCTTCCCTAAACCCACTTTTACGTAATTTTCACGTCATAACCAATTATATTAATTTAACCTATTAAAATAAAAATTACGAATTATAAATTTTAATTATATTCCCCTAAAGTGTTCTTGTCAAATCCCCTTTGAGAATAATTTTTATTAACACAAGTTATTTTAAAGAATTTAGGTACATCATCAAAATAGATTAATTACAGAAACTAAATAAAGTAAATATAACCTATAAAATGATGAAATGTCAAAATTATGCAAGGTACAATATTCAACTTTAAGAAATAAAAAACAGTATTGCCAATTTGAAATATAATGAAAAATTATCTGACTTGATTTTAAAAAATTATGGGGTTTTAAAGCTGATTACAGAAGATTAAAATAAGAGACTTACTAAAGAAAAAGGTATTAAAATTTTCTTTTAAAGAGTGACAATTTCTTTTAAAGTGTTAATAATAGTTTTTGATTGTTGAATTTAGTAATAGTTAAAGTATGGATGTATGTGTGAATGTTGTTCTTTACTATATAAATAATTTGGAACAAAAAGAATCGTTCTATGTTTATAACATACATAAAATTAAAGAGTTAAAATTTTATATCGTATATAATTTTGGTGAAATATTAAATATAAAATAAAGTTTTAAAAGGGAAGTTTTAATAAATAGATAATTTTTGATTATAATGAAATTTGGCATTTAAATACTTGAAAAGGTGTAGAAAACAATAAAAAAATCTTTGCTGCCCTAAATTGTGTGCTAACTTAACAATTTCTTAAAACTAATAGCACCACGTGAAAAAGCAGAAAATAAATAATACTAGAAGTTATTTTAAAATAGTAGTTTACCTAACAAGTGCGGAAAAGTCACTTTACGCACGTGTTAGGTACACTATTTTTTCTACTAGCGTGCGGAAAAAACCCAAAAGTTAACATAAAGAAACATTTATTATTAAATACATATCAACAAATTAATTATTCTTAATATTAATATTGAACGTGCAATTTGTAGCATTCTGCAAATTAATTGCAGAGGCTAAAATGTTTTCCAATGAAGTCAAATTTGGGTTTTCCACTGCTTTGTCAACACTAATTGTTGTAACCGTGGCGATGGGAACTTGGCTGGAAGAGGTCAGCGTCACTGAAGTTTAATATTTTATTCGATAGGCTCTTTTGAAAACTTGGTGAACTTTCTACATAACCTTCTGCGACGCTAGAAGATTTCCAACCTCCGAGGCGTTTAATATTTGTTATTCCTTCTCCGGAATCTGCAAGCATTGTGGCGGCGGAACGTCGGAAACTGTGGCCCGTATATAATTCAGGATTTGGAAGCTTCAGATAACTTGCAATCTCTGATGGCATTTTTCCGAAGGTGTTTATTCCGATACATTGTACATTGCAAGTTCCTTTCTTATATTTCACGAAAAATCGCTTATGTGGGGTTTCAGGCTTTCTTAAACTCACATACTTTCTAAACAAATTTAGCAATTTTCCATTTTCAGCTTCCTCAGAAATCGCAAAGCTTCTGAAAGAGTGGTTTTTTGTGTCTTGGATATTTATCAATAAAATATTTCCTTTGTCATCAATATGATCTAAAGACATCTTTGTTAATTCTTTTCGCCTACATGCGCCCGCCAAACCAAAAATCGTAGCGACTTTTATATGAAGATACATTTTGTCAGGCGCTTCATTTATAAACTTAAAAATTTCTTCTAGAAAATTTTTGTCTTTTTGGGTCTAAATCCAATGTTTTGTTTTTTTATATATGCCGTGACCTTGAAAAACTTGCTTAAATCGACGTCTTTTTTGAGTTTAATTAATTACACTTTTCAACATTGAGTACATGGACCAAAGAGCTTGGATGTTTTGGAAATTTCAGCGAAATAAGCCAAAAGAACATCTTTTTTAAAAGTTTTAATTCCCTTATTCTGGCACCAGTTTTCAAACAAAATATATTCCTTTTCATAACTATAACGGGATTTTGATGGTAGTAGACCCAAGTTTGCAGTTCTAGCCGCTTCCAAAACGGACTGGCAAATCTTCGTCTGAAGAATCCATGAAAAATTATCTTCTAGAAAAAGATGCGACAGTAAAATTGGTTTTGACAAGGTAGTGTTTTGACTGACAGGTTTATTTTTCTTTGTTGCTACGGTGATTCAAAGTGACAAATAAAAAATGTCAGATGTTTATTATTATTTGACATTCATTTGATTAGGCTTATACCAGGGCCATTAAAAAATTATTGAAACGTACGTTTCTTTATATTAAAAATTATAGCAGAATTCTAATAAGTTTCTTAATTTTTCAGTCATTTTGTAAACTACAACCATAAAAATATATATTTTAAATATTCAAATGTTAGTATACTCCCCAAAAACTTAACAAATTTACTAGTGCGGAAAATAGTTTTTTCCGCACTAGTGCGGAAAAGTTACTCTTTCAACACTAAAATGAGTGCGGAAAAGTGGACTTTTCCGCACGCTAGTACAAAAAAGAATTTGTATTAATATAAAAAATTATTAAAAATAAGAAAGCAAATTCGAACACTCTACGCGCGCCGAGCCGTTGAATACAAATATTCAGGCGAGGCGTTCGGAAAAACTAAAGTATCTTTGTCTAAAATGTACGCAAGGAAAAAAAAAAGAAAGCGTTTTAACGATAAGACTCTAAGCCTTCTTTTTCAAGGACAATCAGTTCGTTTTCAAGATTTTTTTTACTCTATCTATCTATGTGAGTGATATATTTATAAAAGCGAGTGCGCTCACTCAGCCGCCGTGAGATTATATGCCGGAATAGTATTTGTGAGAGCGAAGAAAGATGATGAGAGATGAGAGGGAGCGCTTAGGTCCTATCCCGGTATCTAATTTTACGGCGGCCGAGCGAGCGCACTCGCTTTTGTAAATATATCACGCAAGCCTGCAGTACTTAATATAGATAGATCTTTGGAGTAACACAGCTTGAAAGAGAACTGATTGCCCTTGAAAATGAGCCTAAGACGAAGTCACTAACCCTATCCCATTAATTCCCTATCCCAGAGCGCCACGGCAAATAATAATAATAGCCGTCCCTCCCCCGCACAAGCTGCAGAGCTTCTGGGGTTCACTCGTAAGTGAGTGAATTGCAGGGCGTATATTATTACTATTATTGTTATTATTATTTTTTTTTTTTTTTTTTTTTTTTACTTTAGTGTCAACGGCATCAACTACTCTGGTCATTAGCCTCGTGTTCTGTGTAGGCTTTGTTACTGTTTCCCAGCGCCACTTTAGGAACAGCACTGTTAATTAGAACCCAACAGTGAATGGTCGAGTGAGGAATCGCACCTGGTATATGAAAATCAATTTCTAAATTTTTAATTACTTAAAAATCAGAAAATGATTTCTGCCGACGGTGGGATTCGAACCCACAACCCTTGGATTATGAGTCCAGTGCTCTACCACTGAGCCACCCACTCCCCTATTATTATTATTATTATTATTATTATTATTATTATTATTATTATTATTATTATTATTATTATTATTATTATTATTATTATTATTATTATTATTATTATTATTATTATTATTATTATTATTATTATTATTATTATTATTATTATTATTATTATTATTATTATTATTATTATTATTATTATTATTATTATTATTATTATTATTATTATTATTATTATTATTATTATTATTATTATTATTATTATTATTATTATTATTATTATTATTATTATTATTATTATTATTATTATTATTATTATTATTATTATTATTATTATTATTATTATTATTATTATTATTATTATTATTATTATTATTATTATCCCTTGCTCTCTTGTATAGGGCAAAACTCTTTCACCCCCCCCCCAACGAAAAAATCACATATACAAATAAATAACTAATAGGTAATAAAGACATTATTTCAACAAATTTCCGGACCCCCCCCCCCCCCCGGAAGACCCCCCCCCCCCCCAAATCACGGCTCTGATCCGATTGAGCTGAAATTTGGTATGTGGGTATCGGATCATCGCGGAATGAATCAGTTTGTTTTTGGTTGAAATCGCCCCACCAGAGGGCGCAGTAGCCATATGTACATTACAAAAAAAATAAAACCTCAAAGTTTTTATTTGGTATTTAGGTGCCATATTGGCTTGTAAATACATCTTGAAATTTTCATTCCTTAATTTTAAAACTAAGCAATGAAAAAAAATTTTAAATTTAAAATCCAAATGACATTTGACATGTCAAAGAAAAAGTTTTGTTTACTTTTTCGGACCCTAAAAAATTGTTTTATTTTTTTTTGATATGTGAAATGTTTTTCCCTTTATAATATTTCAAATGTCATATTTACTTTAAAAAAATTCAAAACGAATTTTTTTTTGGGATACCAAAAATCATTTGATTTGGACTTTTAACACCAAATTAATTTTTACTTTACAACTGCTGGGGAAAGTCTTGTGGCGACAGAACAGATTTTTTTTCATGTATTAAGCAGCTTTTTTTATACTTCAGTAAACTAATAAAGTACTTGTGAACTAATTAACGATTTAATTATTCACCTTTTTGATATTTTAAACTTTAAAATTTTATAGTTTGATTTAATTTGATTCACAGCACTGCTAGGCTTGATTTGAGTTTGATTTGATTTCAAATTAAACTCAAATGAAATTCTTAAAATCAAATCATATTAGTTCATCTCTAGATCCACTTTATATGCTTTCGACTATTTATTATTTAATGAATTTTGAAATTACAGCAGTTTTATCACTTATTTGAAAAATTGCATGAATTCGGGATAACTTTACAAATATTTTAATTTTAATTGTTTATAAATTGAAACTAAACTGATAACCAGTTTGAATACGTTAAATTTCTTATATTACGATGTTGTAATAAGTATTTTTGACATTTTTATGTCGACGAACTTGAATACGATACGTATTTAGTATCCAATTTTTTAACAGTGTCTGTATTGAAATTATTTGGGTTGAGATTGGAAGGATAATGGAAAAGGGGCTCAAATTTTACCGAAACGAGATTTAAAATAAAATTAGCGCCAGATCCGTTGCAAAACCACCTACACCATAGATAAAAAAATTTATGAACCTTTTAAATCGTTCTCAATTTACACAATCAAATATAAGAAAATGCGTTCGGTCATAACTCATAATCCCATTTAATTTGTTTACCTTTGTTAAGGAATAACCAATTATATTCTCAAATTGATTTTGCCAATTCGATTCGGTTAACTTAACTGGTATTTCGCTGTAATTATTTCCACCAACGAGATCGAGAAAGATGGAGATCGGATTTTATGATGGGTGTTACTTATTCTTAATCGACAAATCAAATAAAAATACAGTAGGTACACCTTTTAAACGTAAGTATATAGTCTTTTCACAACAAGAATAGTTGCACGTCACCAACTATGTCTTAAATTTTAATCCTTGTTAGATGCACAGCGTTGCCAAGTCGGAAAAATGTCATATAAATGCAATAAATACCAATTCTTCGAATCTGGTATCTTTCCGAACTGTCTAAAAACAGCTATAATAATCCCTCTTCATAAGGGTGGCGACAAAACAGAAACCTGTAACGAAGATAATAGAAAGGCTAATGAAAAATCGCCTGCTGCCCTTTCTTTCCAAACAAAACATCCTAATACCTCATCAGTATGATTTCCTACCTAAAAAATGCACTAGTGACGTAATGCTTTCCGTTCTTAATGAAATATATATACTGCAATGAAATAATTACTTTGTATATGGAAGGTAACCAGATAACGAGAAAAATAGTGACAAGAGAGTTTGGGAAGATTGATTGACAAAAAAAAGAAAAGGAATGTCAAAGGTTTTTTAGGAAATTTGAGAAATATTAAAAAAGGAAAATATGAATTCACCAGGAGTTGCAGAAAATTGCAATTGAGTAATAATTTATGTTAGTATTAATTTATATGATATATGGAAGTTGGTAACTACATAAGAGTTTTGTCAATGTACGAGTTTTGAACGAGGAAGTTTAATTGAAAAGACTAATTTGATTTTGGAGGAGATGGAGTTAGAAGAACCTTGATTACTATAATACAGGTCAAAGGTATTTCAAACTTTCAGTGTCTAGTGTTAGAGTATTTTGTTGTTTCCCATTGTGTAATATTATTTAATTGTGAGAGAGTTAGTGTGAATGTTTTAATAATAATTAGTTTGTACTTTTCAGCAATGTTTAATTTTACTTTTTTTGTGTTATCATCTGAAATTGTTATAATAAAATTTATAACTTTTGACATTTCGTTTCAATACTTCACTTAATGATAAACTTTTCACAGCTTCAGTATTTTGTGACTTCGCAAAGGCCTTTGATTCTGTTAATCATGAAATTTTAATTAAGAAACTACAAATTTATCGTGTACGGGGTTCTCCTTTGCAATAGATTAAAACTTACCTAGAAAATAGAAATCAACAGGTGCGTGCTAATGGTGACGATTCTTCACATTAGCCAATTAGCAGTGGAGTACCTCAAGGTTCACTATTAGATCCAATTTTATTTTTATTATTCATCAACGATATCACAGACTTAAAAATAAGTGGAAGAATAACGTTATTTGCCGATGACACGAGTGTAACCTGGAGTAGTTCTGATATACAGACATTACAATCTAGCATAAACAAAGATCTAGTAACTATTAAGTCCTGGTCTGACTCGAATGGACTTTGCTTCAACACCAGTAAAACCGTAGCAATGTCTTACAGAGGTACTTTACAGCCTATAACTCTAAGCAATAATCTAACGGTGAGCTCAATTAAGATTTTAGGTCTTTATATAGACAAATTCCTAAAATGGTCCACTATTGATACATTAGCAAAAAAATTATCTTCTGCACGTTTTGCCATTAAAACTGTTTCTAAAGAACTAACCCCTGCTACTGCATTAATGACTTACTTTTCCTTATTCGAATCTCACCTTCGCTATGGTTTGCCGTTCTGGGGTTCTTGTAGCTTATACCACTTCGAATCTATTTCCAAATTACAAAAAAGAGCAATTCGTTATGTATTTGGTTTAAGTGGCAGGGACACTCACAGAACGATATTGTCGTTTGAATATGTCATTAGATAATCGCCCCATTTTGGACGGCCCGTATAATTTTAAACAATTCATTCCAAATACATTATTGCTTTCAATTATTAGTCTAACTTTTCTCAGTTAAAATTGTATTTTACGGAAGCGTAGAACGGCAATTTTTTAATACATTTATTTTTCTATGAAATTCCGAGTTGTAACTCAGAATTTTGTATAATTCCGAGTTGTAACTCGGAATTTTATATAATTCCGAGTTGTAACTCAGAATTTTGTATAATTCCGTGTTGTAACTCGGAATTTTGTATAATTCCGAGTTGTAACTCAGAATTTTGTATAATTCCGTGTTGTAACTCGGAATTTTGTATAATTCCGAGTTGTAACTCAGAATGTTGTATAATTCCGTGTTGTAACTCAGAATTTTGTATAATTCCGTGTTGTAACTCGGAACCGTGTTGTAACTCGGAATTTTGTTGTAACTCAGAATGATGTATAATTCTGTGTTGTAACTCAGAATTTTGTATAATTCCGTGTTGTAACTCGGAATTTTTAATCGCCCCATTTTGGACGCCCGTATAATTTTAAACAATTCATTCCAAATACATTATTGCTTTCAATTATTAGTCTAATTTTTCTCAGTTAAAATTGTATTTTACGGAAATGTAGAACGGCTATTTTTTAGTACATTTATTTTTCTATAAAATTCCGAGTTGTAACTCAGAATTTTGTATAATTCCGAGTTGTAACTCAGAATTTTGTATAATTCCGTGTTGTAACTCAGAATTTTGTATAATTCCGTGTTGTAACTCGGAATTTTGTTGTAACTCAGAATGCTGTATAATTCCGTGTCGTAACTCAGAATTTTGTATAATTCCGTGTTGTAACTCGGAATTTTGTATAATTCCGAGTTGTAACTCAGAATTTTGTATAATTCCGAGTTGTAACTCAGAATTTTGTATAATTCCGTGTTGTAACTCGGAATTTTGTATAATTCCGTGTTGTAACTCGGAATTTTGTATAATTCCGAGTTGTAACTCAGAATTTTGTATAATTCCGTGTTGTAACTCGGAATTTTGTATAATTCCGAGTTGTAACTCAGAATTTTGTATAATTCCGTGTTGTAACTCGGAATTTTGTATAATTCCGTGTTGTAACTCAGAATTTTGTATAATTCCGTGTTGTAACTCGGAATTTTGTTGTAACTCAGAATGCTGTATAATTCCGTGTCGTAACTCAGAATTTTGTATAATTCCGTGTTGTAACTCGGAATTTTGTATAATTCCGAGTTGTAACTCAGAATGTTGTATAATTCCGTGTTGTAACTCAGAATTTTGTATAATTCCGTGTTGTAACTCGGAACCGTGTTGTAACTCGGAATTTTGTTGTAACTCAGAATGTTGTATAATTCTGTGTTGTAACTCGGAATTTTGTATAATTCCGAGTTGTAACTCAGAATTTTGTATAATTCCGTGTTGTAACTCGGAATTTTTAATCGCCCCATTTTGGACGCCCGTATAATTTTAAACAATTCATTCCAAATACATTATTGCTTTCAATTATTAGTCTAATTTTTCTCAGTTAAAATTGTATTTTACGGAAACGTAGAACGGCTATTTTTTAGTACATTTATTTTTCTATAAAATTCCGAGTTGTAACTCAGAATTTTGTATAATTCCGAGTTGTAACTCGGATTTTTATATAATTCCGAGTTGTAACTCAGAATTTTGTATAATTCCGAGTTGTAACTCAGAATTTTGTATAATTCCGTGTTGTAACTCAGAATTTTGTATAATTCCGTGTTGTAACTCAGAATTTTGTATAATTCCGTGTTGTAACTCGGAATTTTGTTGTAACTCAGAATGCTGTATAATTCCGTGTTGTAACTCAGAATTTTGTATAATTCCGTGTTGTAACTCGGAATTTTGTATAATTCCGAGTTGTAACTCAGAATTTTGTATAATTCCGAGTTGTAACTCAGAATTTTGTATAATTCCGTGTTGTAACTCGGAATTTTGTATAATTCCGTGTTGTAACTCGGAATTTTGTATAATTCCGTGTTGCAACTCGAAATTTTATTATACCACTAGTTTGATCGCGTAGAATGTGCATTGTTGAAATTAACTGTGAAATTTACAGAATACATTATGATAACTAATGAGATAAGTTAATTATCCATTCATATTACATGTATATAGAGAAATGTATGAAAGTGAAACATGGTTTGGGCAATCCGTGGCGGCACTTTTGATGTAGTGTAGCTTTTTTCTGGTACTATGTAAGACGAAGGGTTCGTCATCTTACCCGACATGCTTTTGGTACCTCACCTATTTTTTTTAAATAGCTTTTTTTAATATTTTTCTTTTATTGTTAATAGAATATTAATATATGCCTATTTTTTCAGGGTTTATAACAACATGCCAAGAAATTACAATAGAAAAAGTGAAAGAGGACATTGGAAAAAGGAGTTCATGGAAGCAGCTATTACGGAAGTGAAAATTAAAACTTAATTTAAATGCAGCTGCCAAAAAATTTAATTTATCGGAGGCAACACATATTTCAAAAAGAAGGTTGATCCTAGCGGTGAGATAGAGTTTCCCAAAAATCTAGAGAGATTTAAAAGCACTTTTAATAACGCCCAAACTTAACAGCTACGAAAATATGTGATCGATATAGACAGAAGAGCTTTCTTGGATTAATCCACCGATTTAATGAAAATAAGAAAACAGCTGGAAAAGACTTCTTAATAAATTTTATGGAGAGCTGTAAATTATCTATGAGAAAACCAGAGGCCACGTCAATAGCTCGACTCATGGCTTTCAATCGAGTGAATGTGGGAAAATTTTTTGACACACTCAAAGAGCTAAGATTAAAATATTCATTCAAGGCCCAAAATATTTACAATATTGACGAAACGGGGTTTTCAACAGTTCCAACAAATACTCCCAAGGTTATCTCAATCGTTGGTGCTCGCCGTGTAACCAAAATTTATTCTTTTCCGGTCTTCTCTAGTGTGAAAATGAACCCTGTTTTCTTGATTGGGGCCCCTCCAGGCACAAAAGGAGTGGCTCATAAAACAGGATGGATGACTTCATAAAATATTTAGAACACTTTACCAGCTTTGCCCATCCTAGCAATGATAATCCAGTCCTCATTATAATGGACAATCACGCATCATATGTTAACCTCGAATCCATTGACTTTTGTAAGGAGAATGGGATTTGTCTATTGGGATTTCCAGCTCATACGAGCCACAGATTGCAGCCACTCGATGTGTCTTTTTACGGTCCCCTGAAGACTGCATACAGCCAAGGATGTTAGGATTTTTTGGTAACTCATCCTGGAGCTGTCATTACAATCCGAGATGTAGCAGGGATATTTGGTAAAGCTTACCAAAGGATGAGTACTGTCCAGGATGCTGTGAAGGCATTGACTTTCGACAGTAATATTTTTACAGACATAGATTTTCAAGCTTCATACACCACTGATGTTGAAAATAATAAATTGGCTGTCATTAATTTCAGCAGCACATTTCTCCAGCATTTACCCTTCAGCCGCTAGTTTCTTCAACCCTTGCTCTACAACCCCCCATTTCCTCAGTCAGCCCTTTCTACACAGCCATCAACATACTCATCATCCCTTCCTTCACAAAATCCTATTTTCTTTGCTCTTTCTCCACTTCCAATGGCCAGCAAGAAAACAATCAGAAAGCCAAGAAAGAAACTGCCTTCTTACCACATTTCAGGATCACCAGTAAAACAAGCTCTTGAAGAAATTAAGAGAGCAAAAGAGTTGCTAGAACTGCAAAAACAGGAGCGGTTGAGGAAAACTGAAAAATTAGCGTCAAAGAAAGCATCTAAAAAACAAAAGCAAACGCGTCAATTGAATTTCTGTTCATCTGACGAATCACAAAACGAGGACGAGATTCCTTACATGGAAGAAGATGACTACGATGTTGAAACATTGTTAGAAGAAGAAAAAAAAGACTGGATTATTTGTGGAGAGCAGGGGAAGGACGAACTATGGTTCCAGTGCTGCAATTGTAAATCTTGGGGCCATGCCGAATGTTCCGGTTGAGATAAAAAGGAAGCTTCGGTAGACCCTGAAAATGTGATTTTTGTCTGATTTTTTTAAATTTTTATGACTAATTTTTAATACTTTTATTTTAATGTTTAGTTTTTAACTTTTCTTACTAGGTAGGTGTTTTAAACAAAGTTTTAGTAGCTCTGACTTGATTTATGTTATTGATTCGCCATCTTACCCACGTCATTTTTTTATCCAACTTCAAGAGAGAATATCAATGCCAGGAAACCCCCTTCCTCTAGTTGTATTTATACAACTGACAGTTACAACTCGGAATTATATAAAATTCCGGGTTACAACACGGAATTATACAAAATTCTGAGTTACAACTCGGAATTATACAAAATTCTGAGTTACAACACGGAATTTTATAGAAAAATAAATGTATTAAAAAAATGGCCCTTCTACGCTTCCGTAGGATTTGGCTGATTCCATATGGTTCGAAGTTATTGGTTTTCTTGTAAGTGCTTCCAGTTTTAAAAATATTAAAATATCTCGAAAACTAAAAATCTTATGTACAGGGAATACTTAAGAAAGTTTATCTTATTTTTGACGTATAATCTACATAAGAAATAATATAACTTTGATACGTTACACTTTTTTGGGACATCCTGTATATTTCAAAATAATTTTAAAATGTAGCCTTTATCAACCCACATATCCAAGAATAAACAAAATTTTCAAAATATTAACGGTTTAGACACAATGGACCGTCGTGTTCACCGTGACTCACCCTGTATATCTAAACCGGACAGAGAAGGTCTTAAATATTCTCTGAGCCTATTAGATAATACACTAATTGATTTCATCTTATTAGGCAACTGGTAAAAAATTTTGCAAAATTTTATTGAATTGTCCGATAAACCAGTTAAAAAGAGGAACTAAATTTTGTAGTTTGATTCGGATTTTGCACAACGTAACTAAAAAAAAAAGAACAAATTGATTTAATTCGTCGCACAGTAGGCTGGATGCTGACAAAAAACGACAAAATTAAACAAGGGCGCGTACGCAAAAATTAAGAAGCGTTTCTTATGTTTTTGAACTCGCTGATTTCAAATTTGGAATTAAATTTTCGAAAAAAGAAAATGTCGGACAGGAAGTGACTAGTTGTTTTAGTAAAATACATACGATATTGGTTGGATTGAATAAGACAAAACCAAAAATGGTTGAATTAAACTGATGAGATAATCCTGAAAACAAAGTACACAAAATGCATTAAATACGAATTTAATTACTGTATAAAATGGAAATACAAACAATGTATGTACAATATTTTTCAAAGCAAATCTCCATGATCGTGGTCATCATCTTCAGAAGTTGTGAAATCTGATTCGTCAGCAGAGCTTCCCATCATTTCATTTAAACCATACTTATAAGAAAGCAACAGTTGCAAGGCTTCTGGTGATAATTTTTTTCATTTTTTCGGATACTTCCTGCCAATACTCGATATGTATGGATCTGAAGTTGCGTGGTTGCGTGGTCGCAATTATTGCACTCCTCTCAACATCCGTTACATAACTACAAAAGTCATTACAAAAAGACTACCAGGTACAAAATTCTTTCATACCCCCCGGAGAAGGGCTAGTGTAATACCTGCTCGGGACTATGCGTAAGAAAAAATGTTCTAGGTGTGACAGGACATGCAACTTTTAGTTCCCAAAACCAGGTTCGCAGCTTTGCGCAGGAAGTTTTTATTTATTTTGAATCTTAATAACATTTGTAACACTCTTCACTGTACAAAATTCTCGGATCTCCTGCGATCATAACTATTTTCATACTTTATTTTAGGTTAAGACATTCACACGCGTCTTTGGAATGTACACACTCAACACTCTTCTAAACATACAATATAGAATAATTTCTTTATATAAAAGTGATCTAGATACCTTCAACATTATCATCCATTAAACCGTTTTGAAATCGGCAGCGTGGAACAGACAATTTATCATTTGCCGCGAGACGAATATTTTGGAGCACGAAATCACTTCGAACCTCCCTTAAGAAAGGTTAGGTTCAGTCTGTCGTCAGCTGAATACCTGTAGGCTACGGTTTTAGTGTGCCATGAAATGCAGGGACATCTATGCATCTATGCAATACAATTCATAAATGTCGAAGATGAAAGTGGTCATTTTTGGGCTTTGCCGTTTTTTCTTGGCATCCAGCCCACTGTATACTTTCGATTTTTGCCCTCACTGTAGGTGTTTTATCTTACTATCTAACATAAATAATATATACGAGAACGACATAACCCAGTATTAAAAAAGCTTAATTATTGGAAATCAAATAAAATTGTATTCACATTATCATCACGAAGTTCGTAAACTTTTTCTTGAAAATCCTTAATTGGCAAATTAGTAATAATTCAGCGACAAAACTTATTGTCTCTTCGGCATTCTTTACACTCACCGGATATTAAAACTAATATTTCAACGAACCATAAAGTGTGTAATCCCTATTAAAATTCAGGATAGACAGTTCAGTTTGAATAATATCTTTTCTAGTATATATATGTACGTACACTTAAACATTCATTCGGTATGGTTTACAGTTTCTTGGAACTTCAAACCTATGATCTGAATACCAATAGATTTCAGGTTGAATAACTTTGGCGCTAGAGCACCACCCACTTTAATATAGAGTTACATGTTGGTTCATGACGTTTGATCTGGTTACTTCATACAAGTCGATTATTGACTTGTTAATATTCTTGTTAAACACGCTTAAACACTCTATAAAACTACACAATATTTCTTCGCCGCTATATTTTAACTGGACAAACTCGTTACAATCTGCATTTTTGACTTTAATTTAATTAAAATTAAAAGTCGATAATATTTTGTATGATTCATAAAAAAAAAATATTTAAAGTATAGTTAATTGTTTAGAAAATATTCAAAGGTACCACGAGTCCTCCTAATTTAATCTATAAAATTTGTGGATACGAGTGGTATTTTGAAAGATTATTTTTTTCATCTGTGCAAACAGTCAGATTTTGTGGTTTAAGCCAATAACAACTCAGGATCCTAACCAATCATTGTGTTTTATACTGATTATTTTTTTCATCTGTCAAAACAGTCAGATTTTGTGGTTTCAGCCAATAACAACTCAGGAACCTAACCAATCATTGTGTTTTATACTGATAAAACCGCTTCGTCGTTTTTGTTTTTTGATTAAACTGTGTTTACCTATTTGAGATGTCAAATGTAAACATTTATCAATTATTATTATACTAAAATGTATTGCAAATCTATGTTAATAACCAAATTTCAAAATGTATTTGTAAACTAACCTGTTTTTATTAGTTTATTTCAAAACTCCTTTAACATTTTTAGATACCTCACTTTAACACTAAACTTAAAATTAATTAAATTAAGAAAGACTTCATTTCATTATTCTTCTTCGCTTTTATTTAAGGCGCCGTTTCGCGGGGTAGCCAGTCAAAAAATCGCCTTGGTGGCCCTGTATGTAAAACTATAACAGCTCAGGTTTCAATTTAAATTGGTAAAGAAAATTTTCAATATTTGTGTGTAAAGTGTCTTTGGCATAAATGACTATGTTCTCTGTTTTTAATACAAAATGATTCAAAAAATAATCCTTTCAAATACGACTCGTCCTCTGAAATTTTATAGATTAAATTTTTGATCTTCATACTCAAACGCCTTTATTTTAGGCAAAACCACTCAAACAAACTGATTTAAGATAAAATCACTCGTCCTGCGGACTCGTGATTTTATTAATCAGTTTGTTTTCGTGGTTTTTCCAAATAAAGCCGTTTTCGTGAAAACCAAAAATTTTATCGATAAAATTTGGAGGACTCGTGGTATTACCTTTGATAAAACCGCTTCGTCGTTTTTGTTTTTTGATTAAACTGTGTTTACCTATTTGAGATGTCAAATGTAAACATTTATCAATTATTATTATACTAAAATGTATTGCAAATCTATGTTAATAACCAAATTTCAAAATTATTTGTAAACTAACCTGTTTTTATTAGTTTATTTCGCCTTTAACATTTTTACATATCTCACTTTAACACTAAACTTAAAATTAATTAAATTAAGAAAGACTTCATTTCATTCTTCTTCTTCGCTTTTATTTTCGGCGCCGTTTCGCGGGGTAGCCAGTCAAAAAATGGCCTTGGTGGCACTGTATGTAAAACTATAACAGCTCAGGTTTCAATTTAAATTGGTAAAGAAAATTTTCAATATTTGTGTGTAAAGGGTCTTTTGCATAAATGATTATGTTCTCTGTTTTTAATACAAAATGATTCTCTGAAATTTTATAGATTAAATTTTTGATCTTCATACTCAAACGCCTTTATTTTAGGCAAAACCACTCAAACAAACTGATTTAAGATAAAATCACTCGTCCTGCGGACTCGTGATTTTATCAATCAGTTTGTTTTCGTGGTTTTTCCAAATAAAGCCGTTTTCGTGAAAACCAAAAATTTTATCGATAAAATTTGGAGGACTCGTGGTATTACCTTTGATTATTTTTTTAATCATGTTGTATTGAAAACAAAGAATATAGTCATTTATACAAAAGAAACTTTACACACAAATGTTCAATATTTTGTTTATCAATTTCGCCTCCAATTTTTAAATTGAAAAGTCAAATATTGAGCTATATTTAAGTACAGGGCGATTGCGTTTGGCTTAATTCGTTCAGACTGACATTTGTCAGTTTTAATGTTATTTTAAGTGTTTAGGACGGAAGGACATAGACCAAAATTTACACCGTTTTCGAGAATGCTGAACACGATGGCGGTATTAGAATTTCTATTTTCAATTGCTGAACCACCTAAAACTGCCAAAAACTACCCTCTAAAGGGGTTAAAAGGGCAGCGCATCATTTCCCTGTAAAAAAACGTCTGTTCCCCCGTTTTCGAGGATGCCGAGCACGGTGGTAGTGTTAAAGATTACTTCCGAACCCCACCAACCCCTCCACCGGCCAAAATTCACCCCCGACAGAGGTGTTTTTTTCCTTCTTTTTAACAGCGACAAAACGTTTGTGCCTCCGTATTCGAGGTTGCTGAACACGATGGCAGTATCAGAATTTCTCTTTTCGCCAACCAAACCACCTAAAACGGCCAAAACCTACCCCCTAAAGATGTTAATTTATTTATTTTTTATTACAATATCAAACGGGTTGCCCCTATTACAGGTTAATGTTTCAGAACTTCTTCACGTAGATTGCGAATCCGATTATAATTACGCACTGAAAAAAAACTCGTTGAGAAAAAAGTGTGTAATTATATCAGACTCTCAATCGACGGGTAAGAGATTTACAAGTGAAGAGAATATCTAGATATAAAGTTAAGACAGAAATAAACATAAAATTACAACATGCGTTAATAACTAAGCGAAAAATTAGAATTTTAATTATTTACATTTAATTTGATAAATAAAAACTTTTAATTTGAATAACCTTACAGCTTAATAAATCGAGGTTAGGTTCGATCTCGGAATAATTTGTAATTGCCTGATATAAAGGGGAGGATTTATAAATGTTGGTTCTGTGAGAAGGAAGATATAATAAATTATTGCTTCTAGCATTAATTCTAGGAACGTGAAAATTTAGCATATTTGTCAGATTAATGCAGTCGATATTACCATTTACTAATTTATGTAAGAAAATCACAGATAGCATGATTCTTCGCTTGATTAGGCTACAGGCATTGAAGCGTTCGTAAAAGTATTCCTGAGGAGTACCTCTTGCTGGAAATTCTTTATCTAAAATAAATGAACACATCTTGAAGAATTTTCGCTGAATCCGTTCGAGTTGAACTATTTGGTAGTTAAACATAGGACTCCAGATGATGCACGCGTATTCCAGCCTTGATCGTACAAGTGTGGAAAATAATAAGTTCATAGTAGAAAATTCAGTCTTTCATATTGCGAATAAGAAACCAAGAGAAACGCAGAGGATACTGTCTTCTCGATGTGGCTCGAGAATTTCAACGCAGGATCAAAGTAAACTCCCAGGTCCTTAATTAGGTTAGGTCGTGTTATAATACAGTTTTCAATAGAGTATGGGAATAAATGAAACGAGTCTTTTCTGCAGAATGTAATTACATTGCACTTACCTACATTGAGGCATAGCTTATTCCTAATGCACCATTCATTAAACTCTGATATATTTTTTTGGAGGTTTTCACAATCCTGGATATTATTAATTTCACAATAGAATTTCATATCGTCTGCATAAATCTTTATGAAAACGTTTATTTTACTAGCAATGTCGTTAAGAAAAAGATTAAATAACAACGGACCCAGGATTGACCCTTGTGGAACTCCTGAGCTTTGTATAAAAGTTTGTGATTTAAATCCGAGGCACTGAACATATTAATATCGATTGTTTAGGTATGATTTGATAGCAACTGACCAGAAAAACCAAGGTTGTCAAGTTTGATTAATAGGAGGGAATGATCCAATGTGTCGAATGCTTTGGAGAAGTCAGGTAGATGTAATCTATACTATCAAGTGCCTCAGCTAAGAATTGTGTAATACAAAAGGGGTTTGAGATAGTCGATCGACCGCTGATGAAACCATGTTGTTCAGGGGTAATTAAATTACGGAGTTGAAAAGACAGACGTGTGTGGAGAACAGATTCAAAAACTTTTGAAAAGTTACATAATATGGTTATAGGACGGTAGTTAGAAATATCATTTTTGTCATCTTTTTTAAATACTGGGCAAACTTTTGAAAACTTCCACTTGTTAGGAAATTGGCCAGTTTTTATTATTAAATTGAAAATAAAATGTAGAGGTTTACAGAGAGCAAATGCACAGTCCTTAACTAAAAATGCAGGAATTAAGTCTGGTCCAGTCGTCATCTTGGGTTTGGTCTTTTTTAGGGCGATTAAAACTTCTTCTTCAGTGATATTCGACAAGTTTATAAGAGTGGAGTTAGTGGTTAAGTTGGGAACTGCATTTATGGGTGCTGTAAAGGGTGTATAGTGTGCAGAGAAGAAATTCGCAAAACATTCGACAATATCATTAGGGTTATCAATATTTATATTGTTGTAGTACATGTTTGTAGGTATAGGGGAAAAGTCACCTTTCTTGGATCTTACTATTGCCCAGAATTTATTAGGATTTGATTTTATTTCATTTTCAGCAGAAGACAAGAAACGTTTGTAAGCAGCATTAGAGCGAGTTTTAACTTGTGCTCTAATAATGCTGAATTCAGTATAATTATTACGGTTTAAGTTCTTTTTGTATATCTTCCAGGCTTGTGTCTTCTTATTTATCAGTTTAATCAATTCAGCATCGAACCAAAGAGGATAATACTTTTTAGGTGGGATTTTTTTAGGCACGTTAAACTCAAAGACCCTGTAGATATTATTGTAAAAAATGGTTAGGGCATCCTCAATATTGTTAGTGTCAAATAGGAATTCCCAGTCCTAGTGTTAAATGGGCAGCACATCATTTTTCTGTAAAAAAACGTCTTTCCCCCCGTTTTCGAGGATGCCGAGCACGGTGGAGGTATTTCGGGGGTTAGTTTTGACCTGTGGAGTGGTAGTTGTGGGTCGGAAGTAATCTTCAACACCACCACCGTGCTCAGCATCCTCGAAAACGGAGGGAAAGAGGTTAACACCATTAGAGGGTCGTTATTGGCCTTTTTAGGGGTTCGGCTGGCGAAAAGAGAAATTCTGATACCGCCATCGTGTTCAGCATCCTCGAAAACGGGAGGGGGGGAGGTACTCTCGATCCGGGTAAATTTTGGTCAATGTCCTTCCGACTCCATGATGAAATAATCAAACATCAACATTTCTAAGTGTGCCGACAATAATTAAGTATGGTTTTACTGGTATATATTATCTATTTGTGAGGAGTCTTTCAAACAAAACATTAATTTCATTTTTTCATGAAAAAAATTTGTCCTGTGCACCATTTTTAATACAATTAACGTGCACGTGGCCTATTTATGTTTTTTTGTGTTTTTTCTTTTCTTATGATTAAAATAAACATTCATGTTTTAATAATTAATAATTAAATATTAATTTACATTGGAAAATAAGATGGTTTAAAGTTTAAAAATGTATTATTTAAAAAAAATTATATAGTTGAGTGAATTTAGGTTGATCCTGATAGAAACATTTTGGATTCAAACTGCATTTGCAAAGGAGGAAGAGGATTCTGCAGCAGCGGTCTGTATCTACGTCAATCAAGAGAACACCGTGTAATAGACTGATCTTCCTATGACTTGGAACCGTCTTCCAATAATGCAGTTTCAGGTGTATCAGAATGGGACAGAAGTATCAAATCTATGGCCATCAAGTGAAGCAAATAGAGGTAGTGAGACCTACGGGTGTAAGGACGTCAGTAATGTTTCTTGGTGAAAAATGTTTTGCTAAGCAACATAGTGTTAGCAGACGAAAGATGCTAGACTGGCAGAAGAGAGAGAAGAAGAAGAGATTTCGTTAATGCCAAACACCACTACTATTATTTCATCATGGGTTTTACAACATGCAGAACTTTTTATAAAGAGTAATTTTTTTTTGTAAAACTAATAATAAACACGCTGTTTATAATACAATGAAAATAGAATTTAAAGTATTATTAAAAGATCAAAAATTATATTTTTTTATGTAATCGATTACGTACTTATTTTTTCTACTCCTCTACTTTAAATTACTTATTAAATGTGCGCTATCCGTTTTATGTTAAACCTCATTATAGCACACTTTTCATTATAAAACTGATTTTGAACAATAGAACCCCTGATTTCTATTATAAAACTGACTTTGCACCAATAGAAATTTCTACGTTGTAATCAAGTACGTTGTTGATAGAATATATTAGATATTATTGACAGTTCTGTGAAAGCTAATGTCAAAATTATTCTTGTTGCATCAAATATAGCAAATAACTTAATAGTTTTCAGTTAAAGTACTTTTTAATAGGGAGACTATTTTCTATATAATAGTGTCCCCATTAAAATGTATAGTGTTCTAAATATTAATGTAAATATTACCTATGAAAAGGTCAAGAAGCTCTTCTTGGTGCCAGTTGCTTAATAGAGACTTTAGTTCAGATACATTATTATTTGGCTAACCTCAACGGTTATGTTAACATTCAAACAATGTGTATAATTCAAAAGTGGTCTATATTATAATGTTTCATAAAAAAATTCAACTGAAAACAATTCGTTTCTCGTTGAACATTTACTTTCAAACAAAATTTTTTAAAGGCATAACTATCTTTTTTCAGGTAGCATTTCTATAGCATTGAAAAAATACTACGGATATGACATTTAAATACCTACTAATTATTTATCAAATACGAAAAATGCGTAAAAATGTGAAATTTTCAATATTTTGAAAAATGAAGTTTTCTCATATTTTGTTAAACTTTAGGCCCTATGCGCGATCATAAGATGTCAACCGATTTTGATAATTTTTTTTTGTCTATTGAGACGAGCACAACTTTGAAGCGACACCACCGGTATTAATTTGAATTTTGTTTGTTTACCTGCAAGTCGAACGTGTGTTTTGATTTTGTGCTTCGTGTATTTTGCTGTTATTGGTTAGTTAAACGTTAAAAATGCCCAATAAAAATAATACAAACTATTGCGTTTATGGGTATACCTCTAGGAAATATAAAAATCCGGAATTACACTTCCATTATGATCCACCCAAGAAGCAACAAAAAAGGTGTCATCGAGGAAGTTCATCGTCGTAAATTCCGGGAAAAGTGTAATCAATTTTAAACCTGAAGATTATATTACAAAGTCAGGTAAGATAAAGATTAGCATTTCTGAGATTATTTCTTGATTACTACTGAAATGTTTTTAGGAATTATTTCAAACAAAATAGCACCCAAGTAGTGCAAAAAGTGTGTGCCATCACATCATTTGCCCAGTAAGCCACTTGATGTTAAAACCATTAAATGTGCAAGGAATGATGGTTAGTTAGAAGACAGCAAAGTGTTGCCTATAAACTAAGTAAACTTGTCCTTACAAACTGTCGAAACTGTGTACAGTTGTACTTTTATATATGTAAACTTAAAATCTAATTAGGTGTGCACATCATTGCTGATATTTCAACTTATCAATTTTCTAAAGGTAATATTCAGTAAAATAAAACCTTTGTCACATCATAATTTTAAAAATACCATTATTGTGTTCCCCTCTTATACAACACCTGTTTTCAATAATTATACAGTTACAATTAGTAATGAATTATTATAATAAAATGTTAAATACTACTAAAACTGAATAATTCAAAGTTAGCTTTGAACTTGTTAAAATAAAGGATTAAAAAATATATATTTTGTGTTTATTTTGAAAAAAACAAAGTAGATAAACGAAATAAAAAATTTTGCAACAGATACATTTGATGGCCTATGAAGTGTTTTAAGCCAAGAAAAAAATTTCTTAATTTTTTATATTTTAATTTGATATTGATTTAAAAAATAATTTTGAAACAAGGAATAGGATATATTTTACCATAAATCAATCAAAAGTAGGTTCTTAGAAATCATTTTTTATTTAAATCACTTTTACAATTACAATTATTATCTTGAAAAAATTGAAATAAAATTTATCAGCAGAAAACTGTTGTATGTTTATTTGGCATATGATTTAGCTCCCTTCCAATATTAGTAGAGGTGAAGATGATAATACCTCTAGGCTATATTCATCCTGAAACACAAAAAAAGCACACAGAAACAGAAGTAAACAATAAATTACGCGTTTCGTGTGAACAGCTGATCGACGTGTGGCGCCGCCATCGGTAATTATTTGTCTCAATATAATTCGCAAGTTTATAATATTCAGTTGGTATTTGTATTTGAGCGTCCATGACAGAATACTACGAGTAGATTGATTCTAGAAGATCTCTTAACGATCCGTTGCAGATGAATACATTTTAAGATGTAAAATATATATTAAAGCTTGTGTACATGTGTATATAAAAAATAAAAATATAATAATGAATGATCATAAACAATTCATTTGTTCCCTCGTCGCTGGGTGATGAACTTCGATCTTGGGACGAGGGAAACGGAGAGATGAACTTTGGAACGATGCCTTGGTGCTGATTGTTCTATGCCAGAAATTTGTAAGTGAGGTTATAAATAAAAACTAACCAACTGTCATTATATGTCATTAGATGTAGAGAGAATGTAGAGAAGTGAAAACGTACACTACAAAGTTTCCGCGCTATTACAACTTTGAAATAAAAAAAAGGTTTTTTCGGCGCACCCTAATGTCCATCGTACTATTCCTTATCTGGACCAAAACCGATTTTCCATATCTTTGCATGTTAATTTACCCTCCCTCTACACCTTCCTTAGCTTTCATATAGTGATCACGTGAAAGGAGGACCTCGAGTCTATGAAATCACAAAAATTTTTTTTCGAAAAGAGCGATTTCGTTTTCAAAACCAGATCTAATCCATTAATACGCAATATGTCATCTATGCGAAATATTTCTTTATGTGACGTTAAAGAAATGTCTTTACAACGAGTGTATACGTAAATCAACGTAAATAATACATATGGAAATTAATGAAGATGGATAAGTCTTAATAACGAACTGCAACAATAAGTAACAAAAATCATTTAAAGTTTTTTTCGTAATATTAACAAATTTTGTGTTGTGTTAACGAAAAAACAGTTTACCAACGGTATTTGTCAATTACGAACCAAATTTTTTTTAGTGTATTTGTTCATTGATTTGTTTTCAAATAAATGTTAATTATCAATATTTGTATTACTACAAAAGTGATTGTAAATAAAACAGCATTATTTATAATATAAAATATATACATAGAACATATCACAAAATAAAACCATCACATTTCACAATATTTGGTAAAATTATCGCGTGGTCGTAGGAAAAATAGTGTACATTACTTGTGCGAAAGTGATTTTTCACACTCGTGTGATAAGTGTCACTTTCCGCACTCGTTATGTAATATACTATTTCACACTCGTGTCCTTTCCGCACTTGTTATGTAATATACTATAGTTCAGTGATTATCCTACTGGGTCAAATAAAGTTTGTCGTCAAATTTTAAAGAGTTTCTACAGAATTAATTCTTTACGTAGACGCACACGTGTTGAAAAGAAAGAGATGCCGGTTCGTGTGAGGCTGGCTTAAACTATCACGCCTTTTATTTGAACCTTTGAAAAGATAACCAAATCCATTGAGAGTCTAACTTAAGTAAATCTAACAGTCTTATAGCAAAAGCACCACCCACTATTTACGTCACGCTCTCGAGGCTGTAAATCTAAAACGTTGAGTATAAATTTGCGAGAATGAGGCGCGATAATACCGAAACAATCGTGAGAAGAGTAAAGAAGGTTCTGTAATTGATTTGCCTACTCTTGACTAGATTTCTGGAATTCTAGCTATAAAGCGGTTTTAGACTCAAAGTGTAAATTATAAGAAGTCGTTTATGCCATAAACTGGTTGATATATTACATGAGACATATCCTCTTAGTTATTTGTTTACATACAGGTAATCCGAATGGAAAATGACGGACTTTCAAAGTAAATGTCCATTTATCGGGGCCAATACCACTAGAGCTCAGATTTATATTTGTTATACGTTTTATTTCGAGTGGGTTACTCTCATTGACAATTTCACGAAATCTGTTAAAAAAAATCTATCTATCTAAATAGAACATTCGATATACCATCCGCTTTTAAACAATCAGTTGTTACTCCATTACATAAAAAGGAAGATGTAATCAATATCAGCAATTACCGACCTATATCGTTAATCACCCACTTCTCAAAAGTGTTTGAAAACTTAATTAAAAACAGATTAGTTTCGTACCTAAACAAATATGAAATACTCTCAAAACAACAGTTTGGTTTTAGAGAGAAAACATACACAGAAGATGCCGTTATTGGCTTAACTTCACAAGTAAGTGAATCACTTAATGAACGCAAGCTCTGCTTGTGTATATTTCTGGATCTTTCAAAAGTATTTGACACTGTTAGTCATGATCTTCTCCTGCAGTGCTCGGGGGATATTGATATACGAAATAATTATTTAAATCTTTTTTAAAATTACCTCACCAACAGACAACAGACTGAAAATAGATGATGTAGCAGTGCAATAATTGTGAAATATGGAGTACTGCAAGGATCCGTACTTGGTCTTATTTTATTCACATACTGTTTTCTTTATATTCTATAGGGCAGATAATTGGGAAGTCCTAAATAAGAAAGCGGATACTTTTTAGAAGAGAAAAAAATGGATTAACTTTAAACGCTTAACTAATATAAACAAAACTAATTACTTGCCCTTCAGCTGTTATTCCTCTGATGGTCCTCTTTTCGATTGTCTTAATATCACCAACTCGCTTTCAAATGTACCAAATAAATTAAAAGAATATTTACCTGAAAGTTATTAAAAATTGTTATACTTCGCACTGGTAGAAAGTCATCTTCGTTATGGGAACCTTGCGTATGGTGCAGCTCTCAAACCTCACCTTTATGATTTAGTAGTAATCGAGAGAACGTTTTTAAAATTAATTTTATTTAAAAACTCGATGTAATAATGGACATAGAGGACAACTATACTACTTGTGATCGATCGTGTCTTCTCTCTGTATCTGTAAATCTAGAAGGGTGGGTCACCCCACAGCACGTAGGCCACATTTGGCCCATTGTGCGTTCTTCTGAGGTTGAGCTTTCCTTCTAGCTCGTCAGCCAGCCTACTTGTTTAAAGCAGGCGATGACGTCGCCTGAAGGTAGCTCCGTCATGTTGGCATGTGTTAGCCACCGCTCGCCGAAAAGAAAATGTCTTATTTGTGAGAGTGTCGGGCATTCGCAAAGAATATGTTCGACAGTCTCGTCTTCCTGTTCACATCCTCTACACAGAGGAGTGTCAGATAACCCCATCCTGTAGAGTTGTTTTCGTAGATGACAGTGGCCAGTCAGGATACCTGTGGCTCTGCGCAGGTTCTGTCTGTTCATAGTCATGTATTTCTTGGCTGTTTCGCTGTTCAAATACTGTAATAGTTCCTTGGCTAGCTTGCAACCTGTTTCGTCGTCCCATCTACCCTTAAACTTGTCAAGGGAGTGTTTCTTTAGTAGGTCAGCCACAGCTGATGCCGATAAGCTTATGAAAGTGCCAGGTCCCAAAAGTTTATGGGAGGCTGCTTTCTTAGCTAAAGAGTCAGCTGCACGGTTGCCTTTTGATTTTCCATGACCTTTGATCCAAGCTAACTTGACCAAGTTGTTGTTGCAAGCTTCGATCAGGGCCTAGTGACATTCTAGTACTAGACCTGATGTAATGCGTGGTCTATCCAGAGCTAGTTGCGCCTGTCTGCTGTCCGTGAGGATGTAAATATTATTACCAGTCATGTTTCTACTGGTAGTCTCTTTTGCGGCGATGGAGATAGCAGTGAGCTCTGTTTGAGCTACACTGGCATTAGAACCCATTGCCCATTTTATATTGAGATTCAGGGATCTGGAATAAATTCCACAGCCTGACCCCTCATTTGTTTTAGACCCATTGGTGTAGATGCACAAGGCACCTACTGCCAATGTAGCCTCTTGTACGTTTTTTGTTATTACCCTGTAGGGCCTGTGAAAGGCATATCTTGGTGCAATCGAATCTGTGTTGGCTTGTAGCAGTGGGACCTCTCCAAGGACCTCATGCCACAAGTTACACCTCGACTGACCAGATCCTACGTCAGGTTGTATACCTGTAGAGCGTAGCCGTGTCATGGTCATCACCACAGCCTCCTTAATAAATATATCAAGATGGGTGAGACCAAGGATCACCTCCATTGCTCTAGTTGGTGTGGTTCTCATGCCCCCCGTTATGTTGAGGCATGCTATTCTTTGGATTTTATCCAATTTGCGTACGACTGTCCGCTGGCTAGTTTTGACTCCCCAGGCAATCGCACCGTACGTTAGCATAGGTCTTATGATTGCAGTGTAGATCCAGGCCGTAACCTTAGGTGACATTCCCCAGGTGCGGCCAATGGTTCTACGGCACTGTTCATAAGATATGTATGCTCTTTTGACTCTGTTTTCTAGGTGAGAGTTCCATGTTAACTTGCTGTCAAAGGTGACCCCCAAATATTTCACCTCTGCAGAAAAGTTCAATTTAGTATTTAGGAGCTTTGGGGCCTCGATGTTTGCAAGCTTCCTTTTATTCGTTAAAAGAACCATCTCTGTCTTTTTTGGGTTTATTGACAGTGAGAGGTCTTTGCACCACTGTTCTATGATATTAAGGGCCTCTTGCATTCTAGCACAGAGTATCCCTTCAAATCTTTCTGTTTGCAGAATCACTAGGTCGTCTGCATAAGCTATAGTGTAGAAACTGTCATCGTTGAGGCGATTGACTAAGGTATCTAGGACCATGTTCCACAGTAGTGGTGAGAGCACCCCTCCCTGTGGACAACCTTTTACAACCATGCCTCTTATGGTAACATCATCTACACTGCTCTCTTTGAGTGCATGTTATATATCCATCCATTTACTGTGTTGGGGATATTTTTATTAGCTAAGGCATTTGCTATTTTGGGAAAAGTGATTTTGTCGAACGCACCTTCAATGTCTATGAATACACCCAAGGTGGACTCTTTAGAGTCCAGCGATCTTTCGATGTAGCCGGCCACAAGGTGGGGGGCTGAATCAGTAGACTTTCCTGGGGTGTACGCATGTTGATTCGGATGTAGTGGGTTCTGTATTATCGCTACATCTCTTATATATCTTTCACATAGCCTCTCTAAAGTTTTCATTGAAAACGATGTGAGGCTAATCGGTCGATATGCTTTTGGAATGAAGTAATCCAATCTTCCTGGTTTTGGTATAAAGACAACCTTGACTTCCTCCAGCTTTTTGGAATATACCTCAGTACCAGGGAGGATCTGGGGATTCCTACCAAGTGCGGCATTAATGCATCCAGGCCCCACTGAAGTAGGGCTGGATAAAGGCCGTCAGTTCCTGGTGATTTAAAAGGGGAGAAGCTCGAGATGGCCCACCTCGATCGTGTCTTAGATTTCACCTTCATAAACAACAAGCTCCACTTCCATATCATCAATATAATACATCACTTTACTCCTCCATTTATGAACAAATTTTGCATTGAGTGGTTGACTTTCCTTCTTCGTATCTGTTCAATGAAAGAAAAACAAAGTAACTAAATTAGTTCTGGATTCAATCTGTTTGATATATAGCATATAGCCCAAGGAGTAGTTGTTGAAGTCTAGACGCTGGTGCAGTATAGGACATTTTTAATATCCTTGTTCTTGGGAACAAGTGTGATTTTATTTCACATCCTTAGGCAGTTTTGTTCAAAAAATTCCACCTTCGTGTAAAAAGGATGGGGCCTCTTAAAGTTCCCTGAGGGACTCCATATTCAACTGTTAAGAAACTGCTTTTTGTTTCTCCTACTTGTACTGTTGTCGTCCGGTTAGGTAGCTTTCAAAGAGTTGAAGTATTTTTCCCCTATATTTTGTAAGGTTTGCAGTAGCAAGGTCTATAAAGATGCATAATACTGGTTTACTTTGATTCATAGCTTCATATATAATTGTTGTTAAATAAACTAAAGCATCTTCAATTGATTTTTTTTGGAAAAAGTCCTTGATCAATTGCTAAATTAATTAAATAACATAAAACTACATAAATTTCATTTCTTTTAGAGTTTCCGACCTAATGTTATCTATGCCTGGACTTTTCTTGTTTTTTAAATCTAAAATCATATCTCTAACTTCTAATTTCGTAGTTGGGGCAAGGAATGTTGTATTAGAGGACGAGAGAGTTATTTGTTGATTAACATTTATAGGTTTTGATATTTTAGAGGCAAGTTTTTTCCCAATTCTCGTAAAAAAAATTATTAAACCTTTCCGCAAATGATAACTCACATGTCAACAATTCACCAGTTTCTGAATTAATTTTCAAAACTGTCTCATGTTTTTTTGTTTCATTGCAAATTTCTTTTACGCATTCCAATAGTTTTTTGCTATCATTTTTATTTTCTCCTATTCTTTCTTGATAATAATTCTTTTTTGATAACTTAATTATTTCACATAGTTTATTTCTGAATTTGCTTGTTTATATCTGTTGGATTTTTTGGCATTTGATGAAAAAGTTTATTTTTTTCTCGAATTGAAGTTAATAAACCATTAGCAATCCACTCTTTCTTTACAAAATGAATAAATTGGATATTGACAATAAACTTCTGTTATAACTAGAAATGGTTGCTGCTTGTTATAATTTACTTCGACTCAGTGACCCTGAGGAAACTCGTAAAGAGTCACCTTGTATTATAGTCATAAAAAAATAAATATAGATAAATTCATTATTCCTTGTTCACGTCTTTTTACCCAAAGTAACTCGGCCACCAATGCAGTAAATTTATTCTACCTACTCTGTAATACATAAATTCATATATGAATTAAGACCATTTTACTCAACTATAAATCACAAGGTCCCAGAATTCAATCTCCTCCTGTTTTTATTACCATTAATCGGCGTATTATCTTCCGTAGAATTTTTACAAGTACTCCGGAGAGTAGGCATCATGAAGTAAATTGCACAGTTTGGTTCATAAATGTTTATAAATTCCTACTGCTCAGATCTGAAATGACTTGATAGCCCCGGGAGACATACTAAATGTTTATTAAAAAAATTTAGGGAAATAGAAAATGGAATTATGCCTCGTCGTCGATGGTAAAATTGTTTCTGATTTAAAACTGTTGTGGTGATAATTTAATGTTGCCTGTTTGTGCTTCCATAATCTCTCACTAAAATTTATTACCGAAAAAATTTAATTTTGATAAGATTTTGTTATAATTTAGTTCGTACGAAAAATGTAATTAGTCGGTGCTGGTAATTAACAGAGATTCACAGACTTGGCTTTGTTTTTAAAATCTATTATTGTATATTTAACCCCACGTATGGCATCAGGTAAAATCCAGAGTCAGATCCGAAAACGTTTCACCCAAATTGTCCAGCTGACCCCAGTCTTCGTGGAGCCAAAGAAGTAGTGGCTCGTGTTCACGGACCAAGTTTAGATCTAGAACTGCTACCAGTGTCATCAACCGTCTTACAATCCAACCCTCAAACAGGACAAAACGGTGAGATCCATCCAACTCACAGAAAGCAAGCTCAGTTATTATCGTAAGTAATATCATAAGGGCATCTAATTTTTCCGAAAAAAATCGAAAAAACACGTTGCTAAGTAATATTGTAACAATGTTAAAAAAATATTACTTTGCATTGTGTTTTTTCGATTTTTTTCACAGAAAAAATTAGATGCCTGAATGGTATTTCATGAGTAACAGATTATTCTGCGTACAAATAACTTACAAAACATACTACCTATTATAATAATAATAAAGTTTATTTATCGAATGTACATAGAAATAAAAATTTAGGTACATTTAGTTATAAATAACCAATGGCATCACAGAAGCAATAACATGTATCGCTTGTACGCAAGGGCCGATTTTCAAGGCGGGGGGGGCTGTCTTCCACCCGGGTGGTAATGTCGAGAGGTTATGAAATATCCCCTGCTCAGCTTCTCAGCTCTTTTTAGGCTCCTTAAAATATTATTTTAAGCCAAGAAATTTACATTATCTTCCAAAGTCACATGAAATGAAAATCATGTCATTTTATTCAAACACACTTTTATAACATATTGGTATAATTTTCATAATGTTATTTTAAGGTGACAAAAACAAGTTTTTGCCTAAACAACAAAGTCCAACTTCCTATTCTTCATTTTAGCAAACCTATCAACGACTTTTTTGACATCAACTTTGTTCGTAATTTACCTGTGCATGTTTAGCAGTGCTAATGCTACAACTCTATCTTCTGTCATAGTTGTTCTCATCCAGCCCTTCAGCCTTCGAAGGGTTGAGTAGCTGTGCTAACCGGCAGAGTTGCAAAAATCTTCATCAGTTCGTGTATTGCAGGATAAACCTCTTTGACGCACTTGATGAGAGTTTCAATGACTGTTTCTGGAATTTCTTCATTTTTTGTCTTTCGTTGCTGATTTAACCATTTGTTTGGCCACAGGGAAACTTCACTGCTAAAAACAGCTCCACTATGACTTGAAATGTTCCCCACTGCAAACTGAAATCTAGAAAATAAGACCTCAGCTGATTCTCTTAGGTTTGTTGGGGACATAATGTTTCTTTTCCCAAAATTTAGCACTAGCGTTATATTATTTGTTACTCTATTTTCTTTGTTTCTTTGCTTCTTGTAATCTTGAGTTCTTTCTTTAAATTAAAAAAAAACATATAACCTGACCTAAAGGGGGGGGGGGGGGGGTGCAGCCCCCACATCCCCCCCTGGATCCGCCTATGCTTGTACGTGATATAGCCAGGTGATATAAACTACTAATTCAAAAATATATTACAAAAAGGCATCATAAAACATCATCATCAACATTATAAATAAAATTATACCCAAAGACCAGACATCTGTATGAACCTTGACCGATCTTCTTCCCAATTAAGTATTCCCTTTTTTCCAGAGCATTTACTTCAGAATTTCGAGGATTCAAAAGGGTCGCCATGTGTTAATTAAGCAGGTTTTTTCTTTACGTTTGATTTTCCAAAAATATCCATTCAGGCTTTATTAGTTTGACATTTTTTAATTTAATATATATGCATATATATTATAAAATATATTCCATTTAATATATTGAAACGAAATGTCAGAAATATTACAAATTTTATTTTAAAAATTCTAAATGGTAACACAAAAGTACGCACTTATAATGTTGATGTAAATTACATAATTTTTAATAATTAGGAAAAACATTCATGCGATCTCATTCTCTCCTTATTTTATAATATCTAATTAATAAAGAACAACAAAATGAATTAATATTAATCACTATGAAAAGTTTTTTTTTAATACCTTTCATCTGTATATGAAAGACACTTCAAGGTCAATGCTTCCCAACTTTATCTCCTTCAAATCAACTAGTCCTTTCCAATTTTATATCTCCTTATCCACACTTCCGCATATTATTATAGCATCTCTCCAATATACAAAATTCGGCTACAGATCCATAGAATTCAATTTATCAATTAATCAATCTTCTTCATGAACAAAACTCTTAGCAGATTTCCTATTTTAAAATTTTTAACATTCTCAAATAGTATATTACATAACGAGTGCGGAAAGTGACACTTTTCACACGAGTGGGAAATATTGTCCCACGAGGCGTAAGCCACGAGTGTGAAAAATCACTTTCGCACAAGTTATGTACACTATTTTTCCTACGACCACGCTATAATTTTACCAAATATTGTGAAATGTGAAGGTTTTATTTATGACAGGTACTATGTCTGTTTGTATTTAGTTTATATTATAAATAATGCTGTTTTATTTACAATCACTTTTGTAGTAGAATAAATACAAATATTGATAATTAACATTTATTTGAAAACAAAACAATAACTATGAACTTGTAGAACAGATTGGAAAGTAATTTACACGTGTGCGGAAAGTACCACTTTCCGTCGGTGTACAGAGTGCGATATCTGTTAGTTTCCTATGTGGTCGTAGGAAAATTATTTTTGACATCCCCTCTCTTTCGTTTGAAGCATCTGTCACTTCCCTCTTTTTTCTCGTTACCTGGTTACCTTTTTTATATACAAGGTGATTAATTCATTGCAATATATTATATGCATAAATAATAAATATGTAGGTATTAATTTGAAAACTGAAAAAGAGGTAATTTATTTAATCACAAAATACTACAAACTTAATTATTTATGGTACAATTAAAATATAAATTGCAATTTTGGTAAACAGTAGGAGTATTGTTTGAAATCTTTGTTAATTCATTGATAACGTTGGGTGTAGGTAAATCATTAATGTTGCTGATGGGTCCAGCTGTAGAGTGAGAAGCTTGAGGAGTGGCTGCAGGATATTCTGTTTTCTGTTTTTTAGCTGTAGGTTCTGAGTTGTCACCTCTAAGAGTGTTTATGATGTTGGAATAATATTCATTATCCATTTGCATATAAGGCTCAATTGAGTTGGCTCAACTGTGCCCAGTCATTTTAATTAATTGTTGTTCACCTACCCCTTCTTTAGCCAGGTTACTAACTGCATAGAGTGGTTTGTTATTTTTATTTCTGTTGTATTTAATCCTGCCTTCTCTGCTGCTTCTTTAGTCCATTTCGAAAGTTAGTTTTTCCCACTTTAGTGTTTTTGTACCATCCACTTGATCGTCCTTTGTTCCATGATGGTACATACGTTAATTACTTGGAATTTCCTAAAATAAACGGAATTCCTATTCATACCTATATCGAAAAAACATGAATACGGATCTGCTATTGTTTATTCTATTAATATTTGGACCTACAAATTTTTTTGATTCTACCATGCATTTTGTGTAACGATAAGAAACATTTACATTTTTCCTTTAAAAAAAAAGTCACGATGTACTTGGGCCAAAACGATATTAAATTTATTAAATTTAACAAACCGAGTTTCAATATTAGGTTTGTTCCAACATAACACAAAACCAGTTTTCGTACGGTCGGGATTCTGCGCAGTCTAGATTTGGTGACACCGATTCTAGTCTGCGCAGAATCCCGACCGTACGAAAACTGGTTTTGTGTTATGTTGGAACAAACCTATTAAGTCTAGCATAGACATACGAATATTTAACTCGGAAAATGATGATTAAAACCAAAATTATTACACATATTTTTAGCACATTTTGACAAGTGTCCATTTTAACAGTGTTACTCAACGTTCCATTAAATATTTATCTAAATCCATGATTTCTGAAATTGAATTGGCAACGTTGTATTTTCAACTTTGAATTTATGAGATGGCTGTCATTTAACAAGCAAATTATTTATGTCCGTCGAATGAACATTTCCTCCTTTTTTTATACTTTTCAGGTTTATAGCATCCGTGAAAATTTCATGAAAATGCCAGCCGGCCCCAAATTCTTTATCGTTTATCCAGAGATGTGCGTGTCAGTAGTTGTCAAAATTTGTAGCTTATTATGAAATCATCTATTCCATTGTAAAAAGCGGCAAATTTAAAATTGAATTCTTTCAGATTGAAACGCCAGAAATTAAATAAAGTCAAACCTTGACGTTAATATTTACAAAAATAGGTTATTTTCATATGACGATTTTCCATCATCACTCCACCAACGTTCTCGCCGGCCACTATTAGACCACCATTATATGTACCGCGACTACGTTACTGAACGTTGCTCCGGAACACCCCTCGCACAAAAATATGATATGATTTCCATCGATGATTGACAATTAACTACTTTTGACAATGCCAAAAACTGACAAATTAAACTAATATTTGTCAGTTTCTCTTCTAATGGAAATAAAACCACTTATTTTAAAGAAAAAGGGGGCTTTAATTGACGTTTTGACTCAAAATGACATAACAAAATATATAATAAAAAATTTACCATAGAAACAGGTTATATTATTTCTGTGTTGTCTGCCGTTGCTAGGAAATAAACTAAAGCTTAACTTTTCTTGTAAATATCTCGGAAGATCGAATTTTCACAGACATGAGACCTGTATTTTTTGCCTGATTAGACAGGAATTAGTCTACACTGAAAGTTTCATTGAATTCTGACGAGTGGATTTTGAGATCCTTCGAACACACATACATCACCAACATAACCTTAAACTAGATGGCTAATATCCATATTCCCACCACACAAGAAACTCAACCAATTGAACATTCCGAAAACGTCTCTGCGCAATGCGCAATGGACACCAGTACGTCTAACATCTGTGTTTCGGTTCTCGAGCTTTGCCGATTCGAGGAGACGAGACATATTGTTTTTTGTTCATAGGCGTCCACTGTTCTGTTTGGTGTTTAACCGATATTCGATAGAGAAATAGTGAATTTATTGTAAAAATGAAGTGTTTTGTACTTTGGTGTAAGAACCGTTCGACAAACCATCCCAAAGGTGTTATGTTTCATAGGTAAGTCAATATAAAAAACACAATAAAATTGTTATATACCATGCATCTATTCAACAACTTTGATTCACACACATTTATTATACCAAAAAGTAATTATTTTACGCGAACAAATGTATATTTGCTTCACAATGATATTTTAGAATACCTGAGGACCAACGTAATGAATGGTTGAAAGCAATCGGAAGACCTTTAGAACCGCTTCCGCACTCGTCAACAAAAATATGTTCAGAGCATTTTGCTTCAGAAAGTTATTTCAATGATATAAATTGAGGATACTATATGTCTTGCTCGAACGATACAGCTATTTATACCTACACTATACTATTTTTTAAAAAAACATCCTGTTCTCACAAATAATAATATTTCCAATCAGTAAATGAAAACTCCAACCTAAATCCTAAATTGTTTTCATCATTCCACTTATTTTCGTTCTAGACCCAATCATTTTACCTAAGGTACGCCAATGTCGGAACATAGACTTTAAGGTTATGTCGGTGAATATGACAAACACAATGCGCATGCAATATGGACACCAGCCATCCTCGTAATTGATCAATTTTTATCATATGGCATTAGCCGTCTAGTTTAAGGTTATGTCGGTGACATACATACACACATCCACACATACAAACCTTGTTCGTTTAATAGTATTTGATGAGGAATTTACAAGCTTATTGACTACCTTAAGGATAATCCTATTGCGATATTTAGAAAGTCAACCAAATATCTTGTAACGAACTATATAAAAATAAGCATTGCAGTAATAAAAATATTTGGTTACAGTATTTAAATTAGTTTTTAATACAATAAATAAAATTACCTCTCAAGAGACTCAAGATTTTCTTTAGTGTCATTTGTATCAATAAAATTTACATAAAAAATTACAGAGATGAGTTACTAAGCTATTGATTTATGTAAAAATGTTAATGCGCTTCTTAAAGCATTTCTGACAGCTTTATCACTGCCCTTAGTACACAATCAGTTTGGTTTTTTAATAAAGTCGTTCTTGATTTATACATGTTTTACTCGGAATTACAAATAAATTACAGGTGTTTAGTGACTCGGCTTTACATTTCATTTTTTTATCTTGCGTTTATGTTTTGCAAGGTGAAAAGTATAAGTACGTGGAGCCCGGTGTTTCGGTTTATTAGGTGGAACAAATTAACTACCATCAGTAGCGTTTCCAAATGTTTTTTTGGTAGTCCCTATATTATTATCTCAAGTAAGAGAAGAATCAATTTAATATTATAAAAACCGATGTATCAATAATTCTAAAACTAAATAAAATAAAAAAAAATACATATGCAAACAATAATTACGTTAAAATAAAAGGTTGTAAATATACACTGAAAAAAGTGTTTTGTGAAATTACAGTTAAAATCATGGGTTATTTGTGGCCCTAGATTTTCACTGTAATTGATTATCTTTGTAGATGTGAAACACAAGAAAATTGAAAAATTCATTGTGAAATCATAGTGAACGCTGTGAGCTTAAGCAGACTCCAGAATACTTGTAAAATTAATATTATTTGTATTTGTATGTTGTGAAATTACTCGAAAATTGTGAAATGACAATGTAAAATCACAGTGCAACTAATATTCCAGTCTACAGGTAGTTTCAGGTGGGAAAAGGTCGGAAGTTAATGAAACTTCGGTTTTTCCTTAATTGATTTTTTCCCTTACGTCTTACGGCAAAGGTATTTCTATAGATTGTTGTAGAGCGTTAAATTTCCTACAATTCATACATGTTTGTATGTCAATTATTTATCGAGATATGGCGCTTCGAAGAAAAGGTCATGTTTCAAATTTCGTTAAAAAATGCCAAAAAATGGAGAATTCCACCTTATTTCTTCTATTATATCCAAATTAAAATGAAACGTTGTTGTAATTATAAACAATTGATTCAGAGGGATTACAAAAATTACATAAATAACATCGAAAACGAAATTCTTACTGACTCCAGAAGCTTTTGGAGATACATCAAAACAAAAAAACACAACCACACCACTATACCCCATTCTGTTTTTTTCGAAGATAAGTCAGCTGACAATGGTCAAGATATCTGCGATCTATTTTCTACTTATTTCAAGAGTGTATACACTCTAGATCCACTTGCCAATGACCATCCACAGTTTGCTGAAGACAACATAGTAGATATTCCAGAGCAACAAGTTTCTGATTTTTTTTTTTTTCGTAGCAAAACACTCTGTGGGAATGTTTTCTATAATTACAATCTGATCATGAAGATCAATAAGCAATTTTGTTCCAACCTAACTTAACTAGAATTCTTAAATACTAAGGTCCTATTCACTAGTGTACCTTAGGGTCTGATAATTTTAGTAACACTACCGGTAACGTGTAACACAAATCCGCACAATACTCTGTTTGTAACTAGCACTGTCACTGAACTAGTTCAAAAGGTTTGGTCCTCTTGAGTCTTCTTACTAAATTGGTATTATCGAGGAGCTGGATGACCTCAACGTTCCCATGTTGGAGCAGCCGTTGTTCATGGCTGCTGGCAGATTTAGATATAGTCTTGTCAACAGTTTCTACATCCAGGTCCCTAGAAGATCACTGTTGCGACAGTACCAGGGTGCATCGACGATGTTCCTTAATACTTTATTTTGAAAACGTTGGATAACTTGAATGTTACTTTTACTGGCGCAGCCCCAAAGCTGACTACCATACGTCTAAACGGGTTTCAATATATAAATGCTTTATTTAGTCAATACAAACTAATATATAGTAATACAATAAAAAATAATACAATAAACTTATACGACTTATACAATACAATCACATTAAATTATTAAAGTAGATACCTATACCTCTAAGTTACATTATAACTCCTATATATGTATATATATATTGAAAACGTTACCTGTTTAGCAAATATCGTTTAAGGTTTCTTTTATAATTGTTTAACGATGTTGAATTTTTAATAAACTCTGGTAAATTATTATATTCTTGTAATCCCTTAAAAAAAATTGAGTTCTGTGCCCTAACTTTATTCACTGGTGTGATGTAAAAATGGTTTTTTAATCTTGTGTTATAGTTGTGTACTGAATGTACTAAAGTTAACTTAGTGGTAAGATAATTTGGAGCATGTCCAGATTTAATTTTATATATCAAAATTAAGGCATTAAAAAGAAAAAAGTCTTTTATAGGCAACCAATTTAACGTACTCAACATCCCTACAATAGGAGTATCTCTAGGGCAGGACAAAATTATTCGCATAGCCCGATTTTGAAGTTTTTGAAACCGGTTCCTTTCATTCTGATTTAATAGATATAGTACAGTTGAGCAGTATGTAAAGTGAGGAAGAATCAGAGTATTAAAAAGTATTGACTTAGACCATTTCGACAAAAATCTGGAACATCTAAAGAGGTAATTAAGCTTAAACGAAATTAGTTTTATTATATAATTAGCGTGTTGTTTGAATTTAATCTCCCGATCGATTATAACGCCAAGATATTTTACCTCGTTAGTTTTAGAAATCCGGGAATTTCCAATTTTTATTTCAAAATTGCCTTCATGAAATAGTCTAAGATGCTGGTCATTGCATATTAGCATGTATTTGGTTTTATTAAAATTGACTTTTAACAAATTGGAACAACACCACCAGTAGATACGCTCCAAACTCTTATTAACAACGTTCACTATGTGCTGTATGTTTGCAGACGAAAAATAAATTAGTAAATCATCAGCAAAAAGATGCTTGAAGCTTGTAGAGGAGCAGTTTGTTATGTGTGGACAAGTTGGAGTTTCTTCCTAATAACCAATACATCTTTTTATATTTTATACCAAGCACTTCACGTTTCTTTTTAATGTGGACTTTCTAGCGAAGTCTAGCGTCGAGTGTCATTCCAAGATATTTTGCTGTATTAGCATAGGGAATCTGAGCGTTATTTATTCTTATGGGAATGTGTTGGTTTCGTTTATTAGTAAAGTTAACATGAACAGATTTATTTTCATTTAACTTAATACGCCATTTTTTAGTCCAGGTGTTAATCTGGTCTACAGATGTTTGTAATTTTCGGTTGGCTTCTTCATGGTCTTTTCCAACAGCCAGAATGGCAGTATCATCAGCAAATGTTGCAATAGTATCGTGCTCAAGGTTAGGAATATCACTGGTATACAGTAAGTAGAATACTGGACCTAGTACACTACCTTGGGGTACTCCTGCCTTAATTTCTCTTAGATCAGAATATACATCAACAAATTTAACTTGTGGTTAAGGCCCTCATGCCAGACTTTATCAAAAGCCTGGGCCACGTCTAGGAAGACGGTGGAGCAGACTTTCTTTTCCTCTAAAGACTTTTCAATTATGTCTGTGATTCTATGCACCTGGTCGATCGTTGAGTGTTTTTCTCTAAAACCAAATTGATGGGAGGGAATCAGGCCCTTTTCTTCTATTTTAGGTTTTAATCTCTTAAGAAGCAATTTTTCGTAGAATTTCGAAATAACAGGCAACAAAGAGATTGGTCGGTATGACGTTACTTCTTGGGGAGGTTTACCTGGCTTAGGTATCATTATAACCTCTGCTACTTTCCATAGCTGAGGTACGTATCTCATCCTAAATGATATATTGATAAGGTTGGTCAGTTTGACAACAGCTTTACGTGGGAGTTGTTTCAAGATTTCCCCGGTAATCAGATCAAATCAATTTTTTAGGATTTATATTTGTTTCGATTTCCACATAAACTTCTTTTGGAGAAGTAGGTCTAATCACTGAATCTTCCTGTTCCTGTTCAAGTTTCTGATGTGATCGATAATTTAAACATTCACAAAAGTCCCGGTTCTGATAATATACCTTGTAAATTCATAAAAAATGTAAGTATAATCTAATAACACCCCTTCTTCACATTTTCAATTTGTCGATTCACACTGGTGTATTCCCAACTAAATGGAAAATTTCCACCATTATGCCGCTTCTTAAAGGGGGCAACAGGAGCAACATCAAGAATTATAGACCCATCAGCAAAATCTGTATCTTTGGAAAAATGTTCGAGAAAATTGTTTATGAAAGAATCCTAAATATCACGAAAAATAAGATTATCCCTCAACAACATGGCTTTTTCACCGGAAGATCTATAGACACAAATTTAATCGAATCAGACAGATCACATCATAGAACAAATGGATGACCAAACGCAAGGCTTTCGATAAAATCAGCCATACATTGCTCATCGAAAGACTTGCTGAAGTCGGCGTAGGTTCGTATCTTCGAAAGTGGTTATGGTCCTATATTACAGAAAGATCTCAGATCATGGAGGTTAATGGTTATAAATCAGACCCCTTTGTGGTAACCTCAGGAGTGCCACAAGGGAGTCATTTGGGACCCTTACTTTTTATTATTTATATCAACCACATTGGTGAAAGCTACAAAAACTCTACCTTTCTATTGTATGCCGACGATCTGAAAATTTATCGTATCATAAAAGATTCCGAAGGCTGTAACAAACTACAAGGTGACCTCGATTCATTTGTTGAAATATGAAAAAAATCGGATGTGGCCATGCACATGACTTTACCATACTTTAAAGGCCCTACGGGCTCATAATCCAATTACTCGTACATATTTAAGGCAGGCCATGCCTGGCAAGAGCGTACAATTGTCTCCATGAAACAAAACAATTCTACTGCGCTTGCGCTATTATGCAACTATGTTATTCCATATTTTATTTTTAACTCGCTTATAATACAAAATTTGAAAAAAGTTTTTAAACAAAATTTATAGTAAATTTAATTTAAAATAAATTTTTTCTCTTAAGAAAGCATTCAGATCAAATTTGTGAAACAACTAGCTCGTAAATCAGATATCCCAATATTAAACAGCAATTACAGTCCAATTCTCAAAAAGTATTCCATGTTGTCCCTCACTGATAGAAGAAGGATGTCAGATCTTCTAATGATTTATAAAATATTCAATAACCGCATTGATTGTTCCGGACTGTCGTCCAAAATATCCTTAAGTATACCTACCAGAGATTTAAGAAGCCATGAAACTTTTAATACGCCTTTCAGAAAAACAAACTCAGGATTAAACTCTCCCATCTGCAGAATGGTCAAAACTTTTAATAGCTCTTGAAATGAAATTGCACTCTTCAGGCTTCCATTTCTAAGATTCAAGAATCACGTGAAATCTTTGTTCTGCTTTCGTTAACTTGCGTTTCACTTGCGTTTACTATAATTTCATCGTTCATATATTGACCATACGAATGGTTCGGATGTTTTCTGTGCAAGATATGAATTTTTTCTTCAACACTTGGAAAGAAGAATGCATTTTTTGATGCAGCGATACAATTTCAAAAAAGTACAAGATCAAAATACGGCACAAAATTTATAGACGAGCTAACGAAGCGAATGCAAAAAACTCAATCCGACTTACTGCACCAAAATTCTGGATTTTGGGCTATTTTTGTGTGAAATTTTCTCGACTATTAAACAAGTTTAAATGTGGGCTTCAATGAAGCTCCAAACATGGCTCTGGCATAGACAACAAATTAAACAGTGCACCCCAAACATCGCCGTCAATTAAACAGCCGCTCTACTTGCTGATTGGACCGCAACAGTAAACGTCATGAAGGTGAAGAAAGCCGCCCAAGCCAGTTGTTTATTTTTGATTCGTATGGGTGCTCTCTATAATATATTTAGTATGGGTGCTTGAGCATCCATAGCACCCATAGTACCCATCGTCGCCTATGGGTCTTCCTAGAGCCTGATCAGGTTACAGACCAAGCTTCAAAATGGATAATAGGCTTTCTCAAAAGTCTAGATCTTTTGGACTAAAACATTGATGTAGGGTATACACAAAGATCTTATAGGTCGCAGTGTGGCAAGGCCTACCGGGCCAATCTGCTTCCCTTGTAATAACCAGTTTCTTACAATAGATCCTCGAATTTCGGAAAAAACAATGGAAGTAAGTTTTACATCTGTCACATTTCTAATACTCTGCTGCATTGCAGTTGAATAAATTACACAAAATATAGTGTCCTTCCTTTCCTATTTTAATTAAACAAAGTGACTACCAAGAAATTAATAATCGACAATATTTAATGCATTTTCTAGAAAGTGAGTTTAAGTGCATACACCATGTCGCTGACTTAAAAAATGCCATCAAACTATCACCACGTACCGTAGATCCTCGCGAGACTCTTGTGAGGTCCTTATCAGTATGCATTTGACGTAAATAGTTAACAATGGTACCATTAGCAATAAATTAACCACCCTCACTAAAGTTATTTGCTGGAACATCACGTTATGTTATGAAAAATCTTTCCTGTAGTATTTTATATTCAACACACTGAGTCTTTTTGTTTATTCTTTGATTCCTCATGAGTTATTCATCATAGCCAATGGTACCTCTACTGTAATTTGTAACGATTATTTATTTATATTAGCTAATTTCTGGAAATGTGTATACTCGACTAATTGTATTTTTTTTCTTGAATGACGTTCTGCAAATGCATTAATTATATGAAGAGTTACTAATTAATGCAGGTCCGCAGATTTCGGACCTTTATGTATACAAAATAGGGATCCGCAAATTGTCTTATTTAGGTCTTATTTATAGGATCATGTGTCTTAATATTTGTCATGTTCTACTGATACTGCGTGTATAATAATAAGTAAATATCTGGTCACCGAGCTTCCCTCTTAATATTAAAATCTACATTTTTAAGCAGCCCAATGAGTATATAATTTAAGTATATTTATAACATGACAAATTATTAATTAATTCGCGAAAATCACGGAGTGGGTGACATCTACTTGAACTACTGATAGAGAGATAAATAAAAAGTTGATTGGCGATTGGCTTGAAAGTAGGAGGGAAAATTAAAAAAGCTGTCAGTGTTAATTTTCAATTGGCTGCAGCTGTTGTTGACGTTTATCAACTGCTTGTCACAGAGGTTAGTTAAATTCATTAAAAGTTGCCTAGTTTCTCGGGATTTCACCCTTTTAGGGCAACATCTACTGACGCTTGATCTTCGCGAATAGTCACGGCGGACAGGCCCCGTTTCCGGGACGGACAACAGCAGCGTGTAGGGCACAGGTCCCGTCAACAGAAGATCGCTCAGCTCACTCTATTTATCACTATATAAGAAAAACTCTATGTTCAATTGATTTTATTATTTATTGATCTGCAGTGAAGGAAAATTATAGGCCTGATATTCTTAATTGGGTAAAAACCTCCACAAAAACCTGTGACCAGACTCTCGAGGTGTGGCAGAACCTTTATCCGATGTGCATAAAGCATTTCCACCCGCCAACAAAAAAGATTAGCTTTAGGTTAGGTTAGATCTTTGTAATAAATAAAGAAAAGTACGATACGTGTGACATTTTAACATTTGTTTCATTCTGACAGGTGTCATATTTTGACATTTGTTCATTTTGACAGTTGTTACATTCTCACACGTATCACATTTTAACAGTTGTCACGTTTTTACAGGTGTCACATTTTGACAAGTGTCCATTTTAACAGTGTTACTCAACGTTCCTATAAATATTTACCTAAACCCATGATTTCTGAAATTGAATTGGCAACGTTGTATTTTCAACTTCGAATTTATGAGATGGCTGTCATTTGACAAGCAAATTATTTATGTCCGTCAAATGAACCTTTCCTTTTTTACATAAAGCGGCAAATTTAAAATTGAATTCTTTCAGATTGAAACGCCAGAAATTAAATAAAGTTAAACCTTTTTACTACTATACTATACAGAAGAAAGGAGTGCAGTATTTAATTTGCAGAACTTAGTACAGGTTCAAGAGGTAGAAATTTTATTTTTACCTCATCGTTCAATGCTTATTTGTAGTTAAAATTTAAATTTGAATACATCTGATCGGCCTAATATAGTTTTGGTCTAGATTTAATCTGTTTCCATGGTTTTTACTGCAATAAACCTGTTCTTTTGACAGATAAGTGACTTTATTTATTCATAGCCGTATCGTATGTATTTTAATTGATTCAGAATTTTATATTAATATATATTTCAAAATGGCTTCATTCTAAAAATATTATCAGTCCTCCTAAATCCTTGAAGGCAGAATTATTAGTAATAGCCAAGGCAACATAAAAACAAATTCAAAAAATATATTATAGATGAGATGGCCCGAGAAAAAGGAATTGAAATTCTCAGATTGCCTCCTTACCACGCAGAGTTAAATCCCATTGAACTGATCTGGTCACAATTATTAAAAGGTTATGTTTCTCAAAACAATAAAACATTTAAATTTCCTGATGTGCGAAATTTGTTTTTGAAGGCAGTTTCAGATGTAAATAGAGAACATTGGGGAAAATGCATTGATCATGTTAAAAATGTGGAAGATTCATTTAGGAAAGTGGATATATCAATGGATAATTTAATAGAACCTATAATAATAAACCTCAGAAAAGACAATTATAGTGATACCAGTAGTTTTAGTGAAAACAATGACTTTTAAAGATAGTTCTTGAACTAACTTTTTTTTAATCTTTGAGTTTAGGTAAGTACTGAAGCGTTACTTTTAATGCCAAGAGATTAAAAAAAGTTTAATCCCAACATATAATCCTCCTTGTTATTTATTGGTTAAATTTAATTCGTTCAATGTTAAAGTGTCAGATGCATAAGGTATATTTTTATTTTTTGTAAATAATATAACTTCAAAATTTAATCTACGAAGTGCGTATATATATTTTATATGCTGTGACCTTATTTATATTATAGAAACTTATTTCGCAAAGTACGCCTATGGAATGTGACGTTATATCCCCACTTTTACTGTACTCGTCTCTCCTTTATAGTATATATTACTATAGAAACAAGTTATTATATCTGCCGTTGCTAGGAAATAAAACTAAAAGCTTAACTTTTCTTGTAAATATCTCGGAAGATCGATTTTCACAGACATGAGACCTACATTTTTTGCCGATTTAGATAGGAATTAGTCTACCCTGAAAATTTCATTGAATTCTGACGAGTGGATTTCGAGATCCTCTGGACACACAAACACACACACACACACACACACACACACACACACACACACACACACACACACACACACACACACACACACACACACACACACACACACACACACACACACACACACACACACACACACACACACACACACACACACACACACACACACACACACACACACACACACACACACACACACACACACACACACACACACACACACACACACACACACACACACACACACACACACACACACACACACACACACACACACACACACACACACACACACACACACACACACACACACACACACACACACACACACACACACACACACACACACACACACACACACACACACACACACACACACACACACACACACACACACACACACACACACACACACACACACACACACACACACACACACACACACACACACACACACACACACACACACACACACACACACACACACACACACACACACACACACACACACACACACACACACACACACACACACACACACACACACACACACACACACACACACACACACACACACACACACACACACACACACACACACACACACACACACACACACACACACACACACACACACACACACACACACACACACACACACACACACACACACACACACACACACACACACACACACACACACACACACACACACACACACACACACACACACACACACACACACACACACACACACACACACACACACACACACACACACACACACACACACACACACACACACACACACACACACACACACACACACACACACACACACACACACACACACACACACACACACACACACACACACACACACACACACACACACACACACACACACACACACACACACACACACACACACACACACACACACACACACACACACACACACACACACACACACACACACACACACACACACACACACACACACACACACACACACACACACACACACACACACACACACACACACACACACACACACACACACACACACACACACACACACACACACACACACACACACACACACACACACACACACACACACACACACACACACACACACACACACACACACACACACACACACACACACACACACACACACACACACACACACACACACACACACACACATACATACAAACCTTGCTCGTTTAATAGTATTTGATATTACGATTTACATCTGCATAAAATTTAATTTAATATTTAGAATAAAAGGGGGAAAATAAGATAAGAAAAAAAAAAGAAGAAAACTACGTTACACTAGTTTTATATTATCAATTTTATATTTTAGTATTCAGTTTTCAAAATGGATTTAGTTTTCAAAATGATTGTTAATAATAGACCTATTAGTGCTGCAAATCAAGTGTTTTAACTGTTTTTTGAAGCCACAAATACTGGTAATAGTTTTGATAGTGTCTGGTATAGTGTTGTATAATTTTGGTGATACTGTTATACGGATAAGAACGCTGTGTACAAGATTTGCTCATAAATGGCGGAGGAAAGTGATATTTCTGACGAGTATTATACTGATGAGATGGAAGTGGAACTTGTTGTTTATGAAGTTGAAATCTAACACAAGAACACAAGTAGTATAGTTGTCTTATGTCCATTATTTTTATTTCAGCATACAGGGTGTCTCGTTGGTAAACGGAAATATTTTAAGGGTAGGTAGAGGTAGAGCAAAGGCGATTCTAAATAACCCATATATAATGGGTCTCTTGGCTTCCATAACCGAGTTAAAGGGTGTTTTATCAATTATGCATAATTATTCATTTGGCCAGAACTTTTGAATCACTTAGTATATCTTTTCCATTTTTGGCATACAGATTACACTTCTTACGAATAATGTACTGAAATATTGAGAGATATGAAAATCCAGGTTCGGCTTTAGGAAAAATTGAAACATATTAAACATGTCGAAACAACACCCTGTATATCACAATTTTAATATTTCCATTTTAGTTTTGAATAGAGGGGAAAAACTGAATTGAAACAAGTTGTTGTTTTTATCCCACCGCCGATTCAAATGTCCACCATTTTGTTTTATGCACTTTCTTGCACGTTTAATGATATCTCTTACTGATTTTCTTATAATAAATGGATTGTTTCTCAGTTCCTCGCAGGCTTCCTCAATTCTTTGAAGCAGTTCTTCGCTAATATTGTTTATTTCTTTAGAATACACCTTGGATTTCAGGTATCTACTGTGCTAAAACAAAATTATACGAGGCGATTGAAAAGTAATCAATTTAATATTTTTTTTTAAGTACGGATCTGCAATATTACTTAAAATAGTGTTGAAACGGACAAATAATAAAAATATGAATAATATAGCACTGTCTAAATGTCTAAAATAAATACAATTTGAATATTAAACGATAAAAAAATAATTTCTCTTTTTTTTCTCTAAAATTTTATTTTCAGTTTAGGAAAGTGCATAAAACAAAATAGTGGACATTTTCAGCAATTTCGTTAATTTTATTAATAAATGTTTATTAGTTACATAGTTACTATGAGCGTTTATTGCCCCGCTTCACTTTATACTGGGCGTTTAATAATAAATACCTAATTAAATTTTTACCCTAAGTACGGGCCTGCAGGTACACCCCTATAGTGTAAAATTATTTTAAGCGGAATAAAAAAGAAATAGTTACGAATTATTTTTTTGTTATATTTATTACAAAAAATTATTGTGCGTTGTGTTGTATTTTCATACATTCAAATTTATTAGTAAGCAAATATAATTTACAAAAAATTTAGTACAGTCCTTTTTTAACCAATTCCTATACGATTTTTTTAGTAGATTTTGAATACGCAATCAGATTATTTATAAATGTTACACTAGATCAGTTATTCTTACAGGAACTTAAAATAAAAAAGAGTCATTCCGGTCCTGATACGAATTTATTCTTCAGTTTTTTTGGGTTATGAGATTATTTTATAAAATTTTACTACGAACTAATTAAAGAGAATAACAATATTTATGTCTTGGTTTCGGAAATATTTATTAATTAATATTCACTCTAGAAATTAACTATCTAGAGTGAAAAAATTGAAAATAATAATTTATTACGGAATAACTGAAATAGTGCCAGAAACTTTTTTAACAAATTCCAGTACGATTTCGAATCTGAGCTCAGATTTTTGAAAATTATTATACACGGTGAGTTATTCTTATAAGAACTTAACATTGTATGTCAGTAACGATTTTGTAATCATATTCGCAGCCCCTGTCGGTTTCATCTCTGGACTACCCCGTATATCACCCAAGATTTATTCAGCTTTAATTTTTCTAAATACAATTATGTTCTTATTGAGATACGCCACTGCTCCGACTTTACCTGTTAACAACAAAGCCACAATAATGGCATTGATACCGAACAACTGAACATCAAAAAGGTGACAAAAGATACAAAAGAACGGCCAATTGTTACTTGACGCATAAAATTGAAAGATCTTCCAGCCAGATCGGTTACCGTGAAAATTGTGTTTGGAAAATAAATATTTTTCTTTAATTAGCTTTTGAACCGATGTCATTACTCGGGATCCCTATAGCTATTGATAACATTCTGCAGGATATTCGTAGGATATTGGTGGGAGATTGGCGGGATATTACTTCCTATAACCTCTATAACCCCTAAGTAAGCTGCCCAATATGAGATTTTTATATTAAATTCATCTGGGAAATCTTATCTAATACTTTATTGGTTTAGGGTACGGGTAATATGGAAGAGTTGTTGCTTTAGGACAATGCTTATTGATAATTTTGCTTTTTTTTATGCAGAAAAAGTAGGATGATATCTTAATGTTATTGCGGTTGGTACTAAACAGTTATTTATAGAAATATTTTATCAAATAATCTGTTCAAATTCGTTACGTAATAATAATAATAATAATAATAATAATAATAATAATAATAATAATAATAATAATAATAATAATAATAATAATAATAATAATAATAATAATAATAATAATAATAATAATAATAATAATAATAATAATAATAATAATAATAATAATAATAATAATAATAATAATAATAATAATAATAATAATAATAATAATAATAATAATAATAATAATAATAATAATAATAATAATAATGAGTAAACCAGTAAGGAATTTTAATTTATTAGATTCGACATCCTAAAACCGGTTTCTGCCTTTCGGCTTCATCAGTTAGGCTTTTCGAATCCAATAAATAAAATTCCAAACTCGTACAAGTCAATAGATAACATTTTTAGATGTGCTACCATCTATGGTAAGAAGAGAGTATTGACATTAAATTTTGACTGAATCTAGTGAAGATGTCATTCTCTTCTTTTTTATCCCTTTCAGAGATTAATTCAAAGTGAGTAAACCAGTAAGGAATTTTAATTTATTATATTCGACATCCATAGATGGTAGCACATCTAAAAATGTTATCTATTGACTTGTACGAGTTTGGAATTTTATTTATTGGATTCGAAAAGCCTAACTGATGAAGCCGAAAGGCAGAAACCGGTTTTAGGATGTCGAATCTAATAAATTAAAATTCCTTACTGGTTTACTCACTTTGAATTAATCTCTGAAAGGGATAAAAAAGAAGAGAGTGACATCTTGACTAGATTCAGTCAAAATTTAATGTCAATACTCTCTTCTTACCATAGATGGTAGCACATCTAAAAATAATAATAATATATTTATTGTTTCTAATGTAGGTAAATTACATATAACAAGAGGTCTCAAAAAGTTAATTAGTAATATAATAGTACTTATTACACTGATACACATCTTCCTAAGTTCTAACACAAAAATAGAGCCAGAAGTAAAGATAAAAATGCAGCAAATAAAAAATTACAGATTTTATTCCCCTAGTAAAAAAGAGCGAGTTTTTAAAATGTTTATAATAAAAAAGGCAAAATCTCGGATTCGATTGGACCCTTCCGAACCTTGTAGAACATCAATTAGCCTGTTTGGGTAGTACATGCATTCTTTTAAGTAGGGAGTACGAAAAAAATCATAATTCTTTAAAATGTAATCGGATACCTATTTGAAAAAAGAAAAAAAAGGAAAAAAGATGTGTTATTGCCGAAGCTTACTTGATAGTTTAATGAGTTTTGTATCCGGAATTAATCCGAAAAATTAAATCTGTATTTTTTTTTTGTAGAACGCTCTTGTGCACTAAAAATATATATAATAGTATAACACATCTTTTGTCTTTTTTTTTAATAGGCGGTATCCGATTACATTTAAAAAAATCTGATATACAGGATGCTATCTTAGAGATTACCAACTTTTACAAATTTTTCTTAATGATATGAATTTTAACTTTAGTTCTTGTATTGTACGATTGGGCTATTTAAACAATCTACCTGTACCAAATATGAAAGAAATCTACAGGGCGTTTCCAAAGTTATGGCTTATGAAAATGACAATAAGTATTGCATTAATTGAATTTTAACTTTAAAAGTTTAGAACAAGATGTGCATTTGTAAAAATATGTCAGAATATCTCAGTTTTTTCCATTCGTTTCGAATGTCTGATCCAATTTTAAAAATATTTGATATACAGCGTGTTGCGTTGTGGATTTTCAAATTTTACAAATTTTTCTTAATCCGTATCTGGATTTTAACTGTAGTATAGTTCTTACATTATACGATTGGGCTTCTAAAAAATGATACCTGTACCAAATATCTACCAGGTATTTCGAAAGTTACTGCTTGTGAAAATGAAAAAAATGCATTTAATGTAATTTGATGTTAAAACTCCAGTAGTAGAATGGGATGTGCACTTAAAAAAAATTCACTTTAACTCGTTTTTTCCGTTCTTTTCAAATATCCATCCCAATTTTAAAAAATCTGATATACATGGTGTTGTTTTGGTGATTTTCAAATTTTGCAAATTCTTCTTAATCCGGATCTAGATTATAATTGTAGTTCTTACACTATAGGATTGGGCTATTAACACACTATACCTGTACCAAGTATGAGAGAAATCTACAGGGTGGTTCTAAAGTTACAGCTTATCTATTATAATGTATGTATACGTATGTGTGTTTTGTATGATTATTTTTGATATGTGTTTTAATGATATATTTTAGATTGTAACTGACAAGTCAGATAAGTTTTTTATAAATTGTAATTTAAATTGTAATTTTAAAAAAATTTATGGACGAATAAACTATCTATCTATATATCTATCTATCTATCAAAATATTGGTCGAAATGGGTGAAACACCCCGTATCTCGGTTATTAAAGGCGTTAGACCCATTAACCAAGGTTATTTGGAATCATCTAAATACCCTCTATTTACAGTTAACGTATGTCGGTTTAACTATGAAACACCCTGTATAAGTATTTATTTATTAATAATGGTGAAAAAGTAAATATATGTTTCAACAATGGTTGATGTGGCAACAGAAAACAAGTAAGTGAAATGATTATATATAATTTTTCGTGATGGCTTGATAATCATATAATTTAAATTTGTTTATAGACCAAAAAATATGTTGTTATAATATCCATTAATATTGATGACCTTGGTCTATCAAGTCTATCAAGGTATTGTTATAAAATTGTAAGTAAATGCAAAAGTTATCTTAAAATTAAATGAAATATGGTAAGTTTTATCATCAATAACATTTTTAAGTTTAAAATAAATGTCTTATAAGGCCTGATCTTTATTTCTTTGATTATAGAAATATTTATCAATTTATTATATCGATCGATTTGTTTATTATTTGAACTCAAAATAAATGTTGGATACCTTTATTACTAATTCCGTTTGTAGGTTATCACACGATTCTGCTTCAATTCGGTGTTATCATTCCATAAAATAATTCAAATTCTGGCAGTTGAAGAAAAACAAACAATTTGACAAACGTCACAGCTGTCTACATGAAAAATCCACTTGTCAGGAAAAACAGGGATCTGCTTTATCGGCAACACAAGGAATGGATGTTACTCTGACAACAGGCAATAATGGACAGTCCTGGATTTTATACAAATTTGGTTTTTATAAACCGTCATCTCACGGCTTGCTGAGATGTGAAATTCTTTGATTTTTGTGTCAAAATACATGTACATGGTTAAATTTTTATATTTTGGAAATGTTTTTCACTATTAATTTCACTCTTTTTCACTATTAACCTTTTTTAAAAACACTATAATAACCTAACCTAATTTTCTAAATACTTACAACTTTGTTTCCAAATTTAATTTTTACATTTCTCATAATTATTGACTTCTTTATTAATGTTATTTTTACCTTTTTTTTATAGAATTAAGTCATTTTTAATTTTGAAAATTTGTATAACTATTCCTCTAACCATAATTAGATGATTACTTTCATCCACAAGTTTCACAAATAGATAAAATTTTATGGGTAGAGGTATAATTGGTACTGCCATTTATAATCACTACTAGTGATTTTAAATCTAATTACTAAAGTCCAAATTATATTAGTAATTGACCTTTTTTTTTATAGAGCCTCTTTATTTTAGAGTAAAAGTAAAATTTTTTTTATAATAAATTAAATTGTAAAATTAGTTATTTTACAACAAATGGCGCCCAACCTGGGGCTTTAAAATAAAGAGGCTCTATATAAATTATTTTAATTTAAAAGGAAAGTTTCTTTATAATAAATTAAATTGTAAAATTAGTTATTTTACAACAATAAAAATGCAATATAAAATTACGTTTGTACGCCTCTGATCTGCAAAGGCGGTGCTACCAGCGTACCATTTTTAACTCAACAATTTTCGCCTAATCTCGAATCAGTGGAACAAAACAGGCGGTAATATTTTACGGTTTGTAAACTTTTCAATTGGATCTAGAGTGCCATTCCATTTGTATACGGAGTCACCTATTGTTCGGTTCACAAGGTGATTTGAAATTTATTTATTGGATAGAGGCCATTTTAATGCCTTTTTGCACGTACCAAAAGTTATTCAGCTTTAACAAAAACGAATATGAGTTTTAAACGACTTTGAAGAATAAATAATTCTGAATAATAGTGTGAATAGGATATAATAGAATGACAATGGGTGAAATGTTATTTGACAAATAGAAGTTTGAGATTTGTGGAATGTGTTTTATTGGTTTCTTTGTTATTGGTAGGTAACAATAAAAAGTCTATTAATTTATTGAGAGTAAAAAGAAGTTTCAACATCTATTATCAGTCAAACGCTACTAAAATTTTGTTAGATAGACGATAATCGAATTAGTCTTTTTATGATATCGATGAATAAGACACAACAACTATAAAATAAGGTCTTCTGAAAAAACTAACAAATAAGCGAGAAATGTTGTCAATAAACTAAAAATAATTGTAAATTGTTATAGTCTGAATCTGAATAAAAGAGGAGTGCAGTAAAAGTGGGGATATAACGTCACATTCCATAGGCGTACTTTGCAAAATTTCTATAATATAAATAAGGTCACTTCATATAAAATGGTATAAACGCAATTCGTACATTAAATTTTGAATGAAAAAAGTTATTTACTGCATGCTTATAAATATAAATAACAAGGAAGATTATGTTGTTAATGGGATTAAACTTTTTTTATTTTCTTGGCAGTTTGGGCAGTACCTAAAATCAAAGATTAAAAAGTGAAAAGTTCAAAAACTATCTTTAAAAGTCACTGTCTTGACTATAACTTCTGGTATCATTATCATTGTCTTTTCTGAAGTTTATTATTATACGGTCTATTAAGTTTTTCATTGCTATATTCACTTTCCAAAATGAATTTTCCACCTTTTTAACATGAACATCTTCTCCAATGTTCTCATTTACATATGAAACTGTTTTCCAAAACAAATCTCACACATCAGGTAATTTAAATCAAATACTATTAAACGAGCAAGGTTTGTATGTATGTATGTATGTATGCGTGTCCAGAGGATCTCGAAATCCACTCGTCAGAATTCAATGGAACTTTCAGGGTAGACTAATTCCTATCTAAATCGGCAATGTAGGTCTCATGTCTGTGAAAATTCGATCTTCCGAGATATTTACAAGAAAAGTTAAGCTTTTAGATTTATTTCCTAGCAATGGCAGATACAATAACTTGTTTCTATAGTAATATATACTATAAACGAGAGAGGAGTATAGTAAAAGTGGGGATATAACGTCACATTCCATAGGCGTACTTTGCAAAATAAGTTTCTATAAAAAAGTTAGTTCAAGAACTATCTTTAAAAGTCACTGTCTTCACTAAAACTACTGGTATCACTATAATTGTCTTTTCTGAGGTTTATTATTATCGGTTCCATTAAATTATCCCTTGATATATCCACTTTCCTAAATGAATTTTACACATTTTTAACATGACCAATGCATTTTCCCCAATGTTCTCTATTTACATCTGAAACTGCCTTCAAAAACAAATTTTGCACATCAGGAAATTTAAATGTTTTATTGTTTTGAGAAACATAACCTTTTAATAATTGTGACCAGATCAGTTCAATGGAATTTACCTCTGCGTGGTTCGGAGGCAATCCGAGAATTTTAATTCCTTTTTCTCTGGCCATCTCATCTATAATATATTTTTTGAATTTGTTTTTATGTTGCCTTGCTATTAATAATAATTCTGCCTTCAAGGATTTAGGAGGACTGATAATATTTTTAGAATGAAGCCATTTTGAAATATATATTAATACAAAATTCTGAATCAATTAAAATACATACGATACGGCTATGAATAAATAAAGTCTGACTTATCCGTCAAAAGAACAGGTTTATCTAGACAAAAACTATATTAGGCCGATCAGATGTAATTAAATTTAAATTTTAACCACAAATAAGCATTGAACGATGAGGTAAAAATAAAATTTCTACCTGTTGAATCTGGACTACGTTCTGCAAATTAAATACTGCACTCCTTTCTTCTGTATAGTATAGTAGTAGAAAGGTTCGACTTTATTTAATTTCTGGCGTTTTAATCTGAAAGAATTCAATTTTAAATTTGCCGATTTATATAAAAAAGGAAAGGTTCATTTGACGGACAGAAATAATTTGCTTGTCAAATGACAGCCATCTCATAAATTCAAAGTTGAAAATACAACGTTGCCAATTCAATTTCAGAAATCATGGGTTTAGGTAAATATTTATAGGAACGTTGAGTAACACTGTTAAAATGGACACTTGTCAAAATGTGACACCTGTAAAAACGTGACAACTGTTAAAATGTGATAAGTGTCAGAATGTAAGAACTGTCAAAATGAACAAATCTCAAAATGAACAAATGTCAAAATATAACACCTGTCAGAATGTAACAAACGTCAAAATGTCACACGTATCGTACTTTTCTTTATTTATTACAAAGATCTAACCTAACCTAAAGCTAATCTTTTTTTTTGGCGGGTGGAAATGCTTTATGCACATCGGGTAAAGGTTCTTCCCTTCCCCGATAGTGTGAGACTACCCCTTACGGCTACTAATTTATTATGCGGGCAGTTTTAATATTTAAGTTTTCATTATCATAGAGAGAGAGAGAAAAAGAATGAATGCTTGTACACGTGTACTATTAACATAGATTTCAATTTTTTATTTTACAAGAAACTTTAAAGAGACATTTAAAATTCTCTATTTTCATAGTACATTTTAAGGTTGATTGTGACTTTGTATTTTCCAAGAGCAAATTGTAATGTAATGTACGAATGAACTATTTTTTTAACTGAAAATTTTTGAAAAAATATGATATCAATATCTGCCACACGTCGAGAGTCTGGTCACAGGTTTTTGTGGAGGTTTTTACCCAAGTATGAATATCAGACCTATAATTTTCCTTCACTGCAGATCAATAAATAATAAAATCAATTGAACATAGAGTTTTTCTTATATAGTGATAAATAGAGTGAGCTCAGCGATCTTCTGTTGACGGGACGTGTGCCCTACACGCTGCTGTTGCCCGTCCCGGAAACGGGGCCTGTCCACCGTGACAATTCGCGAAGATCAAGCGTCAGTAGAGGTTGCCCTAAAAGGGTGAAATGCATTTAACTAACCTCTGTGACAAGCAGTTGATAAACGTCAACAACAGATGCAGCCAACTGAAAATTAACACTGACAGCTTTATTAATTTTCCCGCTTACTTTCAAGCCAATCGCCAATTAACTTTTTATTTATCTTCCTATCAGTAGTTCAAGTAGATGTCGCCCACTCCGTGATTCTCGCGAATTAATTAATAATTTGTCATGTTATAAATATACTTAAATTATATACTCATTGGGCTACTTAAAAATGTAGATTTGAATATTAAGAGCGAAGCTCAGTGACCAGATATTATATTGTTTCGAGAAACATAACCTTTTAATTGTGACCAATCTGAGAATTTTTTTTTGGCTTTAGGTTCGAGTCCATGCAGTCAGAAACAAATTAAGGATATTTTTTGAACTTTTTGAGTTTTCAATACTATTAGTATAGCTCTTTCTATTGTAATTAAACCAGAGCACTTGTATAATATCAGTGTTTCTTGTTGTAGCTAGCGGACAGATTTCATTCAACAGCATTCTATTTTTATTTATTTTTTTTTTATTTTTGTGGGAAAAATTTAAGGTATCAATAACGATGTAAAGTTCCTTTATAAATTTAATTTACTTTCGCATACCAAGAGTAGCAAGCAGTTAAAGACACTTCTATTGTTTAAGGATAATAAATGCATAATGTTATAGGGAGTCGCAGAGGTTATTATCATAAATGTTGATTTTATATAAATGGGCAGGGTAGCACGCATGTCCAAACTTCATCCTAGTTATCGTTGTGATTTGTTTCCTATCGTAATTGTAGTCCTCATACCAGTGTTTTTTCTTTATATTTGGTTCTGGTTTGGTATAGCGAGTTGGATTCGTAAAACAGTACTGGTTCCATCTATAAGACCATTTATTCATTATATTGTTTTTAGTAATGTTAAATCTCTCTTCCTATGTCAAATGTATCTCTAAATGTTCGCCTGATAATATGCTTTGTTTGGCAAGTTGGTCAGCTGCTTCATTAAATGTAATACCTGTATGGGCTTTTACCCAAACCAAAGTTATTTTTTTTGTTTGCTTTGAATTGTGTAACATAGTTTTTATTTTCATAATGTATGGGTTTTAAAGATTTGAGTTTACCTCGGAATAAGATTTTAGACTGGGCAGAACAGAAAGTGAATCTGAGAGTATTATGGCCTTTGAGCTGTCGGTTTGCAAGAAATGTTATTTCATTTATATAAGCCTTGATTTTTGTTTGGTACACACGCAGTGCCATGGTTATTTTTGGATGCATAAACCGGAGTATAGTTTTGATAATTACTCATAATCTGTCTAATGATAGCGTTGTTTATGATGTTATTTTCTGTGTACTTTGGAACAATTACATTGATATCCAGGAGGTATGCATTAAACATTATATCATGTTGTAGGGGTATATATTCTGAGTTATTTCGAAATCCTTCACACAAAGACGGTGTTCTTTTGTGAAGCCAATATTTGCCTGTTAGATCTTGCCCGTTTAATTTTTGCAGTTTTTCTAATAGAGGTGAATTTTTAATTTTTTCGGATAATAATTGTCTTCTTAATTCTACTGGTATCATTATCATTGTCTTTTCTGAGGTTTATTATTATAAGGTCTATTAAGTTTTCCATTGCTATATTCACTTTCCAAAATGAATTTTCCACCTTTTTAACACGAACATTTTCTCCAATGTTATCGATTACATCTGAAACTGTCTTCAAAATATCGCACATCAGGTACCTGTTTCGAGAAACATAACCTTTTAAGTGTGACCAGATCACTTCAATAGGATTTAACTCTGCATGGTAAGGAGGCAATCTGAGAATTTCAATTCTATTTTCTGGTACAATCTCGTCTATAATATATTTTTTGAATTTGTTTTTATGTTGCGTCGCTATTACGAGTAATTCTGCCTTCAAGGATTTAGGAGGACTGCTGGTATTTTTAGAATGAAGCCATTTTTAAATATATACTAATACAAAATTCCGAATCAATTAAAATACATACGATACGGCTATGCATAAACTCAAAAATTGGTTATTTTCGGAAATCCTTATAAAGGTATCAGTGACATTAATTGTTACGAATTTTTTTTGTTACAACTTTAGGTAATTAATATTACTTTATTGTGCTATCAATGCATACAATAAATAGTGGTTTTTCAACTTTGATGATGTTAAATCAATTTTGTCTATTTTTGAGTTATGCCACTATTGCATACAGCCGACGAAATAAAGTCTGATGTATCTGTCAAAAGAGAAGGTTTATTACAATAAAAACCATGGAATGAGGTTAAAATAATATATTACTGCACTCCTTTCTTCTTTAGATTATATGTTATGTAGGTTTTTGGTCTTCCGTCCAGATACAATACTCATCGCCTTTTATTTGGTTTGATAATTTTTTTGCCAATTTCGCTAAAGTTTTTATTAAATTCACCAGAAATGTTAATTTTTTCCACGAATAGTTCATTTCTCTCTCTACATTCTTTATTTTGTCAATGTTAGGTTTCTTTTTATTTCTATGTATTACTAATTTGATTTACAACTTTCCATGAATTTTGCGAGTCATTTTTGTTACAATCAATTTGTTTTCCGTAATATGTAATATTTTGCATGTGTACATAGTTTATGTTGGTTTTTAAACTTGATTATACACTTTTTTTAATTATTATTTCAAAAAAGGTGTTTTTTGAGGTGAAATCTTCAAAAGTGTGCTATTAGTCTATAGATAATTTTTTTAGAAGAACCCCTTTGGTCCTATATAAAATTCTGTAATGAGATATCAGACGCGCTCTCTGATCGAGCTCGACAAAATAAATTTCAGTCACACAGGTTCAACATGTCTTCCATTTTCTTGAATGCAGAGCTGAAGTCTATGTTTGAAAGACTGCAAGACAGCTGGTGTAATACTGCGAATATCATTCGTTATTATAAGTCACATAGTTTCGGAAGAAGTTGGTGGCTCCACGAAAACCATATTTTTTTATGTATCCCCATAAGAAAAAATCCAGTTTAGTTAAGTATGGTGATCTAGCGGGCCACCTGACAGGCCATTATAATGTACATAATTAAAACAAAATATCTTTATATATTATTATCAGTCGTTTGTATATTCCTATCAGTCGTTTGTATATTATTATCAGTCGTCAAAAAAGTCGTTCATTGAGATTATAGTGTAGAAATATGAATACTTGCCATTTTTCTTAAAAAAGAGCTGTTTTAAGAAAAACTGTGTGACTGATTTTTTCTTATTTTGTCGAGCTCGATTAATAAGGTAACAATATAGAAAATTGTATTCCTATCTATTTTCTAAACAGGCATATTGTATACCGCGCCACTGTTGCAGGACCCTGTATAGAAGAAGTACGCCTGCCTCAAAAATTTTGTATACTTTACATTACTAGAAATAAAGTGCATAAAAAATCATTCAAACGTATTTTAACGTTTTCCTACACAAAACTTCTAAAACTAGAACTAATTGTTATCATAAGAAAAACATCTTAAAAGAAATAGTCTTCTCTAACTTTGTGCTATAGTCTATTTTTATGTATGAGAGAGTATTAAAATAATAAAGCGTTCGTAATCCATAGGCGTACCACTTCTTTTAGTAGACAGTTAAAATATTTTGTGAAGTTATACCTCGAGTATTTTCGTATGAAATAACCTTTGTATAAATATAATAAATATATCGCTTATAACTTCTAAGCAGCAGAAGGTAAAAAAGTGCAATTTTTTCTAAAATATTTTATTTTTCCACAAGGTATGTTAAGAATATTGTGTCAAACGGGTTTAAACTTTGACTTTTAAACAACGTTACGTTCATAAATAATAATTTTAATATAAAAACTACTTCTTACCTACAAATCCAAATCAGAATCGAAATCAGAAGATGAACTGTCGCAACCAATATTTACAATGAGTGGCTCGATCATTTCATCAGTAATATTGTCCAACTTCCACATTTTCTCTTCTTCTAACCACCGTCATCCCACGATTTTTTGCAATTTCATCAATTTCATATTTTTTTAATTTCTCTTTATGAAGGGAACAGAAATGATACAGTTCTCTTCTCACAGAACCGGGATGGAACTTAATATTCTTTGAATTTAGCCAATTCTGTAAATCTTTTTTTAACCACTTGGTTGTGGGCATTTTTTCTGTAAGTCTCGAGTGATAACTTGCATTATCCATTACTATTATACAGTTCTGAGGAAGAAGATCTATCATTTGTTCGAACCACTCTTTAAAGACATCAGCATTCATGTCCTCATGGTAGTCACCGGTACGAGTAGATTCAAAAGTCAATAAACCACCTTTAACAAAACCGTTTGAACTACCGATGTGTACTATTATCAGTCTGCGCCCCTTTCCTGATGGTGGATTTAAACCAGTAGATAAATTATTTAAAAAAGCCTGTCTTCGACTTGTAACAGTTTCATCTTGCCAAAATTTATTTGATGTATGTCCCTCGTTGATCCATGTTTCATCTAAATAAAATATATTTCTTCTTTGGTTTCTCATTTCTTTTATAGTCCTTAGGTAATTTCTTCTCCATACTACAATATCGCTTCTTTCTATTAAAATAGACTTTCTGGAATGCTTTTTCCATAGAAAACCTATTTCTTTTAAAAGTTTCCATAGTGTGCTTCGACTCATTTCAGGGTAATCCTTATCATCTCGAACCATGGCAAGAACTTTGTCTACTGTCGGAAATTCTTTTCTAAAGAAGAACGCATGCACTTTCCTTCGAAGTCTTTCTTTCAAATGATTTTCTATTTGAAATTTTGGTTTTCCTGGAGCTTTACGTGCTGTTTGAAACTCGCCACATTTCTCTTCTTTAACAACTCTGTAAATCGTAGATTTCCCAACACCAAGCGTACTACTAACTAATTCCACTGTGTCATCAACACTTTTACATAAATGTTTGTCTGTAAATGATTTAAAACAATTAAATATTAATGTTTTTTCATTAACTGTTAAAGGACCGATTTTTTGTCGTTTAAGCGGTACTTCCAAATTTTCCATGATCACACTAGAATTCACAATAGACTGCACACTGCACCTTGCATGTTGCAACTAAACGACATTTAGTAAGCTGTCAAGAATACACAACTGGACCTCCTTACTAAGGGATTTATCTACTTATAATTCGATTACTGTAAGAAATTCTTGGAATTAAAATAAAACAAAATTGGCAAATAGGTACTTATTGAAAATAATCTTAAGATACGGCTATGTTATCTTTAATACACAGGGCTTTTGGCCTGTCTAAACCTTTTTCTATTGTTCTGTACAGCTTATGGTTATAAAAGACCAATAAAAGACGCAAAACTTGTATTAGCTCAGGTACATTTATGACAATTTTAGGAAATATTTAGATTATTCCGTAAAAATATTTAAAATGACCGTACTAAGTTTTGCATTAGAAATGCTGTTTTATTACTCTCTCATGCATAAAAATAGACCATAGCAAAAGCAAGGATGGAAAATAACTAATCGCTTTCCACTTTTTTTCTTATAATTCCCAGCTATAAAACTCACGGGGTGCAAAACATCAAACCAAGTTCTGCGAAGAAGAATAAGAAGCAAACACACACAGTTGTTGTGTATTTATGTTCGGTAATGATAGCCTGCCTTCGTTCTGATATATTGGACAAGGTAACTTTCTAGTTTATGCCCAACACTGAATATACCATTGTTAGCAAAACACTTTACGGGCCTCTGGCCAAGATCCCATCTCTCGTATTCATTAATAATTACCAGTCAAATTGATATTTATATTTCGCCCGACAACCCAACTCTTATCAGAAAACTTCATCTTAATAACAATTATAAATCTCATAAATGTAAAGTTAAGAATTGCCTTTTGTTTTAATGCTTATATCACAACTACTTACATAATTTTACTTTCCCGCTATATGTCGCCCTTAAATTTTTAAATACACATAATCAATATAAGTTGCTCCAATAAAAAGGATTTTGTAACTCAACGCGAATTTAAGTATAAACATAAGCCAATAAATAAAACATTTGGAAAATGTCAAAGACTTGGTTTTAATAAATACTCGAAAAATAAATATTTTGCTTTGAAAAAATTACAGCTTGTTTAAAAGGCAAAAAAGAATGTTTTATAAAAAAATATTTTTTCGGGAGATAAAAAGTGAAAACGAAAAAACAAACGGTTTTCTCGATAATTTTGGATTATGTTGAAAAATGGTTAATACAAAATTTTTACATTTTTCACACCATTGAGAAGCCCGGCTTGACCGCGGTCGTCCCTAAAGTGGAAAAATCGTGATTTTTCCTCTTGAGAGAACGCCATGCCCAAACACTCCACATACCCCCCGGAATCTTTCAGGTCTTCTTACATTTATCCCGCTGAAGGCCGTTATAGGGATATTTGCTAACGTTCTATATTTTAGGGGTAGCGTGATGCGCTTTTCTCCCTTTATCTCTGTGTCTGGTCTTGGTGTGCCTGTCAGTTAGTCTGGTCTATCGTGGCGGTTGGTTTTTTGTGTTTTCCTCCCTGAGTCCCTCCCTTCGTATTGTCCCCTCTCCCCCTTATCCCCCCTTGCCCCTTGTGTGTTCCCGTTTCTCCCCCCTTATCCTTTCCCTCCCCCCTCCTTGCCACCCCTTTTTTTTTGGTAGCCAATGACGGTTTTTTTAGCCGCCGCTCCTCCTCTTCTTTGATGTTGCTCCTGCAACGGCCTCCGTTGGCTAGGGTAGTCCGGAGTTGTACGTCGATTCGTATCTTCGGGACTTCCTCGTCATTTGAATGTGGTTTCCTCAAATCCTCAGATTTTGTTCAAAAATTAGATCAACTTACAGTGACTTTGGCAATCAATCGTAGTTAGTGTTGAGGAGTTGCATCCTCGGTTTCTGTGCTTTCCTTGGTCATCTGCTAGGTAGTCTGTCAGTTCTCTCAGCTGTTGGTTGGAGTGGTTCTTCAAGTTTTCAAATATCTTCTTTGCTCGGTCATTCATGATGTCCAGGACCCTCTTGGATTCTAGAGCTCTGAATAACCATCTGTTGGCAAAGTACCAGGGTGCGTTGACAGCTTTCCTCAAGCAGATATTATGTTGGGCTTGAATCTTCTTCCTAGTGGAATCACAGACTTGTCCCCACGCAACCGACGCGTAGGTGAGTGCTGGTAGAATAACTGCATTAATTAATCTAATTTTTGTTCTAACCTCTAGTTTACTGCGCCGACCGATTAGTCCTTGCATCTTCGCTCTTGCCCATTTGGCATTGTACATCGCAGACTGTGCGTCTTCATTGAACGTTAGTCCTTGGTCTAGTTTAACCCCTAGATATTTCGCTGTTGAGCTCCATACTATGTTTTGTCCGTACATTTGTAGTTGTCTGTCTGGTGCGTGTCTTCTCTTCTTGAACAACACAACCTGGTTTTTCTCCGAGTTGATCGCGATCTTCCACTTCACACACCATTCCTCCAGATTGCTCAATGCCTCTTGGAGATAACGAGTTATTATCCTGGGCTGTGTGCTTCTAGCTGCGATGGCAGTGTCGTCTGCGTAAAGGCTTAACACTGCGTTTCTAGATTTCGGTATATCTGCTGTGTATATAGTATACAGTAGAGGTGATAATACCGCTCCCTGTGGTACCCCTGCTTCCAGTTCTCCGTATGTAGAGAGGACGTGTCCCATCTTAATACGGAAACTCCTTCCACCAAGGTACGATATCAGCAATCTTATCATTTCTCTGGAATATCCCATATCGCACATCTTATATATTAATCCTTCATGCCAAACTCTGTCGAATGCCTTGCTTACGTCAAGAAATACAACTCCTGTTGATTGATTTTAGTTAAACCCTTGGGTTATAACCTCCACCAGTCTAAGGACTTGTGTTTCGGTTGAGTGCTCAGCTCGGAAACCGAATTGTTCGTTAGGAATGATTTCTAGTCGTTGTGTTTCATCTGTAAGTCTTCTCAAGATTACCCTTTCTGTGATTTTGCTCATGGCTGACAAAAGACTAATCGGTCTGTAGTTTTGAGGAAATTTTATGTCCTTGTTCGGATTCGGTATCATAAGCACGTCTGCTTTTTTCCATCTCTTAGGAAAGTCTTAAAACTGAATTCACTATTGTGGTGAGATAGACAATAGCTTTCCGCGGCAAGTTTTTAATAGCCCTGTTCGAGATTTGGTCGCAGCCCGGTGCCTTCTTCGCTGAGACAAACCTGATTACGTCCCTAACTTCTTCTGGTGAAGTTGGGGTCATAGTCACATTTTCCTCATCGATCTCGTTACCTAACCTTTCTATAGCAAATTCGACCTCCTCAACAAAGTCGTCGTCTTAATCTTGATGTTGGTTCTGCCTGCACTCCTTTTCCATTGTTCCTATCATGACTTCTGCCTTGTCTTCTGGGGTGCTTACTAGTCCGTTGTCTCCATGTAGAGTGGTTGTTTGTCTTAGTTCCTCCCTGAGTATTTTTTGTAGTCTCCATATTCCAGGTTCCTGTGGGTCCAGGTTTTGGACGTAGTTGTCCCATTGTTCGCTCCTGTGGGATTTTAATTCTTCTTTGACTTGTTGATTGCGGTCTGCGTTTCCATGCACTTCAGGTAAGTTCACTTTTGAGTATTAATTTGTGTTATACTTAAATTTTCAGCTTACAGCAAAGAAAGAGCTACGTTGGTAATAACTTCAAAGGCAGAAAACTGACTTGGTTTTTTTTTATAAATTTTGATAAAACTTCTTGAATCCAATTGTACGTCTTATCTCTTTTAATAAAATTTCTTAACCCCCTTGCCATTGTTTCAACAAACTTTCAAATTTCGTACCTGTCGCTAGGTAACCAACAAAACCAATCAAATTATTTTTTTATTTAGTTAAAATTGCAAAGATTTAATGTAGTTTAATTTTATATCAAATTTTATGTTTATTAGCTTATATAATTTTTATTATAAAAGATAAAGTACCTCTCTTTTATGCCCTGGTAGTTAGTTTTATAAAATTTTTAGTGACCTAAGTTGGCACCATTAGTTTTCCTTTTTATAGTTGTCAACAGTTTCTCTTTACACAAATGATGTGAAAATAAAATACATTAAGATCACACAATCTCCCAAATCGACCGACAATTTTTAAATAGTCAGTACGTGCAACCAACAACTACTCCTTGGGCAATATGCCTCAACAGGTATTGAATTACGTGAATGCAGACGCCGTTTTGGAACCCGAATAATCGAGAGTTATACCCAAAACTTTTGATTTTGTTATTTATTTTCACATCATTTGTGTAGTTTATTTACTCCAATAACCTTTTTTGGAATTTTTATTGGTCAGAAAAATTCACCTTTAGTAGTTTATAGTTTCTCTTTGTCAAATTAATTTTTAAATATACAGGATGTCTCGAAATTATAATGGTAATAATAAATGTAGAATGTTTTGTTTAATTTTTTTATTTATTTAAGTTTTACTACCACAATCACAAAATTCTACTCAATCCAAATTAACCCATTCCCAAGGTAAATTGAATGTCCCATGAGACATCAATAAAATTATGGGTCTTTTATTTCTTTACAATATATTAATATACCTTCAGTATATCTACGTAATAACTTTTTTTGGATGAAGACAATAGAAATTTTTTCCAATATTTTAATTATTATGAATTAAAAACCTTGGGCATGAGTTGATCAGTTGGATTACTACCTGGTGTTCGGTCGAGCACGAGTTGGTCAGTAATTTTTAGGAGTAGGTAAAGACGAGCACTAGTTGGAAATCGTCGAGATTTCTCAGCCTGTTAGATAATATACTATTTTTCGCCTACCATGTCTGAAAATGAATCAGATCAACAACCCTAAAAATCAGACCGAAACTAATATTTCCGGGCCTTGGGCCGCAAAAATCAAAGAGAACATGATTTTTACTATCAACGCACCTTTGACTTTGACATTTCACATATATTTTCATTAAACGTCAGTGTAGAATCAAGGGAATTAAACTTTAAAATAAAAATACGTTCTGATTCTGAATAATTGTGATTATGTGAATTAGTGAAAATGAATAGTAATTCAGGCAGTGATGAAGAATTTACGAATACTCCACCAGGCTTGCAAGAAGAAGGTAGGTAGTAATGTTTCTCTAAATTTGTTACTTAACAAAACAAAGCGCAATGGTACGAAAAGACCTATGAATTGTTTAACAACTGGAAATAATATATAATAAATAAATTGGTACATTTTTATTACTTAAGTTGCTCATTAAATTCTGCCTCTATTTATAAAGATTTTTGTTATATTTTCCTATTTTTTTTGTAGGCGAAAAACAGATGTGTGTCACACATGCAGAAAATGCTTTAGCAACCCTTAGCTATTAGCTGCCCTCGCTTCGCTTCGCTCGCTCATGCAGCTAATAGCCTCGGGCTGCTAAAGCTCATTTTCTGCCCTTGTGACACAATATACTATATCATCACTTGGGCTGCTAAGTCATAACAACACGATTTTGTAGTTTTTCACAATCTAGACACCTTTGACTGACACTTGCTTACTTTGACGTTTCACACAAAGTCTGGAATCAAGAGAACAAAAATGTTTCTCTAAATTTGTTACCTAAAAAGTCAAGACAACGATACGAAAAGTACTATGAATTGTTAAACAACTGGAAATAATAAACAACTGAATAAACTTAAGATTTTCCAAATTTATAGCTGTTTTAAATCTTTGCCTTCAGTATTATTTTTGTTATTGCACAAATTATCTGATCGGGAAAATATTTTAATGATATTTTAGGCAAGTGTTCCACAAGGTCCGGTTATATACCCACTGTACACTTTACATGTAGCACATATTGGATTACGAGCAAATAATACTGGAACGACGAAGCATCAAATGTGAAAAAAGCAAAGTTTTAGCATATTTTGAGCATTTATTAAGATTTAATTTAGCATTTAGCATTTCGACTTTGTTCAACCTTTTTTACTGCTAAGAGACAAGAGATAATTGGTAATGATTGCTTACAGGCTGACGGGTTTCTAAAAATGCTTTAATTAAAACTTTTTAATAACTATGCCATGGAGTCTTATATTTGCATTAATTTAGTTTTCAAATTGAAATAAAATCCAAAAAGATTCACTAAAAATTGCTAACCCCAAACAGAATCCAACAAATTGTATTAAGTTAAACGAAAAGAATTAGACACAAAAAAAAATTAAACAACATAACTTATAACAGTTGTTCAAAGTGGCCTCCATTTTCCTCATATAGCAAGTATTTTTATCACCCAACTAGCAAAATAAATTATCTTATCTTTAAAAAATTGTTTTATATTTTAGTGTGTTAATTACGACGATTGTGTTTTGTAAGAAAATGTTTCTATAATATTGTTGTATAAATGTTCTTACAACTTATATTATAGAATAAAATCTTTTTTAAACTTAAACATTTTATAACAAGTCTATAAAGCTATAGGTATACAATCTTTATAAAAATGTTTTAAAAGAAATGTATAAAGATCATATTACAGTTATAAACCTATTCCTATAACCTTTAATATCTGCGTTATGCAATATTCCTATAAAGATTATATAACAAGTTGTATTAAAGTTTATATGATGAGTATACCTAATAGTATCATTATGTTCGGCAGCATTATACAACAAGTTTAAAAACCTTTTATAATTAATCTGTAACTACATCCGTTGACCCTATTATAAATTGTTTATAGAACAACAATATAGTTTACAAAGATAAAAGTCTCCCAAATTCGGCGTTATAAAATCTGATTATACATAATCTCATTGGGTCAATTTGCAAAAATGGATTCAGCATCCCAATGGAAAAAAATTAAAGTTTTGATTATTGATCTAGGGGTAATGAGTAGATTACTCACTGGTTGGAAGGATGGACATTTTGGAAATTACTTAACAAATTTGTATGCTAAATATTAATCTAAAGTGTTTTTTTCCGCAGTCTGGGCAGGATTGTCAACCCCCTCTTGCCATTTTCTCTTGTTTCTATAATTTTAAACATATTTTCCTAATAACCATTCAACTAGTAACTGTAATACCGTAATATCATTGAAATTTCTAGGTTATATTTCTAACGTATTTTATAGCGTAGCGAATTTCAAAACAACAGAACAAAATGATTGTGATAGTGATAGTGTTGTTATACTTATATCATTGTATATCCTTATACAATACTTATATTATGTTTAAACGACAATTTTGTTCTAATACGGAATGTTTCTTCGCTCTACAGGACATTATCAAACGTTTAAAATACAGGGTTGTAACGTTGGGGCGGTTAGAGGAAGAATTGATTATTTTTTTGTCAATACCTTCTTTCGGTTTACAAATACACACACAATAAGCGGCGTTTCTGGCCGACAGTCGGATTAGACGAGATTTGTAATATTACATAGTACTTATACCCTATATCTTCGAATTCTCAGAATCATATCATATGATTCGATTTTCATATAGATATTTTTCTGTGAACTTTATGTAGTACCATATCGTGTTATAGTAGAACCCACTTGTTTATGAGAATGAAAAAACGTTATAAAAACACAAAGGATACCGCCAATAGAAGGAATGCTGAATCTGGACATTTTTGAGCAGTTTAATGTCGAAAACACTGTCCATATACATAAAAATAAAATAATATTTTGGCTATTAGGACCACTGTGTAAAGATTCAATAACCAACTTAGCTGGATATCGCTATAGGGGAGAATGGCGTATAATTATTTAATATGAATTTACATTTTAATTTTTATAACGCATATTAGATTTGAATAGAGGTTGATATCTTCATTTTTTGATCTCTTGAGAGATTAAAAAACGTTACTAATTAAAATTTTGTCTCAAATTTTAATTCTAAAATTAAAAACACAGCGATTAAAGTCATAAATATTATAAATTAATTAAGCTTACCTACCCTATCTCAATCCTCACCATCGGATTCACTGTCATCAACATTGATAATAAATTGGGTCGGACTCGTTACATAAGAATTTTCTTCTTTGATGACATGTTTGATTTTTTTCTGCCAATCATCAGCTGAAATTTTGTTAATTTCTTCTTTTACCAAATTTGCAACCAACCCGTCAAATTTGGGAAACATGTTATGACGCCTTATTCTTTTTTTAAGTTGTCCCCAAATTAATTATATGGGGTTAAATACACAAAAATAGGGCGGAAGGCGCAATACCGGGTGGCCCCTTTTTGATGCCATTTCATCGATAAAGAATTTTTTTTCAAATGATTGTGTGCCTAATACTTGAAGCAATTGTTTTTTTGTATAATTTTCTTCGAAATAAAGTTCATGATTTCTTAAAAATTCCTGAATCTCAGACTTATTTGAGTTGGTATTGGGAACTTTTTCTATTAAGCGGGAATGATATGAAGCATTATCCATCACTATGATGCTATTCTCTTCAATATTGTTTAACAGCTGATTTTCAAACCAATCTTCAAAACTTTCTCCAGACATATTTTTGTGGTAATCTAAATTACAATCTTCCAAATTTTTTCCAGAGAGTTTGAGGCAATTTTGTACCCACCCTGATTCCGATCCACAGTGAAGAATTGTAAGTCGAGTTCCCTTGTTACAAGGAACATTTACTGAACATCTTCTTGTTCCGTCAGACCATCCTTTCTTTGGCGTATCGTGGGTATCGAACCACGTTTCATCTAAATAGTATATTTTTCTGTTACTATTTCGAGATGCCTTAATTTTTTCCAAATAGTGTATCCTCCATTTTATGATCCTCTGGCTTTCCATTATTACAGTCCTCTTGTTGATAGTTAGGTATTTAAATCCAATTTTCGATATCCAACGCTGTGTTTTGCTTTTAGAAAATCTTAAATCTGGCCTTTTACTTTTTAGTAAAGAAAATATACTATCCACTGTTGGGAACTCATTTCTTTGGTAAGATTCATAAATAATACTACCAATTAATTTTGATATTGAAGGATCTAAAGTTTTAACACATCCTTTATCACACCTCTCTTTACGATTTTTTGGACCATTCTTTATAATTCTATAAAGAGTGCTAATGGGAACATTTGTTAAAAAAGATGTTTTTTCATTGGCACTCCTTTCACCTTCGGAAGATACAATATTCTTATAAACATTTATACATATGGTTTGGGCATCTTTACAAAGATATTGTTTTTTCGAGGTGGATATTTCTTGATACTCTGAAGTTCTTTCACCAAAAATGTTCTCTTCCTCATCGGAGCTACAGGAATCTTTGGGACTACAACCTGATAGCACATACTATTCACTAAATCAAAAATCAAGTGCGAACACAAGCACAGTGTATCACTGTATGAATATTTTCCTAGCCCCCACTACTGAAGACAATATTTGTCTAACTTCTACTTCCTACTTTAATTGCAGAACAAAATGATCCCGCTTTATACAAGTCGCTAATACCGACAAATCCACTTGTCGGCACATCTACATGCCGCTAATACCGACAAAGCCACTTGTCGGCACATCTACATGCCGCTAATACCGACAAAGCCACTTCTCGGCACATCTACAAGCCGCCAATGCAACCTATCTGCACATCTGAGAATTTTGTTTCTGCAATTGAAAATGTAAAAACTATAACCACACTTCCATTGTCGCCTCTTATGAGTGTAACCTCACACCCCACAGTTTAGTTAAATTAATTTAAGACAAAATTTTAATTAGTAACGTTTGTTAATCTCACAAGAGATCAAAAAATGAAGATATCAACCTCTATTCAAATCTAATATGCGTTATAGAAATTAAAATGTAAATTCATATTAAATAATTATACGCCATTCTCCCCTATAACGATATCCAGCTAAGTTGGTTATTGAATCTTTGCATGGTGGTGCTAATAGCCAAAATATTTTTAGATGTGCTACCATCTATGGTAAGAAGAGAGTATTGACATTAAATTTTGACTGAATCTAGTCAAGATGTAACTATCTTCTTTTTTATCCCTTTCAGAGATTAATACAAAGTGAGTAAACCAGTAAGGAATTTTAATTTATTAGATTCGACATCCTAAGACCGGTTTCTGCCTTTCGGCTTCATCAGTTAGGCTTTTCGAATCCAATAAATAAAATTCCAAACTCGTACAAGTCAATAGCTATATCCGCTATAAGATAACATTTTTAGATGTGCTACCATCTATGGTAAGAAGAGAGTATTGACATTAAATTTTGACTGAATCTAGTCAAGATGTCACTCTCTTCTTTTTTATCCCTTTTTTACTCACTTTGTATTAATCTCTGAAAGGGATAAAAAAGAAGAGAGTGACATCTTGACTAGATTCAGTCAAAATTTAATGTCAATACTCTCTTCTTACCATAGATGGTAGCACATCTAAAAATGTTATCTTATAGCGGATATAGCTATTAACTTGTACGAGTTTGGAATTTTATTTATTGGATTCGAAAAGCCTAACTGATGAAGCCGAAAGTCAGAAACCGGTCTTAGGATGTCGAATCTAATAAATTAAAATTCCTTACTGGTTTACTAGCCAAAATATTATTTTATTTTTATGTATATGGACAGTGTACGGTGTTTTCGACATTAAACTGCTCAAAAATGTTCAGATTCATCAGCATTCCTTCTATTGGCGGCATCCTTTGTGTTTTTATAACGTTTTTTCATTCTCATAAACAAGTGGGTTCTACTATACATCTAAGTTTTCAGGAAACATGGCGTATTGTGTACAAGCAGGTTCTTTATCAGTAATTAAATGCGGTCGTAAAAAAAGTTTAAATTTGGCAACCCTCCAAAATTTGTGAAGATACACTTGTTGAATCATTTAAAATAAAGTTGAATAGCGCGTATTTAAACAACATTACCGGACTTTAATATCATATAGAGTTGCAAATAAAACAAAAAATTATATAGAGAATGGAACAAAATTATTGTATGATAATCAATTGATATTGACTTTAAATTGAAAATGGCCTAAAAATCTAAAATTGATAGGAAATTGATTAATGCTAAATTGTCTTTATTATCTTATTTACAGGTATAGCCGTTTAACAAACGCCGCCATTATGCAAAATTCCCTTAAACTTGAAAATATCACTTAAAAAGTAAGTTTTTCAGAAATGTAGAGACAACCCTTTGATACAATATTATATATAAAACAATACCTTTTTGTTTAATTTAATTATCTAACTATGTCAATAAAAACGATATTTTTTTAATTTTTAATAAACCATCCGTGTAATATAAACTGAGGCCCATCAAATTTTTTAGGTAGAAATACATATATATTTCATCAGAAAACTTCACTGCGCAATGAAATTTTTGGGTTACCTGCGAGTATCGAAGATTTTTTATTATTTCTTTGTACGCTGCAATCTTTAATGAATCTTGAACGCCATTATTTTGTTCTACATTTCATCACTGTATAACATAATGATTGTATTTTTGTCGTATTGCAATACAGGCTGCACAATAATAATACACTTATAAAATATATATATATATTTTTGAAGTTCTATTATTGTGCGAGGTTGCCGTATACAATCACTATACAATGATTGTATAGTAATTCCGAAGTGCATATGTAAATTTGTTGTATAAGGATTGTATACGAAAGTTTTGTAAGTATCACTTAATATAGTTATAGTAATATTACAAGGGTTGTATAACCAGCTAATAGAACATCTATAATAGCAATTTGTTTTATAAAAGTGGGCCCTTTTTGGTTGAATAGACATTGTATAATAGTTTTAAACTGCGTTATACGATTTTCATGTTTCTATAATATCAGTTGTATAGCCGTTCTCACAACCATTATAAAAGTTAAATTGCTAGATAGGCAGGTATATTGACCAGTACAATGTTTATTATATTTATTTATTTTTTACTATTTTTCATATTTGATATCATTTCCAAAAGCTACTGACCACTTTTACTTTCCCGGCTCCTCGCAAATGGAAAGTATTGTGAACGCGCTAAAAACGATAACGACAGATATATCCATTTTGTGTGTCTGTGTGTCTGTGTGTCTGTGTGTGTCTGTGTGTCTGTGTGTCTGTCTGTATTCTTCCACGATAGCGTTCGCACGCTTAATGCGATTGAGCTGAAATTTGGTATATGGGTTTCGGGTGCTCTGGGATTGAACCCATTAGTTTTTTTTGTTGAAATCGCCCCACCAGAGGGCGCAGGAGCCCTATGTACATTGCGGAAAAAAATTTAAGACTTAAAGTTTTTATTTGATATTTAGGTGACTCACTGCCTTGTAAATACGTCCTGAAATTTTCATTCCTTAATTTTGAACCTAACCAAAAAAAAATTTTTTTTTAACCTAAAAAATTGCAAGCCCCACAAAAAAAATAAAAGACTTAAAGTTTTTATTTGGTATTTAGGTGCCTTATTGGCTTGTAAATACATCCTGAAATTTTCATTCTTTAATTTTAAAACTAAGCAATGGAACAAAAATTTAAACGTTAAAATCCAAATGACACTTGACATGTCAAAGAAAAAGTAAACAAAATTCGGACCCTAAAAAATTGTTTTACTTTTTTTTGACATGCGAAATGTTTTTCCCTTTATAATATTTCAAATGTCATTTTTATTCTAAAAAAATTCGAAACCAATTTTTTTTGGGACGCCAAATATCATTTGATTTGGACTTTAAAACATTTTAACACCAAATTAATTTTTTTAATTTTTATTTTATAACTTCCGGGAAAGTCTTGTGGCGACACAACAGATTTTTTCCTTTGGCCATCTCGATAGAATTTTAGATCTTCCGTTAAATATCATACATTGTCTAATAAGATTAAAAATAATGAGGTATTCATGTCATAGTGAATTAATTTGTTGGAATTTCAAACAAGTTACATGCAATGAAGTCTAAGAGTGTTTTAGAAATCCGATGCAGTGGTGCATCTAAAATTTTAAATAGCATTCTATTTTAGAAGATTAGGGTAATGAGGTAATTAAATTACGTATCTTTAAACTGTTTAGCATATATGCAAGTAATATAACAAATATTTACATAAAACGCATCAATTTACTAAACCCATAATGTTTCAACGTGCCTTGATTTTCAGTTACAAATTGTACGTGCATCAAACTTAAATTTCCTTAAACGTGCTTTCTAGTGTTATATATAAATAAATTATGTCGTATTTTATATTATCTTGGAAATATTCTGAAATTTGCATATTTTATTGGATTAAATTAGATACCCATTCATAGTTTAGAGGCGGCATTAGAGTGATGAAATGTTTGACGAATTTATGGTACTAAAATTTACCTCTAACAAAGAGAAATACCCGGTGAACAAATTAATCAGTAAATGATTATGGTCTATTTTTATGTATGAGAGAGTAATAAAACAGCATTTCTAATGCAAAACTTAGTACGGTCATTTTAAATATTTTTACGGAATAATCTAAATATTTCCTAAAATTGTCATAAATGTACCTGAGCTAATACAAGTTTTGGGTCTTTTATTGGTCTTTTATAACCATAAGCTGTACAGAACAATAGAAAAAGGTTTAGACAGGCCAAAAGCCCTGTGTATTAAAGATAACATAGCCGTATCTTAAGATTATTTTCAATAACTACCTATTTGCCAATTTTGTTTTATTTTAATTCCAAGAATTTCTTACAGTAATCGAATTATAAGTAGATAAATCCCTTACCAACAAATTTCACCGAAAATGCGATTGTAGGTTTTCCATTTAGTAAGGAGGTCCAGTTGTGTATTCTTGACAGCTTACTAAATGTCGTTTAGTTGCAACATGCAAGGTGCAGTGTGCAGTCTATTGTGAATTCTAGTGTAATCATGGAAAATTTGGAAGTACCGCGTAAACGACAAAAAATCGGTCCTTTAACAGTTAATGAAAAAACATTAATATTTAATTGTTTTAAATCATTTACAGACAAACATTTATGTAAAAGTGTTGATGACACAGTGGAATTAGTTAGTAGTACGCTTGGTGTTGGGAAATCTACGATTTACAGAGTTGTTAAAGAAGAGAAATGTGGCGAGTTTCAAACAGCACGTAAAGCTCCAGGAAAACCAAAATTTCAAATAGAAAATCATTTGAAAGAAAGACTTCGAAGGAAAGTGCATGCGTTCTTCTTTAGAAAAGAATTTCCGACAGTAGACAAAGTTCTTGCCACGGTTCGAGATGATAAAGATTACCCTGAAATGAGTCGAAGCACACTATGGAAACTTTTAAAAGAAATAGGTTTTCTATGGAAAATCATTCCAGAAAGTCTATTTTAATAGAAAGAAGCGATATTGTAGTATGGAGAAGAAATTACCTAAGGACTATAAAAGAAATGAGAAACCAAAGAAGAAATATATTTTATTTAGATGAAATATGGATCAACGAGGGACATACACCAAATAAATTTTGGCAAGATGAAACTGTTACAAGTCGAAGACAGGCTTTTTTAAATAATGTATCTACTGGTTTAAATCCACCATCAGGAAAGGGGCGCAGACTGATAATAGTACACATCGGTAGTTCAAACGGTTTTGTTAAAGGTGGTTTATTGACTTTTGAATCTACTCGTACCGGTGACTACCATGAGGACATGAATGCTGATGTCTTTAAAGAGTGGTTCGAACAAATTATAGATCTTCTTCCTCAGAACTGTATAATAGTAATGGATAATGCAAGTTATCACTCGAGACTTACAGAAAAAATGCCCACAACCAAGTGGTTAAAAAAAGATTTACAGAATTGGCTAAATTCAAAGAATATTAAGTTCCATCCCGGTTCTGTGTGTTCCCTTCATAAAGAGAAATTAAAAAAATATGAAATTGATGAAATTGCAAAAAATCGTGGGATGACGGTGGTTAGATCACCACCATATCATTGCGAAGTAAACCCGATTGAACTGATATGGGCACAGATAAAGGGAGAAGTTTCAAGAAAAAATAATTCTTTTAAAATGAGTGATGTTAAACAGTTGTTTTTGGAGGCTGTAAATAATGTGAAGCCTGAAAACTGGGAAAAGGCAGTAAATCATACGATTAAAGAAGAAGAGAAAATGTGGAAGTTGGACAATATTACTGATGAAATGATCGAGCCACTCATTGTAAATATTGGTTGCGACAGTTCATCTTCTGATTTCGATTCTGATTTGGATTTGTAGGTAAGAAGTAGTTTTTATATTAAAATTATTATTTATGAACGTAACGTTGTTTAAAAGTCAAAGTTTAAACCCTTATACCTACATAACCCGTTTGACACAATGTTCTTAATATACCTTGTGGAAAAATAAAATATTTTAGAAAAAATTGCACTTTTTTACCTTCAGCTGTTTAGAAGTTATAAGCAGGTTAATTAGGTGAAAATATAAGTGTACACCCGATATATTTATTATATTTATACAAAGGTTATTTCATACGAAAATACTCGAGGTATAACTTCACAAAATATTTTAACTGTCTACTAAAAGAAGTGGTACGCCTATGGATTACGAACGCTTTATTATTTTAATACTCTCTCATACATAAAAATAGACTATAGTAGATAGCTAAAAAATAGTCCAGTAACTGAAGACCTGAAAATATGCAAAGCTGTAGATAAATCGGTCCAGATTTCCTTTGTGGCTTAATTCTTAGGTCTTCGCGGTTGCTTCCGAGGGCGAAAAATTTCACCTCGATTCCGACTTGGGAGAAAGTCTGAAAAAATGGTTTCCCGCTAATATCTGCCAAAATATACAAATTAGACAATTTTTGTTTAAATAAAAAATGAAGATGGTATCATTATCTACAAAAAAGGTCGCTTCCATTTTTTTCAACACGAATATTTTTTGCAAAAACGGCCTTTGAAAAATCCCAAATGTTTGCACTGAATGGATATGTTGGTTTCTCACTGAATTTCCGCTCGAGGGAGTTGGAAATACATTGATTTTCATTTTTTGGACTTTGGAGACCAATTGTAGATGGCGCCAGCGGCATACCTCTGCTCGCTAAATTATGGGGCCTATGAATGAAAATTTGAGCACCAATCCATTTTTCGACGATTATTGGCGGATTTGACGAGATTTTTTTCTTTAAAGTAGCGCTTGGAGTCTCTCAATTGTATTAGCGAATGTTCTGTGTAATTTGAGTTGCAAATTTATCAGAAAATTGCAAAAATTTATTTTTTCATGTGGCAGTCTCAAATCCCGGCGCCTTGCCTAATAGTGGGTTACTAGTTTTAGAGTGTGATGAATAGTCACCCGAAAAGGTCCTTTATATCTTCTGCGTTTTTTGCAAAATTTTCGAGAACTTCTATCGGAAATATAGGTTGTGTTTTATACTGATAAAACCGGTTTTTCGTAATTGTTTTTTGATTAAACTATGTTTACCTTTTTTGAAATGTCAAATATAAACATTTAACAACTTTTATTTAGCATTATCAATTATTATTATACTAAAATGTATTGCAAATCTATGTTAATATACAAATTTTAAAATTTATTTGTAAACTAACCTGTTTATTCGTTTATTCACCCACACAACATCCGTTTTTGAATACCCAAATACCTAAAAAGCCACAAATCTCTTTAAAACTGACAAAAGTCAAACTCCATATCCGAATTAAGCCAAACGCAAGCACGTATGCCTTGGTGGCCCTGTATTTAAAACTATAACAGCTCAATATTTTTTGATGTTTCAATTTAATTTGATAAAGAAAATAATGAACATTTGTGTGTAAAGTGTCTTTTGCATAAATAATTATATTCTCTGTTAAATTGGAAAATTGGAACTAAGTTGAAAACTATCGTCGACCACTCAACCAAAACACAATTTTAACACACTCTACGTGCGTTTCGCCAACTATGTTGGCATTATCAGGAGTTGATGATATACTAAACAATTAACTATTTCTAACAGCTATTTATACTAAATGACTAACACCAAATTAAACTCTCAATTTCCATCCATAAAGTTTACCTATGAAATAGAAAACAATGGACAACTACCATTTTTAGACACTTTGGTTATCAGGAAATAGAATAAGTTAGAATTTGACATTTTTAGGAAAGATACCGCCACAAGCAGGTATATCCCATCAGATTCTTTTCATTCTAATCAACACAAGATGGCTAGCTTACATTTCCTAGTACATCGTTTATTTAACTTCCCACTAAGTAAAGAAAGATTTAATAAGTAAAAGAATTTGATTAAGGCTATGACGAAGACTTAGTTGACAGTGGCGTAGCCAGGAATTTTTTTCGGAAGGGGTCCACCATTTCTCGTAGATATATATACTTACTTACTATAAATACTATAAAATATTTTTTTCAGCAGAGATGGGGTTAAACCGTCAAACGTTCAGGATTAGTTTTTCAGGAAAACATAAAATTTTTTATTCTCATAATCATGTGTCCTAATTTGCTTCGTTTTTAGAACAAAAGAGTTTTTTATTAATTGCTCAAAAACAAGTTGGCTAATTTTGATAAAACTTGGCATGCTTATTTGCGGTACCAAGGGGCTTCTTTTAATATCATTAGAATTAAATTATTCATTCCAGTGATGTCCCACAAGGTAATCTAATTGATATTAGGACAAATCATTGTACGCCACTGTTTTTTGTATGTTCGTTACTTTTCCTGGATTAAACAATTGAAAACACATGAAAATACATTGGTAACCACCACTACAAGTTCTTTAAAAATGGTTATATAATAGTTATATAACTTCATTATATTACTAGAGTTTACAGTTGTGTAATAAAACCTTAATAAAACTACATTACTAAAGGTGAGAATATAAAACTTCTTATATAATCCCGTTAACATTATATTTCCTTTATATAACTAGGCGTTACTATAAGTTGCGAAAATTGTTTATTGGGAAGAAACGATCGTTACCAACATGATCACCAAAAGTTTTATAACGTAATCTCGCAAACAACTACTGTCTCCAAGTTTTTATTGAAGTGATCAGAACACTACTGTATAACTCAGGATACATCAGTTATATTGAAGAGGTTCTGACAACCTTTATATACCTTTCTTATAAATACATTGGTAACCATTACTATAAGTTCTTTAAAAATTGTTATATAACAGTTATATAACTCCATTATATTACTAGAGTTTACAGTTGTGTAATAAAACCGTTATAAAACTACATTACTAAAGGTAAGAATATAAAACTCCTTATATAATCCCGTTAACATTATATGTCCTGTATAAAACTAGGCGTTACTATAAGTTACCAAAATTGTTTATTGAGACATGTACCACTGGTGGTCCATTACAATTTTTAAGTGGTACAATTTAATATTTAACATTTTGTTTTCAGAAACACATATATTTTTCTTCAAGTTTTTGACTTTAACGGCTCTAGCTTTAATATTGACATGACAACTTTTCCAAAAACTTCGAACAATTTCGCGACACATTGATTTTTAACGGCGAAATGCTTTTATGTTGGTACATATATTTTTGTTTCATATTTATGTGGTACAAAATTTGAAAAGTTTGAGAACCGCTGTTCTAGCGTAAATATCTGAAAAAATATAACTACCCAAAAAAGTGTATATAACATCTTAATGAGAGAACAACATTGGGAACAATTTAAGAGCATCCAGAATCATTTAACTTAAGCAGAAAAAAGTTATGGACAAAATAAGTTTTTTAATTTTTTTTACGCCATTTTTTAGCACCATCTAGACTGTGGTATTTGAAAAAAATCCTTTTGCAGAAAAACGTAACATATGTGTCTACAATTGTCCAGTAATTTTTAGTCCTGTGGGATAATTATTTTTTAAGTTTTGGTCTATTAAAGTTGAGCAAAATTTTTGTTTTTTATAAGACATTTTCAATTTTTGGTCACTAGCGTGAAAAGTATTGTGTTTTGAAAAAAATTTAAACAGGCAAGACTTTGAGCAAATGTTCTTCCGAATAATTTCCATTTTTTCCCCTTTGATTTGACCTGGCTCAGAAAATTGCGTAGTCAAACCGAGTTTTTCCTGACCATCCAGAACCGTTTAACATAAGTAGAAAAAAAGTTATGGACAAAATAAATTTTTTTCAATTTTTTTAGCGCCATCTAGACTGTGGTATTTGACAAAAAAACCTTTTACAGAAAGTCGTAACATATGTTTTTACAATTGTATAGTAATTTTTAAGCCCTATGGATAATTATTTTTTTAAGTTTTCGTCTGTTAAAGTTGAGCTAAATTTTTGCTTTTTATTCAATTTTTGGTCAATACCGTGAAAAGTATTGATTTTTGAAAAAAAAATTAAAGAGACAAGTCTTTGAGCAAATGTTCTTCCGAATAATTACCATTTTTTTATCCTTGCATTTATAACCGTCAATGTCATTTTTTCGGGTCAAATATTGAAAAAACGGTCTTTCTAATGAAAAAGTTTGTCATAACATGATATTTCGGCGATATCCAAAGATGTAAAATGGATTATTGTACATTATTTAATATTATCAGCCAAAAAAAATTACGGACAAAAAATACTTTTTTTTTAGAAATGTACGATTGTTGTGGTGGAAATCGTAATTTTGTGCGCACTATAACTCGGGAGGGAACATTAATTCATTAAAAAAGGTAATTTATCAATTGCGAAATTTTTTTTCTTTTTTTCACACCCCCCCTGCCCCCACTCAAAACGCAACTAACGAAAGTTTTCTACTTCTGGACACCTTTCCTAGCAATTTGCAAAAAAATTTAAGTCGATCTGATCAGTCACTAGTTTCTGCTCGATATTACAATAAAATTTACTTGCTTCCTTGGACTACTTGGTAAGTTTTACCCCTCCCATAAAAAAAAGCTAAATCCGCCCTTGTTGTAACATAACCCACAAATATCACTGGGTTTAAAAAAAAAACACATATCAGAGCAAGTCAATATGTTTTCCTATAATAAAATACACCAAATATTATTGAATACAACTATTAATTTAAAGTTAAAAGAAAAAGGTAAGCTAAATACCTATATTTTACTTTTCCGGAGACAAAGAAAAAGTACGAAAAAAGTCCTAGGACAGAAAAGTTATTCTCCTTGTTATAGTGTACTGTATGGAATTTGATGTTTTTTGACATATTTGAATAAAAATATATTTATTAGAACTTCTTTTGCTATTTCTTGACAAAAATAGCAAAACTCAATATAAATTGATAAACACAAAAAGTAATTTTTAATTACCATGCCACTATACTATTCAAAAATTGTATCAAATAGCAAATTAAATATTTGTTTCTCTAAAGATGATTTTTGGATAATTATTTTTTATTACGAAAAACATATATTACATTTTCAGTAAAAAAAAATATTTTATGTTGTTGGTATTCAAACTGTCTCTTAGTATATGTTTCTCGAGTCTCATGAGTTATTCATGTCCGCGAGCTATCTCTACTGTAATTTGTAACGTTTTGTGGTTAACGATACGCTCATTTTTATTATTTTGTTGGTAATGACCTTTAGAGGTGTGGTGGAAGGGGCATATAGCATGCGTCTAGACGAAGGTGGTTTACGACTTTCAAACTACCTACTCTCATAGAAGGCCTGGAGGTTTCTTGGAAAAGTCACACCTACGAAACTCGATATAATTTGTACTTATCGCTCTCATATGATTATGATTCTATAAAATAACTATTTAATCAACATACGGAATGATTTTAAATAAAATTTGAAGTTAAAGCGGCGTTTAGACTTTACAAGTTACTTGAATTCAAGTAACTTAAAAGGAGTAACCTGAATTCAAGTGAACGATATTTCAATATTTGATTCAAGTCATTTCAAGTTGACATTTTTACTTGAATAATTCCTGTTTCAAGTTACAAGAATGGCGTCGAATGATACGATTCCTGCTGGAATAAAAGTTGTAAATAAGCAAATTGTGGATGGATTACTAAAAATCAGAGAAAAAATTCTACACTTCATTTTATAAAAAAATACAAACAGAAAATAAAACATAACCTCACAATTAATTTTTTTAATTTGATATATAGGTAGGTGTTAAAAAGGCTCGTTCAGACTTTACAAGTTACTTGAATTCAAGTGCAATAATTGGTGCAACTTGAAACAAATTGAAAGGTGTGAACATCATTTCACTTGAATTCAAGTAACTTGAAAGGTGCTTTCAAGTTTCAAGTAGAAGTAGAGACCAAGTTAACTTTTGCTTTCAAGTTGGGGACTTGAATCACAGTTGAATAGTGTGCAAATTAGTCAACCACCCACAACATTCGACGCCATTTTTGTAAACTTGAAACAGAAATATTTCAACTTGAAATGACTTGAATGCAATATTGAAATAGTTTGAACGTTCACTTGAATTCAGGTTACTCCTTTCAAGTTACTTGAATTAAGTAACTTGTAAAATCTGAATGAGCCTTTCAACTGTGACTCAACTCGACCTTCAAGTCCCCAACTTGAAAGCAAAAGTTAACTTGGTCTCTACTTCTACTTGAAACTTGAAAGCACCTTTCAAGTTACTTGTATTCAAGGGAAATGATGTTCACACCTTTCCATTTGTTTCATGTTGCACCAATTATTGCAATTGAATTCAAGTAACTTGTAAAGTCTGAACGAGCCTTAAGAGATGGATGGTTGAAAATAAGTAACTACCACCTTGCCTATTTGATATACCGAATTAATTTGAGGTCGAATCCAATTTATTTGAGAAACAAATTAGTTTTTCGTGGAGAAGCTCATAGTATGTCTCTGAGATATCCGCATAGTCTCATGTTACCACGATACAGGTTATCAATTTTTAAAAGGACATTTACTTATAATTCAGTTTTAGTCTCTAACAGTATTTCTAATAGTCTAAGAGTTAATTCTCGCAGTTTTTTAAACAAAATTATAAACAAATTCTACTAGAGCGTCAGTAATTTTGATCATTTTTTGATATTTGTGATGTAAAATTTTAGTGAATATTTTAAATGTGTAATGTCTGAGTTCTACTAAGTTTGTATTATATTACCATCTGTAAACTTGAGGCTAAGTAGAGTAGCTCTAGCTAGACTTCGCCTCTTGTACCTACTCATTGTTTGTATTTTTACAGACAAATAAAGGCAATTTATTATTATTATTATTATATTAATATTTTCTACATCTCCAATCAGGGGAAAGAGTAAAAGATTGATCAGACATAATTTCTGTGTCCTCCATTATGTTTATCTAATTTTTTATGTATCAAAATAAACTAAAATTTTTTAAGATAAAGTAGAAAATTTGACCGAAAGCCATTTTCCCATAAGAAAGGTGCCTGGTCCAATGCAAATAAACACAAAAACCACTGAGACAACGAGATTGTCTGTATGTGGTATAACACATTTTAGGTATATATTTATAAGAACATATTTTAAACATATATATAAAAAAAAACAATAAATGTTTACAATGTCGTTACAATGATAGGATTAAAACTCAAAACTAGAATTATTAATGACTAAACAGTTACATTTTCAATCAGGTTAATATTTTGGAGTTTTACTTTTTTTTTAATATCAACATACTTCTTAAAAATTAATTTTATATACAGGTGTATTTTATTTTAGTAGCCAAAGATCGAGTGTATTTCGTTTATGTTTGTATTTTCATAAAAATTTTTAATTTTCGTTTAAATAAATTTAATGTGGCAGACTGTTTAAAGTCTGGTAGAGAATTAAAAACTTTTGGACCAAAATATTCATAGTTTCTTCGGCCCACAGATTTCTTTTTGTGTCATAAATTGTTTCTTATTTCTGGTGTTATATGTGTGTGTTAATGTTTCTAATTCTAATTTATTAAGATACTGTTTGATTGCTATTTGTTTATAATATAATTTTAAATGCTGATATATATTTCTATATATTTATTATTGTGATAGATGGAGCTGTGCTTTCTCAGTTCTTTATACATTTGCTAACGCAATTGTATTCTATAGGAACTGGGCTAGTCGGATCCACTGTCAGACTTTCATTAGAGATTGAAAGTCGAGCTTGTCTACGCCATACTGAAAAAGCACAATAATGCCGAAACTAGTCTACGGTTGACGGGATCCTTTAATAACAAAATCAAAGTTGTTGATTTAATGTCCTGATATCTCAGGTTCCAACCAACGTCGGAACTTCTATAATTCAATATCTGTTGAAGTCCAGACGTTGTGGCAACGTTGACATTCAACGTCCAATTCCTGGGAGATTAGACTATTTTTCTTTTCATTTGTGCTATAATATAATTGTCTAATATCATATATTTTTGTCTCTGCAAAAAGTGAAGCAGAGGGGTATCTTAAGTGCACATTTAACATAATTTTCAAAAAAAAATTTTATACGTTATTGATACTCCTCCCCATCCAATGATTGCGTAGTTTAAATGGGGTTCAACCAAACTGTGATAAAGAATTCTTTTTTGTTGAAGGTCTAAATTGTTGTTTGAATCTATATAAAAGAAAATCATTTTTTTTTCAGATAAAATATATGTTCATTCCATCTCATATGGGGATCCAAAATTATACCTAGGTATTTAACTTTTCTTGCAGGTTTAATTTTCAAGTCTTGTCAATTTCAATATTAAATGTAGGGAGTGATGGTGCGAGACTACTGAATGGTAAATACTTAAATATTTATTGACAAGACTCTATGATCAAACCATTTCTTAAGGAGGTTTAAGTCATTTTCCACCTGAATTTTTAGTAAATGTCAATCTTTATTTTTGTAAAAGCTCACAGTATCGTCCGCAAAACTGTTTATTTTCCCTTCTTGTTGAAGAAGAAAAATATTGTTTAAATAAACGGTAAAAAGTATTGGGGCCAATACTGTGCCTTGAGGTACGCCGCATATAATTGTTTGTTTTGTGCTATGTGTTATGTAACTCTTTAACAATTTATGAACTGTACCTCTTAAACAATTTATGAGCTATACCTCTTACTCCAAGATCTTCTAAGGTGTCAAATAGTATATTATGATCGACAGTGTCAAATGCTTTACAAAGATCAATAAAAACTCCCTTCATCTAAAGAGGTGTAAATATTTCTAGTCAATTCCTGTATAGCATCACTATTAAGATGGTGACAATAATTTAAACTTCTCGAAATAATGACTTAACCTTAATTTAATTACTTTTTCAAAAATGTTGGCAATGATTAATGAAATGGGCCTGAAGTTTCCCGGTTCCTTAATATCGCCGTTTTTGTAAATGGGTAAGTTTAAGTTGAAAGTTTTAATGCATCAGGAAAAACTCCCTTTTTAAAAGATTTGTTGATTAAATACACGATTGGATCTACACGATATATGGAGAAATTGTTTTAAATGTTTTCATTGAAATGACCGTTTTTTAAAATGGAAATTATTCGGAAAAACATTTGTTCAAAGTCTTGTCTCTTTAATTTTTTTTCCAAAATCAATACTTTTCACGCTATTGACCAAAAATTGAAAATGTCTTATAAAAAACAAAAATTTAGCTCAACTTTAACAGACCAAAACATAAAAAATAATTATCCCATATATGACTAAAAATTACTGGACAATAGTAGAAACATTTGTTACGACTTTCTGCAATTTTTTTTTTGTTTCAAATACCACAGTCTAGATGGCGATAAAAAATAGCTTAAAAAAGAAATTGAAAAAAATTTTGTTTGTTTTGTTTTTTGTTTTTTTCTGCTTATTTTAATCGGTTCTGGATGGTCTTAAAATATTCCCAATGTTGTTCTCTCATTAGGATGTTATATACATTTTTTTATGGAAGTCATTTTTTTCCAGATATTTACGCTAGAACGATCCAGTTTCTTTAAACTCCCTTCGTATTAATCGTAGAAAAAAAAATATATTTTAATTGGTAGCTCGTGACCATACAATTAGTTCATATCAATTTTTACGTAATACCAGCAGATTTTCGGTTATATTTAAAAAACTTATAGAAATGTACGATTTCTGTGGTGAAAATCATAATTTTCTACGCCCTATAACTCGGGAGCGTTTTAATTTCATGAAAAATGATAATTTATCGATTGCGTTTTTTTTTCTTTTTCCCTCACTTTTTATTCTGACGTTATCTATTATATACGCCACTGGGGTCTTGACATTAAGACCTGTGAGCCACTTTTAGCTTTTACATTTCTTACCAACTATAAATCGTTAATAATTAGAAAATATTTGTAACAATAATTAACTTTTGAAAGCCATTCATTCATATCATTAAACAAATGATTAGATCTTATGTCTGATTCTAAAACGAAAATGTTTATAAATAGTTTTTTATGATTAAATTCAAATTATTCACATTACGACTTCATAATTTAATCTCCAGGGAACCTCTAACCATCATCCGTATTTATTGTGAGTATTGTAACCCACAAAGAAAATACTAAACATCTGTCATAAATCACCACGCTAAATACGGCATTAAATACCGAAAAGGACAAGTTAATCCACTCAAACGTAGGCATCTTTTTCTACTCCAAACGACTTGTTTTGTTGATAAACTTAAGAAGCACTGACCAAGGATCGGCCTTCTATTATGGAATTTCTAGTTATTGAAGACTCATTTTAAGTTGGTTTTTGGAAATCTCGTGTGAAACGAATACAAATAAGTTTAAAATGGGAAACTAAAACTTAATAATAGAAAAAAATAAAATTTGATATTTTAAGTGTGTACGTAACAAGTGTTGTAAGTAGCATATTACGCACGAATGCGCATAAGTGCGTAACTGCTTTACAACACGTATTTTATTTCCAATAGAAGAGTAATAAAATCATTGTACACTTCTCATTATTACACTTTTACTTTTGATGTAAAAATAATTAAAATGATGAACAATGTCTCTGTTTAATAAAACTTTTTTTCCAGCATTCATTCAGCGAGATTTGTATGAACAATGATCTTAAAAAAAATCAGTCCAACAAGAGGGGTGTTAAAGGGTTAATTTGAGGGGGGTTAAAAGGGGGCAAAAAAGGTATTTTGCGATTTTCCGCGAAACGCGACGTCTTATCAAAAAATATCCAATGTCAAAGTTGTAGATGATTCTTTAGGTGCTCATTTTTTTTTGTTTTTACGTGAACTTTTTGATACAATAAAAAAAATAATAGTCCCCATTTAAAAACATGCTCAAAAATTGAAAAAACTCACAACATTATTTTTGCAATAACGAATTTTCCAGTAATTTGATAATTTGTTTAAATTTTTAATAATATTAAAAAACTGATTACTCCATTGAATTCTACAGAAAAAAAATCAAAACATTGTTTTATTTGAAATTTGATTTTTGTTCCGTATTATTATAAATATTCAATTGTAATAATGAAAATGCAGATAAATATAAAAAATAATTATTTTTTAAATAGTTTTGAAAAACATTCAGTATGAAAGTTGTAGATTATGAAAAAATCTTGAACTTTTAAAGGTCCTAACATCAGACGCAGATCATGACACGGCTTCCAGAAAACTACATATACTACAAACTTGGCTTGAACGTAAGTTACATTCACTACAAGGCGACAGCTATGTCCTTAAGTCTACATAAATAATATAAACAATACACCAATTCCACAAAAAAACTGAAGTTAAATAGCTAGGACTACATTTAGACCAGAAATTAACCTGGAAGAGCCATATTAAAGCCAAAAGCTAAATATAAAAGTCAGGCAAATGCACTGATTGCTTGGTAGAAAATCACAGCAATCACTTAGTAAATAAAGCGAAAAGAACAGGTGAGTGGGAAAAATATACCACCATACTGACCAAGTATAATGTAGAGATCCGTAAGGCAAAGAGAAACTCGTGGAGAAAGTTATGCGAAGAGGTGGAAACAACCTCGAAAGTGGCGCGTATACACAGATTCCTTGCCAAAGATCCTATTAATCATATCGGGAATCTACTAAAACCGGATGGGAAAAACACATAATCTGACAGGGAAACTCTGGAGACACTAATACAGATACATCTGCCAGACTCCAAAGTGATAAAAGAAAAACAGGCGATCCCGAACATGACAAATCCCAATCATAGGGCCACAAAAAGTAATTGGAAATTGGCAAACATAGTCCCTATTTGAACCTATTTGAACCATACAAATCACCTGGTCCGGACGGTATATTCCCTGTCTTTTTGCAACAGGGAAAGAAAATGCGGGTATCAGTGATATCTAAACTTTTAAGGGCAATTCTAGCTACTGGTTACATTCCAGCTAGCTGGAAGAAAGCTAGAGTTGTCTTCATTCCAAAACCTGAGAAGGCTAAATCATTCAGACCCATTACTTTATCATCTATGATAAAGTTAATGGAAAAACTGGTTGAGGTACATATCAGGGAAAACTTTCTAAAAGAAAGGCCACTTCACAAAAGCCAGCATGCCTATCAAACCGGAAAATCCTGTGAAACAGCACTTTATCAACTCGTTTCAAAGATAGAGGCTGCACACAGAAATAAAGAAATAGCTTTAAGAGCATTTCTGGATATAGAGGGTGCATTCGACCATGGAACCATGGGTGCAGCTGTAGCAAATCGTGGCGTAGACGACACCACATGCAGGTGGATACAAACCATGCTATGCAATCGATTAGTTGAAGCAAGAGAGAACATGGAGGTGTCAATCTCCAAGGGATGCCCACAGGGAGGAGTCTTATCACCTCTCCTGTGGGATTTGGTAATTGATGAGCTCCTGTTACAGCTCATCAATGTAGAATATTATACCCAGGGGTATGCAGACGATGTACTCATACTTGTAGTGGGAATTTTAAAAATATTGTTTCAGACCTTATGCAACAGGCGCTGAATATCGTGGAGAGGTGGTGTCTAAAGGAAAACCTTAAAGTTAGTCCTAATAAAACAGCACTAAGTGCCTTCACAAAAAAGAAGAAATTGGACAGTCTCAGACTACCCAAGCTCTTCAACACTCAACTGCAATTAACCCAGGAGGTGAAGTATGTAGGTATAATCCTTGACGCTAAACTAACCTGGAACAAGCATTTGGAAAAAACCAATAAATAAGGGTAAAATGGCACCAATAGGCCGCCAAAAGGGCCATAGGCACTAAATGGGGCTTAAAACCACATATGGTATACTGGTTGTACACTGCAGTGGTAAGACCCATGTTAACCTATGGCTCTTTAGTGTGGTGGCTTAAAGAAATACAAAGGAAGGCGATACTGGAGCTTACTAAACTCCAGAGTTTAAAAACAACTTCACAAAGCCCTTCAGCGTTCAGCTGAGTTGGGAAGGTGAAGAAACAAACAACTTTCGGGAAGGAACATTGGTTTGGTATACTGATGGGTCAAAAATCGCAAGTGGAAATGGAGCTGGAATATATGGTGAAACACCCAGATGCAACCTAAACGCACCATTGGGGAATTACGCATCAGTCAAGCTGCCCTAAAAGAAACAAATTTGTTAGTTTAATGTTTTAATTTGTTTTGTAAATGTCCTTTTGACTGGTTTTATTTTTAAAAAAGTTTTAAATTTTATAACTATACTTTAAATTAATATATCTATAAATTAAATTTATAATACATAAATTGGGACCTGTACAATTCGTTTCTTGCTTTCTACAAAATAGAATTATAATTTATTTATTTTTGTTATTTGTTTTTGGGTGTGTTCCTGTGGTAATTCCTGCGTGGAAAAGTTATGGTGAGTTTTTGCTTTAATTGAAATAAAATTAAATTAAATTAAAATAAATTCTTTAAATCATGTAACTTAACAAATTTGCCTTTTAACTCCATAATTTTTCCACGCAGGAATTACCACAGGAACACACCCAAAAACAAATAACAAAAATAAATAAATTATAATTCTATTTTGTAGAAAGCAAGAAACGAATTGTACAGGTCCCAATTTATGTATTATAAATTTAATTTATAGATATATTAATTTAAAGTATAGTTATAAAATTTAAAACTTTTTTAAAAATAAAACCAGTCAAAAGGACATTTACAAAACAAATTAAAACATTAAACTAACAAATTTGTTTCTTTTAGGGCAGCTTGACTGATGCGTAATTCCCCAATGGTGCGTTTAGGTTGCATCTGGGTGTTTCACCATATATTCCAGCTCCATTTCCACTTGCGATTTTTGACCCATCAGTATACCAAACCAATGTTCCTTCCCGAAAGTTGTTTGTTTCTTCACCTTCCCAACTCAGCTGAACGCTGAAGGGCTTTGTGAAGTTGTTTTTAAACTCTGGAGTTTAGTAAGCTCCAGTATCGCCTTCCTTTGTATTTCTTTAAGCCACCACACTAAAGAGCCATAGGTTAACATGGGTCTTACCACTGCAGTGTACAACCAGTATACCATATGTGGTTTTAAGCCCCATTTAGTGCCTATGGCCCTTTTGGCGGCCTATTGGTGCCATTTTACCCTTATTTATTGGTTTTTTCCAAATGCTTGTTCCAGGTTAGTTTAGCGTCAAGGATTATACCTACATACTTCACCTCCTGGGTTAATTGCAGTTGAGTGTTGAAGAGCTTGGGTAGTCTGAGACTGTCCAATTTCTTCTTTTTTGTGAAGGCACTTAGTGCTGTTTTATTAGGACTAACTTTAAGGTTTTCCTTTAGACACCACCTCTCCACGATATTCAGCGCCTGTTGCATAAGGTCTGAAACAATATTTTTAAAATTCCCACTACAAGTATGAGTACATCGTCTGCATACCCCTGGGTATAATATTCTACATTGATGAGCTGTAACAGGAGCTCATCAATTACCAAATCCCACAGGAGAGGTGATAAGACTCCTCCCTGTGGGCATCCCTTGGAGATTGACACCTCCATGTTCTCTCTTGCTTCAACTAATCGATTGCATAGCATGGTTTGTATCCACCTGCATGTGGTGTCGTCTACGCCACGATTTGCTACAGCTGCACCCATGGTTCCATGGTCGAATGCACCCTCTATATCCAGAAATGCTCTTAAAGCTATTTCTTTATTTCTGTGTGCAGCCTCTATCTTTGAAACGAGTTGATAAAGTGCTGTTTCACAGGATTTTCCGGTTTGATAGGCATGCTGGCTTTTGTGAAGTGGCCTTTCTTTTAGAAAGTTTTCCCTGATATGTACCTCAACCAGTTTTTCCATTAACTTTATCATAGATGATAAAGTAATGGGTCTGAATGATTTAGCCTTCTCAGGTTTTGGAATGAAGACAACTCTAGCTTTCTTCCAGCTAGCTGGAATGTAACCAGTAGCTAGAATTGCCCTTAAAAGTTTAGATATCACTGATACCCGCATTTTCTTTCCCTGTTGCAAAAAGACAGGGAATATACCGTCCGGACCAGGTGATTTGTATGGTTCAAATAGGTTCAAATAGGGACTATGTTTGCCAATTTCCAATTACTTTTTGTGGCCCTATGATTGGGATTTGTCATGTTCGGGATCGCCTGTTTTTCTTTTATCACTTTGGAGTCTGGCAGATGTATCTGTATTAGTGTCTCCAGAGTTTCCCTGTCAGATTATGTGTTTTTCCCATCCGGTTTTAGTAGATTCCCGATATGATTAATAGGATCTTTGGCAAGGAATCTGTGTATACGCGCCACTTTCGAGGTTGTTTCCACCTCTTCGCATAACTTTCTCCACGAGTTTCTCTTTGCCTTACGGATCTCTACATTATACTTGGTCAGTATGGTGGTATATTTTTCCCACTCACCTGTTCTTTTCGCTTTATTTACTAAGTGATTGCTGTGATTTTCTACCAAGCAATCAGTGCATTTGCCTGACTTTTATATTTAGCTTTTGGCTTTAATATGGCTCTTCCAGGTTAATTTCTGGTCTAAATGTAGTCCTAGCTATTTAACTTCAGTTTTTTTGTGGAATTGGTGTATTGTTTATATTATTTATGTAGACTTAAGGACATAGCTGTCGCCTTGTAGTGAATGTAACTTACGTTCAAGCCAAGTTTGTAGTATATGTAGTTTTCTGGAAGCCGTGTCATGATCTGCGTCTGATGTTAGGACCTTTAAAAGTTCAAGATTTTTTCATAATCTACAACTTTCATACTGAATGTTTTTCAAAACTATTTAAAAAATAATTATTTTTTATATTTATCTGCATTTTCATTATTACAATTGAATATTTATAATAATACGGAACAAAAATCAAATTTCAAATAAAACAATGTTTTGATTTTTTTTCTGTAGAATTCAATGGAGTAATCAGTTTTTTAATATTATTAAAAATTTAAACAAATTATCAAATTACTGGAAAATTCGTTATTGCAAAAATAATGTTGTGAGTTTTTTCAATTTTTGAGCATGTTTTTAAATGGGGACTATTATTTTTTTTATTGTATCAAAAAGTTCACGTAAAAACAAAAAAAAATGAGCACCTAAAGAATCATCTACAACTTTGACATTGGATATTTTTTGATAAGACGTCGCGTTTCGCGGAAAATCGCAAAATACCTTTTTTGCCCCCTTTTAACCCCCCTCAAATTAACCCTTTAACACCCCTCTTGTTGGACTGATTTTTTTTAAGATCATTGTTCATACAAATCTCGCTGAATGAATGCTGGAAAAAAAGTTTTATTAAACAGAGACATTGTTCATCATTTTAATTATTTTTACATCAAAAGTAAAAGTGTAATAATGAGAAGTGTACAATGATTTTATTACTCTTCTATTGGAAATAAAATACGTGTTGTAAAGCAGTTACGCACTTATGCGCATTCGTGCGTAATATGCTACTTACAACACTTGTTACGTACACACTTAAAATATCAAATTTTATTTTTTTCTATTATTAAGTTTTAGTTTCCCATTTTAAACTTATTTGTATTCGTTTCACACGAGATTTCCAAAAACCAACTTAAAATGAGTCTTCAATAACTAGAAATTCCATAATAGAAGGCCGATCCTTGGTCAGTGCTTCTTAAGTTTATCAACAAAACAAGTCGTTTGGAGTAGAAAAAGATGCCTACGTTTGAGTGGATTAACTTGTCCTTTTCGGTATTTAATGCCGTATTTAGCGTGGTGATTTATGACAGATGTTTAGTATTTTCTTTGTGGGTTACAATACTCACAATAAATACGGATGATGGTTAGAGGTTCCCTGGAGATTAAATTATGAAGTCGTAATGTAATTGAAATAAAATTAAATTAAATTAAAATAAATTCTTTAAATCATGTAACTTAACAAATTTGCCTTTTAACTCCATAATTTTTCCACGCAGGGCCTGATGATGGCGATATCTTGATCGCCGAAACCGGTCGCATCTTCAAATAAATAACTTGTGAGATAAAAAGGACTTTATTTTCTTCCATACCTTCAGAAATAAACATTATTTTGAAAATAAAAATTTCGTCGAATGTTCAGAATTCTAGTTTAATTACTTAGAAAACATAAATGCGAATAACTTTGAAAAATGTTATCACTCCTGGTTACAAGAAGACATACCCTCCAGAAACTAGACAAAAACAAAAAAGATACAATAGTAAAACAGTAAAAATATTGAATATCCAATTTAATTTTACACCATTCTCGTATCAACTTATAAACTGGCGTGTAAACATTTAATAAAAACAGAAAAAATCGACTTAATGACTTGAGGCCCAATATTAATTTCGTGTGAAAATATCTCCACCACTGTTTCTACCTGCAACTTTACGAGATTAAAAGCCATATAACGATTTACATCGTATCTTGTTAAAAGAATAGGTCCAAATTGTGGGGCATCTGTTAAAAGAACCATAAGAAGCTTAAGTTTGGGTAATAAAATCGGTGCTAGCTGGTTGTTATAACAGGTTTTATGATAATTAATTTGTGGTTGGAACTTTGTGTAGCGATTAGTGAACAAATAGAAGTCGATAATGATATTAGTCTGGATGAGATGGAGATTGCTAGAAGATGCGAGTTATTTGTGTTATAAGCATGATTAGTTAGGAATGAAGTTATTTTGTTTTTTTTTGTTTTTTACTATTATTAACTGATAAATATTACAAGTCTGTCTTATAAAATAAGTTGCAAGAAAATTACAGCAATTTACGTTTGTTAAGCGTAATATTAAATTTAAATGCGACATCTAAGCATTTTTTAGCAAAATGATATTACATGAATTTTCTTCATTATTTTAATCTGAGATAAAATTATAGAACGTAAAGTGAGATTCCATACTGTTTTGTATTAAAAGGCATCTTTCAACTTCAAAACTTGTGTGAATTGTGTAGATGATATTAAATTAGAAATTGTACCAATATGAATATTAAAATAGACGTGACGTGTAGATGATACATCCACAATTTTCTACATTTTTCCGTAGGGTAGGGAAATTCTGAAGTACTGTGGAACAATTTGTACGTCAGATATAGATTCAGGAACTTCTTGCGCAGTAATAGAACCTTCCAGAAATCACAAGTTTTGCTCAGCTTAACACTTTTTCCCCTAGGCTAGTGGAATTCTGAGGTACTATAGGAAAATTCTACAGTGAGATTAGAACTAAGCGACTCGAGATACGTGAAAACGTTATTGTATTGCGTAGATCGAAATTGCTTTCACAGATACTGAAATTTCACTGATTTTTCCTAGGCTATACTGTATTTGAAAATCAAGAGAGAGTAAATTCCCAGAATAAAAAGTAATTCGGTATGCAAAACTATAGTACAGTACGTGCGGTAAAACTTCAATATTTGTAATGCATTCTAAATTGTTTTTGTTAATTTCAATACAAAATTTATTAAATTTCTTGGACTATCACATTATTTTATGATCTTTCATTGTTACTACAGTAGGCCTAAGAGGATTAACGTGCGTCATAGGCGTAACCAGAATAGAAAGGGATAATTGTTATTTAACGACCTCCGAATGGCAACAGCTTCTAATGACAGATATTTTGACTTAAATAGTTTCTAGAAATGCAGTTATTTGATTTTCGATAAACGTGACAAATAGTAGTGACTAAAAATGGAAGCAGTTTGTGAGTATACGCCAGTGAAAAAATTAAAACTAGACCATTTATCGCTCAATGAAAAGAGTGCTGTAGTGAATGTGTACCACTATTTTAAACATCAAAATCCCTCAAACACTATTGACAGTGTAGTTGAAACAACATCTAAGGCAATGGGATGTGGAAAATCTACAATATATAGAGTTCTAAAGGAGGAAAAATCAGGTGGAGTAACCTCACTAAAGCCGAAACCAGGTAGACCAAAACTATTAAAAGTCAACGTGGACGAGTTTTTTAAAAATGCTATTCGTAAGCTTGTTCACTCATTTTTTATAAACAAGCAAATACCAACTTTAGATAAAGATTTGCAAGCCATTACGAATGATGTTGATTTACCCACAATAAGCCGGGATAAACTATGGAAAGTGTTACATGAGTTAAACTTTAAATTTGAAAAAATGGGCAGACACTCAATGCTAATTGATTCTGAAGAAATTGTATGTTGGAGAAGACAGTACCTCAGAAGAATACAACAAGTTAAAGCTCAAAATAAAAACATTTATTATTTAGATGAAACATGAAGGACATTGTGTAGGAAGAGTTTGGAAAGACAAAAATATAAAATCATCCCATCAAGCTTTTCTAGAAGGATATACTACTGGTTTTAAGGAACCTATAGGAAAAGGTAAAAGATTAATTATTTGTCATATAGGCAGTACAAACGGTTTTTTTGAGAATGGTTTACTCTTATTTGAATCAAAAAAAACCGTTGATTATCACGAAGAAATGAATGGAGACGTGTTTGAGGAATATTTTGAACAGATGATTCAATTCATACCAAAAGGATCGGTTATTGTAATGGACAATGCAAGTTACCACTCCAGATTACTTGAACCTTTACCAACCACTAAATGGAAAAAGGGTGAAATTGCAAAATGGTTATCTTCTAAAAATTTAGCCTTTGACAATACAATGCTGAGGGCAGAATTGTTAACTATTGCTAAAAAACATAAGCAAAATTATAAAAAATATAATATTGAGGAGATAGCCAAAAAACGAGAAATTGAAATCCTTCGTTTACCACCCTACCATTGTGAGCTGAATCCGATAGAATTAATATGGGCTCAAGTTAAAGGTTATGTTGCCAGAAAAAACACTACTTTTAAATTATCAGATGTTAAAAATCTCTTCAATAAGGCAATATCTGAAGTAACAAGTGAAAATTGGCAAAAATGTATTAGACACGTTACAGAAATAGAAAAAAAATGTAGGAGCTAGATAACATAATTGATATTACTATAGAGCCCATTGTAATTTCTCTAGAATCAGATGGTGAATCTTCTGACACAGAGTGCGAGGAACCATAACTTTAAAATTATTAATTTATGTACTTTAATTCTATTTTTAGGGTTTTATTTTTTAAGATTTAATATTGTCGTATTTTTTGCATGTTGCTCGTCAAATTTTATCCTTGCGGTTGGTTTTTTTTTTCTCATATACCTACTTAATTGTTTTTTTAGCTCCTCATATTAATTTATAAATAATTGTAATTATCTGTACATATTATATACATATTTTGTAAATAAACATATGCCTAAAACAAAATTCCTAAAATAATATTGACTTTTTCTTCATTTTACCCAAATTGAATTACTACTTACGAATTATGTTTATCTATCTAAAATTGGTAATCTAGGTATAAATAACTGAAACAAATTAAATATTTCTATTTCCATATTAATTTAATTTTGAAAACGCACGTCTATGGTTTACTGCCTTTAACACTGATAACTGCAAAACATTTCTGGGAATTTACTCTCTCTTGATTTTCAAATACAGTATAGGGGAAAACTGGGGGTCCAGGAGAAATTCTGAGATCAGATTCGGATTCAGTGGTTCAAAATCCATAAGGGTAGTATACTCACGTGTAAAGTTCATTCCACTTCTTTTGTGAGCCTCTGATACCAAAAATGCGTAAAAATGTGAAATTTTCAATATTTTGGGAAATTTTGGGGCTTATGCGCGATCGGAAGATATCAACTGATTTAAACCAAATTAAAACACAATGTTTTTAGGCTCTATTTGAAGACGTTACAAACTATTACATTACGAAAACATCTAATTCAAAAATTAAAAAAAATAATCGCAAAAATCAAGTTTTTTCATATTTTGTCAAACTTTAGGGTCCAAGCGCGATCGGAAGATGTCAACCGATTTTGATAATTTTTTTCTTTTTTTTAGGCTATATGATTCGCAAGTTTTCGGCGCTATTACAACTTCGAAATAAAAAAAGGTTTTTCCTACGACCACCTATGAAAATGGCAATTTCCGAATTGTTTTGACACTTCGAAAGTGACAAATATCATACGAGTCCCGTTAAGTTAAAAAGAAGAAGATATATCACACAGTCGTGTGATATATTTTACTTTCGCGCACGACAAAGGGTTGTCAATCGTTATGAATAATTAGTAGTGAAAATGGAAGGTGATGAATTTTTTATGGAATTTACTCCACCAGAAATATTGGCGGCGGTTAAAATTACAAGCTTAAAGCCGCTGCTACAAAAATCAAAAGAAAGGTAGGTACTCAGTCCTATTTATACAACTAATTCATGGACTGAAGAAATATAAAAGTCATTAAAACTTCTTTTTCTGAAGATATTATTTATATTTAGTTAATAAATATATTAGAATTTTCTTAAAAGCACAATAAAAGATTATTTTTAAAATTTTATTGTAAATCCTAAAATTAATATACCCAATGATTAATATTAAAAAAAAACAAAATCAGAATATTAAAAATGTTGGGGTCGTAGGAAAAATAGTGTACATAACTCGTAGGAAAGTGCATTTCTTGCACACTTTTCGTTTTACTCGTGCGTAATTGGTCACTTTCCACACTTGTTACGTAATATACTATTTCGGCCCACTCTAATATGCAGTGCAAGGCATAGATAAAATTATTTACATCAACTAGGTTCTGTCTAGACTTACGGGACAGTAATGTAACAATAATTACTAAGCTAACCATATACTCATAATAAATTATCAATTTATAATAATAAATAAATAAAATTTAAGATTATTTATAAAAATTTTTACATTTCTTGAGTTTATTTTGTTGCCGTGTCCTGTCCATCATTGAATACAAATATCATTATTGCTTTTATGAAATCAAGTAGGCAAACCCTACATTTTCAGATTGCTCATAGTGTGGACTATTCTGGTATATACCCTTATTTACAGGGTGTTCTAATTGAAAAAACTGAGAAAACGCGTACTTTGCAAAATAAGTTTCTATAATATAAATAAGGTCACAGCATATAAAATATATATACCCACTTCGTAGATTAAATTTTGAAGTTATATTATTTACAAAAAATAAAAATAAACCTTATGCATCTGACACTTTAACATTGAACGAATTAAATTTAACCAATAAATAACAAGGAGGATTATATGTTGGGATTAAACTGTTTTTAATCTCTTGGCATTAAAAGTAACGCTTCAGTACTTACCTAAACTCAAAGATTAAAAAAAAAGTTAGTTCAAGAACTATCTTTAAAAGTCACTGTCTTCACTAAAACTACTGGTATCACTATAATTGTCTTTTCTGAGGTTTATTATTATAGGTTCTATTAAATTATCCATTGATAGTGGATATACTTTTCTAAATGAATTTTCCACCTTTTTAACATGATCAATGCATTTTCCCCAATGTTCTCTATTTACATCTGAAAATGCCTTCAAAAACAAATTTCGCACATCAGGAAATTTAAATGTTTTATTGTTTTGAGAAACATAACCTTTTAATAATTGTGACCAGATCAGTTCAATGGGATTTAACTCTGCGTGGTACGGAGGCAATCTGAGAATTTTAATTAGTTTTTCTCTGGCCATCTCATCTATAATATATTTTTTGAATTTTGAATTTGAATTACTAATAATTCTGCCTTCAAGGATTTAGGAAGACTGATAATATTTTTAGAATGAAGCCATTTTGAAATATATATTAATACAAAATTCCGAATCAATTAAAATACATACGATACGGCTATGAGTAAATAAAGTCTGACTTATCTGTCAAAAGAACAGGTTTATTACAGTAAAAACCATGGAAACAAGATTAAATCTAGACAAAAACTATATTAGGACGATCAGATGTATTAAAATTTAAATTTTAACTACAAATAAGCATTGAAGGATGAGGTAAAAATAAAATTTCTACCTCTTGAACCTGTACTACGTTCTGCAAATTAAATACTGCACTCCTTTCTTCTGTATAGTATAGTAGTAAAAAGGTTAGCAATAGAAATTTTCGCGCGGAAAAATATTTTTCACATTTTTTTATTCTACAAATGCCCAAGTAGCAATTTATAACCAGAATAAACCTGAAAAGTATAAAAAAGAAAAGGTTCATTTGACGGACATAAATAATTTGCTTGTCAAATGACAGCCATCTCATAAATTCTAAGTTGAAAATACAACGTTGCCTAACCTAACCTAAAGCTAATCTTTTTTTTTGGCGGGTGGAAATGCTTTATGCACATCGGGTAAAGGTTCTTCCCTTCCCCGATAGTGTGAGACTACCCCTTACGGTTACTCACTAAAACCACCCCACTGAAACCACTATGCCCTACACGCTGATGTTGCCCGTCCCGGAAACGGGGCCTGTCCGCCGTGACTATTCGCGAAGATCAAGCGTCAGTAGATGTTGCCCTAAAAGGGTGAAATCTCCAGAAACTAGGCAACTTTTAATGCATTTAACTAACCTCTGTGACAAGCAGTTGATAAACGTCAACAACACCTGCAGCAAATTGAAAATTAACACTGACAGCTTTTTTAATTTTCCCGCCTACTTTCAAGCCAATCGCCAATCAACTTTCTATTTATCTACCTTTCTGTAGTTCAAGTAGATGTCGCCCACTCCGTGATTTTCACGAATTAATTAATAATTTGTCAGGTTATAAATATACTTAAATTATATACTCATTGGACTGCTTAAAAATGTAGATTTGAATATTAAGAGCGAAGCTCGGTGACCAGATATTATATGAAAAGAGCCATTCGGTAAATTTATGAATATGAAATGAAAATACACCATTTTCGAGGATATTTGGTGAAAAATTTTCTTATTCATAATTATTGATTTTGAGATATTTTGTGTTGAATGAACCCATTTTGGGACATAACTGTCACCATAACTTCAGACCCACCTGGTACAAACCCATACAACCCTATATTTTTGAGAAACACTATTCCGAAGGAACTCAATCTAGTGAAAATATATAGGGTGTTTCATTAAAAGACACAACTTTGATAAGTCACACATTTATGTTGGTACTTAGTTATTTTTGGAACATAGCTTCCATGCTCTACACAACTTTTATTTCAAACATTTTTTCCTATCTTGTTGCCCAACTTGGGGCTATCAAAATTTAAGTTTAATTAAAATTTATTGATGACCCTAATAATATTTTATAGGAACTAATGCACACAGCACTTTACGATATACATTTTGATACATAACACAAAATGTAGGTGGAGGACATTATTTTATAAATGTAAACCTTGATAAACATAAATTTAAATATATAATTCGCTAGCGATACAATGAACCAAGTAGTGTAACATCAAAATAATCCCTTAAAATCTACATAATCTTCTAAAAGTTTACAGTATGGCTATGACGAAAATACTTGTAATACGATTATGATTAGATGATTTTCGTTTTTACAATTGTTCTGTTCTGTTAACCATAAATGATATACAGTAAGTTAAATAAACGCGTGGATAGGTAATTATTACATAATTTTTTGGTAGCTCGGAGAAAATCCTAATGTAACCGTAGTTATTTGTATTTACAGGTCAGAAACTTTGCGAATATCAATAATAATACTCACTCATTCAATACTTATATTTATATACTATTTTCTAAGCCTTAAAAAATTGTATGCTTATACAGCTTCAATTTCTCGTCTTTCAAAAGGTGAAGGTGAAGAAATTTTAGGGAATGTAGTTGTGATTAAAAAATTTGTAGTTTGTGTGTAATGACATTTAGAGTAGGAATTTGCTTATTTAAAAAAATTATGTAAAGATAACTTAAAAAAAATTTGATAGTTGTTGATTTTGATATTTTAAAATGTCAAAGTGATAATTTGAAAATAAAAACTAAAAATTTAAACATTAATTTACTTAACCATCTCAAATGGCGCCCAACGTGGGGCTTCAAAAGTAGAAACCACACAAATTACATGACTTATTTATATTGAAAACTAACAGTAATAGAAATATAAAGAAAAATGGAAAAGAAACAGGAAATATATTGGACCATTTAAAGGTTGTAGAATTAAAAGAAGAAAGCAACGTTGATAAACAGAAGGAAAAAAAAAGAAATAAAAATAAATACAAAAGAAAATGATATATGGAAAATGTTTGAACTATTGGTAAAAAAGATGGATAAAATGGACCAAAATGAACAAGTCTTAAAAAAAGTTATGAAGCTAAATTAAAAAAAATTAAAGCAAGAGATGAAAGAAAATACTAATATGTTAAAGGAGGGTATAGAGAAGATATAGAGAAAATTTGAAGAATTTGAAAGCAAACAGAAATTGACAGAACAGAAAATAATGGAACAGGATAAGAGAATGGGACAAATGGAGAAGGAGATAATAAAAACGAACACAAAATATAATTTGATGAACAATGAAGTACTGAAATTAGAAGAAAGGGTTAATAACAAATATTGCCATAGCAGAGGAAGAAAATTAAAAAACAAGAAAGGAAATCAAAGAAAATTTCGAGATATCCAGGGAAAAATTAAATCCAATATAGAAAATAAGAAAATGCTTAAAATAAAAAAATGTAGATGTGGATATCAATACAGAAAATTACATGAACTGAAGAATAAAGGCATGTAGTGGGAAAAAACTCAAATTTAAGGTTAACATAAGAAGATTACCACCAAAAAAATTATAAGAGATAAAAATAAATGGAGAATAAAATTAAAGAAATAAAATAATAACAATTAAAATATTTACAAAAATTAAAAAAACAATAAAAAAATAATATTTCAATAGTAATAGATAAAATAAAATTATATTCAGTATTACAAAGTATTTACAATACGTGAATACAATTTAGGGGAAATTGTGAAGAAATTTTAGGGAATGTTGTTATGATTAAATAATTGGTAGTTCGTGTAATTACATTTAAAGTAGGAATTTGCTTATTTAAAAAAATTATGTAAAGATAACTTTGATAGTTGTTGATTTTGGTATTTTAAAATGTCAAAGTGATAATTTGAAAATAAAGACTAAAAATTAAAACATAAATTTACTTAAATCTAAAATGGAAATATTAAAATTATGATATACAGGATGTTGTTTTGATATTTTCAATATTTTCAATATTTTTCAATGTTTCCTAAAGCCGAATCTAGATTTTCATATCTCTCTTAATATTTCAGTACATTATTAGTGAGAAGTTCAAAAGTTCTGAACAAATGAATAATTGTGCATAATTGATAAAACAAACCCTGTAACTCCGTTATGGAAGCCAAGATACCCATTATATATGGGTTATTTGTGACCTACCTTTAAAATATCCCCGTTAATCAACGGGACACCCTGTATAAATGGTTATTATTGCTTCTTCGTAAATTTTCAAATCCGATATACTATATACTAAATCGAACATTGATTACATTTTCTATATTAAGAAAATGCAGCATAAAAATTAACAATTTATTTGTAAATTGCAAGTTTGGCCACGAATAAACCTTAAAAATTATCAACTCTCTAGATCTACAGCCCTTCCAGATAGACACTTTTTAAAATGAGTGTAATCAACCGAAAAATGACATTGACGAGATACTAGAAATTCCTTCGGGATTATCCATAAACACAGATTTCACGTGGGTGGTCTAGAAGCGTCAAAAAATTAGATTTTAGTGGATTCTCGCACCTGGCTGTCAGTGGCGTTCATCGAAAATTATAATTTAATAACTATTTGAAAATAGAGAATATTGAGAAATAAGTAGGCTTGTCACACGTCCCGGTTTTACCGGGATAGTCCTGGTATTTTGTTCTTGTCCCGGTGTCCCGCCCGGTTTTGTCAATGTCCCGGAAAACGGTCAAAAAGTAATGAATTTATGTGTTTAAGAATCTTTTATGAATCTAAGAAAAAGTTGGCAGAGTAATATCAATAAAATTGTGATAAATGTATGCCGTAATTGATGGAATTAATGCGCTTTTTGTTTTCTTTATTAAAATTTTGATAATATGAAATTCGGATAATTAAATGTTAATTAAATGCAATTTGATAAGGCAATTAAATGTCCTAATTGAAGAACTTAATGTGCTTTTTATTTTCTTCATTAAAATTTTGATAATTTGAAATTAGTGCAATTAGATGTCAATTAAATGCTAATTAATTACAATTTTATATGACACTTACATGCCCTAATTGAAGGATTTAATGCGCTTTTTGTTTTCTTCATTAAAATTTTGGTAATATGAAATCCAGGCAGTTAAAAGTTAATTAAATTCTAATTAAACGCAATTTGATATGTCAATGGCCTAATTGAAGTATTTAATGTGCTTTTAGTTTTCTTCATTAAAATTTTTCTAATATGAAATTAGGACAATTAAATGTTAATTAAATTCAATTTGATATGGTAACAAATGCCCTAATTGATGGAATTAATAAGCTTTTTGTTTTCTTCATTAAAATTCTGATAATATGAAATTAGAGCAATTAAATGTCAATTAAATGCTAATTAATTGCAATTTGATATGACAGTTAAATGTCCCAATTGAAGGATTTAATGCGTCTTTGTTTTCTTCATTAAAATTTTGATAATATGAAATTCGGACAATTAAATGTTAATTAAATTCTAATTAAATGCAATTTGATTAGGCAATTAAATTCCCCTTATTGAAGGATTTAATGCGCATTTTCTTTTCTTCATTAAAATTTTGTTAATATGAAATTAGAGCAATTAAATGTTAATTAAATGCTAATTAATTGCAATTTTATATGACAATTAAATGCCCTAATTGAAAAATTTAATGCACTTTTTGTTTTCTTCATTAAAATTTTGATAATATGAAATTCGAGCAACTAAATGTTAATTAAATTCTAATTAAATGCAATTGTATATGTCAACTAAATGCCCTAATGGAAGGATTTAATGCGATTTTTGTTTTCTTCAGTAAAATTTTGAAAATATAAAATTTGGGTAATTAAATGTTAATTAAATGCTAATTATTTGCAATTTGATATGGCAATTAAATGCCCTAATTGAAGGAATTTGTTTTCTTCATTAAAAATTTTAGAACTAACAATTTAGGGTTCCAGATTCCCCCCTCCAGTCACTTGCGAGGCTTAAAAAAGGCTTAAAGCTCACCATTTTGCTTCTAATTTTCCATCCCATATTAATGTGTCCCGGTTTCACTCACCAAAAATATGGCAAGTCTGGACATAAGTCAAAAAATTTAGGTCTAAATAGTTGATTACAAAGAAAGTAATATGTTGAAGGTATGGAAGAAAATAAAGTCCTTTTTATCTCAAGTTACATAATTTAAAGAATTTATTTTAATTTAATTTTATTTCAATTAAAGCAAAACTTTAAGGACTTTATTTTCTTCCATACCTTCAGTAATTACTACTCACATATGGCTAACCCTACTTTAAAAGTAATATGTATTTAATGTTAAATTGATTGTAATCTGTAACCTACAATAATTTTTTGATTTTTCAATTTTTTTATACATTTTATCAAATTACTTCAGATAATTTGAATGGGAGAAATTTATACTATGTAACAAATGAAACTATCTTTAATTTGGAAGAAACTAGAGATATTTTTAAATAATAATCTAATAGGGAACTAAGTATCCATGTATATATGAATGGTTGAATATCCAAAAGAACAAGATTATTATTTTTATTAAAAAATAAAAAAACTGGTAACAATGATAGTGTTGTGTGGTTTTTCTGGGTTTTCCCACAACTGTAAAGCAAATGCGCCATCAATCATCAGTAAGTCGCCCCAGTGCGCTACGGCAAATAATAATAATAGCCGTCCCTCCCCCTCACAAGCTGCAGAGCTTCTGGGGTTCACTCGTAAGGGAGTGAATTGCAGGGCGTATATTATTATTATAATGTCTGACGTAATTTGAGCCATAGAATCCGAAAAACAACAAATATACAGGGTGTTCTTTTTAAAAAAAAACGAAGTTGATGACACTTCTGGCGAAACCGAAAATCGGCCATTTTGTTTTTATACCTCGGTCAATCCAAAATTGTGCATGGCCCTAGTCTCATTGTCACTCGGTATAGTACCTACCTTATAAAAATTACAAAATAAAATAAATTATTTAAAATTTTGAACCCTATCCGGTTGACAGCTTCTACGCCTCTGTTGGATCAGAAACTTGTCAAAAATTCAGTGTTGCGAAAAATTCAATTATATTCTTCCATCTAACACAAAAAGGAGTAGGTTTCTGGCAATTTCGGTGTATTTAAAGTCAAGTACCCATTCGGCTTATCCGAAAAAGATTTTCTGAATGTTTATTTAACTGCATCAAGTGGTCCTTTGTTAGAATTTTAACTTTCCCAAGCCGATTTCTAAAGCTTAAATGGTAGTTTAAAGGAGAATAAATCTACTAGAGTTCTTAAATAAATTTTGGGTGATTTTGATTTTACAGCTGGGTTATATGAATTAAAAGCTGAGTTATGACGTAATAGCACTTTGCCTATAAGCATCTCTCCATATTTTCGCACGTCTATATAGAGTTCTTTTCTTCGTTTTGGTATTCCTCTACCTTTATGTAACTGTACCTCTATTATCAAAATTTTCCTGTTAATACGGAACATATTCTTTTGTCTTATTAAGTGTTCTTACGACTGCACTCTTCATTCTTACGTTTTCTTGTTCCTCTTTTAATTTATAATATTATTCTTCTTTGTTACTCCACACAAGCATATCTTATCATTCTCATTTCGTATCAGAAATATTGTTTCATTCATCTATGTATTATTTCCCGTATGCCGTTTTCTAAAACAGTGCAGCATAAATGTCTGAAGCTGTTTACCCAGATGTTGCTTCATTACATCACAACTTTTCCGTTTCCTCAATTGAAATGTAGATATTCAGTTTTCTTGCTATTATTCTTTAAGGATCTACTTTCTTAGGAGCTCCCCTACTCTTTCAGTTTGTTTTTTCCATCTTCCTTGCTTGTAAATCACGTCATCCGCAAATGGGGATTGATCTCTGACGTCTTGAGTTATGACATCCATGATCAATTAAATATATAAAGGGATCATTCAGGTTGTTAAACCTAGAGTACTTCTAATTAATTTCTTGCTTCTCTATATGATTATAAACGTACTTTTTTGGAGTTTTCTCTACTTTTTCCATACTTTTTGTCATGAAGCTCTATCAATTTTTAGGGTAACAAAAATAAGATTTAGCAGATTTCGTTTATCGCGATATTTATCCATGATTTGTGTTAAAGCAAAAATTTCATCCCTTCCACTTCTACTAGCCATAAATCCGAACGATTTTCTTCTATATCTGCAATATGTGTTGGATTAGTTTGATACCTCTTCTTCTTTTCTTTTTGGTTATCTATTCTGTGGCATCGTTTTCTTCCCACTTCTGATACCACTGACAATTTATTCTTTAAGAAGTTGAACAATATTTCATTACAAATTGAGGTGGAAAATAAGTCATTACTGTCGAGCGCTAAAATTGCAAAGCCCGAGCTTAGCCATAACGCGAGACTGAAGACTGAAGAAAAGATAAAACTACTAAAATATCTGATTCTGAGATCGAATTGATGAGTTACACTACACCAGAACTAAAAGAAATTGTAGAAAAGAGACACTTTCGGTCCAAGAAGAGAAAGTCATTCAACCAACAAAGGTCTACTTTCGAACCTCTAGCCTATGAAAATGACATATTATTGACTGTTAATGAATAAATATAAACATTTTTATCTTGTTATATCCTCTTGCCTTGCTTCCACGTCCCCAACAAGTCATTCATAAGTTTCAAATATTCCGTACCCAAGGATGAAGTGAGATAGATATATAAAATGTGTGAAAATGGCGTCCAATTTATGCTGCGACGCATGGGCGTACCGTTACAGAGGGAAATGGGATGTGACACAATATATTTATTTTTATTACTGACAGTGAAACGACATACAAATCGAATCAAATAAGTAATTAGTTAAAACTACAATTACAGAACACAAAAATACAAAATTAAAATTTCTCCTTTCAACATTTGCAGGAAACCTGTCTTCGTATAACTGTTTAAATGAAAAATTAATATTACCTAAATACTTAGGTAGTTTGGTAGAAAAACAAAATGTGATTTAATTCTTAACAAAACATATGAAACCTCCATAATTATAAGTCGTTGCAATAAGTTAAAACAATCCTTTAGGCATTATTAAAGAGTTTATACAGTCAATAAAATACTAATTCTACGCCCCTGAGTTTTGTTTATAATCTTATATGTAACTTACCGATGAAATGGTAAATCGGGATTTAAATAATCCATTTTGTTGGACACAACATACTGATGAACCATGTTTATCTAATAAATCAACTTAAATCAATAAATTCAATGTGAAAAAGAAAATTATAATGCTATAACCTATGAAACACAATAATAATCATACAGATTTATGTGAAAATGGCAGCCACTATTTCACTACGAAACATTCTATCTGCTGGTTCCGTTGGTTTCATTAATAAAGATAGAACGTTTGATAGCGCTTAGTTGCCGCTTCTAACAAATTTCCGTAGAAATGGTTTATACTTAAATCGTGGTAAAGTATCTTTGTCAATATTTATCTATCAATATGATTTGTTGTGTTATTAGTTGCGAAAATTAGTGTTAACGTAGATTTACAATTATTTTAGCGAAACAAAATATCTCATTTTCCAAGATAATTTTTAGCGCTTAGATTGTTACTTGTTGTAGGCGCGGGCCGAAATGTAAACAAACTCTATCTTATTCTCCTATATCTATGCTTGCTTCCTTTCCACCTTGTTTTCGGTATACAATGAATACATGTTACAGATTTTTGGGGCATATAGAACATGAAACCAGTTGCCATAATCCGAATAAATTGTAATGACAGTATTAATAAAATTTTAGATTGACAGTTCTTACTCTAATCAAACAGCCGCAGTCTACTCACTTTTACCAAAATCGTAATTCACTATGTATCTACTTTAAATTCAATGTCATTTTAAACTTCAGAATTTTCATATTTTGGACCCCAGTTTGAAGGTATTCCCGAATTGGTACGAAGTGCCACATCAAACCCTAAGCTTACTGTTTGATGTTCTATCAAAATCTGAAGTCAAAATTCTAAAAATTCACAAAGACAAAGAATCAACATACACACATACAAACACACAGTCACAGATCGAATTCAGATATCGAACAATTTGTTCGGTGAAAATAGAGTGAAAAGTTCCTATAAACATGCATTTGGAGCTTTGATTTCGAAGCTAGAGCTCTTTCAGGTAAGCTAAATCGAACCATTATTGAAAACTAATTCAGCTATTCAAATAGTTAATAATTACTTTGGTAGTTCGTTGTATCATTTTACTGAGATTATTTTTTTTCATTTGTCAAAACAGTCAGATTTTGTGGTTTAAGCCAATAAGAACTCAGGATCCTAAACTGTCAAAAAACTGTCAAACTAATAAAAGTATGACGTCATTTTCCCCAAATTTTTGTAATTTAAATCTATGTTGAGCAATACCAAAAGACTAGAACGAAAATTCAAGTAGGTGGATATGCGGGAAGCACTTGCCTGAATGGATATTTTTGGAAAATCAAAGATAAAGAAAAAATCTGCTTAATTAATACATGGCGACCCGTTTGAGTCCTTGAAATTCTGAAGTAAATGCTCTGGAAAAAAGGGAATACTTAATTGGAAAGAAGATCGCTCGACGTTCATCATGTTGATGATGATGTTTTATGATGCCTTGCATGCGAAACAAGTGCAGTAGCACTTATTGCTTATCATTCATTGTATTTATTGAATAAATAAATAAATAAATAAAAAATAACCAATCATTGTGTTTTATACTGATAAAAGCGCTTCTTCGTAATTGTTTTTTGATTAAACTGTGTTTACCTTTTTTGAAATGTCAAATATAAACATTTAACAACTTTTATTTAGCATTATCAATTATTATTATACTATAAAATTTTAAAATTTATTTGTAAACTAACCTTTTTATTCGTTTATTTACACACACAATAGTTTTTGAATACCCAAATACTTAAAAATTCATAAATATCTTTAAAACTGACAAATGTCAAACTCTATATCCGAATTAAGCCAAACGTAATCACGTATGCCTTGGTGGCCCTGTGTTTAAAACAATAACAGCTCAATATTTTTTGATGTTTTAATTTAAATTGATAAAGAAAATATAGAAAATTTGTGTGTAAAGTGTCTTTTGCATAAATTATCTGTGTTAAATACAAAATGATTAAAAAAATAACCTTCCAAATAACAGACGTCCTCTCAAATTTTATAGATTAAATTTGGAAGACCGTTGATTATAAAAATTCCAAAACATACTACCTATAACTTTCTCATCCGTAGATGTCTACATAACTGCCTAAAATTTTATATTCTGGTTTCTAAATTTTCTTTTCTCTCCTCATCAAATTTTCATTTTCTAGTTATCTTTTATTCCTTTTATTTATGTTGGTATTCAATTGAAATTTTTGTAACATAACATGATTGATGATTGATTTAATTTTTTTAATTCAGTATTAGTTATTGCTTTGACAGTTTTTAAATTCATTACAACTTATTTTGTTTTAAGAAAATAGCAGAAAAGCTTTATGTTGACTTAAATTTTTTATTTAACGATATGTGGCATTCAAATATTAAAAACACTGTCCTACCCCTGTTTAGTCCATTATACATTTTATGGGTTTCTGGCGCTTAACAACAATTCCAAAATTTATGAGAAGGCGTTACGTTAGACGTATTTCAACATAATTTTAATAGCCTAAAAGCCGAGGATGCTTGTATCCAACCCATAATATATGAGTTTTTTGAATGGTCCTCTATAATAAACAACCATTTAGGCCGGTTTTCACTAAAATGGTTATTAAACACAATATATAGTCCATTAAAGGCCTTTATTAACGATTATTTTTACAGCTTTAATTCCGAGTTTTGGGTTATTTTTTATAGTTTTCAGAATAACATTTTAACGAGGTCCCTTTGTAAAATATCAATTAGGTAGAAAATATTGGAATTTCAACTGGTACTTTAGGTCATTTAAATATTTCTAGAAAGGGGTCATTGAAAAGAAAACGTAGAAATAATTAGCGTAAAAATATGATTTGTGGACAAAAAAACACTGTCTGAGCAATGCTGAGTTAAGCGAGAAATCAAGTCTGAATATAAAAATAAACATTATAAATAAAATAATTTCGGTACCCATACACTCGGGTTAACCCTTCAGCACCGCATTGGAAGATATCTATGCATAGATATTAAAGTTAGGTAATTGATTTTTTAGTTGAACCTTTATTTAGACGAATTGATTCTGGCGGAAAAACCAATTAAAAAACTAGGGTTTACTCAACGGCTATTCAAAGATACATATGATTCATGACGATATTATCATTCGCTCTATATTAATCATAATCAGAGATTCTTGAATTCAAGCCAAGCTCTTGAATAATCAAGTCAGGCATTTGAAAAAACGAGCCAACCTTTCATAGTAGCCAAGCCAAGCTTTTCTTACAAAATGATAGAATTTACAATTCTCTAAGTCACTTGCCCATTTTTCTAATAATAAATTGACTCCTATTACCACCATTGGTAAAGTACATTTTTTTTCACTGTGGTCTGAGTGCCAACCCGGCAAAGACGGAGCTAATATTGTTTACGACCAAAACTAAGGTCCCAGCTTTCACAAGACCGAGTCTAGACGGTGTCGTGCTGGATCTATCCCCTAGTGTGAGATATCTGGGATATAGAAATAGGGACTAAAACCACGCATGGCTTTATGGATGTACACTGCTGTTGTATGCCCCATTCTTACATACGGTTCATTAGTATGGTGGGCCGGCCTTTGGGAGAGAATATATCCGCACCAAGCTTGGTAGGGTCCAGAGGAGTGCATTTGTGTGTATAATGGGGGCGCTGAGATCAACGCCATGGGATGCTCTAGATGATCTCCTCTTTCTCCTCCAAACCGACCTTCACATTAAATACATAACGACCTATAGCGTGGCCAGGCTCAGAGAAAATGGGCACCGGTTAGCTAAACCCTATGGACACAGCAATATTCTCAGCTCGGCGGTGAGGAAGATGCTGCCTGTGTCCACTGATTACACCATTCCATTTCAGAGTTAAGATACCTGCTAGGGGTGAGTGGAAGAACAACAATCTATTGAGTGGTGTAGACACGGTGATCTATACTGACGGCTCAAAGATGGACTGTGGTGTAGGTGAAGGTATTTACTCCAAATCACTTCAAATTAGCCAATCGTTTAGACTACCGGATAAATCTAGCGTATTTCAAGCAGAGATGCTAGCGATCTGGCGTGCATGCCAAGCAGTGAGAAACGATCCGTCTCCGAAACGCAACGTGGTGATAGCTACGGACAGCCAAGCCGCCATCTTGGCCCTCAATGCTGCTACCATATCATTAAAATTAGCTAGAAAATGCTCAGAGGAGCTTGCGTTAATTAGTAACCTATACAGCGTGACGTTATTCTGGGTTCCTGGCCATAGGAACATATCGGGGAACGAATGCGCTGATGAATTATCAAGGAGCCATGGACGTAGCACGTACCCGACCGTTTTCTCGAATCGTTTTTTCCGACGACCTTTTTCCCGAAAATATTTTTTCCCGAATTGTAACGTGTCCTCCTTCCCGAAAGCTTTTTTCCCGAAAGCATTTTCTCCGAAACATTTTTTACCGAACATCTTATTTCCCGATTGTATAAAAATGAGTTCATATTTTTCATATCCTCATACACAAGATACATTATTTTTTCTAGAAAATTATATTGTGCGCGATAGCTCTAAGAAATTCAAGAGAGTTCCTATCGTTCTTGTAATCTTCATATTCTTGTACAACCGATTTCAGCCTCTCGTGCATGTCGTACCACTTCTTTTTTGGCTTGCTCTTGATACTTTTACCAACACTTAATTCCATCAAGGCAATCTCTGTGTCAGCTTGTTCTTTCTGCAGCTCTTTTAAAGCTGAGTACAGATCCGGGTGGTTTTTCCAGACTAGTAACCTAAAGCGGTTATTCCAACCTTCAGATGCATTATTTGTTGTTGCATAACCGCTTTTGTAGCTTCATGTTGATTCCATAGACTAGGAGGATATTGACGAAGAACAGCGCATCTTCTGCCAACAGATTTTACACCAATAACGTATGTTTCTTGAAAATATTTCATAATTGACTCAAGTCTGGGAATATTTTTAACCGCGTATTTTCTTAGAAGCTGGAAAGTTGTTTTAACGTCTTCCACTGGAACAAACGCTACAGCTGCCATCATATGAACTGTAGTTTTGAGGGTTCTATCTGTTGGGTCATTATAAGGGACTTGTAGTACTTGTTGAATTTTGCGACAAATTGATTGTTTAAGATGGAAGGAACAACCTGCATATGTTGAATCTGGAAACACGTCGGTACAAGCATTTATTATGGCTTTTTCAAAATCACCCATTATTTCTGTTCGGTGCACAATCATCAATGTCCAGATCTTCGGCAGCATCACTAATTGCTTGATGTACTGCTGTGTACTGCACTGTCTCTTTAGATGAGAGATAACAGTACACTAATGGCAATGCAAATATCTGAGTTTTTCCACCTTTATTTTGAGCGAATGATCCCAGTATTGTAAAAATTTGTGTGAAGATGGATGGAGCTGTCTTGAATGTCTTATCTACGTACAAAACATCACATGTAGCAAGTTGTTTAAGGTTGTAAGCGGTGGCGAAAACAAGGACACGACCTTCTTCTAGATCGCAGGAATCAGCTGAGTCGAACAATAAGAACTTTTCCTCATTTAGAGTTTTTTAAATTGATCGGGCAATTCTTCTAATTCTAGTAATGATTTGGGGTTGGCTGAGAGATTTTTGCGCCGAACTTTACACATCGCCTTTTTTAAATTTTCTCTCTTCGGGCAATTGTGCTGCTACTCCAGCAGAAACACCAGCTATCAGTTCACGGATAATTTGAGCCGGAGGTTGTTCAGGGTGCTCTTTTGCTCTCCTGTTGAGGTTGTGTCTAACAATTTCTGCACCAACTGCCTCCCGGTCAGGGGGATGATCGGGGTTCCCAACACTCGCAACAACGGGATTCACAAGCCCCATAATCGTCCGCGCACGACACCTGCATTCACCCCAGCGAAGTTTTCTGCACTCCCAATACGTCACAGCACCACTTATCTTGGATCTTTGATATAAGAATCCGACCAAAGTCACCTTGGTTTCGCCAATAATTACTGGAATCTCATCTTCAGCCATTTCACGCCTTCTGTCAATAATAAACAATAACAGTGCCATAGCAACATATTCATAGCAATGGAATCATCGAACAAAATTTTCGAGAAAAAAGACGTTAATTATAATTGACTTCGGGAAAAAGTTTATTCGGGAAAAATGGATTCGGAAAAAAGGTATGGAATCCACTGAGCACGTAACGTGTTCCACGGCCATCATAGCTGAAAGCTTGATAATGCTTGGAAAAGCCGGAAAACGAAGCCAAGCCTGTATCCGCAACAATCAAGCCAAGCCAAGTTTTCCTTTTTAAAAACCTTGACTTTCAAGCCCAAGCCAAACTTTTATATTTCAAGCCAAACTACTTGGCTGGGTGAATCCCTAATATGATAATTTATTGTGCATAAATACTAATAAGAATAAAATATTTTATTGAAGAATAAACTGTACTCAAGACGATCCATGCTGACCAAATGGTCGCATAAAAAAATGCTGAAACACGTCCATTTTCATTTGTAGCGGGATATTTTTAAGATGGATTTGTCATCTGACATTACTTCCAATAATAACTGTGTTTTGTTTTTACATATTGCTTGATTTGTTTTCAAAATATTGATAGAGAAAGTTCCAGAAATGCTTATATTTGACATCTTAAATTTCAAAATTAATTTTTTTGTTCCAAGTTGTTATCAGGTCTTGTGAAATTGTCCAGTGATCTGTTTCTATAGTAAATTATTATTATTATATTTTTGTCATAATTTTATAAAAGAATAAAAGTCGAAACGTCAAAAATTAAAAACGTTTTAATATAAATTGGTTTTATTATCTCCAAAGACTTTAAAAATAATGAGATTTCCATAAAATAATTCTTAATTATTATTTATTGGTTATTCCAAAGAATATAATGAATCCGAATCAAAAACTTTCAGTAGATCTGTTTCATTTCGTTTAAGTTATCCATATAAGAAAAATAAAGAAAAATGTAATATGAAAATTTGTATATATTTTTTACTTCTACAATTCTCAAAAAATATTCTTCAAAAGATGACAAAGAAAAAGATTGAATGTCTAAACAAACTGTAAAATTCTATCCGGACATTCTGAGTCTCCTGAGATCCACAAATATTGTATATCTATAATATTTCTTTGAATTCTTACCAACACAAACGAGCATTTTAATTGTTTAAAATTGATTTACTGACACATCCAAGATGGATATCTTTTTCTCTTGGGAACAGCAGGGCTATTATCTAGCGTTATAGGACATTAATACCTATGGAATTTACCAAATTCCAATTTACAGGTGATTAATCATTGATATATCAGATGGCACACTTCTTAGAATTATAAGACACATTTTTATATCTGGAGAGCCTTTATTTAACACTGTTTTATTTTCATAGTAAGTACGTGATTACATACCAAAACTATGAATTTAATATAATCATTAAAGAATAGTATTATTTAAATTATCTTCTTTATTTCCGTAATAATTCTTTCGAAATATGCATCGCTTGTACAGAACTCTTGTTGGTATTCCTTCTATTTCAAGTAACCACGAAAAAAAATATCTAACGGAGTTAAATCAGGCGGTCCAGCTGGCTTTTTATGGTCGGCCAATGATGGCCCATTTTATGGACATGCCACCTAGCCACTGTGCAGTCGGACCTCTCCCAACGCCATCCATGACCATTACCATCTTCATCATACACGATTCAAAGCCACTAATTTTTTCCTGGATAGAACACGAGGAAGAGAGCCTTTTTTATTAGGATAGAAAGTAAAGTAAAGTAAATTTATTCATCCTATTGCGATCATTTTACAATGATATATAGGTAAGTCAAATAATATAAATATAAATAATATGAACATACTATACAAAATACAATAAAAATTTAAAATTAAATAAAATATATAGTTACAAGATCTAAAAATACCTATATAAAATATAAAAAGTTAAATGTAAGTTGAAGATAACTCTAACCTAGATATTCATCAATGTTATAAACACATTTTCCTAATAAGTGTTCTTTAAGGCCAGCCTTAAAGTTTGTAAATCGGGTTACATTTTTAATATTGGATGGAAGGCGATTAAAAAAAGTTATTTCAGCATATGCAGGACAGTGTTCATATAAGGTGGTAGAATGTTTTGGAATGCAAAATAATTCACCATTCCTAGTAGGGTAATTGTGCATGTGTTTGACTTTGATTTAATTTAATTTTAAATAAATGTTTTTGTTAATTTGTAAATTTAATTTGTTATATAATTTTTAAATAATTTGTTGATATCACCACGACTATGCTCACATTGATGTTATATGTCTTTAAATATTTCTATCTCAGGGATTATTTAATTGTGAGTTCAAGTTCTTAGAACTTCCTTTTAATCTATGCTACTGATAGTTTCTGTACTTTGCAAGAAAATAAAATGTTGGTTCAACAATTAAATGAATTTATTTTATAAGAAAATATAGAGAAACATGAACAAAGATCAGACTAAATTTACTAATATGAGTTACTTGCACTCCCACACATTCATTCAATGATATCTTATTTCTAAAATTGATTTGAATTTTGGTGCAATAAAATTTCTTAAAACTAAGGTTGGCACACCAATTTACCAAGACCGTGACTAATCTGTCTGCCTTAACCACAAAAGACACGTGTCTCACACGCTATTTTTAGTATGAAGCACGTTGTAAGTGATATAATGAGTTTATATCTTCAACTATTAGTGTTTCTTCTTCTTCTAACTCGTACATCCAGTGATATGTTGTAACTAGACTTCTAGTGATGTGATGTTTCCAATTTTTATTGATTCTTCAGGTGATCTATGTTCGGTTGAGCAAATTGTTTAGAACACAATCCTCAGGATGCACATAAAATAAGAGCAATACCTTCCAGGCAAGTTTTTTTTGTTTAAATAATATTTGAAATTATGCACTCACTAATTATTATACATAATCGCAGCTATAATTAGATCTCCAGAATATAAATACTTTTTATTTTATTAATTACTTCTTTTAAAATTTCGATAAAATAATTTCATAAAATTTTTCTACCATTTTCTAACTAACTCCTTTCTTTTTTTCTGTTGCTATGTTACCTTATAGAGTAAAACCAAAAACTCTCAAATTGTTTCTGAATTCATTCTAATTATTTCAAATTTTTGATTCTCTGATATTTTATTATCAATTTTATGTGTTTTGATTTTTATAATTTTAATTATAACAATTAACATGCTTTTCCTTTATATTCTGGCGTCTATTTTTTTACATTTCATTAATTTGTAATTTAGTTAACAATGTTGGTACCTTTGACTTTCATTTTAAACAGTTGTCACAACTTTTTATTTCCTTTTGTTATACAGATTGTCCTGCGATTATATTTTGTTATATCGATTGTCCCGAAATTAAATTGTTGGTAAAATTTTGAATTTTGAATATTATTTAATTTTGATTTTAGTTTTTAGATTAATCAGAGCTCTTCAAAAGGATTTTCACTATAATATTGATCTCACATTAAATCATTCCCTTTGGTAAGTTAACTTTTAACTTTTATAAGTAATATTTTCTTCCTGTCTAAGTTAATAGTTATTCTTTTCAAAAAAAGCTTTATATTCAATACCATTACAATATATAGAGGTAAAAGTTAGAATTTTGTGCTTTTGAAAATGATCTCTACATGTTTGTTGCATATCAAGGTTGAAAATTAGTCTGATAATTCGTGTTTGTGCAATAAAAACCCTTTGTGCAGTAAAAGAATTTCCCCAGAGAATGGAGTAGTTGTTCAAATATCTGGTCAGCGAGCTTCGCTCTTAATATTCAAATCTACATTTTTAAGCAGCCCAATGAGTATATAATTTAAGTATATTTATAACATGACAAATTATTAATTAATTCGCGAAAATCACGGAGTGGGCGACATCTACTTGAACTACTGATAGGGAGATAAATAAAAAGTTAATTGGCGATTGGCTTGAAAGTAGGCGGGAAAATTAAAAAAGCTGTCATTGTTAATTTTTAATTGGCTGCAGCTGTTGTTGACGTTTGTCACAGAGGTTAGTTAAATTCATTTCACCCTTTTAGGGCAACATCTACTGACGCTTGATCTTCGCGAATTGTCACGGTGGACAGGCCCCGTTTCCGGGACGAGCAACAGCAGCGTGTAGGGCATACAGAAGATCGCTGAGCTCACTCTATTTATCACTATATAAGAAAAACTCTATGTTCAATTGATTTTATTATTTATTGATCTGCAGTGAAGGAAAATTATAGGTCTGATATTCATACTTGGGTAAAAACCTCCACAAAAACCTGTGACCAGACTCTCGACGTGTGGCAGATATTGGCAAAAATCTTCAGTTACAAAAATAGTTTATTCGTATATTACATTACAATTTGCTCTTGGAAAATACAAAGTCACAATCAACCTTAAAATGTACTATGAGAATTTTAAATGTCTCTTTAAAGTTTCTTGTAAAATAAAAAATTGAAATCTATGTTAATAGTACACGTGTACAAGCATTCATTCTTTTTCTCTCTCTGCATAAAGCATTTCCACCCGCAAAAAAAAAAGATTAGCTTTAGGTTAGGTTAGATCTTTGTAATAAATAAAGAAAAGTACGATACGTGTGACATTTTGACATTTGTTACATTCTGACAGGTGTCATATTTTGACATTTGTTCATTTTGAGATTTGTTCATTTGACAGTTTGACAGTTCTGACACGTATCACATTTTAACAGTTGTCACGTTTTTACAGGTGTCACATTTTGACAAGTGTCCATTTTAACAGTGTTACTCAACGTTCCTATAAATATTTACCTAAACCCATGATTTATGAAATTGAATTGGCAACGTTGTATTTTCAACTTTGAATTTATGAGATGGCTGTCTTGACAAGCAAATTATTTATATCCGTCAAATGAACTTTTCCTTTTTTATATAAAGCGGCATATTTAAAACTGAATTCTTTCAGATTAAAACGCCAGAAATTAAATAAAGTCAAACCTTTTTACTACTATACTATACATAAGAAAGGAGTGCAGTATTTAATTTGCAGAACGTAGTACAGGTTCAAGAGGTAGAAATCTTATTTTTACCTCATCCTTCAATGCTTATTTGTAGTTAAAATTTAAATTTTAAAACATCTGATCGGCCTAATATTGTTTTTGTCTAGATAAACCTGTTCTTTTGACAGATAAGTCAGACTTTATTTATTCATAGCCGTATCGTATGTATTTTAATTGATTCAGAATTTTGTATTAATATATATTTCAAAATGGCTTCATTCTAAAAATATTATCAGTCCTCCTAAATCCTTGAAGGCAGAATTATTACTAATAGCAAGGCAACATAAAAACAAATTCAAAAAATATATTATAGATGAGATGGCCAGAGAAAATGGAATTAAAATTCTCAGATTGCCTCCGAACCACGCAGAGTTAAATTCCATTGAACTGATCTGGTCTCATTTAAATTTCCTGATGTGCGAAATTTGTTTTTGAAGGCAGTTTCAGATGTAAATAGAGAACATTGGGGAAAATGCATTGGTCATGTTAAAAATGTGGAAAATTCATTTAGGAAAGTGGATATATCAATGGATAATTTAATAGAGCCGATAATAATAAACCTCAGAAAAGACAATTATAGTGATACCAGTAGTTTTAGTGAAGACAGTGACTTTTAAAGATAGTTCTTGAACTAACTTTTTTTTTAATCTTTGAGTTTAGGTAAGTACTGAAGCGTTACTTTTAATGCCAAGAGATTAAAAAAAGTTTAATCCCAACATATAATCCTCCTTGTTATTTATTGGTTAAATTTAATTCGTTCAATGTTAAAGTGTCAGATGCATAAAGTTTATTTTTATTTTTTGTAAATAATATAACTTCAAAATTTAATCTACGAAGTGCGTATATATATTTTATATGCTTTGACCTTATTTATATTATAGAAACTTATTTTGCAAGGTACGCCTATGGAATGTGACGTTATATCCCCACTTTTACTGTACTCATCTATCCTTTATAGTATATATTACTATAGAAACAAGTTATTATTATGTGCAGTTGCTAGGAAATAAAACTAAAAGCTTAACTTTTCTTGTAAATATCTCGGAAGATCGAATTTTCACAGATATGAGACCTACATTTTTTGCCGATTTAGATAGGAATTATTCTACCCTGAAAGTTTCATTGAATTCTGACGAGTGGATTTCGAGATCCTCTGGACACACATACATACATACAAACCTTGCTCGTTTAATAGTATTTGATATGAAATATACTTTTTAATTGCAAAATAGTAAGCACTATTTAACTTTTTGCAGATGTGGTCAACGTAAGTGGTCCAGGTCATGTCATTATTTAATATTACTCCTACGAATTTGGTTTCATCAGACAGTGGTATATCATTGGTTTCTACTCTAACTGTACTATCTTCTAGTATCTTTTTCCTTGAAAAAAACTGCATGACAACAGTTTTATCCGAGTTCACTATTAATGAGTTTCTCTTACACCATGAAGTGAATTCTGTGGCCAGAAGTATCTTCTACTTGCTTAAAAAAAAAATCCTACCAGATGTAATTGTAATTAATTGTGTCTTGAGAAATAGTGACCTAAGAATAATGGATCAAGAAATCTATATAAAGTTGATAAAGTAAACATGTACTGTCATTTTAAAAACGACTATTGAAAAAGCCCAAATATAAAATGATTTAATTTTTTTTACATTTCAAATTCAAATTTATTATCCTAACACCCATACAAAAGATTGTACATTTATATAATAATAATTAATAATATTAATATTTAAGTGGTTAGCATCTTCAGGTGAGGAGTGGCCTAGACTCCAGTGCCTGTTTTGCCTAACACCTCATTAATGAAGCCAACTTAAAGGATTATTTATGAAGTTATATGTTAAGATATTAAATGTTAAAATATATTATATGTTATGTTAATATTAAATGAATATATTATAGTATATTATAAGCGAGAGGTAGGCACAATCAGACAAAAGGAGTGATTTAAGTGTAAACTGGGTATAGTTAAAGTGATACAAAGCCAACTAATATAAAAATTTTTAAATATTTCAAATATCTAAGGATTTGACAAAATCATTATTTTAATTTGATTTTTAAAAGAAGCATATTTCTTTATTTCTTTTAAATGTGAGGGAACGAAATTATTAAACTGCTTAGGTCCAAAATAAAAAAAGGTTCTTTGAGTTACTGATTTGTAGAAAAAGTCAATATTCATATTTAAATTAGTTGCGCGCTTGTGTTTGACGTTTTTCTTGGGAAATTTGCTTGTTTGAGATACATCCTCAAAAGGCATTGATAGGTGGATATTTGTCTTACTTTTAATACATTTATTTCTTGATACAATAATTCGGTTGAAAAAATTTGGCTTTATGTACGAAATATTATTTTGAAAAGAGTATTTTGTGTAGCTTGTAGGGTCTATGAATATCCCCCCCCCCCCAAACCGTTATGTAATATCTTAATATTGATTCTGCTAGTGAATTATAAAGCATTATTACATTTTTCCTAGATAGAATATCTCTATAGATTTATGGATTAGGGTTCCAAGGCAAAGATTAAGTTAATTAACATGATCATTCCGCCTTGCAAGTTGGTCAATCAGGTAACTAGGTCAGGGCCGTCGTCTGGTTTGTAAGCGCCCAAGGCAAGGCTTGAATAGCCCCCCTCCCCCTGAAAGTTGAACAAGATTACCCAAAAATACCCACACTTATTGGTGTCCTTTCATCGCAGTTGACCTCTTCTTAAGCGAGTTCAAAACGTTATCCACTAATGGATAAAAACGTCTCTCATAAAGGATTCTTCAGATGACGATTACACTTCCTCAGGAGACTCATATAAAAAACGCGTCCACATATTCATTCTTTCTAAATATTTTTAAAAACCCAACCACCTATAGACCTTTTTAGAACAGGCACCAAAGTCTACCTCTTTCCCTTGAATGCCTTTAATGTCATTCCACAAGATCAAAGTTAATGAAGGAAGGAAAAGTCTTCCATCTGATTAGTCAAAGATTGAGCTTCAGCACTGTCCCTTGTGCATCAATTATGTTTACAAAAGTTAGATAGTAATTATAAAACCACTGATAAGTTAATATTCTCCAGTTTTACTATATCTTAAACCGGTATACGATGTGTCGTACCTATTACGATTCTATTTATTAATATCTAACCACTTCTGAATTTCATGCATGCATTTAATAAAAACGAATTTAACGATTTCTCCTGAGGATTAGAAGGCCAATTAGAGTTATAATATAACGTCATTGACGCCTCTTTAGCACTCAAAGGCCCATTCCCATGCCACGAGATACCAAAGGGATAATAAACTAACAGAATTATGATTATTCCTGCTGTTTGCATGTGCTTATAATATACGAGGTTAGAACCAAATACGTAAAACTGTGTAAATGTAAATATATTCGACATTAATTGAGAGCGCAGAAAATATAGGTATGATGGTATGGTTAGCAACATCTGAACATTTATAAATTAATGCAAATTTTAACTGATAGGTTTATGAGATTTGTGTTGTACAAAACGTTTCGAATATATAACTAAACTAATAAAGTAGACATTCCTCGATTAGAATTACAAGGATTGTTTATGATAACACTGCTTTTTTTTCGGATGTAGGTAAATGGTTTATTGTTTATTGATGAGAAAAATATACAAATGGTTCCAATATGTTTACCTATTGGTATTCTTATTGCCCCTGATAAGCTTTCAAGTGCTCGCAATCTAGTCTTTAAATAATTATATCAGTACAGCACCCCATTAAAACTAAAGGTTATATACCTTGGACAACTAAAGGCAGTGCCGGATTGAGGGGGGGCAAGAGGGGCGGCACGTCCGGGTGGCGGCAAAATCGGATTGAAAAAATGATCCTTTTTTATCATTTCATAGTGCCATAGAAAAACGGGGCGGCATGGAGCTGACTTGCCCCCGATTGAAAAATTTCCTAGATCCGACACTGACTAAAGAAATAAGAATTTCTTCTAAAAATATGAGCTCACTTATGTATATTAAAAAATACTCAGAAAACCCCCTAATATTCAACTATATTAACAGCTTGTAACGTGTAACTTACACATAGATTCGCCAACTAGAATCACCAAATCATCATCTACAATTATAGATTACGTAGTCTCCGATTTTAAACCCGCTGATGTTAAATACCAAGTAATTAGCTCTCGTGTTTCGGACCATGAAGCAGTTTTTGTCAAAGTTGTGATACCCGCACAGCTCCAAAAAAAGTCAGTCAGTTGGATAGAATTTTCTCTCAGCGTAATTTTGAAAAATTTTACAACTTGTGTCTAGCTACTAATTGGAATGGTCTTTCTGAAGATATTGGTTCTAAATTCTTGGACTTCCTAAATAAAATAATTAAGTGTTTCAACACAGCATTTTCCCTTCGCCCCATTAAAACTAAACGTCATAAACCTTGGACAACTAAAGGAATAAGAATCTCTTCAAAAAATATGAGGTCACTTATGTATATGAAAAAATTCTCAGATAACCCCCTAATATTAAATTATATCAACAACTGTATCGGAAAATTATCAAACTTACTAAGAAAAACTATTATAAAAATCGCATCTCAAGAGCGAAAAACTCTTCCAAAGAAACCTGGTCAGTTATAAATGACTTAAGAAATAAAACCCGTTCTTCAAATACTGTTAATCCTAGTCCTGATGAACTATAAACAATTATTTTGTTAATGTAAGTAAGAATATCAGCTCTAACATAGCTCCGAGTCAGGATACTCTCTCCTTCCTCCTACCTACTAAAAGGATCAAATTTTCTTGCTAGAACCAGTAGATAGGCACCAACTAGTGTAAATCAGAAACAACAGCTTCTTGTGGAATCGATGGCTTGTCCACTAAAATATTTTTAAATGTACCTGATATCCTTCAAATTTGGTCTTTTTCCTAACTGTCTAAAAACAGCTATAATAATCCCACTTCATAAGCAGGTCTGTAAATTTCAATAATTATTCTTATTATCTAACGGAAGATCAACCATTTTCAAGATTGACAGATATTAGAAACCTTGGAGTAATTTTTCAGTGCCAACCCTTCTTCTTCTTCTTCGTCTGACTAGGATTGCTCCTGTTTGTCTGCCTCTCATTCTGTTTCTGTTGTTGTTGTCAGTAGGTTGTCCTTCCATCTTTTCTTTGGTCTTCCTCTTTGTAAGGTACCATTCTATTAACGTGACTATCCCAGTCTCTTTTACCAATTTGTTGATGCTCTGAACGTTATCTATCTATCTATATATGATGGTGTTGTGTGGTTTTTCTGGGTTTTCCCACAACTGTAAAGCAAATGCGCCATCAATCATCAGTAAGTCGCCCCAGAGCGCCACGGCAAATAATAATAATAGCCGTCCCTCCCCCGCACAAGCTGCAGAGCTTCTGGGGTTCACTCGTAAGGGAGTGAATTACAGGGCGTATATTATTATTATTATTATTATTATTATCTATCTGTGATGGGGGTGTCGATACACTGCAACCTATAAGATCTATTGTGCCCCCTACTGCTGCCCAGTCATTAAGGATGACTCAACGATTACAGCAGTTCCTCCAGTCCTATTTCTTTCAAAAAGTTCAGGATGTCGATAGGCTCTTCTATTTGACATTCTTCGAGGTATCGTACCCTTGGATTTTGCAGGGTAATGCATTCTGAGAGAATGTGGATAGAGGTTTTCTCCTCTTCCTCGCAGAATCTGCATTCTTCTTTGTCTACTAGTCCGAGTTTCTTTAGGTAGCCTCTCAGACGGCAGTGCCCTGTTAGGATACCCGTTAGTATTCTGAGCTTATTTTTACTTTTGCTGATGCAGTCGCCAGATCTCTTCTGGTTATAGTTCCCCAGTAGTGTCTTGGCATGCCTCATTCCTTGTAGTCCTATCCAGTATTGGGAACTTTTCTTATTTACTTCTTTTCCAAGTTCATCAAGTATTATACTGGTGCTTATTCCGCAGAAGGGTTTAGGTCCCAGAAATGGTGTTTCAGTCCCTTTTTTTGCGAGTACGTCTGCTATTTCATTACATTCCACTCCAGTATGTCCAGGAACCTATAGTAGGGTAACAGTGTTGTTCTTGCCTAGTTCGTTTAGATTCTCTAGGCACTCCCAAACATTACGTGGGAGTTCAAGGCATTAATGGCTGCTTCGCTGTCTGACATGAGGATGATCTCTTGTCTGCGAAAATTTCTTTCTATGTTGAACTGGACACATTTTCCGATGGCGTATATTTCAGCTTGGAAAATGCTCGGAGATTTGCCTAAACTTTCGGAATATTTGGTTCCAGGCCCATATACTCCTATTTCTGTTCCTACTGTTGTTCTAGAACCATCTGTGTACCATTTCATGGCACTTATCTTGAGTTTTGGGATGGTGTCTTTGTCCCATTCGCTTTTGTTACTTAGCTTTGTGTTGAATTCTTTCACAAAGCTAAACTTCTTTGTCATCTCATCTTGGGGCATGTCCCAGGTTTGGTGATTTCCAGGAAGGAGTCGAAACTTGCGTTTGGTTGATCCTTCTCTGGTCATTCTGTAAGTTGTCCTTATCGCTATACTCTCCACTATTATATGGAGGGGTGTAAGGCTTAGGATTACATCCGTGGCGGCCGTTGGGCACGTTCTCATTGCACCTGTTATGTATACGCAGGCTAGTCTTTGGATTTTCGCTAGATTTGCCTTTGTACTGGCCAGCTTAGTTCTGCTGCCCCAGACTACCGCTCCATAAGTTATGGCCGGTCTCACTATTGACGTGTACATCCACTGCAGGATCTTTGGGTTACATCCCCAGTTTTTTCTCGCGAAATTTCTGCACACCATTAGAGCTTTCGTGGCTTTGCTGGTTACTTCTTTTTCGTGCTTATTCCAGATGAGTTGATTATGTAGTATTAATCCCAAATATTTGACATCTGGCTTCCATTCAATAACTGTCCCGTCCAATTCGATGGTTTTGAGGTTAATGTTTCTTTTCCGTGTAAAGGCAACTAAGGTAGTCTTGATGGGGTCGACGCTAAGTCCCATCGATTGACACCATTCTTTAGTATAGTCCAGCCCTCTTTGAACTATATCGCAGAGGGTATTCTCGAATTTGCCTATTGCGATTATGACTATGTTATCTGCATAGCCTTGACATGATATACCAATCTCGGTCAAATCGCAGAGAAGTCGATCCACTGTTAAGCTCTACATAAGAGGGGAGACTACTCCTCCTTGTGGGCATCCTCTGGTTTTGCAAATGGAAATAGTGTCTTGTCCCATTTTAGTCTCTGCTATTCTGGTAGACATTAGTCGCGACATCCATCTGGTTGTCGTGTTGTCTACCCCTCTTTCTTCTAGTGCTCTTTTGACAGCTTCGTATGGTGTGTTGTCAAAAGCCTCTTCTATGTCTAAAAAGGCACATACTACAGTGCATCCTGGATTTCATCTGTCAATTGCACCAATGCGGTCTCCTTGGATTTGCCCGTTTAATACGCATGCTGATGGGGGGCAGAGGCACCCATTCCAGGATTTCTATTCTGATATAGTTATCAGTTGCTTTCTCCACCGTTTTCAGAACGAACGATGTGAGACTAATTACTCTGAACGTTACATTGCTCTTATTTGTTTGTCTGTATCTGAGTGTTATACCCTTTATTGTTCTTAGAGTCTTCTTTTCTACGTTACTCATTATCTGTTTTGTTCTTTTTGTGTTGTTTCATATATTTTTCTCTCAAGCATCCGCTAACTTTTGTTGCTTTCATTGCCTGTCTTTTTGCCAAGGTAAGTAAATATCATAACCTGCTCTATGCTTCTGCCGTCCACTTCCAATTTGCACCGTGATGTTGAATGTGTAAAGTTGTCTTTGTAAGTCATCTTCATTGTCCGCCACCAGTAGTGCGTCGTTCGCATAGCATACTAAATTGACTTTGTTATGTCCCATTCTATATCCTTCTAGCTTCTTCACTTCGTCTAATATTTTATCCATTATTACATTGAACAGTAAAGGGCTGAGCGAGTCTTCCTGCCGTATCCCTCCATTTACAAGTATGGGTTTTGTATCTCCCTTTGGTGTTATGATTTTAATTCTGTTGTCTTTGTTTATTTCTTCTATTAGTTTAATTAGTCTATAGATATTTTTGTTCTAGCATTTTTAAAATGTCATTTCTTTTTGCCCAATCAAAGGCACTTTTTAAGTCCACAAAGCACATATATGCGGGTTTATTATATTCAACTGACTTTTCCACTATTTGTCTGACAATGAATGTTGCATCTACGGTACTGCGATTCTTTCTAAAACCTTGTGCCAACCCAAATTTGATAAACAGCACTATAGTGTTGATTGCTTATATTGTTTTAAAATTTTTGTAATTATATTTAACTTTCTATTTTCTATGTGTACTTATTACCTATTTGTAATATTCTCACTCATAAACACATGCGAGTTTCTTAGTATGTACGATAAAGATAAAGATTCACAATTATCGCGCTCTTAGAATTATATAAATTTTAATCACGGCTGAAATTAAAAAAGAAATAATATGATTAAATTAATTTACCTTTAAAAACATATGGTTAAATTTATCCACAAAGTGACATTACAACTTGTCTTCATGCTATCTCAAAACGCAACCAATAAAACTCGCATAATTAACACCGATATAAATTAAGTGCTTATTACAGAAAACACATTGTATTTCAGCAATTAACCAGCTGTTGGTGTACTTAGCGAAGTTTTACCATATAAATAACTTAACCTGTTAAAAAGTGTTATTCCGTGACAATGATTTATTGTTATTAGTTGGAAAACTGGTTCTATTAAATATTAAGCAGATATAATTTTACATACGATGAGCCAAATTAATGCGTAGCTAAGAGTCATTATAACATTATATGAAAATTAGTTTAATTAATTTATTATTTTTAAATATTGTTGGAATAAAACTGTTTTATTCCTATTTAATGAACATACGTGTTAAGGAAACATCTAATCCTGTAACAAAAATTAGTTTTAGGACTAGTTCTATTTCTTAATAGCGACTATGACAAAACTATATTTATATAAAAGTAAAACAAGAAGCCAGTAAAATGCCAGTAGAAGAGACTTGTGCCAAAAGGACACGCGCTAAAAGAGGATTTTATCCCGCTATTCAGTACTGTCAAAGGGCGTTTGACAATGTAAAACATAACCTATTACTTAGCAGACTCCGTGAAATAGGAATTGATGATAAAGATATTAGAATAATAAAACAACTATATTGGGGACAGTCTGATGAAATCCGAATCAGAAAAGATAATCTGACACAGGAATTTAACATCGCTAAAGGGGTCCGACAAGGATGGGTTCTATCTCCCATACTGTTTAATATCTATGTTGAGAAGATCTTCCAACTAGCTCTGGACAGTGTGGCTACTGGAATAAAAGTAAACGGCAAACCCATCAACAACAATAGATACGCAGATGATACCGCAATTCTAGGTAATAATCTAGAAGATTTGCAGAGCATGCTAGACAGAGTTGGGGAAGTAGACGTACAGTTTGGATTGCGCATTAACATCGCCAAAACTAAAATAAGGATTATCAGCAGGCAGGAATTTGGTAACATCAACTTTACAATCAATGGCGAAGCAATTGAAAGAGTATCCAAATTCAAATACCTGGGAGCAACTCTCGACGGGAAATAGGATTGTGATGAAGAGGTAAAAACGCGTATCGGAATTGCAAAAGCCGCGTATGTAAGGATGAAAAACATACTCCTCCAGAGAACCCTACCGGTAGATGTAGAAACATGGTCGCTTAAGGTCAGAACACTGAACCGAATAGAATCTTTTGAAATGTGGTACTGCGAAGAATGCAAAGAATGCATATGTCAACCAACGATGTTTTGCTGAGAGCTGAAGTAGAGAGAGAGAGAACTCCTAGATATAGTAAAACAACGAAAAATGTCTTATTTAGGCCACATACAAAGGGGTGACCGAAATTCTATCCCAAAACTCATTCTCCACGGCAAAATTGGAGGGAAACGTGGACAGTGAATACCAGAATATTTCGCCATGGTAAAAACAACACACTTGTCATTTTATAATGGATAAGGATCGCCTACGTGCAGAGTATGCACATGGGACGAGAAGACGAAGAAGAAGATTCGGTCCTGTATTAATAGTGGAGTCGATCTGATTTTGGAAACGAAGTCACTTTTTTCGAATTTTTTTTTGTGATTTCTTAGACTCGAGGTCTCTTTTTCACATGATCAATATATGGAGGCTACCGGAGGTGTGGAGGGGGGAAAATCAACATGTAAAGATATGGGAAATCGGTTTCTTACACATAACTTCCTGAGTTTTATTTGAATCAAAACGGTTTATGGAAATAAAATGAAGGACTTATGAATACGTATAAAATGAATCGTCAACATCGATCTAGCGGTTCTCGAGATATTGCTATTTGAAAGTATACGGAATTTCACCGCGGCGAGAATGCACCGAAAGCCATGTTTGCGCTTTTCGCGGGGATGAAAGTGACTTAGAGACTTAATTTTCCTACGATAGATAGTCATGACGCAAATACTGTGTCCAAATTTTAAGTCGCTAGGTTGATTTTGGAGGGAAGGGGACAAACACTGATTAATCTTTGCCCCACGGCAAATTTTTTAGTATTAGACCAATTTGGATCTTCCCTGCTGTATTAAGGGGGTTGTTCGAAATCGAACATCTACGCCCATGATTAAAAGGGGAATAAAAATAATATTCAAATAAAATAAAAATAAAGCATGCTTATGTGTTTGGTAGCCTTGAAACAAACTCAACAGTTATCCATATCTCGAATAGAAACAGTATGACGTAACAAAAGCCGTTACAACACTTGCTAATTAGGTACGCGGCTAGCTTTGAGCGGCAAACTTCAATCCCACTAGTTTTGCCGAAAACAATAACAAAAAACGCTCGCAGACAACAACGTCGAAATACGAGCCGGCCCAGCCGGTAAAAAAATACACATCAATAAGACAGCGAGCGAAAAACCTTTAGAAATTAAATAAAAAAGATAGAAACACATAAACAGATATCGACTTATCCAAAGCTTGGTTACGAAAGCTTCCAGTTCAAAATTTCAGTAGATCTTTTTCTCTATTAGTGAGTAGGTCGGTGGACCTCCCCTAGTACTTCGCGGCACACGTGTCCAGTTCAATTAAAAAGTAGCACATAATCTCTCCTGATAGTCGTTTCGACGACTTCAGTATCCAAGCGGCACTTCTGTGTCCACCATAAAAAACTTGCACAATTCATAAATGCATACATAATTACATATTGATAACAAAATTTCTTTGAGCAATTGCACAACATTTACAAACCAGTTGTTAAATTTTACCATTTGTTGAGGGCTCTGAAATAAGCCCTATGTTGTGCCAGTTTCCCAGGACGGCCAACAATGTGTTACCGCCTTTTTAAACTGCATCGTAGTTCGAATTTCGAGTGGACTGTACTTTTAGATTGAAGAAATGTGCTGTAGTAGGTTTGCCTTCTCAACTTCATCCAACAAAAACAATGGACACTTTTATTTAACCATTTATTAAACTTGTTAAATAAATAAATGAACAAAAACAACAACGTAACAAAGATTACATTAAACTAGTAATCGTGAACAAAGTATTATAGTTAATTTAAAGAAATGACCACATCATTCAGAAAATATTAATTTGCGTGTGTTCTGCATGAGTGATAATTAGACACTGGAGGGTCCTAGCCTGGTTCGCAGCTAGCAACACACTGAGTTTAAATTCGACGAACCTCCGTCGCTTCAAAATCTTTCTTTCCGGATTGCGCAACACCTTCTCTAAAGATTCTTTAACGTGAGCCGCGTAAACAAGTGTAAGATTTTTTCTATTGTCTAGACGCGACGGTTAAATTTACGGCTTGATAGCATCATTAAAATAGAGCAAAAAATTATCTTTGATGAAACCGCTTCCTGGTTTGACGCCGCTCGCCAACGTATTTTGGTGCGGCGTTGCCGGTTGAACGAATAAACGAATATGAGTTTACATGTTTAATTATCTGAAAATTAAACACCATTATTACAAAATTGTTGCTGTCAGATTTACTGTATGCATATTCCTATGACTAAGAGTTAATTAAAAAAGTTTTTCTTTGCATTATTGGAAGACATATTAATTCTAATCTGCATTCATTTAATTCTTAATTAAAAAAAAAGAATTTCTTCTCTATTATTAGTATTCTCTGCATCTGTAAAGAGGGAAGGGTGGGTCACCCCACAGCACGTAGGCCACAACCCATTGTACATCTTTCTGAGGTTGAGCCTTCCTTCTAGCTCGTCAGCCAGCCTACTTGTTTAAAGTAAGTGATGACTTCGCTTCATGTTGGCATGTGTTAGCCTCTGCTCGCCGAAAAGAAAATGTTTTATTTGTGAGAGTATCGGGCATTTGCAAAGAATGTGTTCAACAGTCTTCTCTTCCTGTTCACATCCTCTATATAGTGGAGTGTCACATAACCCCATCCTGTGGAGGTGTGTTCGTAGATGGCCAGTCAGAATACCTTTGGATGTGCGCAGGTTCTGTCTGTTCATAGTCATGTATTTTTTGGCTGTTACGCTGTTCGGATACTGTAATAGTTCCTTGCAGCCTATTTCGTCGTCCCATCTACCCTTAAACTTGTCAAGGGACTGCTTCTTTAGTAGGTCAGCCACAACTGTTGCCGATAAGCCTATGAAAGTGCCAGGTCCCAAGGGAGGGGAGGCTGCTTTCTTAACGAGTCTTAACGAGTCAGCTAAAGTGACCACGTTGTTGTTCGATCAGGGCGTGGTGACATTCTAGTACTAGACCTGATGTAATGCGTGGTATATTCAGTGCCTGTCTGATGTTCGTAAGGATGTAAATATTATTACTAGTAATGTTTCTTCTGGTAGTCTCTTTTGCGGCGATAGAGACAGCAGTAAGCTCTGTTTGAGCAACACTGGCATTAGAACCCATTGCCCATTTTATATTGAGATTTAATAGTATTATTCTTCCTACATTTTTTTTGTTTTCTAGCATTTGAAGATATCTACTATACCAGTTCACGTCTAGCAGTATAAAAGTATAAAAGTAGTATAAAAGAAAAAGGACAATTTGTATCCATACAAATTAAGTTTAATTCAAGAAATTTTGGAAGGAGATTTTGATAGAAGAGTTGAATTTTTCCAGATTATAATGGATAAACAGGCTGATGGGTAGTAGGGTCTATCGTCAAACATACCCAGAAAGACGTCATCTACAAAAGGATACTTTTGAGAATTTAAAGAATAGATTTGATAGAACAGGAACCGTCAAGTATGAAAAACATTCACGTGAAACTACAGCTGTTACTATTGACAACGAATATAAGGTAATGATCAGTATAGTTGAAGATCCCAATATAAGCACAAGGCAATTAAGCAATCAGTTAGATATTTCCAATACCACAATTAGACGCATAATAAAAAAGAATAAATATCACCCCTATCATATCCAGCTTCACCAAGAATTGTTACCACGTGATTTCGCGCGTAGAGTGGAATACTGTAGATGGTTAATAAACAAGATAAATAGAGAGCGTAACTTTTTAAACAAAGTTTTATTCTCCGACGAAGCCACGTTTCATAAGAACGGTTGTGTAAATAGACACAACTTCTATTATTATTCGGACCATAGTGAAGATTTGTGGGCGGGAATAATAGGTGATTATGTAATTGGTCCCTATTTCTTTGATGGGACTGTAAATGGAGCTATATTTTTAGATTTTTTAGAACATGATTTTCGCAACTTATTGCAAAATGTGCCTCAAAATTATCGCAACGGAATGTGGTTTCAATTAGATGGTGCCACACCACATTACCTATTAGATGTTCGCAATTGGTTAAATAGGGAATTTCAGGATCGTTGGATAGGAAGGGGAGGACCTATAAATTGGCCTACTAGATCGCCTTGCCTTACACCTTGCGATTTTTTCTAGTGGGGTTTTATTAAAAATATTGTTTACAAAGAAGAGGTTACCACAAAAGAAGATATGAAAGAAAGAATTACAGCAGCATTTAGACAGGTGACCCCTGCAATGCTAACAGATGTGCGTAAATCAATGAAAAAAAGGGCAAGAAAATGTATAAATGCAAATGGAAGACATTTTGAACACCTACTATAAATTTTAACTTTCACTATTGTAGTTTTCTTACGATTAAACTTTGTAAAATTTTGTACTTATTAAAAATTGTCTAAAATATGTTGTTTGTCACTTAACGTCAATTATTAAAGTAAATAGTAAAGTTAGATGTGCCAAACTCTATATTTTTTTAATGCGTATTAGGGAGAGCTTCTAACTGAAGAAAAATATACAGGGTGTCCCATTTGAAAAAATTGAGTTATTGCCATTTGAAAACTAGACTATTGGCACGCTATCGGCAAACACCTTGTGCAACAGGTGAAGATGTTGTGTGATTATTGTGATAGGTGCATGTTTCATTTATATCATAGTAGCTTTTTTGAGGAATTTTTTAAAAAATGTGGTTTTTGTGCTAACATTTCTGAAGTGCTGTTTTTTCATTAAATCTGCTTAAAACAGGAATAACTTGTCAACGCCGCGTCGGATTTACAAATACAAAAAACTACCGTAAATCTAATATTAAGTAGAATCAGAAGACATAATCGTATACAGGATGTTCAATTTAAAAAAACCAAATTAATTTTCATTCCACAAAAATTAGCCACCCTGTATACATCAAAATATTTTAAAATTGTAGTCCGAGTGACACTGTCTACCCCTACAAAAAATCTTGTTGATATCTCTTTTAGTTTCGGTGCTAGAGATCGAATGGAAATAATTGGCGCACCCTGTATAAGTAGTACACTCTTACCCATAGGGTACTGAAATAGAACATTAATGTGAAACAATCATATCAACTGCCTTAAGTATATGAAAAAATTTTAAATGAATTTCGTCAAAGTAGACGCAAATATTTAAAATTTTAGAGATGTCGTCTCCAAGGCATAAAATAAAGATTTGAATTGCTGATTTTCTCAATTTCCAGTTCTGAGCACAAAACAAAAATGATTCCCGGAAGTCCTTTATTGTAAATTTTATATGGGTCGTCTTTCCAAATGAATTTTTGGAACAAAATTTGGTCGATGGCACCAAATATAAAAGTGAAGCATATTTTCAATCTAAAAAAATACAAAATTAATATGCTACTTTTTGGCATATTATAATTTAAACTTACTTTCGTCGCACGTTTCCTTGAAGGCGTTATCTAATAGGGCTCTAGCAGCTTTCTGCAAAAATGCCAGTATTTGCGGAAAACATTTTTCCCAATTTTTTAAAAAGAATTCTCCACTTTCGAACGCGACATTATAATCCATATCAACCTAAAATAAATATTTAAGTTAAAAAAACAGCAATTTTTTATTTTAACATCTTAGACATAGAATTTTAGTATAGGTATAATGTGTGCCAAAATAATATTTACCAATGTACCAGAATGTACATTCCTTTCTTTGTCGATCGCCAGTCCAGAATTAACTAATTTGGCACATTAATTATTATTTTACTGTCCACAAAACACAAAATGTACCGAACCTCTGCATGTGGTTGCACTTATATGGGCTATGGGCGCGGCGCGAAGGCTTAAACATCTACGCTAGTTGTTCGTAATATTAATGTTCTTAGAGATTGGTTTACTATTAGGTAGCACTATTTTGGCGCGTTTTTAAGCAATCAATGGTGGCATTCGTACATTTAACGTTTAGTGTTCATCAAAATAATGAAAACCGTTAATTAATTTTCAAAGTTTGTAGTTCTTGGATTTATAAAAAGTTTTTATGGTTTCAATGGTAAAGTACATAGGTTTATATTTGTATTATATTAAGGATGCAGTTAATTAGTTTTCTTATTGGTTGATCGGAAGAGTACGGCATGATTCGGCAGGCCACCAGTTCACTTCTTCCTGAAGAGAAATCGAAGATGGAATTCGTAAATTGCCTAAGAGATGACAGAAAGTAGTAGCCAGGCAGTGAAGAAAACTTTAATTAATCTATTCATCCATTTCATTTTGAAATAAATAAATTTTTGAACACAAAAAAAACGGACCGCTTAATTTGTACTCTCAATAATATGTCAAATCTCTTGTTACTTTCAAGAAAGCACAATTAGACAACAATTAGACCATGAAAAAATTTCCAACCGCTCTAAACTAACTATATATCAATTACACAAAAAATATCTACCAGATCTAAATTAACTTTTATGAAAGTGACCACGGCTCGTATCACGATGTTTTCATTCAATGTAACCTGGTCTATAATTAATGGTGAAATAATCTTATAAAGTATATGATTAAGTATTTTACAGGATTCTTTAGAGAAAATACAATTTAAACATTTGTTTAGAAGATATTTATCTTAGACAAAATAATTACTTAATTATAAACTTCATTGCGATTAGGAAGTTTATAGATATCTTAGGCCAATAAAGATGTTGTAAAACAATAAATACAAACATAATAAACGCTTTTAAAATATACAATTGAGAAAGGGATAATGCCGGTGACACAAAGAAGTGTTAGATCTGAAGCCAGTAAATGAAGCCTGTGTATAAATAGCCAGAAAATAAGCCTTAAAAATTATGCACTATACAGAACCGTTTTACTGCAGTGAAAAGAACTATAAATAGATGGAAAACTACCAGAACTGCCGAAATCGTTCATAAAAGGACCACAATAGAATTGCACAAATGATGTGAAATAAGTTCCCAAGCTCCCAAGAATTACGACATTAGAAAATGTCACACACTGCACCAACGTCTGGACTTCAAACAACTACTTCTTGGGCTATATGCCCCAACAGGTATTGAATTACACAAGGCCAGACGCGATTGGAACCCGAATGGTTTGGGGACTTTGATTTTGTTACTAAAGGAACCTGTCATTCTTAGACCGGTTTCGGCATTATTGTGCCTCATCAGTAAAAAGTAGACTAGCTTGACATCGTATCTCCAAACGATGCCTGAAGACTGCATTGGACCCACCAGATACTTAAAACAACTGGTTGAGTCGAAATAACTAGAGCAGAGCCCAACGCCATCTTCACTTTAATAACAAAATCGAAGTTTGCAATTAAATAGAAAACTGTATGACAAATCATGTGAAATAAGTTAAAATTACTTATTTCACATGATTTGTGCTGTTTGATTACTCCCAGTAAAATATTTTGGTAGAATTATTGTTGCCGCTGTAGCTGTAGGCAAAAGAGTCAATAAAACTACTACACGAAAAAAAGCCAAGAAAAAGAGCTACAGTCGATGATATGTAGTCTAAAAGAAAGGCTGAATAAGATAAGACGATAACCACAATAGATCTGTTAAGCACGAGATGAAAGAGGATTTGTGGTCACAGGCGCAACTAAATAGAATTTACCAATTAACGAAGTTATCGCAAAAAGTAAAAAAATACTTGTTTTAAGCACCAGTTATTCTCGCTTGTTTCTTGGCCAACTGGAAGCTGGCACAGCAATTTCATTTCATTCATAATTTATTAACAATTTATTATAAATTTATTCCCTAAGAAAAAATTTGTATTTTAAAAGTTATAAACTAACAACCCAGATTCACCTTGAACCTGTATCGGACCTGAAAATATCTTGTAGAATATTTACTAAACTTTAATTAGACTTTATTAACATAAGAATTAAATTTATTAACATTGTCTGAAATGAGTTTTAAACAAAATAATCTAGCTTCAACCTGAACCTATACCGTGCACCCGAAAGCTCTTGCTCAGCAATTTCTTTAAATGGGTCCAAAACCCACAAACTAGTGGGCTTTCACAATACTCGTATAAGCTCCTTGCTATTGGTGCAGTACTTTGAACCCAAGGAGCATCCTATTACTTCTGGACTCAAGATCGCTGATTGCAATATCAATGTTGGAGTACTTGCAGAAAAAGTATTTTCAAAAAACTTTATTTTGTGATAATGGGTGTTCGCTTGCATATACAGAGCAGCAAAAGCCCTACACTTGACGCAGTTTAAATCAACCTTCTTTGTTGATTGCTATAATCAACAATGAGTGTTGAGGGCTCTGGAATAAGCCCTATGTTGTGCCAGTTTCCCAGGACGGCCAACAATGTGTTACCGCCTTTTTAAACTGCATCGAAGTTCGAATTTAGAGTGGACTGTACTTTTAGATTGAAGAAATGTGCTGTAGTAGGTTTGCCTTCTCAACTTCATCCAATAAAAACAATGGACACTTTTATTTAACCATTTATTAGACTTGTTAAATAAATAAATGAACAAAAACAACAACGTAACAAAGATTACATTAAACTAGTAATCGTGAACAAAGTATTATAGTTAATTTAAAGAAATGACCACATCATTCAGAAAATATTAATTTGCTGTACTACGAAGCACTGAGTTTAGATTTTGAGTATAAAAAATGAAAAATACAGTGGACCGCCTGATACGCAGCAAAGTACCACTGTGAAGAAATATTTTTAAAATAAAAATGGACCGCTTGATTGCAGCTAAGTCCCACTGGTTTAACGAGGCCTTGTTGTTACCTCGGAGCGTCGCTGAGCACTGAGTTTAAATTTGACGAATTTCATCGGTTTCAGATATATCCCTTCCCGATTGCGTAATTGTTCTAGAAAGATTCTTTATCGTGTGCCGCGTAAACAAGTGTAAGATTTTTTCTATTGTCTAGACGCGACCGTTAGATTTACGACTTGTACCATCATTAAAATAGAGCAAAAAATTCTTTGATGAACCGCTTCCTGGTTCGACGCCGCTCGCCAACGTATTTTGGTGCGGCGTTGCCGGTTGTACGAATAAACGAATATGAGTTTACATGTTTAATTATCTGAAAATTAAACAATGAGGCTTACCACTAGGTCGGAAATTCTAAATGAATTTATGCAGAAACGATAAAGAAGGGGATTTAGTGTTCCTAGGTAAAAATATCTCAATATATAATTACCCGTTTCCAGAGAAATTGTAATTTAAAGAATAATTAGTATTAAATTTCCCGGGTAAATCTAACAACCAACGGCGTGGAGATCTCATGCGATTAATTTTATCGATGCTGTCATTTCTGGGTTAAATTCTCTTAGCACGTGCCTACACACAAGTCGCCAGTTCTACGCATGTCTGTCATAGGAAGAGTTGATTACTTATTTGTTATTGTCGAATTTGAAATTCTGGATTGCTGTTTGCTGTGTAATTTGTTTATTTCTTGACTATTTGATTTGATTGTGATTTTAGTGTAATTATTTGTTAAAAATTTTCCGAAAAAACTTAACTCACAGTATTTCGGAATAACATTAGAAACAAATGAGGTTATATTTATATCCAAATATCACGGCCTTCAGCCGATTCAAGTCGGTGTCTGGTTGGTTCTAAATCCATGTTGTACAAAAAGGTTCCGAGAAATAAATAAATAATTTTATTTTGAAGGTTTAGCTTTTGTGTTTCAAAAGTCTTGACTTGGAACGTACTTAACAGTTTTTAATTTTCTTAATCCTTTAATTATAATACTTATTAGGGTACAATGTATATGATTTTTTATCTCTGATGCCTATTAAATTATTAAGAACATTTTAAGTAATATTTTATAAACTTTCTTTGGTTTTTTTGCCTACAAATATAAATTTAACATCATGTAACGCTACCTTTTTCGGGAATCCACAAACATGATTAATAGTAATATGTTTTTGTTAAAAGAACTCTAGTGTTAGCTACGACTACTCTTGAAGTATCTATTTCGCTCTTTCTATTAATTAGAAAAAGATGATGCGAACGGGAAAAAAACTATAGAAATGTTGAATGTGGCAACTGGAATTTTTCATTGGTCTACGTCACGGTTCATAATACGTCACTATTCAAAAAATTAAATTTAATTTCCCAGGTCCCCTTTAATAATGAAGCGGAAAAATTTTGGAAATGTATTCTACTGGTCATACAGTTTTATATGGGCCAATAAAAAATTTCATTGCTAATCATCATTGCATCATTTTTGTCAAAATAGAATGGGATTTGCGGAGGAAAATTAATACGCGATAGTTGCTTTGGTAAATAAGAATAACTTTTACTCGTACGACCCCCTAATCCTCGAAATTTATTTCTGTTTCCATCCGGTTGCATAATAAGAAACCTTAAAGAAGTAATTTAATTGAAACTAATCATTCCTTTGATTTTAGAGATCCCAGAAGATTCTCAACATCAATTACAGCTGTTTGGTATTATAAACCATACAAGATGAAGAATGAATTCAAGAAAAGAAGACAGAGAAGGGCATTACTTATTTTCTCTCTCTTTCCACTGGATTAAAACCACTTAGTTGTTAAAAAAGTTTTTTTATTGACGTTTCGGCTTTCCAGATCGAAAGCCGTTATCAAAATGACATAAAATAAATAAATTTACTAGAAACAGAACACTTGATAATCTTGCAAAAATATGACATCAACATAGTATACATAGAATAAGATTTTGAGATTGAAGATGTCAAAATATGTTTCAATCATATTTTTGTGACGTTTCTGGGAACGAATTTTTGAAAGGATAGCGCATTTGCATATTATAAGAGAATTTATACTTCGTCATAAATGAAGTTTTCTTATTAATATTATCATAAGAAATAACCAGATAAAAACTTATGATACTATCCCGATATAGAGGGTATCCTTTTTGCAATTAACTCTTTTTGTAAAATAGGTATCCAAATTTTTGAAATATCAACCGAACAATTAGAAACACATTCGTTATTATTTAAGCATATCAATGCTGCTTCTTTAACTTTGCGGTTATAATTATTCGGTTCTTTTAATAATCTAGTTGAAAAATTCCATTGTATTTTATGACCAGAATCCCATGCGTGTTCACATATTTTGGATTTTTCGAATTGTTTATTTTTAATGTACGATTGGTGTTCATTAAGTCTAATATGAAAAGGTCTAGATGTTTCTCCTATATAAAATTTATTACATTCGCATGGAATTTTGTAAATACAATTTTTTGTGTTTTGAATTTCATTAAAAGGTTTTGTATTTACTATTAAAGATTTTAATGTATTATTAGTTTGAAAAACTGTTTTTAAATTAAATTTATTGCCAATCCTTCTAATTTTTTCGGATAATTTTGGAATATAAGGGATTTTTACTATATTTGAAAGAATTATTGAATTAATGAACACCAATCGTACATTAAAAATAAACAATTCGAAAAATACAAAATATGTGAACACGCATGGGATTCTGGTCATAAAATACAATGGAATTTTTCAACTAGATTATTAAAAGAACCGAATAATTATAACCGCAAAGTTAAAGAAGCAGCATTGATATGCTTAAATAATAACGAATGTGTTTCTAATTGTTCGGTTGATATTTCCAAAATTTGGATACCTATTTTACAAAAAGAGTTAATTGCAAAAAGGATACCCTCTATATCGGGATAGTTTTTATCTGGTTTTTTCTTATGATAATATTAATAAGAAAACTTCATTTATGACGAAGTATAAATTCTCTTATAATATGCAAATGCGCTATCCTTTCAAAAATTCGTTCCCAGAAACGTCACAAAATATTGATTGAAACAGATTTTGACATCTTCAATCTCAAAATCTTATTCTCTGTATACTATGTTGATGTCATATTTTTGCAAGATTATCAAGTGTTCTGTTTCTAGTAAATTTATTTATTTTATGTCATTTTGATAACGGCTTTCGATCTGGAAAGCCGAAACGTCAATAAAAAAACTTTTTTAACAACTAAGTGGTTTTAATCCAGTGGAAAGAGAGAGAAATTAAAATACAAACCACTATGAGCTTCCGAAATGCATTACTTATATAGGCATTTCAAGGAGATATGACAACACCTGGTGGTTGTATGATGATAGCGGTGCTATGAGTAAAGAGATCATAGATGCTTAAAAAATTCAGCCAGCTTTAATATTTTTATACAAGAAAAAAATCCAGGAATAAATAATTAAACCTTGTTTTTATGACGATCCGCAAATATATAACTTGATCCCTATGGTGTGAATTGATTGTAATATATTATTAATAAAATCTGCGAGAAGTTCCAAGCATTACCGCTGCATGCTTTTTGAAATTTTATACCAATTGGCATAAGACTCATGGTACACCTCATTTTCTCCTTTGTTTCTCTAGCTATGTTTCTGAAATTTGGAACATCGAATATGCTTACTAGACTGCACTTTTTGACATATTTATTTTTTTACCCCATCGATGGTACTTTCGAATGACATCAGAGTACCATTATGGTACCATTTTGTTTTACGTTTTTCCCACGTATTTCGAACCACAATACTATTTTAATCGAAAATACGATTATTATTTGGAATAATTTTAGGGGGTTCATATCTCTCTAGATCGAAAAATAAAATGAGTGTTATGACGAATGAAATATCAACTATGAGGTATCACTGGATTGAGATAATTACGAAGATTCCAATAATGTAATAATATATAATAATAATAATAATAATAGACTTTATTTATGTTTACAATACAATAATACTAATAATAACAAATATATATATGACGGTACATGAAGTTAAGTGCATAAATAAAGTAAAAATCGATAAGTGAGAACACTTGTTTCGAAAAAAAAAAATATATATATATAGAATATAAAAGCATGCCAATACTATAATTAAATAAATACATCTAACTAAAACTAGAACTGTGTTGAATACTTTGAATCATTAGTGTTTTTTGGGATCATTCTGAGGATTGATGCTAGAGAAAAAATCGTTTTTATAGTGAAACTGGAGAGGTGAGTGAAAGTAATAATTAAATGTGTGAATAGATTAGATTATTACCGAGTTTCTATTAAATTTATAATCATGGTTCTATTACTATTTCTTAAAAATTCTTTTGAATGGATTTTAAAATTATATTTATTATTTATTAATTTTAATGTTCTAGGGAGTGAGTTATACAATTTGGTTCCAATTTACGAAAATGCTTTTTGTGATAATGACCGTTTTACAAATTGATAGGTATGAAGTTCCTTCTGTCTAGTATGGTACTGATGGTCAGGGTAAGGTCCCTTGTTATTACTATAATGATATTTTAGACATATATTATAATAGAATAATTGGCGTAAGTCCATAATTTCTGATATCCTATACAGATCATCCGTAGGATACCTAAAAGGTTTTGACATGATTATTTTTAAGAATCTTTTTTGAATAATTTCTAAAGGATTTATGTGGATACGCGCAGCTGCTCCCCAGATTGGAATACCATACCTAAGATGGCTCTCCACGAGTGAATAATACAGAGTCTTTAATTCTTGTTCAGGTAGGTATTCTTTTAAATACTTAAAGGTATAGATCACTTTTTGTAATTTTTTTATAATGTAGTTAATATGCCTATCCCATCTTAGATGTTGATCCAGAAAAATTCCCAGATATTTCATTTCTGTTACAGGTTGAATGCCGTATATACTAGGATGTTCCATTTGAAAATTGAAAGTTGATGCCATTTCCGGAAAAAACGGAAGTTGATATTTATCTCCAAATGTCCAAATGTCAAAAAGTGCCGCCTAGTGAGCATATTCCGTTTCCAAATTTCAGAAATATAGCTCGAGAAACAAAGGAGAAAAGGGGGTGTACCATGAGCCCGTGACACACGGTAGGTTCGGTGTAGGTTCAAGTTGAAGCTAGAATATTTTGTTTAAAACTTACTTCAGACGGAATTTTCAGTTCTCGTAGAACTGAGAAAAAAAGTTCAGAGTGACCGAAAGGTCGGAATTGACCTTTAAACATGTAAAAAAAATTGTCTATTTTTGTTATCGCCACTTGTCAGTTCTCTAATTGAGGTATTGGTTTCTATTATGAAAAAAGTTGGAAAAAACTGACATTTAAATCACCCCGAGAACCACCCCCGTGCGAGTAAACTGGTTTTCCGTCGTGTGTATTGATGCTCTTAGTGCATTCTGTGAGTTGGAAAAAACCAGGAAAGACACAAATATTTTTTGACGCCCCAAAGTACGTTTTTGAGGATGCAGAACACGATGGCGGTGGTTACATTTCTTTTACAGTTGACCCCATTCCTCAAAGAGGTGAAAAATTTGTTTTCGCTACAAACGAGAAAACCCGCGTCATCTACTATTTTTGAGTATGCTGAAGGCGATGGTGATGTTGGATCTTCTCCGTGAGTCGGCTTCACCCCACGAGACGGCCAAAAATAACCTCCGTTAGTTTTGCCGGTGAAAGAAGCGATTCACCCTTTTGCGGGTGGTTTTTGTCATTTGGGGGATGGGGCAAACTCAAACGAAAGGAATTTTAACCTATGCCATCGTGTTTAGCATCCTCGAAAACGGGGGGAACGTACTTTGTATGTTCATCCGAGTCACAGAATGTAGCTGCAAAGATATTTAATTTCGTGTAGCTGCGTGCGGTAAAAAATGTCATTTCGATTTTTTTAATTAATATTTATGATATTCATAATTTAAAAAATGTTTCAATCATGTGGCTGTAACTTTTTTAGAAATAAGTAATAAATAGCTTCCAAATGGCATCATTTTATATGGAGTTCAAATGCCTCTGTTGTCGGATGAAGGTTCTTAATTTTAGGAGGAATTTTCTTAGATAACGACATTTTGTATCGAACATCTGACATGTTGTGAACTTCATTCTTGTAGCCGTAGCAATGTGCAATGAAGCTTGTGCACTGTGTTATACATTGTTGCGCAATCTAAATGCTTAACTTCAATACCACATCTCAGAACCTGTACAGCTTTAGAATTTCTAATTTCAAAAAAAGGTGAGGTGGTACCACAGTTTGCTTGGGTTCTTAGGTTATAAACTGTTGCTGCTGTATCTGAGATATCTGAGTCAACATACTCCATCCACATGGCACATTTAAGATTTAGCTGTCTGTAAACGTGTACAAGCAGAACAAAAACGTCCGTGTCATTAGATAAAATCTTGATATTATTCGTTGCACACCTTGTCGGACAAATAGCACGCTGTACAATTATAACGTTTGCTTCTTCATGGTAAGTTTACAAATCTGGGCGAGGAATTACAACGTCAGGAGTTTGTAATTCATTTGGAATTGTATCAGTACCAGTAATGACCAACTTGTGCGGAAGTTGTGTCAGTTGTATTTTATTGCATGAATGGGTCAATATACTGTTGAGACTTGGGAGAGGTGTGTCTGCTCTTAGTTGCATTGAAGTACTGTTAACTCCTCCCGTTGCACTCTTTGGACTGTTCTGAAAGTACCTATCAAATACAAGGAATGTGTGCTGTTCTGCAACATGCTTCATACAAAACCTGCACTCTTGACTCATTAAATGTGATTTCTGGGAGGAGGGGTTTATGTCCTCAAATTCACCAAATAGTGTTGACGAGACTGGTGACAATTCATAACCAAACAACATTAGTTGTAGTGCACGTGCGAAGATAACCTCTGTGTTATAGACACTCGTTTGTGACAACTTCCTTTTGCAATGGAACATAAAATCCTTTTGGTAGTGATTCCTCAAATTTTTGTCGTTGCTCTTCTCCGAGGCATACGGCTCACTCACATTTACTTTCGTGTTTACAATACGGCCACTATGTATATTAACAATACCATCAGGGTAGTCTTCATTGACCAAAGGGATTATAAATGTTTTCAGTTTTTTTGCCTATCTTCTTCATCACCTTTAATTATTGCTGCATTTTTTTCTTTGTGATACGTATGCACCTTCTTTGATTCTTCGTTATCTATCACATCTTTAGATAGCTGACCAAAAACATGCAATGATAGTGTCCACTTCTTCGTCGTGTATGGTTGCACGTTATCTCTTTTATTCCACCACGACTTTTAACAAAGCGCATAAATGTTGTTTCAATCCCGCGACTAGGACGGGCCACATGCTCACCGCTCAAAAGCTTTTTACGAAGAACAAGGTCCAGTTGCTCGCTTTCATTTGCGGTAAAATGAGTGGTTTCTGTTTTTTTGACCCCGTGAACTTTGACCTTCGACATTTAAAGTTGCCCAACCTTTATATCTATCAAAAACAAACTAAAAATGCAAAATGGCTGATCATGTCAACATAAACACTATACCAACAAAAATAACCAAATGGCTTGGCAACGTAATGATTCTTCAATCACATAATAATTATTTATTATTGGTGTTAACAATATTACTATTAAAACTTTCTACAATGAACGTAACTTTAACAATATTTGCTAATTTATCAAATTAAATGCTTTTTAAATGGTCAATAAATCACTAGATAATAAAATAAAATTTCACCCTAAATAGGTTATTATCGATATCTGACCGCCACTGGCGCTCTTCAGTTTTTCCTTCCATGACTCGCTTGATTGATACGTTAACTGATTGTTAGGCTTATTAACTTGTTAAACAAGCAGGCATAGTAAAAAAAGACACAGCCGATTCATCATTGTTACCTAACAAATGAATACTCACCTATTGTTGATTAACAATTGGCTACTTAGCTGATATTCAATAAGGATTATTGGGTTTAATCACACAACCATTTAAAAACAGTTGATTTCTTTAATACAAATGAGCGCTAATTATACGGGATGATCGACAGTTATTTTTTTACTGCTTTTCTGTTGGTAATTAGTAGCAAGGCGGTATTTAATGGTTGAAATCATTAAGTTCTCTCTCTGTGTTTTAGTGCTATGGAATTATAAAGATATTATTTTGTACTTAGAAACGCCACGTATATAAGTTAAATAATAGCTTGTAAAACAACCTAAAGGAATACAGGTTTTTTGTATATTAACATAATAATTTCATTATTCAACCAATTATAAATAAATAAACGACTGATTATTTGCTAGAAATTAGTTTTTCTAATAGCAAAAAACAATCAGTTTATCTTTAAAGAAAGTTGTCCCATATCCCAACATTCGAGGTCTGTACAAAAAATGTGATTTTTCCAATTTCGCAGGCTACGTATATTCGTTTCTCGATTTTATTTTTTTGTTATGTTGTTATACATGTTGACATAAAATACAGGGTGAGACAAACATCTGATATCGGAGGATTACATCGTTGTGGTAAGAGATAAAACTTTCAAATTTTGTGTGAGTTACTATAGTTACATTTTGTTATGAGGTGTTCCGAAAACTCGTGGAACATACTATATTTTGTTCAAGAATCGAAAAAATCTCACCGAAACAGGGTGAAACAGAATTTAAATCAACATATGTCTCAAAATTTTTAAATGAATCACCCTATAAGTCTTTTTACAATTTTTTAGTACAATTAATAAGCTTTCAAACGATATGGTACATTTCGTGCATAAGTTAATGAAAAACTGTAAATATTTTATGATAAATGGTATTAAATTTTACTTGAAACGTACTGTATATTTTAGGTTTTCTAAGGCATTAGAATATTCTACAAATTGAAATCGTAATTTTGGATGTTTATATATAGATATTCGGAATTATTAGTCCATGGAAAAAACCAACCCCAAAATGGCGAATCGCGTCTTTCACCGGCAAAACTAACCCTTTAATACCATTTTTTCTACGACCACCATTCAAAGTACGCTTTTCTGCACAAATTTTCATTTGCAAAGTAGGCAATTGCTCACATTGCAAGGACAGAACTGTGCGCAAAGTAGTTACTTTGCGCACAGTTATGGCAAAATAAGTGCATAGACATATTAAATAACAAAGTCGGTGGCACCTAATTTCTGATTGATTTGTGTTCTATAAACTGACAGTTCGTTATCGAATGACATTTGGCTCCAATATTTTAAATTTAATTTTTTAGAATTTTACTTTTGCTATCTTTTCGTAAGTATATTTTGATATATTTAGTATTTTATTACTTAGATAATTATTTCTAGACATGTTATCTGGTTTATAAACAAATATATACCGTAGGAAATGAACCAACATACATGATCCGGCTCTGATGATTCTGATGTGGAGAATACACCACCGAAAATTGATATTTCAAGGGGAAAGTATGAAAAACAGTACTCCAAATTTATGAGTTGGAAGGAGATAAACAAAATTAAGTCATTTTCAGAAAATGTATTATTTTTTTTTCATTTTTTTTTATTTATTTTTTTTGACAATTTTTCATGAATGCATAAAGAAAATTGTATATTAAAAACATATATAAATTATGTTACGTTATATATTGAGATAATATTATAATTATTAAGATTTTTACTTTTTAAATTCCTTTTATTTTTTTAACTTTATCTCTGACATTTTTTACATACTTCAAAAATTCTATATTCAACAACTAACAAAAACTTTCCTAACAACCATCACCATTTTTTTTTATTAAGTTCGTTTCACATATTTTTTTTTAATTTGTTTAAAACTCCACATTTTTCATAATTTTGTCCCATTTTTTTTATACAATAACAATTTCCCATTTTAAAGATAACATTTAAAATTTTGATGTCATTTCATATCATAACAAATTCCCCCAAATTTGTATTCGTTTGGTATTTTTATTTAAAAAAAATAACAAATGAATGCTAATTTATCTTTAATTTTCAAAATTGTTCCAAAAATGTTATTTTCTTTATTTTTATTTTCCATTTGTGATAATTTTGACCTAACCTGTTTTTATTCCTTAAAATTTCTTTTTGTAATTCAAATCCATCTTTAAACTGTTTTTCTAATTCTTTTATATTTTTATTTAATTCACTTCCATTTGTTGTCATTATAATTGCATTATTTCCCATATTGCTTTCTATTTGTTTTTTGTATTCTTCCCTTTCTTGATACATTTTCTTTTCTATTTCTTCTATTTTCCATTTTGTAATATTTGTTTCTGTAGTTATGATTTCTTCCTGTAATTTAAAACCTTCTTTAATATGCTCTTCTAAATTATTAATTTCTTCTCCATTCTTTTTAATATCTTGTCTCATTATTTTCAAATTCTGTTCTGTATCTTTTGTTTTTATATTCTCTTCTTTTGCAATTTTCCAATTGTCTTGGGTAATTTCTTCCATACGTTTCTCCATTACATTAATCTCTTTACTATTATTCATTACATTTCTTTCAATTCTTTTTATTTCTTTTTCTGTTTGTTCTGTCTTTGTTTCTTGTACTGTTATCTTCTGTTCTATTATATCTCTTCTAATTTGTTTCGTCTCACTTTTGATATTATCAATTTCTTTATCTTGTTCCACAGATTTCTTGGCAATTTTCTTTTCGAATTCTACCAATATTATTTGATTTTTTTGATTAAATTCTTCAAATCTTTTTTTTTTATCCATTTCTACGAATGACTTATCCATATTTTTACACATATCTTTATTTTCTTGTTTCAATTCTTTAAATCTCTCATTCAAAAAATCCATTAAACTCTTTTCTCCACTTGTTCTTTTCTTTCTTCTATACTCCTGTTCTTCCTCCATGTTTTTGGGTTCACTCAATTTCGGCCCCACGTTGGGCGCCAATTGAGATAATATTATAATTATAAAATTCTATATTCAACAACTAACAAAAACTTTCCTAACAACCATCACCATTTTTTTTTATTAAGTTCGTTTCACATATTTTTTTTTTAATTCGTTTAAAACTCCACATTTTTCATAATTTTGTCCCATTTTTTTTTATACCATAACAATTTCCCCTTTTAAAGATAACATTTAAAATTTTGATGTCATTTCATATCATAACAATATATATTGTAGTTATCACATTCTAAAATTAAAGTAAATAAACATTAATATTTTGTTGTCTTTAAAAAGTGTGGTCGTAGAAAAAGTATTGTATACAACATGTACGCAAAGCACTTTTCCCACTCGCTTGATTTGCGGTCGTGGGAAAAGTATAGCTTTGCGCACTTGTTGTACAACCTACTATTATTTGTGTACGTAAAATACATGTTTTTTTTTGTTATAAAATATTTAGTTTTCGATTTAGTACAGTCACTGAAGGTTTTCACCTCCGATTTCGTTGAACCTCCATCGATTTTCATGAAAATTGGTGTGTAGTTAGAGGATATCTCAAGAAACAAGTGACATGGTACCAACTTGCGCTTTTACCCAGGGGGTGGATGCCACCCCTTCTCGGGGGTGGAAATTATTTTATTAAAAATAACCCCAGGAATCGATAGAGGTACCAATTCTAAGCAAAATTTGTTATATAAAGTTATTAAAATAAGTCAATACTTTTGAGTTATTAAAGATCAAAGATTTTGATTTTTCGTGAAAAAATGCATGTTTTAAAGCGGTTTTTCATAAATAACTCAAAAACTATAAGTTTTTACAAAAAAGTTGTCATTACCAAAATTGAAGATAATAAAAATCGAATAAATTCCTTACTTGAAAAACCTTTTAATATTAATTCAAAGTGAGTTATAGGTAATTGAATGTATATTTTTTTCGGGGGCTACTCAAATCTAAGTAGTCAAGCTTAAATAATGGGAAAACGATGCATTTTATAAAATATACTTACTGAACACTTTTCAAAGTACTCAGAAATACCTATCAAGTGAGCTCTAGAAGAAGTTGATAGCATCAAAATTAAGCAAGTTATGATGAAAATAAGCGGACCCTTTCGAATTTTTTAGGAAAAAGTGAAAAATAAAACATACGCCATTTCCACAAAAATTAAAATTTATAGTAATCCCTATAAGACTTTCTTTATTTTAGCATAAGTAATGACCTCAAAAATTTTGACCGGTTTAGAAAAAAAAAATATGATTTAAAAAAATCAGAATTATTCAAATTTTCGTAAATTTCATTTTCTTTTGATAATAACTCCAAAAATACTCACCCTGTATTAAAGAAGCCGCACATAAACAACGTAATTAATACTGAGCAGAGCCAACGATGGGAATGACATTTGAATACAAACACCTTATGATTTATTTTGATTTACTGTTTTGCAGTGTTAAATATGGGGTCATTTTTGCTAATAATTGGCCATATCTTTTTGAAACACTCCTATAATATATTAAAATACTATATTTTTTAACTCTCTCTCGGTATGTTTTATTTAAAAAAATGAAAGTTTGTGCTGCCAAAAGTTTTTTCAAAATGTGCAGTCAGTAACTGTAATAGCTCACACAGAATTTGAAAGTTTTATCTATGTCAGTTATTTGCGCTACCCTACCAGGCACATCAAAAAACCTTTAACCTTTAAATATGGCAAAGACAAACTAAAAATTCAAAATGGCTGATCACGTCAACATAAGTTGGGAACATATATACCAACACACCAAAAATAAATAAAATCGAGAAAAGTCACCTTTTCTTGTTGTACAGGGTGGCCAAATAAGAATGCGAGGTACTGTATCTTGGAAACCATCCATCGTAGAGGCTTGCGGAAAAAAAAGTCATTACTAAAACGACCAAGAGGAAAACCTGGAAAATATTTTCAAGTTTCTGCGTAACTGCGATCTTGAAGCTAAGAAAGTGATGTTTCTGCGAATTCCGCTATATTAATCTACCAAAAAAATACCTGATCTTTAAAGTAGAGGATAATCTAAACCTTTTTTGTTTAACAATTTTTGCTATATCTCTAAAAATAAAGTGGTGGGGGGTATTCAAAAGTTTCAGTAAAAAACACCATGTATATTCGAAACGGCTGAGCCGATTTTAACAAACTTGGCCTAGTTGAAAAGAGCTATTCTTGGGCTACAAATGCTATAATATTTGAAGTTTTGTTAGTTTCAGATGTCGCCGCTAGAGGGCTTTTTTCGACATCTCGTCAGAAATGGTTAATTTTCTCAAAAAAATTAAACGCATTGGTATGATTTCTTTTTCATGAAAAAGTAGCTAAATGATGCCTAAACAAGCTCCCGAAAACCGCATCTCGATATCTTGTTCCTAACCTAAAATTTAGCCCAAAGAAAATTTTATACGGAAATCCTTTAAATTTTTATTTTTTAAACTAATTAATTCCTTTTATTATGTAAGTTGTGGCCCTAAAAAGGACCGATTTAAAAAAGAAAAGTTTTTAGTGCCCCCATAAATGCTCTAAATGCTGATCATCACGCTCTATGCATTGCTGAAGCCTCTCATGGGTAGACTTCAGTTTCGGCTCTCGGTATGTTACGTAATGCATTAACGAATCCGGTTTTTCATATGTATCTGGTCGTAGGTTGAGTCTGAAAATCAAAACAAGTTAAGTCTGGTGATCGCGCAGGCCATGGAAACAGACTTCCTCTTCCAATCTACCACTGTTGGAATACTGCATTAATATGCTCTCGCACAATAATAGCATAATGTGCTGGGCAACCATTCAACTGCAAAAACAAGTTTTGACGTGTTTCCATTGAAACATCTTCCAACAACAACGGTAATTTATTGGCCAAAATATCAAGAAAGATATTGGGATTAGGGATTGCTAAAAAAAATAATTCTGCCTCCCAGTATTTTACACCACACATTTAAACTCCAACGTCCTTGGTGCTGAACTTCACGCAACCAATGCGGATTTTCTGCAGACCAATAATGCATATTGTGGAGATTTTAAAGATGGCTTCATCGGTCCAAAGAATCAGAAATAAAAATTCTCCATTATTGTGTGAGAGCATATTAATGCAGTATTACAACAGCGTTGGATTAGATGAGGAAGTCTGTTTCCATGGCCTGCGCGATCACCAGACTTAACTTGTCTTGAATTTTCAGATTCAACCTACGACCAGAGAGATACGAAAAATCGAATTCGTAATGCATTACGTAACATACCGAGAGCCGAAATTGAAGCTGCAGTTTTGTCTACCCATGAGAGGCTTCAGAAGTTCGAGCATTTACCGGGACATTAAAAACCTTTCTTTTTTAATTCGGTCCTTTTTAGGGCCACAACTTACATAATAAAAGGAATTAATTAGTTTAAAAAATAAAAATTTAAGAGATTTCCGTATAAAATTTTCTTTGGCCTAAATTTTAGGTTAGGAACAAGATACCGAGATGCGGTTTTCGCGAGCTTGTTTAGGCATCATTTAGCTACTTTTTCATGAAAAAGAAATCATACCGATGCATTTAATTTTTTTGAGAAAATTAACCATTTCTGTCAAAATGTCGAAAAAGGCCCTCTAGCGGCGACATCTGAAACTAACAAAACTTCAAATATTATATCATTTGTAGCACAAGAATAGCTCTTTTCAACTAGCCCAAATTTGTTAAAATCGGCTCAGCCGTTTCGAATATACAGGGTGTTTTTTAAAATACCCCCCACCACTTTACTTTTAGAGATGCAGCAAAAATTGACAAACAAAAAAGATTCAGATTATCCTCTACTTTAAAGATCATGTATTTTTTTGTTAGGTTAATATAGCGGAATTCACAGAAACATCACTTTCTTAGATTGAAGATTGCAGTTACGCCCCCTAGCGGCCATTTTAGAAACTTGAAAATATTTTCCAGGTTTTTCTCTTGGCCGTTTTAGTTATAACTTTTTTTTCCGCAAGCCTCTACGATGGATAGTTTCCCAGATACAGTACCTCGCATTCTTATTTGGCCACCCTGTACAAACCTCGTAGGAAAACTGAAGCAGTGCCCTAACCTAACTAATTTGCCTACAACTACCTAAACGTCTCTGATGATAAGTCCAAGATTCTAAACCTTTTCTTTTTTTACGGTCCCCAAGACAGCAGTGTTAAAACACACACCCTGTCAAACGACCGATCTCTGTTTTGGTTAAGGAAAATCAAAAAAATTATTTTAAATATTTTCTTGTACTTTAATTAATTCGAGTGTATTAATTTGAATGTCAGCTATTTGACACAGCATTCTACTTGTAGTTTATTATTAAAAATATGTCGTTCCCTCAGGTACAAACATTTCATAAAATATTTTCTCAAATAAACTCATAATGTGACTACATTTATGTGAAATGAAGCAAATTTAACGATTTCATTTGTAACCATTGTCGTTTAGGTACTCGAGAGGTCACACTTATCTGACCATTGTACCTAAAAAGGCATAAAACCTATTTTCATGCAACAAAAGTGATGAAGTCAGCTGGTAAGAAACGAAACAACTGAATAGAAGAACGACAGTCACTTATTTTCCAATTTGGTGTGAACCAGCCGCCTAAATCTCTTTATTTGTTAACTAGAAGCTCATTATAGTTGAATAGCGAGTTATTTTGTCCCTGCTATTGATACGCTGAATACTGATTTTTTTGAAGGATTCTTAGAAAATAGGTGAGACGGAATCCAAAACTTGACAGATGACAATTCGGGTTTCAGCTTGAACCGCATGACGTCTGATGTTTTGTTACAAATTATCGTACCTGTGTATTTCTATGGGTATTAATTTCAGTTAAGGTTTAAAGGGGCAGATAAGTATAATGAGTGTTTTATGTTTGGACCATTATTTAGTTTCGGTATGTTAAAAGTTGTTTCTATTGTAAAATGAATAGATTATGAATAACAAGTTTCTTAGAAACCTAGAAAAATATTCGATATAGAAATATAATTATTTATGATTTATTTTATATTAGATTTGTACCGTGAATTATGGATTGGAATGACATAATTGGTCTTCCAAATGTTGAGAAAGTAGGTTTAAAGATTCATTAAAAATTATATGAAGTAGTCTAGAAAGAATAAATGTACAGTTTTGTAAGAGAATTGGAAGAATGTTGTCTGGACGAGGGCCTTTAGACACATCCAAATTAGCCAGTTCAGTGTAGATATTAATTTTTTTGCATTAAAAGAGCCACATTTGAGTGTAATTGATATTTTCCCCATATCTCCTATTGTTTCGTTTGAGATCCATATTTTTCCATTTTTTTTTTTCTTCAACAAAATATACACAAACAGCAATATATAAACGCATTTTGAAAATTTGAATTCCACGTCAAAAAAACGACCCATTTTTTGGCGTCTTCATATGAATGGAAGGGCTCCTTATCTCAGGCGATATGCCATTGATCAGAACAAGTTATAATCGGAAGGAACAATGTCTGGTGAATACGACGGCTACTCGTATTTAGGCGTTTCCAAGCAGGTTTGAACCGGTTGTCCAACACATGGACCACCGTTGTCATGCGGAAAAATCATTTTTTCGTGGCTCTACTAGTGAAGTGTCCGTTTTTCCCTTAATGCTCGCCTTAAACGCACCAATAATTGTAGTCGCTAACGATCTTCCGTGACTGTTTAGTAGAAGCAGAAGCTTGGAACCGTGGATATTCGACTTTGCTGACGATCTTACTGCATTTTCTAGGCTTAGAGTTATCGTAGTGTATCAATTTTTTATCACCAGTAACGACAAAATGGAAAAACCGTTACTTTTTCTGCCCTTGAAACAACTAATTACACGTAAAATGACTCCTATACCCTTGCTTTTGAATCATTCCTAATAATTTCAAACGTTTCGAAACTGTTGGTTGATCAACACATAAATATTGTTCATACATTAATGCCTCCAATTCTTCATCTTTAAACTTTATGGGTGCGCCAGACCGGTTTTTCTTTTGGAATCAATAAAACGGTGTTCTCTTCCCGATATTTGGTCCATGAAAAATGCATCTCAATCTCGCACTAGATGTTTTGGGGAAGAACTGTTGCAAGCGCTTAAAAATACCCCTTCTTTATTAAGAGCCTCCATAAACTGATTCATCAGTCGAAGCTTAAAATGAAGCGCCGGGCATAGAACATTCTCTGGATTCACTAAAGATTCCTTTGAAATATTCTTCGTTCCAGGCATTATTTCTTTAAGTAATAGTATGCGCGATCTCCTCTGCCTCATAAGACGTGTGAGACACTCTTGAAAAATACCCACCGGGAAATTTTTAGGCGTTTCATCCTTTTTGGTAAGTTTTATTTCATAAATGTACATGTATATAAAACCCATTCGCTGTCTTGATTCTGACAAAAAAAGTATCATTCCCTAAGTTCAATCCTCGACCCTCCCTAAGTCTCTCTTTCAAATGGACGAAGAAAAACAGTAGTGGAAACAATAGTCAAATACAAAAAAGACGTGGGTAGCTCAGTGGTAGAGCACTGGACTCATAATCCAAGGGTTGTGGGTTCGAATCCCACCGTCGGCGGAAATCTTTTTCTGATTTTTAATTAATTAAAAATTTAGAAATTGATTTTCATATACCAGGTGTGATTCCCCACTCGACCATTCACTGTTGGGTTCTAATTAACAGTGCTGTTCCTAAAGTGGCGCTGGGAAACAGTAACAAAGCCTACACAGAACACGAGGCTAATGACCAGAGTAGTCGATGCCGTTGACACAGAAAAAAAAAAAACTAGTCAAATACTAATGTATGCCAGAAGTTAAACGAAAAAATTATCGAAAACATATAAAAAATGGGGAGTTAGTCCAGTGAACATGAATTTTTTTTTTTACCGTGAGCATTTATAATTGTCAATTTTCCCTATCCCCCATAATCCGAATTTATCTCTGTCCTGTCTCAAGTACCGCGGTAGGTGAGAAAAATCTCTGAAAAATGTTTTTATTTCCCTTCCAAAGCTTTAACTGCATTCTAGATAGTTCTATAAGTTTCTCCTTTTAACTAGGGTGGCAACAAATTAGAAAATGTGTTTTAATAAAAAAAAGGCGAGTCTAATTGAAGAACTCATTTATATACATTTTGTGCGTTAGTAGATTTTAGCTGTATAGTAGGTGCTTTTAACATTGCATGGTTCTGATGATACATGTTACCTATAAAAAAGCAAAATCAGAGCCAAATACATAACCTTTGAAGAAAGAAGCCATGGTATTTATGACTGTATTTCTCTTTAAGATCGCCGGTGTTGCGGCGTTACACTCAAATAGGGCTGCATCTCCTTTCTTGTTGTCTTAAAGTTCGAACAGACTATAGTTTAGATTGGTTACGACCTTCTTCGATCGTTTGAAACAAGTAAATTGCGAAGGCTCCCGATCGTCGATTCCCGATTGCCATATAGTTTTGACAACGAAGCTGTTCGGCCTGAAGTTGTTCGGCCTCTTTTAGCTATTTTTGAGCGGTTAAGAACTAATCGTTGGGTGAAGCCATTTCTTATTTTTGTGATTCTGTGTCTCTTTCGTGATGAAAAAAAAAAACATTGGGGAGACCTTAAGTAAAGGAGACATGGGGATATTGTAAAGGAGGCTAGGAGATCTATTTCCTATAAAAAGGAGGCATAAGAGTTCCATAATAAGTAACAAAAGGAGACCCAGGAAGGTATAAAAGTTTTTGAGGAGACCTCGAGATGTTGTGAAGCAGACCTGGAAGATATCAAGTCTTCTCTTGATCCCACTAGTCTCAGTTGTCTACCATGGAAAAGCTAAGTGTCCTCCGACTCTCACAATTTTTGCCATGAAGAAAAATATAGGGTATAACTTATAGTGTCAAATCTGAGATTCTCGCTATTTTCATTTTTTTATAGAGTAACTGTTTACAAAATTTTTTATTTCAAAAATATAAAGCGTTCATTTTAATCTAACCTTTTTTTTTATTTATTAAATATTATTTTTTTATTCTATTTTGAATTTAATTTCATTCCTTACTTTCAGGTCAGGTCAGGTCAGGTGCATTTATTAATTACAATCTGATCACATAACGATCAATGAGTAATTTTTGTCAAACTTAAATTAATACGTGAAGATTGGATAACTAAAGTCTACTCACTAGTCTACCTTAGGTTCTGATGAAAAAATTTTACACCTTACTTACCGTGTATTCGCTTCTCCGCACTTACACTAACTCAAAGGGGTTCTTCCTCTAGAGTCTTCTTACTAGATCACTGTTGTCCAGGAGCTGGATGGCCTCGACATTCACGTGTTGGTGGTGTCGATGTTCGTAACTTCTATTTGTTAATTGTCTGGTTAACGGTGTCCATTTCCAAGTTCCGGTGGAGGTCACTATTTCTGCAGTACCAGGGAGCATTGACTATGCTCCTTAATGCTTTGTTCTGGACCTGACCTGACCTGAAATTGGTTTCAGCAGACACACATCAATTTTTTCTATATCTAAAACTCTCTGTAACTCTTGTTGGTGTTGCAGAAGTCCGTTGGCATTCCATTCTAGGATTCTTAAGTGTTTAGCCAATTCTGGTTTTAGGGATTGCATCTTGAGCGCGTTTCTCTAGATTTAAAATAAGCTCATCCATCTTGTTTCGTTTGTCCAAGATTTGTTCGAGCATATTGTCAATATTTGTACTTGTTGTACCTTGGTGTTGCGATTTTTTGTTAGTTTGAATAGTATTTTGTATTATTGCTTGACTATACGCTTTATTTTGGCTATAGCTCTGACCCTGTTTTGGAGGTTCTTTAGTTTCTCTATTTTCTCGCTGGGATCATGTGACGTAATAACGTTTAATGACTACTTTCCCGTTTTGTATTACTTTTCTATCCTTGGTTGGTTATTATGTTATAAATATTAAATTAAATGTTAAGATGCTACATTAATACACAAATAAATAATTGTTCGACTAAACAAAATTTTAGGGCGCCACTGGATACCACCCGTCAAATTCCTTCTTGATTGGTTGTTTGCCGGGAAATTAATAGTGTTTTTTGTTTATTTTACATGTTAATTGTGTAAAATTCACGCGTTTATTTATTCATGGGATACCCCCCGCTGTGCATCTACATAATACATCTCTCTCTTCAGATGCTGCAGGTCGCCGGGCATATTTTTTTCGTTTCTTTTCTTCTTCATGCCAGGGCCGGACTGGATTAGTAAGGTCAATTCATTTATTTTGAAAATGATTGAGTTATTTTCTTGTGCTGTTATTATAAATAAATATTATAAAATACAAATATACCGTTTACACCAACTCAAAAAAATCCATTCAGAACTTTTTATGAAAAATTACTTTTTTTGCTAAAATTAACAATAAAATGGTTTTCCATATGCCCCAACTTACATAGACACACCGTATATATAAGTTCCTAAAGTGAAAGTTTATTAATTCTATTTATAATAGTAATAATTTAAAAACACTTCAAAAATAAAAGTTTTGATAAAAATATTTTGGTCGAAAAAAAAAAATTAAAAAACAAAAAAAAATGTTTAAAAAAAATTTGTCAAAAAACTTCTACTTTGTATTTTTTTTTTCATCAATTTTAAAGTCGAAAATTCAAAATCTGAAAATAATTTGGATTCTGAATAAAAGTTTACTCAAAAATAATTTATAAAAACCAAATAAAAAATATATATTTAAAAAACAAAAGAATATAAAAGTGAACTAGATTGGCGATCAGTCGAGAATAATAAATTCCTCATTAGCCATAGTGTGTTAAATGTTTAAAAATAATATTTTAATATAATACCACTTTTCCAAGACTACCTTTGCATATAAAAAAAAACAATAGACAAACCATTGAAGGATTAGCAGATGAGGATTCCTAGACGTGGATTTGGAGTTTTAAACACATACCATTTTGTAAAAAAAAAAAATAAATATAGCCGCGTGAATGAAGATCGATCATTTCAAAATTTTATTATATATTATTACAAAAAATTTACCTGACTAACTTCCATATGTCATCATACTCAATACTCATAAGAATATGAAGATCTGCCATCTTGTGGAAAGATGGTTTATGTTCTGTGAAATGCTTTCCAATTTACTATTACTTGTTCCAAGGATTAATAGTTCGAAAGTTTAAAGTATTTTAAACTATATCTATGCCCTTCCAAATTTATATTCCAAGGCCATTCTTGTGAGTGGTATTTTACCTACTACTAAACTTAATCAACAGTTTTGCTTCCTCCCAATTTTAATATATTATATACATTATATTATATATCGGAGGATCGCACTGCATCTGAACCAAAAACAACTACCCCTGGGGCTACTTGCCCCGATAAATATTGAATTACATCGATCCAGATGCGTGTCGGAAGCTCTACAAGAGACGAACACTTTGATTTTGTTATTCAAGGAGCTGTCATTCCTAATTTTAATATATACCCTTCATTGACCCAAGTTTCATCCAAATACAATTTATTCTGCCTTCAGCCCGAAACTTAAAAACAGCACTTAAGTATCTTCTTCGGCAATTAATGATTTCATCTATCCCAATAAGTATAGATTTTGGATTAGTTTTCTGCCAATGAAAATTAATTTGTTTTAAGATTTCCAAAAGTTTTGTACGACCTATATTTGGTAGATCTATATCTCCATAAACACCATAACATAGCATTAAAGCGTAGAAAACTGAGGGAGGAAACTATGGGAAAGGATGGGTCTTCAGAGAACAGCTGAGTGGACAAAGAAACTTATACCAAAAGTAGAGGGTACGATATAAGCACCGAAGGGTTAACTACTATATCACGCAAGTACTAACAGATCATTGTTGTTATGTGTGCATATACTTTCATGCCAGATAACCGGAGCACACGATAATAGTGCAGAAGATGGGACAGGCTGAGAACCCAGATGAGGATGACATTTGGGGAAGTCCAAATCACGAGCGCCATGATAGATGGAATGAAAAATGACCCAACACACTGTCAGTAATGAAGAAAAATGGAGACTAGGAAAGAGGACTGTTAGATAGACGCTGTATGCATCTGAGGCATGTTGGAAATGATGATTCCAGGTGGTGGGACTTAGGTGGAGTTTTTAGTGAGTAGATCTGTAAAGGGGGAGTGCCACACTATTTATTTTTTAAATAAAACTGTTAAGATGAACTTTTAATCCCATTATTTTGCTTTCTTACATGGTCGCTTCCAAAAAGCCTGTCACAACACTACTTAAAGGACAATTACTTATTTCGGTCGCCATATTGAAGGAACAAAAGTAAAAGTCCTTGCTCTATTAATCCTACAACTGAATTAGATCGATGCTCACCAACCTTACCGATTGGGTTGTCCTGAGCAAAAGATGATTTGACCCCCTTTAAACAACAATAAATAAAACAATTGAAAAATATGTCTCAAATTTTGATCGTCTCGTTCTCAGCACTACTTCAAAATTTAATCTTAATTTGGTAAATGCTAGTTGATCCACAAAGATGTTTTCAACAGCATCTAGAAAATATTGCTTTAATTGTTCAGTACAGACGATACTTTTTAGGAACCAAAACAAATCTAAAGGCTTAAAACCATGCGATAATGGCGGAAAATTGAGGGTGTTTGAAAATTATTTTGTAACCAGTCTGTATTGTAACCAGGCTTCATGGTCTGTATATCTGAATTTTGTATGGATGCGAGATACCTGGGCGTCTGGTATTCTGATTTACAGCTCATTTTATCCGGTATTCGACCTATCTGTGGTGGTACCACTTTTTCATCCACTAATTTAATTAAAGGAGTTAATGGTGAATCAGCTAAGCACCGAATGTTGTATAGTCCTTAAATGCGACGTCATGCTAGAATGTTAAAATCTAAAATGCTCTTCAAAACATAAACATGCGATGTTCACTTGACCACTGTGCTATTGTGAATAAAGATGCGCACACATCGGCTTTATAACTGAGGCAGCACGTCCTCCCACAATCGTACAGGATCTGGGTAAGGCCCATTTATTATCTAAAATCTATTAAATAATAAATTAATTTCACGAAAAGACTTTTTATTCCTTAGATACACCAATCTTTATTATGTCCCTCATCCATGACAACCCCTTTATACGGTCTACTAATTGTTGTTGCAAATGGTAAACACAAAACAAAGTTCCATTGATTCTAAATTGATGTCCAAATTTTGTTTCTAAATGTTAAGTATTTTTCGAGGTACGTCTATTTTTCTCCCGTAAAATTCTAAAACGTGACAACGTTGCTTTTTCCTCGAGTAAGACTTTAGCGCTTGTACGGAGAGTTTATTGAACAGAACAAAATTTAATTGAATTAAAAAACGAGTGTTTAAATTTCGGATCGTGATAGTGATTTGTTATAAGACATTGTTTTAAGCATTTTTCCTTATCCCCCTTCATCCTCCCCTAACCAGCAAATTACATCAGCGATTCATTGGGTAAGTTGAGAATTCTTTCATCTTTTTGGGTAATATTTTCAACATTAAATCTAAGGCTGATTTTATGTAGGAATAAATAATTATAATAATTTAATAAAAATGATGAAACAATAACCATAAAAAGTAAAAAAATTAAAAAAAAGTTAAATCGTAGCAACTTTTGAATGGGCCAAAAGTTCTCAGTCCGACCTGCTTCTTTTTTCTTTCAACTTAGTATTTGGCTTCATGCGAGGCTCGTCTGGCATCATATTTTCTTTACTTTGACATCTTGATACAGCGGATGAGATATAGATAATCGTTTTTTGGCCATAACTAAATTTTTATTTTGCTTCTCGGTGCCGTTAATGGAGTTTCGAAAGGTGAAATTAATGAAGAGCAAATAATGAGAGATGAAAACAAAATAATAATCCATAAAGTGTTAAAGGAAATTATGTAAAATAAATTTTATGATTATTATCTATGTAACATCTGCTGGATGAATAAATGATTTTTCAAAAACAATACATATAAACGATATGTCTCTAAGAAGTGGCGAAGAACGAAAGCACAGCTTAATCATAATCATAATAACTATAATCCATAAGTTGACTAAACTCGAGTTATAATTATAATATTGGCTGAGATCCAGTTGATAATCTTGATGAATATTGAATATATTTTTTTTTATTTATTGCTGTTTACAATCTACTCCGTAAATAAGAGTAATAAGTAAATTTGTTGATTGATTGATCATTCTCTGCATTCTTATCAAATCTTCTGGCTATCTCCGTTGCAATCTTCTTTCTATCATTGGTTGTTGGTCTTATTAGTGGATTTTCCTGTTCTGTGTTACATAGTACATGCTTGTTGGCTTGTGCATTTACTACGTCAGTGATTTCTGATACGTACTGTAATGAAAACCTTTCAAACTCTAGGCTTTTGTTCACTAAATCCAGACGTATAAAATTACATTGACAACTAAAGACAGATAAACAAAAGTTCAGGTATCAATAACAATACTAGGGGTTATGATAAATGTAGAAATTATATAACATTCTTCCCATGTTTTTTTTAACATAATCTTAATATCTAAGATATTGACTAAAATGGGACAGGACACTATTTCCATCTGTACAACCAGAGGATGCCCTCAAGGAGGAGTGGCCTCTCTCTTAAGCACGGGTCAGACTAGGCTGATTATCAGCCACTGCTGATCAGCTGAATCACGTGGCCGGCTACCTGCTACCAAAAGTTGAACGTGTCCAACTTAGCTAGCTGCTGACAAATATTCGCCGGCTGACGGTGTCAGCTGCGGGTTCTGTGATCACACCAAACGGATAGTAGCGGCTTGTTTAATTCGCGGCTGGTAACCAACCTAGTCTGACCCGTGCTTTATGTGCAGCCTAACAGTGGATCGACTCCTCTGCGATTTGACCGAGATTGGTATATCGTGTCAAGGCTATGCAGATGACATAGTCATAATCGCAAGAGGCAAATTCGAGAATACCCTCTGCGATATAGTTCGAAGAGGGCTTGACCATACTAAAGAATGGTGTCAATCGATTGGACTTAGCGTCAACCCCATCAAGACTACCTTAGTTGCCTTTACACGGAAGAGAAACATTAACCTCAAAACCATCGAATTGGATGGGAAAGTTATTGAATGGAAGCTAGATGAGGGCATCGTAAATTGTTTTAACAGTTAGGAAAACTAATAGTACTAGTATTTTGCCATGCCGGAAACAATGAATGATGTCATTATTAAATAAGTTGAACAGTAAGGGACCGAGGTGTGACCCTTGAGGAACACCTGATATTACCTGAATTAAGTTAGAATAATGATTTACTCTAATCAATTGAGTCCTGTTCGTTAGCCTTAATTCACATAATACACAGAATCAATCTGGTAACCCTTCTCCAAAGCTTCCGACAGGAAGTCGACATACGTAACTAAATTTAATTCAGTCGATTTCCCAGCACAAAAACCGTATTGTTGTTCAGCTATAATGCCAGAGCAGTCACAGGTAAGGAAGTCTGTTATAATGTTCTCAAATACCTTAGGTATAGTACTGAGAATAGATATGGGTCGGTAATGTTTGACGTCCGACTTGCTACCCGATTTGTATATTTGGGTGACATAAGAAAGTTTCCAATAATCAGGAAACTCAACTGTGTCGACGGATTTATTAAGAATATAGAAGAGAGGGCTACAATACAAAGCTGCAATTTCTAAGTAGGAAGAGAGGATTAATGTCGGGGCCTGGACCTTTCTTTATGTCAAGATTAGATCATTTCTCATAAATCGTCATGAAAGGAAAAGAACAGGAAGAACGTCAGATGAGAAATGCATAAAAAAAGGTACCTCCCTTTCTCTGTAATAGTCTTAATACGCTCTGTCCATAATATGAATAACAATCTCGACTCCTGCTCAAAAGGATATCAATGCAGCACGCCGCTTGTACTTGAGGTTGTCTCACAAATGGTTCCAAGTACAAGAGAAGGTCTCCTTTATGGTACCCCTCTTTGGGCTAAGGCTCTAAGCATTAACAGACACAGGGGGAAATGGAAAGTGTGCAGAGAAGAGCGCTGGTGCGTGTTATTAGTGCATATAGGACGATTTCAACAGCGGCCACGCAGACGATCCCACCTATTCATCTGTTAGTAGGGGAACGGGTCAGACTGCACGAGAGGCAAGAGGTGGATGAAGCGGCCAAGAGGACAGAACGGATCCAAACACTAGAAATACGGCAGAGAGAGTGGATCGACGGAGCAGAGACAGCTGAGTGGGCCAGGCGCCTCATCAGGAACGTTAAAAAATGGACGCAATGCCAACATAGGAGAGCGGAATACTTCCTTACCCAGTTCCTGTCTGGGCACGGATGCTTCGCTACCTACACGAGAAGAATCAGGAAAACAGAAACGGATAAGTGTGTCTATTGTGGTCAAACGGTCACACGGTGTTCCACTGCCCTAGGTGGGAAGCAAGAAGAATCAGTGCTGAGGTGGGAATTGCGGAAACTCTACAAGTAGGAAACGTGATCGACCTGATGATTAGCGACAGAGCAAAGTGGACCACAATCCACGAATGCATAAATTGGATTACGTCAGAAAAGGAAAGGGAGGAAAGAGCCAGGCAGCAGACTGTAGATTGAGGCTCCAGCCCTCAACACTGACGCAAGCCAAAGTAGGCGAGCCCAGTGTTTAGTGGTAGTGGAAGAAGAGGGGTTTTTAGTGGGTATTGGAAGTCTAGAGTCCCACACTACCTCCTCAGAGGACCGGGGGGGGGGGGGGGGGGGTGAGTAAATGCATTTTCCCTCTTCAAAATAAAAATTACAAGAGAGGACAAGGGGTGGTTTTAGTCGGTAAGATGCCAAGCTATCAGTGCGCACCACAACAAAAAAATGTTAACACGTGTCCGTATATTATCTTATTATCTTTTAGCTGATTCGAAGGCCTAACTGATGAAGTTTAAAAGCAGAAACCGGCCTTAGGATGTCGAATTAAATAAATTGAATTCCCAAATTGTTTTCTAACTTCATATTACGTAAAAAAAGATCAAAATTGTAAAATCCAATTAAAAAAAAGAGAAAGTACTTAATCAGACAAGCGTTTTGGTATAAAATACAAAACTATAGAATCACATCATTCAGTGTAGTGTATTCTATTTACCGAATATTATCCTCATCAATCAGCCGAAGATGAATAATGATTCCACATAGTTTGAAAATGAGCCCAGCCCGTAAAACAGCAGGTTTACTCTTCACTCTATATAACTTTATCTCTATACACCTGTATACCAAATTAAGACACTAAATACAAAGCATATCTATCAGAAATTAACATCTTAATCGTTTATTTATGTTTAATGCGTTCAAATAAAATATAAATGTTAGTAAATTGGCCCATTAGCAATATAATTTATTATGACTTTTGACTATGGGACGGTGTTTAATTTTTAAATTTTTTTAAGCGAAGAATATACTTTAAATTTACGACCGATGTTACTTAATTTTCTTTGGTAGTATCGTAAATCATAAAATGCGTTTTCGTTAATTAAATTTTAATTACACATGTGAGAACTAACCAGTATTAATATTTTTAACTGAACGAGGTGTGTGCATTTAAATGATTTCGTATAATTTTTTATAAGTGATTTTACATCACTTTAGTATTTTTTCTAATTAAAATAAAGAATTATTTTTTTATATTCTTAAATTTTTTGGACCCAATTTTAATTTGTTGGCTGTTTATTTTATTTGAATTGATGCAAATGGTGTTTAAAAATAAGCAAAATACTTGGACAGGTCAATTTTTAAAATCACCATGAAGTCATACCTTAAATTTTTTTATTCAGAAAGTACATCGCGTAGAACCATATTTGAATTCTATTAAAATAACTTCTTTTCTCAGAAGGATCAAGCGAGGCTCTTGCACTGTACGCCCTACCTTCAAGTAATTATACATTTTCTATGACTATTCCAATCGGTCTAGAATTCTCCTACATACCTACTATTCGTCAAAAATTAGAAAAGTTACCTCGAGTCAAAGATTAATCAGTGTTTGAGAGACTTTTATCTTTGTAAACTATATTTTTGTTCTATAAACAATTTATAATAGGGTCAAGGGATATAGTTACAGATTAATTATAAAAGGTTTTACGTACGTACAGAATTTTTTTTTACTCGGGAAATAATCTTATTAAATATAACGCGACCTTGACAAATTAGCTACTATTTTTATTGCTACTAAATTTCTCGTATATTTTACAATTTGTCTCGACAATTTTGACATTAATAATAAAAGAATAACTCACTCGAGCTAAAGCTCTCGGGAGTTATTCAGATTATTAATGCCAAAATTAATTCTCGACGAATTGATCCTAAAATAAACTCGAAATTTAGATGCAATAAAAATAGTCGGCTATTTGTCAAGGTCTTGGGATATTACTGTCGAAAAATAGTGAGGAACAATTCAATATTTTATTATAAGTAATTTTTCATAGGTTTTTATGACTTTAACACTAAACTAAATTGATAAAAGGAATTAAATGATTCGCTTTAGTCTTTTTGTTTCCATTCGCCATAAATACTGCCATAAAAATTCTTCAAAATTCTGCTTTCTTGTCCACTTTCTATAGCGATCTTTCAGGTGTCGCAATGTTGACTCTATTGTCTGAGTATTTGCACCAGTTTTAGGACAAATTTTTCGCTATGATTGACAGTAACATAGCCATAATCTTCAAGATTGAAATACCCTTTCTATCGGTCAGTCAGTCGGTCACTATAATCGTTCCTTTTGCTACATGTTTCTCAATAATTTTAATGTTCCTTCATCTCTTTTATTGTCTTCGCATATTTCTAGCCGAATTTTTTTGCTCCTTCTACCACCGTAAGGGTTTACTTCTACCATACCTAAGTGAGGTTAGGTTAGGTTAGGATTAGTTTAGGTTAGGTTAGGTTTTTTTAAGGTTAGTTTTTAGGTTTAGGTTACGTTAGGCTAGGTTAGATCTTTTTAATAAATAAAGAAAAGTACGATACGTGTCCCATTTGGGAATAGTTACATTTTGACAGGTGTCACGTTTTGACAGGTGTTGCACTTTGATAGGTATCACGTTTGACAGGTATCTCGTTTGACAGGTGTCACGTTCGACAGTTGTTACATATTTACAGGTGTCACTCATTGAGAAGTGTCACATGTTGACAGGGGTTACATATTGACAGGGGTCACATTTTGACATGTGTCAGGTTAGGTTAGGTTAAATATTCATTTCTGTAGTTCATAGTGGTTTCCTTTTAATTCAATTTCTCTTCTAATGGAAATAAAACCGCTTATTTTAAAGCGGCTACTCACATGCCTGACGCAGAGGCAATCTAGGGAGCCGGTAAGAGCAATCTACGTTCACTGTCGCACTGAACGGCAGTTAGGCGAACATTTTCTCATTGAAAACTGAGCTTTTTTGAGCTTATTTGACCTCTGCATGCTCTGAAGGTCATGCCATTCGACTCAATTCGAAGAGTTCAATTCAGACGTTAAAAAACTAACTGTAAACATTTCATTATCTTATCATAAATTGCCATGATTTGACCAATCATTGCTTTAAGTCCTATACCAAGTTGCAGTGGATTTAGTGATGCTACTTTGGTAATTTGGTAATCTGAATTTCTTTACCGTTTAAGCCATGAAATGGAAGTGTTTAAAAGTGGCCATACAAACATCAATCAAGCTCAACGCTGTGGTCCCCGAAATTAAGCAGCTGTTCCAGAAAACATGAGAAAAGTCCAGAAAATAGTTTCGGCTGATCAGTGTATTCATCATTCATGTATGAAAATTTGTCCATAAGAAAGATCTGTTAAAAGACAACGACGATTCAAAGCGCTACTTGAAGATATTTAAGCGCAGTAAAAAAAATTTACATGCGGTATGGGTCACAGTGAAGCATATCGGTCGGCGTACGCGTAACGCAAGCAGAGTTTATAATAGTCGAGTCTATGAGACTGAAGAAGAACGTAGGTAGCTAAAATCTAAAGTGTTTTCCGGGCTTTGAAGCCGTGGTCCAATGGAATTTCTTCCTGACGTTTCGTCTACAGCTGCGGTAGACATTATCAAAGGCGATGAGGCAGTGGGCGAAGTGATCTCCCGTGCTTCCCGACGTTGACTGATTCGACAGTTAATTAATTTTTAATTTTAAATGTTTATTTATATGATATTTTTTTTTACATTCTTACAATTTTTTGGGGTTTGTTATCCTAGTGCCCTACTATAGGAAATTGTCCTTTTCAGGGCCTGAAAGAAAAAAAAATAATGTTTTATAATAAATGTCCCTACTAGCTGTGTGATTGTGGTTTTGGGAGAAGGCTGTTGTTCCGTTTAAGAGTTACCAATTTTGGTGTGCAATGGCCTAGGGAAACCACAGAAAACCTAGTGCCGAGACTCTTTACAATGTTACTTAATTATTTGGTTTTACAGTTTGTTTTTATTATTACCTTAGGTCTAGAGGGGCGTTTTCTAGCAGATCTTCGTAGTCTTCTGGGAGGTCCTGGGCTTCTCTAATGATCCGGAGGTTGGGTTGGGGTAGCTTCTTCTTGGGTGTCCTGGGTCCTTGTTTGTATGTTGTCTTGAGGGTGGTCTGGGCGGCGGTGTTCTCTCCTTGGATAGTCCTGTTGGCGTAGTTTGCTTGTAGTTTCTGAAAACGAGAAAGAATATTGGTTATCTGGGTGGTTTCGTAAATTAGGTGGCTGGGATGTCTGGGGTGGATTCGACAGTAGTTCGCTCGGTCGTATTTATACCCCCGCCGTTGCGCTGCAGTAGGGGGCTGGGGTGGGGATAGTGGTGGTGGTGGCGCGAGGTTTCGGAGTACTTGATGTATGTCGAAGAACTCGCTTCCAGTCTGGGTTTAGGAACGTAATTTCTTCCTTTCGGTTAAAATTGTTGTCGTGCTTAAATATCTCAATGGCTTCCCTGGTTAGTCTCGGATAGTAACGCTGCGTTTGATGTAAAATCTCCACCTAGTTAAAAAGAATGTTGTGACCTTCAGGGAGAGCGTGCTCTGCTACGGCTGACTTTTGTGTTTGTCCCAGCCTGCAACTCCTTTTGTGTTCCGTAATTCTCGTGTTGACACTGCGCTTTGTGGTGCCAATGTACACCGACCCACAGCTACATGGAACTCTATAAACTCCGGGCGCTGATAGAGGATCTCTGCGGTCTTTGGCCGATCTCAAGCTCTGTTGTATTGTACGAGTGGGTTTAAACACAGTCTTGACCTTGTGTTTTTCCAGTAGCCTGCCGATCCTATCCGTGACTTTATGGATATATGGTAGACTGGTCCAACCGCGCTTTTCCTCATCATCTCCCGTTGTTTCTTCTTGGTGCTCTACATTCCTTGGACGGACGGCCCTATGGAACACGTGTCTGCTGTATCCATTCCAACCAAAGGCTCTTTCTAGATGTTTCATTTCCCGTTCCAATTCTGCCGGCTCACATATTCTCTTGGCTCTCATAGATAGAGTTTTCATGACTCCCCTTTTTAGTCTGGGATGATGGTTTGATCCGTTGTTGAGGTATCGGTCGGTGTGTGTTTGTTTTTCTATACACGGTATGCGCAAGTTTTCCATTCGGCCTCCTTGATACCAAAACATCCAAAAACGGTAGGCGTCCTTCCTTTTCTATCTCCATAGTGAATTGAATTTTTGGGTTGATAGAGTTGAGGTGAAAGAGGAAGTTTTGAAGTTCTCTCTCGCCATGGCTCCAAATAACAAATGTATCGTCCACATATCGAAACCAACACTTTGGTCGTTTTTCTGCCGTAGTCAACGCTTTAGCCTCGAAAATTTCCATGAAATAGTTAGCTATTACTGGACTTAAAGGGCTGCCCATAGCTACACCATCAGTTTGTTCGTAGAATTCCTCTTTCCATTGAAAGTATGCAGTATGCGAATAATCACAAGGTCAATCATTGGAAGTGTGTGAAATAAATCTTGAATTGCCATGTTTTTCGCATGGGCAGTTGTACGTTGCGTGATCGATAGTCAGCAAACCATTGGTGTTATTTGTTTTCTGTCCGGAAGGAAAGACAAAGAATATTGTACATTACAATGCATTTCAATAAATTATGGGCGAAATTATTTCATTGTCATTTTATACAGTATGTCCAATTAAGTCGACTTAATTGGACACACTCTATATCTATATTTAAGATTGTTTAAACGACTTACCGACCGAGGCTACTTAGAATATTAGAACTTCTGATGGTCCTTCAGGATCTTCGGTTATATTTTATTTAATAACCAACAATTTGTAGGTTATTAATTCTTATGCTATTCGTAAACTTAAAACATTTTCATTGAAAAACATTTTGTTAACAATTTATTGCTACAAAAAAAAAACCTGAAAGACATTACAGCACGAGTACAAACCACATCCAGCCAAGTAATGACGGTTATAAAATAAAAGTCTAGTATGTTGCAGGTTTACAAGAAGAAATTATGAGATTTTCAGGATCTTAACTATTTACACATTGTTTTACTAAGTGGTTTTACTGTTTCTTGGATTATTACGATTACCGTGACAATGTAGTTGGAATTTTCATTAACTCATTTTTATGTTTAAAGTTGTTATATTAAAACCGGTACACAAACATTTTCTATTGGGAGTATAAATTATTTCGATGCGTTCTTTTTGTGTTCAACATAGTATACCGGGTGTCCCATTATATTTTCCGGTATTTCAAGAGCTTATTAAACGAATAAAGACAGATACATACAGTTTCCACCAGTGGCGGATCCAGGGGGCTCGGGGGACATCCCCCCCCCCCCCCAGAGTCCTAATTTTTTTTACGTATACTGTCTCGTTTTCTGTTCAAACGCTAATGTCTCGGTTGTTGAAATCTGCAGTAGCATAGGTCGTTCAGAATATAGAATTATTTTTAATTTGTTGAGTCGGAGGATCCTGGCAATTATATCAGCTTACAGTTAAGCTCACTGCTACTATCCCAGCTAACTGCTATGCTCCACCGTGTACACGCCCGTAAGTATTCACGCTTTAATTCTACTTCACTCTAAAGCACGGGTCAGACTAGGCTGGTTACCAGCCGCGAATTAAAAAAGCCGCTACTCTCAGCTGGGTGTGATCACAGAACCCGCAGCTGACACCGTCAGCCGGCGAATATTTGTCAGCAGCCTAGTCTGACCCGTGCTTAAGCGAGTAAGCAACCAGCTAGGCTAACAGCGTCCAGCCATGCTCCACTGTGTTTTTACCCTTAGAGATGTCTCAACGACTCGGTCGCTGCTACCCGGTCGCAGGTAGCGGCTACCAGCGACCGTGGAGGAAACCAAGCCTTTAAGCACGGGTCAGACTAGGCTGGTTACCAGCCGCGAATTAAAGAAGCGGCTACTATCAGCTTGGTGTGATCACAGAACTCGCAGCGGACACCGCCAGCCGGTGAGTATTTGTCAACAGCTGGCAAAGTTGGACATGTTCAACTTTTGGTAGCAGGCAGCCGCTGATCAGCAGCGGCTGATAACTAGCCTAGTCTGACCCGTGCTTTAGCTGTAAGCTGACATAATTGCCAAGTCGTTTGTTTAGATCGCTTAGAGCGAGGATGCTCCGGCTCGCGCATTAACACATTTTATATGTCTTTAAATAATACCATTTTATAAAAACACAATTTAATTAATAATAGGTGATTAATTCTTAAAGCTAAATAGATTGGTAATTCAATTTTATTATTATTAACATGATATGTAGCATGTAGCGTAATTTATACTACGAAAATTAAGTTGTATGTGTAATTTAATTCTTCAAGACACGCTTTTGTATGTTGAATTTATACCTACTTTGAATATTCTGGAGATACAATGTTTTCAAGTATGCAACAAAATGTTTTTATTGTTAATAAAAATAAACTCTCCATCTTTAACGTGCCGACAAGCGACTGACTGAAGCTCCAGTGTGTGTGTTTACAGCTTCCTGTCAGGTAACCAGCGAGTATGCGAGTAAAGCACGGGTCAGACTAGGCTGGTTAGCAGCCGCTGCTGATCAGCTGAATCACGTGACCCGCTACCTGCTACCAAAAGTTGAACATGTCCAACTTAGCCAGCTGCTGACAAATATTCGCCGGCTGAAAGTGTCAGCTACGGGTTCTGTAATCACACCAAGCTGATAGTAGCGGCTTCTTTAATTCGCAGCTGGTAACTAGCCTAGTCTGACCCGTGCTTAAGCGACCATCTAGGCTACCAGCGACCTACTCTGCTTCACTGTGTTTTTACCCTTAGCATCGCGCAAGCGCTCTTAGAAAAAGTTTGGGCGGGAAGTCAGACTTTCGCTTCTGTATAGATAAGGTGATCTGTGGCCTTGTCGCCCACTCGTTAACAAAAAAAAATAGCGCATGTTAGAGGATGCCCCCCCCCCCCAGAACATGTCTCTGGATCCGCCACTGGTTTTCACTGAAATAATTTACAATGATTTAAGGTTTTGTTTAGACTTCCGGTTAACCAAAAACAAAATGGCGTTTAATTTTTATTTGGTCGCTTTTTTAAACGTCACACCCTGTATATTATCTGATGAGACGAAAGCCACTTCTTTCCGCTATCTGCCTGTATAAGCTTTTTTAAAATCAATGCGAGATCATCACTCAACAATTAATTATCAATCATTTTTTAGTAGGCCCTGCAATATTTTTGACGTTAATGTCACAATTCTTGAAACTGACTGCACAAATGATGTGAAATAAAATCACAGCTCCTACGAAATACGACAATGAAAATGTCACATACTGCACCACCGGCACTCTCTGGACTTCAATCAACTACTCCTTGGGCTATATGCCCCAACAGGTATTAAATTACAGAAGTCCAAATGCTTTCCGGGACTTAAACCCAACAACTTTGATTTTGTTAATAAAGGAGGACTTCTGTAATTCAATACCTGTTGGGGCATATAGCCCAAGGACTAGTTGTTTGAAGTCCATACGGTGGTGCAAAAACATTGACTCCGACGATGTTAGAATAATTATAAATCTATATTGGGGCAAAAAAGCTAATACAATGGTAGAAAACCAACCAACAGAAGAATTGGAGAATCATCGTGGTGGGAGACAAGGTTGCATCCTATCACCGCTACTACTCAACCTCTATAACGAAGCTATTTTAAGGGAAACCCTAGAAGATCAGTTGCCGGGAATAGTTACAAATGGAGAAGTAATTAATAATATGAGATATGCTCATGACACCGTCTTGTTAACGAGCAACCTTCAAGACACACAACACCTTTTAGACAAATGAAATGATCGATGTAATGAATACGGACTAAAAATCAACTTTAAGAAAACCAAGTTAATTGTAGTTACAAAATTCCCACAAGATCTGTACCATGCGAACCTGATGGTGACAAACACAACGATAGAGAATGTGTCGACATATAAATATCTAGGAACTTGGATAGAACAATCGGGTGACCAAGCAAGAGAAATAAGAACGAGGATAGAGATAGCCAGATCAACATTTGAAGAAGAAGTTATTTACGAGTCGGGATATTAACATGAAACTTAGGATGAGGATGCTGCGTTGTTATGTTTTTTCCATGCTTTTGTATGGAGTTGAAACATGGACCCTCAAGAAAAACTACAAGCATTCGAAATGTGGTGTTATCGTAGAATGTGGCGTATCCTCTGGACCGATAGAATTACTAATGCCGAAGTGTTGAACCATGAAAAAAAGAAAGCTTCAATACATGGGTCATATAATGAGAGGAAAGAAATACACACTTCTCCAACTGATAGCCTAGGGAAAGATTAGCGGAGCATTTGCAGACGCCGTGTGTCCCGGCTAGAGAACCTGAGGCGTTGGTTTAACTATAGCAATGTTCAACTGTTCAGAGCTGCAGTCAACAAGGTCACGATTGCTGTGATGATAGCAAACCTCCGATAGGAGATGCACTATAAGAAAAAGATTACTCCCAAGGTAAAATATTTTGTTTCAAACTATTTCATTTCTTCTTGAATCTGAGTTTTTTTACTAGATTTTTTGTATATAAATCTGTTGTTCAAACCAGAAGAAAGTTTTTCAGAGAATTTAATAAAAGACTACCAACAGATAAATCTGTAAGAAACTGGTTTGACAATTTCAAAAATAACGGATCGTTGTTACGTAAAAAACGAATCACATGTAATAATCCAGTGAATACAAACGGTCGGGTAGTTCTAAATTTTTGATATGTTGTCTAGGATGTGAAATAGGTAAGGCAGTTCTCCAGGACTCGCCTGCGGCTCTGCCTGGAATCTGCTTGTCTCGACCTGTAAAACACTACTTTTTGGTCTTGTAACGTAAATTGGTTTGTTTATACATTTTTTAACATAAAAAAACTAACCGAACTGATTTGTACCCTCAATACATATTAGGGTGGGCCGAAAAAACCTTTTTTTTTATTTCGAAGTTGTAATAACGCGGGAAACTTGCGAATCATATGGACTAAAAAAAAAGAAAAAAAAAATATTAAAATCGGTTGACATCTTCCATTCGGGCATAGGCCCTAAAGTTTGACAAAATATGAAAAAACTTCAGTTTTGCGATTATTTTTTTAAACGTTTGAGTTAGATGTTTTCGTAATGTAATAGTTTGTAACGTCTTCAAATAGAGCCTAAAAACATTGTGTTTTAATTTGGTTTAAATCAGTTGATATCTTCCAATCGCGCATAAGCCCCAAAATTTGCCAAAATATTGAAACTTTCACATTTTTTCGCATTTTTGGTGTCACAGGCCCGCAAAAAAAAGTGGAATGAATGAGTATACTACCCCTATTGATTTTGAGCCGCTGAATCCGAATCTGGTCTCAGAATTTCCCCTGGACCCCCTTGTTTTCCCCTAGCCTAGGGGAAATGCGTGAAATCTTAGAAATTTCAGAATCTATGAAAGCAATTTCGATCTACGCAAAACGATAATGTTTTCACGTATCTCAAGCCGCTTAGTTCTAATCTCACTGTAGAATTTCCCTAGAGTACCTCAGAATTCCACTAGCCTAGGAGAAAACTAGAGAAAAACTTGTGATTTCTGGACGGTTCTATTTTTGCGAAAGAAAGCTTATATATTTTCGTATTTTGAGTTCCTGAATTCATATCTGACGTACAAAATGTTCCACAGTACTTCAGAGATTCCCTATAGGGAAAATGTAGAAAATTGTGCAAGGAAGTTGTCAAAAATTTCTTAGGTAACTTTAAGAGCGACGACTATAAGAAAATAGTGAAAAACATGTTGCGAAAATTTCAAGAACAAGGTGGCCTCATGAGCATAAAATTATACTTCCTTCATTCCCATCTCGAACAATTCCCTGAAAATCTTGGTGATTACAGTGAGGAACAAGGAGAATCTTTCCACCAAGATATCAAAGAAATGGAGCGACAGTATCAGGGACGATGGGATGAACACATGATGGTAGATTTTTGCTGGTTGTTGAAGAGGGATGTTGCAGGTGAAAGCAAAAGAAAGAGGAATCCGCTCCGTGGGACGTTTGACGATAAAAGAACTAGGAAAATATATAAATAATGGAATTTTCGGTAGGCTATGGCAATTGTGAGGAGTTGGATGAAAATTTTGATGACAGAAATGAACACGGCAACTCAGAAGACGGAAAGATATCAGCTTTTTCTGTAATTCAGTCGTGGTTGAATTCAAACTTGTTTGTTTTTGCATAAGTTCTTCGGAGAGGGATTCCATTTCTTTGTTCTTGGCTTCAACTTCCTGACTCTTCTGATCATAATTTACAGCCAGTTCTTCAGGTGCTTGAAGGACTTCCTTCACTTCCTCTTTGGCGCTTTCATTTTCTTGTTGTATCCTATCGAATGAAATATATTCATCAGTCAATTTTTTTGAAATCAATGGGTTTGTGGTGAAGTTTGACGAAAAAATGTATATAGCAAAAACCTAAGAAAATATTTAAATTCCCGACATACCTATTCATCTCGGCTTGTAGCGCTTCATAGTCTCTTTTTGTGCCTGCAATAATTTCATCTTGCTCAAGCATTTGTTCTTTAAGTTTTTCAACATATTGACTTTGTTGATTAATTTCCTCATCTTTTTCATCCAATTGTTGATATAATTTTTCTCGTTCAAGTTCTAATTTGTTTCTTTCTTCTATGCCCAAAGTAGAACCAATCATCAAAGCTGGAGTTGCTGGAAGAGGACCTTAAGGTTTTTCTGCTATGACGCTTTCTTCCATTGCCGATACTGGGGTAGCAGCGTCAGAGAGCTCATTAAGGTTAACTTGTTCTTCAGGTTTAACCTATTAAGTAATTTTTTGATGAAGAAAAGTGTATGTCGTACACCAAACTTGTAAATTCGCCACTTGTTTAATTCTTCTTCTAATTTTTCGAGTTTTCCCTTTAGCCGGGCCACCTTCTCTTTCTCTCGTTCATAACGTCGTTTCCATTCTTCTGCGGTAAGTTCTTCATTAACGCAAACGACATTCTTGACAGTTTTAGCTCTAAAATATGAATGGAACATTTTCATTATTATTTTAATATTATAGATTAAAGAATAATAAACAATTCTCGAAATTAAAGTTAAGTTATACATATACCTTTTACCAAATTCCAATGTAGATTTCGTTTCAGATTCATTAAAACTGGCCGGGGAACAACAAATAACTATAGTTGTCTTAGCATTTCCTCCCAGAGATTCTTGGAGAATTTTTGCACAATTTTCTACGTTTTTCCCTCGGCTAGGGAAATTCTGAAGTACTGTGGAACATTTTGTACGTCAGATACGAATTCAGGAATTCAAAATACGAAAATATATAAGCTTCCTTGTGCAAAAATAGAACCTTCCAGAAATCACAAGTTTTGCTCAGCTTAACACTTTTTCTCCTAGGCTAGTGGAATTCTGAGGTACTCTAGGGAAATTCTACAGTGAGATTAGAACTAAGCCACTCGAGATACGTGAAAACATTATCGTTTTTCGTAGGTCGAAATTGCTTTCACAGATACTGAAATTTCTAAGATTTCACGCATTTCCCCTAGGCTAGGGGAAAACTGGGGGGTCCAGGGAAAATTCTGAGATCAGATTCGGATTCAGCGGCTCAAAATCCATACTAATATGTAAAGTTCATTCTTTTTTTTTGTGGGCCTGTGATACCAAAAATGCGTAAAAATGTGAAATTTTCAATATTTTGGCAAATTTTGGGGCTTATGCGCGATTGGAAGATATCAACTGATTTAAACCAAATTAAAACACAATGTTTTTAGGCTCTATTTGAAGACGGTACAAACTATTACATTATGAAAACATATAATTTTATGCTCATGAGGCCACCTCGTTCTCCTTGTTCCTAATCACCAAGATTTTCAGGGAATTGTTCGAGATGGGAATGAAGGAAGTATAATTTTATGCTCATGAGGCCACCTCGTTCTTGAAATTTTCGCAACATGTTTTTCACTATTTTCTTATAGTCGTCGCTTTTAAAGTTACCTAAGAAATTTTTGACAACTTCCTTGCACAATTTTCTACATTTTTCCCTATAGGGAAACTCTGAAGTACTGTGGAACATGTTGTACGTCAGATATGAATTCAGGAACTCAAAATACGAAAATATATAAGCTTTCTTTTCTCTTTTCTCTAGTTTTTCTCTAATTTTCTCCTAGGCTAGTGGAATTCTGAGGTACTCTAGGGAAATTCTACAGTGAGATTAGAATTAAGCGGCTCGAGATACGTGCTTTCACAGATCCTGAAAGTCGTCGATCCTAAATGTCGTTTGCGTTAATGAAGAACTTACCGCAGAAGAATGGAAACGACGTTATGAACGAGAGAAAGAGAAGGTGGCCCGGCTAAAGGGAAAACTCGAAAAATTAGAAGAAGAATTAAACAAGTGGCGAAATTACAAGTTTGGTGTACGACATACACTTTTCTTCATCAAAAAATTACTTAATAGGTTAAACCTGAAGAACAAGTTAACCTTAATGAGCTCTCTGACGCTGCTACCCTAGTATCGGCAATGGAAGAAAGCGTCATAGCAGAAAAACCTTCAGGTCCTCTTCCAGCAACTCCAGCTTTGATGATTGGTTCTACTTTGGGCATAGAAGAAAGAAACAAATTAGAACTTGAACGAGAAAAATTATATCAACAATTGGATGAAAAAGATGAGGAAATTAATCAACAAAGTCAATATGTTGAAAAACTTAAAGAACAAATGCTTGAGCAACATGAAATTATTGCAGGCACAAAAAGAGACTATGAAGCGCTACAAGCCGAGATGAATAGGTATGTCGGGAATTTAAATATTTTCTTAGGTTTTTGCTATATACATTTTTTCGTCAAACTTCACCACAAACCCATTGATTTCAAAAAAATTGACTGATGAATATATTTCATTCGATAGGATACAACAAGAAAATGAAAGCGCCAAAGAGGAAGTGAAGGAAGTCCTTCAAGCACTTGAAGAACTGGCTGTAAATTATGATCAGAAGAGTCAGGAAGTTGAAGCCAAGAACAAAGAAATGGAATCCCTCTCCGAAGAATTTATGCAAAAACAAACAAGTTTGAATTCAACCACGACTGAATTACAGAAAAAGTTTCATGGAGGCCTTTTTCGTACGGAAAAGCTGATATCTTTCCATCTTCTGAGTTGCCGTGTTCATTTCTGTCATCAAAATTTTCATCCAACTCCTCACAATTGCCATAGCCTACCGAAAATTCCATTATTTATATATTTTCCTAGTTCTTTTATCGTCAAACGTCCCACGGAGCGGATTCCTCTTTCTTTTGCTTTCACCTGCAACATCCCTCTTCAACAACCAGCAAAAATCTGCCATCATGTGTTCATCCCATCGTCCCTGATACTGTCGCTCCATTTCTTTGATATCTTGGTGGAAACATTCTCCTTGTTCCTCACTGTAATCACCAAGATTTTCAGGGAATTGTTCGAGATGGGAATGAAGGAAGTATAATTTTATGCTCATGAGGCCACCTTGTTCTTGAAATTTTCGCAACATGTTTTTCACTATTTTCTTATAGTCGTCGCTCTTAAAGTTACCTAAGAAATTTTTGACAACTTCCTTGCACAATTTTCTACATTTTTCCCTATAGGGAATCTCTAAAGTACTGTGGAACATTTTGTACGTCAGATATGAATTCAGGAACTCAAAATACGAAAATATATAAGCTTTCTTTCGCAAAAATAGAACCGTCCAGAAATCACAAGTTTTTCTCTAGTTTTCTCCTAGGCTAGTGGAATTCTGAGGTACTCTAGGGAAATTCTACAGTGAGATTAGAACTAAGCGGCTTGAGATACGTGAAAACATTATCGTTTTGCGTAGATCGAAATTGCTTTCACAGATCCTGAAATTTCTAAGATTTCACGCATTTCCCCTAAGCTAGGGGAAAACTGGGGGTCCAGGGAAAATTCTGAGACCAGATTCAGATTCAGCGGCTCAAAATCCATAGCGGTATGTATATGTAAAGTTCATTCCATTTCTTTTGTGAGCCTCTGATACCAAAAATGCGTAAAAATGTGAAATTTTCAATATTTTGGCAAATTTTGGGGCTTATGCGCGATTGGAAGATATTAACTGATTTGAACCAAATTAAAACACAATGTTTTTATCTATTTGAAGACATTACGAAAACATCTAATTTAAACGTTTAAAAAAATAATCGCAAAAATGAAGTTTTTTCATATTTTGTCAAACTTTAGGGCCTATGCGCGAATGGAAGATGTCAACCGATTTTAATAATTTTTTTTTTTAGTCTTATATGATTCGCAAGTTTCCCGCGCTATTTACAACTTCGAAATAAAAAAAAAGGTTTTTTCGGCCCACCCTAATACATATATCTCGTGTGAAAAGCGTCCATAAATATACTAATATTCCATATAAAACCTATTTAAAATCGTAAACATCCCAAGTTTAAATGTAGCACAAGTAATTTCTCCTTTTAACGGGTGATATAAACCTGACAAAATTTTTATTACTTTCCCATTAGTACGAACACTAAAAACCAAAAGGTTCCAGTTTCAACATCGACATTATTGTTATTGCTGGTGTAAACAAATTGAAAGTCCAATTACAATCTATTAATTCCGAAGCGAGACCCTATTATACAAATTTTCTCCCACTTTAAAATACCTAAAAGCAGGTCCATAAACAAACGAAGATCAGAAGTGAGAGAAGTGTAGCGTTCATTTGTTCATGTCGAAACACAACACAACACAAATAAACAAAAAAAAAAAAACGTTAAAAACATCCGAACATCGCCTTTCGTCGTTCATGAATCATTGGCATTCCTATATCTCCCCATCTCTGTCGTTCTTGACACCGTTTGTATGTCTTTCTCCTTCAGTGGAAGTTGTAAATTATCTCTAACCAATACAGCTGGTTGAATTATTGTTTTTTTACCTCATTAAATAAATTTTCGAACTCAATAGGTGTTTCGGAGCTTGGAAAAAGGTAGAAAAAAACGTCGGTATTTATTTTTCGGCAATGAATATTTTTGAAATATATCAACATGTTTATTGTAATAAACGTTACTATAAATTTAAGGTTATAACTCGAGGAGATTGAGATTTTGTGGTAGCCATTATATGACTTTCTTCTTCACAGAATGAACCGGATTTTTCAGGTAATTATTGCTTCATGAATATTTTAACTGAACGGTTTTCAGCAACTTCTGGTTTGACGTACGTACATTCGAATCTTTACTTATTTATAATCGGTAATTTCAAAACTCTATGTTCAGATTTAACAAACACTGGGGAAATAAATAATAATTTTAAAAATTTAGAAAGTACAGGGTTATTCACTATAAATTACCCACCCCTAATTACCGTTATTATTGCCTATAGAAAAAAAGTTTAAAATAAAAGTTTTTTGTTAAAATGCTATCAAATGTACAGTAGCGTGCAGATTTCAGGGGATACAAAAAAATAATATTTTTTTAAATGGGATACCCTATATATTTTTACATTTTTATAATCCCCTCGACGAGCTGATTTCAACAATGTATCACACTTGATGTCTAATCTGGATACTAAAGGATCTACAGCCACCCGAAAATCACATTTTTTGGATATTGGAAATCCCATCTGATTTTTAATCACCCTGTATACAATATTTTTTAATGTCAGTATAGAATTTGAAAAGTTAGGATAGAGACAGACAATCGTTTGGCTACTACAGCTACTTTAACTCAAAAAATGTGATTTTTCAGGTGGCTGTAGATCCTTTATTATCCAGATTAGGGGATTATAAAAATGTAAAAATATATAGGGTATCCCATTTAAAAAAAATTATTATTTTTTGTATCCCCTGAAATCTGCACGCCACTGTACATTTGATAGCATTTTAACAAAAAACAGTTATAGCCATACAACTGCTATTTGAAACTTTTTTTTCTATAGGCAATAATAACGATAATAAGGGGTGGGTAATTTATAATGAATAACCCTGTACAATGAATGCCGTTAATTATTTAATTATTTATTACACGGGAAACCCCCACTATAACCCATGCAAATTAAATTTAGAGTCAATAATAATTTTCTGCAGGGTTTTTTAGATTGGACGTGGTAAAGGGGCTTACAATGAACGTAAAAAAAAATCTTCCAACAAGAGGGGGGCTAAAGGGTTAATTTGAGGGGGGTTAAAAGGGGGGCAAAATGGTATTTTGCCATTTTTCGCGAAACTTGACGTCTTATCAAAAAATATCCAATGGCAAAGTTATAGTTCTAGAAAAAATATACAACTTCTATATGAGTCATTTTTTACCATAACCTCAAAATTTTGCGGAAATTGCAAAAAATTATTAAAAAAAAATTTTCTGGGTTTTTATTTTAAATTTCCGCAAAAATCATTTAATTTAGATGAAATTTTGTGAAAGTATACCTTTTTAGGACATTTTAGGACTTTTTAGAAAATTGTCAGATTAGAAAATCTAACGGTTTTCAAGATATTAAATTTTTTAGGTTAAAAACATTTTTTTTTTCAAAAATAATGTTGGTTCTTTAGGTGCTTATTTCTTTTGTTTTTACGTGAACTTTTTGATACAATAAAAAAAAATAATAGCCCCCATTTAAAAACATGCTCAAAAATTGAATAAACTCAAGAAATGATTTTTGCAATAACGAATGTTACAGTAATTGTTGATAATTTGTTTAAATTTTTAATAAAATTAAAAAGCTGATTACTCCATTGAATTCTACAGAAAAAAACGAAAAAAACTGTGTTATAAATATTCAATTGTAATAATGAAAATATCCAGTATGAAAGTTGTAGATTATGAAAAAATATTCAACCTTTTAACATAACCTCAAAACTGTCGAGAAAAATTCGAAAAATCGTATTTTTTTCTTTTTAACCGGGTCTTAACTTGAACTTCGAAAATGAAGATGCAACTGCTGAAATGCAATACATTTACATCAGTTTTTACAAATGAGCCTCTCGGGAATACACTCTCAGATATAAGAACCAGCAGAATCACTGATAGCCTGTCGGATATATTTTTTACTGAGGAATTAGTCAAAAATAAAATACTTAACCTAAAAAACTATTTGTCACCAGGAATCGATGATATAAACTTTGAAAAAATTCGCCAATGTATTATCTTCACCATTATCCACAATTAATTTCAATCACTTACGTTGCCAGACTCATGGAAAATTGCCTTAGTTACTGCAATTTACAAAAAAGGAGACAAAAGGGATCCGTCGAACTGCAGACCTATAAGTTTGCTTTCCATCCCTTCAAAAATCATGGAAAGTATCATCGTGGATTTAACAACAGACTTTCTAACAACTCATAATGTGATACCTCCAGAGCAGCACGGATTTGTCAAAGGAAAGTCAACCACCACTAATCTTTTAGGCTGCATCAATGACTGGTCTCACTCTCTTGATAAGAACATGCCAATTGACGTAATATACCCAAAGCTTTTGACAGGGTTCCTTTCGGTAGATTGCAATATAAAATTGAATCTCTTGGAATTCGTAGTAAACTTCTATCATGGATTCAAAATTATCTTACCAGCAGAAAGTTTGGTGTCAGGATTGGCCAATCCTACTCATCAGATAGATCAGTAACAAGTGGAGTGCCACAGGATTCTATACTTGGCCCACTCCTCTTTATTGCGTATACCAGTGATCTGCCTCTCTACATTCGGTTGAAAAAAGCACTCTACGCAGAAAAGTGTGTCGTTTTGCATCTTGGAAAAAACAATCCGCGTTTTCAATATTCGCTCGAAGGCCTCACGTTGGCACAAGTGACATCAGTGGTAGATTTAGGAATAACCATTACATCAGATTTAACGTGGTCTGAACACGTCATGAAAACTTGTAAACGCGCCAATTCGGTTTTGTACCTGCTTAAAAAAACGTTTTCAAAAGTATCCTATCAAACCTCTATCAACCTGTATAAAACCTATGTTCGACCTCTTCTAGAGTACGGGGGTGTTGTGTGGTGTCCGGTACTTGTACGAGACCAGAATCTTCTGGAAAGTGTTCAACGTCGGGCTACTAGAATGTCGTACGGTGTTATTCGTCCTTCGTATGCTGAAAGGCTAGAAATGGCAAAAATTCCTAGCTTTTACGTGGTAATTTGATTATTACTTTTCGAATTCTGAAATTTAACGACGGCAACCTTAGTGACATTTTTCTCTTAAACGTCGACAATCGCCTACGGGGTCACAAGTTGAAATTAAAAAAGGGCAGATTTACCACCATAAGTTCATCAATTAACATCTTTTAAAATAAAATTGATGAACTCTTGTTTTCTTAATTGTTTTTTTCCCTCTTTTTTATTGTTCCTTAATATTCTTTATTTTGTTTTTTTTAAGTGTTTACTAGGTTGTACTTCATTAGTGAATAGGCTATCATAGGTTTATACCTCAGCCTTTGGCAAACTGTAATAATAATAAAAAAACTGAAGAATCCAGTGATATTGAAGAAACTTTTCAAGAAGATGATGAAGAAAGGCAATCTTATCAAGCATTAACTTTAACTTTTATAGTTTCTGGTAAATCTGTAAATATTCCTTGGAGAATACCTACAGAATGATTTTGAAAACAAAATTCTGAATTTAAAATAATTTCATTTTAAAAATCATTATCCAGCAATTAATCCTGTTTAAAACCAAAAAGTACACATGACTGTGCTATGATAAAAAAAATGGAACCATAATTTTTTTCTAATTTCTATGAAACTTAATTATTCAACATCAATATAGTTTATATTCGTTAAATCAATGACAAATGATGTGTCACTTAATACCCCTTACCATTTAAGATTTTTCAAGGGGTGGTTCTGGGTGCTAGAGGGATGAAAAAAGAAGTTTGAAAGTACGATAAAAATTGAGCCCCCTCTAGGTTAATATTGACCTGTTTCGGCATTTTTTCAAAATTTGAACAAAACTCGAAATATTTGGGTGCAAATTTTAGTTGGGACACCCTGTATATATCTGTGGCTTGGTACAAGAAGTGCATATGTCAAAATGTACTATTTTGATATTAAGGCCTTTTTATTTTTATATCTTTTTATTAAATACAAATATTTACAATCTCAGGGTTTTTTTAGTGAATTCATAATATGACATCCAAATTAATTGACAACTCCCTAACTAACTGTCAAAAACTCCCTAGTACACAATAACAAACTATAACCTAACTTACACACTACATAACCCCCTCCCCCAACATTTAAAAAAATTGTGAAACGCAGTAAAAAAAATATTTTTTTAAATGTGAGAAATGTAGGTTTTTAATTCCTATCAAATTTCCTTTGAATATATCTTGATATTTTTCTACTATTTCTTCATTTATCACTGATATTTGTGATCCGGTATCTAATAAACTCCAAAATTTTCTTTCTTCTTCCTTTTCTATTTTCAAATTATTTGTTTCTTTAATTTTTCCTTCTTCCTTTTTCTTTCTATTATTTTTTCTGTGTTCAATTACTCTTCTTTTTTTAGTTCTTTTAAATTTTACATGTTTACATGTTGTTGTTCTTTCCATACTTGCTCCATGATTTTGTCTTTATACTTAAATATCTTTTTTTTCTGTTCAGATTCAAAATTGCTGATTATTCTTGCACATTCTAAAACTGTTTGTAGCAGATCAAAATCCACGTCATTTATTTCTGACGAATTATAAATGAAATTAAAATTATTATTATATTTATCAATTTCATTATCATTTCCCATTATCATTTTTTGTCCACTTGAAACTTGAATTTTCTTTAATTTTTCTTCTAATTCTTTGAACGATTCTGTGCATTCCTTCTTATTTTCTTGAATATCTCTTTTCAATTCTTCTTGATTCTTGTCAACTTTTCTAGTTACTGCATTAATAGCAAATTCTACTTCTTCTCTAGTTTCTTCTATTTTTCTGTTTTATTTTCTTGTTTCTTTAATCTCACTTCAACTCTTTCAAATTCTCTCTTTATTAAAATTATCATTTCCTTATTATTTTTCTTGAATTGATTTTCCATCTCTATTTTCATATCTTCTTTATTATTTTCTAGATTTCTTTCTATGTTATTCTCCATATTTTCTTGATCTTCACTCATTTTCATAACATGTGCATTAATTCATCCATTTGATTTTTCTCTTCAATTATTTTTGTTCCTATAACACCCTTTTCTATATTTCTCGGTTGTAATTCTTCTTCACTAAAACTATTACTGTCCTTGTCAAAATCCTCCACAGTTCTTCGTACAATTTCACACATATCTCCTTACTTCTTTTTTATGTTTTTCCATTTTTTATCTCCACTTCTTAAATTAATTATAACAAGAAAGGCCCCACGTTGGTTGGCGTCATATATTTTGATATTAAGGCCTTTTTATTTTTATATCTTTTTATTAAATACAAATATTTATAATCTCAGGGTTTTTTTAGTGAATTCATAATATGACATCCAAATTAATTGACAACTCCCTAACTGTCAAAAACTCCCTATTACACAATAACAAACTATAACCTAACTTACACACTACAATACTTTTATTTAGTACTTTGGCTTATATACATATGCACTTCTTGTACCATATATAGTGCATTCTCTGATTCGGAAAATACCTCAAAAAATACAAAAACAATTTTGACCCTCCCATTTTCTAGGATGCTGTAAATACATGATCGCGGTCATTAAAATTCTTTTCGAGTTCGCCCTAACCTCCAAACGGCCAATAACCACCCCCCAAATGGTGATTCGCGGATTCCGCGTCTTTCACCGGCAAAAATAACGTAATTCTCCGTGTTAGAGGATGCCGAACACAATGGCAGTAGTTACAATTCTTTTAGAGTTGACCCCCACCCCTCAAATAGCCAAAAATCACCTCTGAAAAGGTGGAAAATTTGTTTTTCGCTATAAATGAGAAAAAAATATATGCAGACCTCACAGCTTTCAGAAAAAGTAAATCCTAACATCCTTTAAGACTTAATTAACCACCAATTGACTGATATGCTCACCAAAACTAATATGAGAATCAAAAAGTATTCCCAAATCCTTAGCCAGTTCTTTATTTATCAGCACATGACCATCTATTGAATAAGAAGGTGGGATCTTATTTTTCCTTTTACTAAAAGCACTTTACAACATCCAAATCTAACAAGTTTAACTATCACCGAAGTTTGAAACTACGATAAAAATTGAGCCCCCTCTAGGTTAAAATTGACCTGTTTCGGCATTTTCTCAAAATTTGAACAAAACTCGAAATATTTGAGGGCAAAAAGATTTTCAAAAAGAATAGTTTGTTCTTCTATTACTCATACAATTATTACCATAATGTGTTAATTTCTATCATTTCTATCTTTTTTTAAACAATAACCGCCATCTACACGTCAGGTAGGGTACTTCTGGGACTACCCTTGTATGCAAGAGGAAAATAATTAACTTCAGACGAAAGGCTTGCCATGATGACCAAGCACTATCTTCACTATTCATTCACTAATATCCTTAATTTATTTTATACAACCATACACCTAATTTAATACCTAATTAATTTAGTGATTATTTTTTCCTTTCATTTTCTCCATCCTTATGTCAACAATAATTCATTCTCTATTCATAGCATAAGGAGCCGTAGAATGGCTGCACGTTCATAATTGAAGTGTCCAACAAAAAGAATCAAAGATTCATTAATTAAAATGTTTGACAGGTTGGTTGAGGTAAATAAACAAGTTTATAATAACAATTTTCTCACGAACACGACAATGTTTAAAACTTCATTAATGATAATGACTGTTAAGTCTGAGGTGTTATCTTCACAGTTGAGGTTATTAACGTGGCTATTTAAGCAAGAAGTGATGAGGAAATAAATTTATTTTTACCCTTTGCAATTTGAAAGAGCAAATTTAAATAATAAAGGTTATGAATGCTTTCTAGATTTGTACACAGTGGCGTATTCAGAAAAGGGCGATAATTTCATAATAGGCTAGAGGGGCATGTGAGATAATCTTCTAATTACCATCTTATAATATAAATTAGATAAATACATAAATATATAAATTACAGAAATACATTACAGAGTAAACAATTTTAGTAATACTATTTACAAGAACATGAAATAATGATTAATAGGAATTAATAGGAAACATTATAAACATTTTTAATTTTTATAACAAATTCTCGTAGGTCACCGTCACCATCATGTTCCACAAAAAAATCATTATTTCATGTTCTTGTAAATAGAAATACAAGAATTGTTTACTTAAAAAATAAAATTGCAATATAAACAGAAATATATAACACAGTAAACAATTTTAGTAATACTATTTAGAAAAACATGAAATAATGATTTTTGTGTGGAACATGATGGTGACGGTGACCTACGAGAATTTGTTATAAATCAAAAATGTTTATAATGTTTCCTATTAATCATTATTTCATGTTCTTGCAAATTGTATTACTAAAATTGTTTACTTTGTAATGTTTCTATTACAATTTCATTTTGTTGACACATTTTCTTTTGAAAATTGTATGAATCTGTCAAATTTTACGACAGTGGCCTACTCGATTCCTTTTTTCTCGAATAAACCGTCACACATTTCTTATTTTGCATAAATCTCGTAAGTTTTACAAAATAAACCCTATATCAGCTCTTGAGATAGAAAGAAAATTCTGAAACACTTGTATTTTATACGTATTTCATTCTTACTCTAGTGCCAGAATGTTCACTCTGTAACACCTAGCTGTAAATATCACGTCCGCATCCTAGGTAGCCATGAACTTCATGTTTGACAGTTCCACACGACGTGTTATTTATTTAGTTTGAATTTGCCTGAACAAAGATAAGCGCTTTTTGAGGTTTCATTTTACTATATTTAATTCCTACTTTCTGTGGCCGGGCCGTGGAGAAAGTACAGTCTGTTACTCTGTTGGAATGAAAATTCGACACTCGTGGACAACCTTGTTACAGAATATACTATTCTACTTCCGTGCGTAAAGTACTTACGAAGTGCATAAAGTTTTAGTTTTTTCATTAGTGCGTAAGGTAAAATATGTCAAAAATTGTACATAGCAGCAAAATAATTTATTTTAAATTACCATTTATGATATCTTTTTCTAAGACAAGTAAATTATTTTTGCTTATATTTAATGTGCACCAAATTATTACCATTTTTTTTATTTTAGTCATAATTTTCTACAGTGACATCCCCAAAGTACGCACCATATGGGAAATTTTTTTATTAAGGGTTTTTCGACAAAAAATTAATCTTGATAAAAGTTTGTGCATCCCCTAAAACTAAACATGCTCTAACAAAATATAGTAAAACACTCGTAATATACGAGGAGCCGTCAAAAATTTGATTTTGAGACAAGAGTAAAGTACACTTATTTTGAAAAATCTCGGGAAGTGTTATTTAGAAAAGTTGTTCAGCATTAAATAACACATCTAGATTTGAAGTCATGGACATCTAAGTGAAGTTTTATTTTTTTACCCATTTTTTTAAAATGGACTACGAAAAAAATTTCTTGCTAAAACGATAAATAGACAACATCCTGTATACGACGGTTTTTTTAAAAAGCCTATAATATTACAAATTACACAACTATTGTGTCAATTTTTTTGAAGAGCAAAATAATTTTCAAAGTTTTTGGTGCAAAATTATTTTTATTTTTTGTTAACACCGATTATTTCCCGCATCTGTCAAAATGTATTCGCTGATAAACTCACCTTCCTACCGTTTCGAATAAACTACATCGTCCTCCTTAACAGCTCCTAAAATATAGGCAACACATCATACATGCACCGCTTATTTTACGGTCGGCATTGCGGAAATCAAGTATACGCTGAATGTCAAATTGAAATTTATTATTATTTTTAGTCATCGTTTACTACTGTAAAAAAATGGATAGATTTGGAAATGAAAATAATGAAAATATCAATAATTTAATAAATAATTCAGTACCAGCAAACACTGTGCGCACTAAAAAATCTATGTGGACACAATTTGAAGAATTTTGCAGTGGCAGACGTTACCAGATGTCTGAAAATACTACAAATGTAGACTTGGCAAGTATACTGCAGGACTGGGCTGTGAATATGCGCAAAGTAAATTAAACTATTTGAGAAATAATCTGATCAAATATAACTCGACCATCGTTTATGAGCGAATAATTTTTTTTTTCGATTTTTCCTTAAATAGTTTTATTTTAGAAAATTCAACTCGTTAAATTCGAAGATTGATGTTCAAAGAATAAAACCCTCGAACTAAAGCTCTCGGGTTTTATTCAGAACATCAATCTCCGAATTAAACTCGTTAAGTTTTCAAACAAAATTATTTTTGGAAAAATCGAAAAAAATTATTCGCTCATAAACGAGGTCTTGTTATATTACTGTCGAAAATTGCCCAAAATTATACAGTAGTGCAACATGAACTTAATATTAAATAATATCAAATCATAAAACATCAAAATAAAATAAGTATTTCGTCAAAAACTCATTGTGGTTTTAGCAAATTTTTTGGGTAATGGGTAAAAAAGTCCAGTTTACATGCTCATCTTAAGGAGCAGGTAAACTTCCCGTCCAGTTTACCACCGCCCTTTTCTAAATAACATTTCCCGAGATTTTTCAAAATAAGGGTACTTTACTCTTGTCTCAAAGGCTTCTCGTATATTACGAGTGTTTTACCATATTTTATTGGTGCATATTTAGTTTTAGGGGATGCACAAACTTTTATCAAGAATAACTTTTGCCGAAAAACCTATATGGTGCGCACTTTGGGGATGACACTGTATAACGCACTTGGTGCATAAATAACTATTATATAAATTAATTTCTGAATTATTACACATTATAAAATGTATTTTTTCTGATTTATATAAACTTAAGGTCAAATTTTCTAGGAGAAAACACAAAAAAAAAAAACTAATCACTTCCTGAGAAAGTCTAGTCTCCTCTTTAAAATACTTTTTTTGCGTACATTGTAAGCAAAGAAACTACAGTTTTTTCCCGAACGCGTCACTTGAATATTTGTATTCAGCGATTTCATATTTTTAATAATTTTTTATAGTAATACAATTTTTTTTTTAAATAACTTATAGTATAAATTTTAGTAAAATTTTCCGCTCTTGCACATGGTGCTATTAATTTATCGAAAGTTTTTATTTTTTTCGATATACAGGGTGTTTCATTGGGAGAGGGTAATATTTTAACAGAGGATAGGAGTGACTGAGGTGATTCCAAATAACCCATATTTTATGGGTCTACGGGCCCTTATAGCTGATATACAGAGTGTTTTGATCATTTTGGTCATTTCTTCATTGCCTCCTGTGCTTTTAACCACTCTGTATAATTTTATAATATTTGGTACACATACTCTATGTGTCTTAAGAAATTAATTGAGATATTATTAATATCGAAAATTCAGGCCCGGCTTCACTAAAAACGTGCTTAATTAATCCTATTAAGTTGTAATCAATATTATTTGGCCTAATTAACTATTTTGTTTAAAAGTATGTTATACCAAAAATTTTTATCGCCTATGAAAACAGATTTATAGGACCGTACTAGGAACTAAATATCACATTAGATTTATCTATACATCACGCATTTTATTTCTTTTTTTTTAACCTTCATTATGAAAAATTGTGTATTTTAGAGTAGGAGATTTAAAGAATCTAAAATCTAATTTTTGTAAAGGATAAAAGTACTTGAAAACGCGTTCTTTATTTAATTAAGTAAGTTTGGTAATAAGCTATCTAGGTATTTGTGAAATTTAATAGTAATAATATGAAAACATAAAAAATTACAAAATCTAGATGCCCATGGAATTGACAGTTTAGAGTTCTCTGTGTCAATCTATTTTTATTTAAGTTTTCACAAGGTTTGCATTCGACAGAATGGGGGTCATTTCGAACAATTATTATAATTTTTTTAAAATTGTTTTTTTTTTCTAGTCTTTTAAGTGTTGTGTAATTTTTGAATTTTGTTTATAATTAAATTAGATATTATTTAACTAAAAATGATTTTTATTTATTCAACTCATGTGTTGTTGACGTATTTTATTTTGACGTAATTTAATTTCACAAATAGTATTCCCAACTTTAAATAAGATCGCGTCCCATTCACAATGCTTTTTATGTACTTTTATCATTTACAAACATTTGATTACAGTTTCTTTTACTCTTCTCTCCAAACTACACAATTTTTCATAAGGAAATAAATAAAATGGGTGTTGACGTTTAGTTCCTAGTACGGTCCTATAAATCTGTTTTTGTAGGCCTAGATCACGATAAAAATTTTTGGTATAACATACTTTTAAACAAAATAGTTAATTAGGCCAAATAATATTGATTACAACTTAATAGGATTAATTAACCACGTTGGTGCCCCATATGTGCAAAAATAAAAAGTATATCGTTAAATTCAATTTTTTGTCCTCTTTTTAGATATGGTAAAATATTTTTGAAAATTTAACATACAGGGTGTTGTTTATGAGTGGAACGAATTTGTCAATTTTTAGTGAAGCCGGGCCTGTATTTTCATGATTAATAATATCTCCAAATATTATAAAATTATACAGAGTGGTTAAAAGCACAGGAGCCAATGAAGAAATGACCAAAATGAACAAAACACTCTGTATCTAAGCTGTAAGGGACCGTAGATCCATAAAATACGGGTTATTTGGAATCACCTCAGTCACTCCTATCCACTGTTAAAATATTACCCTCTCCCAATGAAACACTCTGTATAACGCAGAAACCAAATTTTTTTGATTTTCTTCTCGAAATTGTAAACTTAGATTTTTTTATCGTTTTTTACACCCAAAAAAGTACCTAGGATAGGTTTCAGCGATATCACATTTTTCGAGAGGTCAAAGTCTCTGACAACTGGGCTAGAATATAGTGGGGAAAGTTAAACTTTTGTCACGAGTGTGGAAGTTTGTGGCACAGGCCTGATGGGCGAGTGCCACAAACACACGAGTGGAGGATTGGATTAACCATTTTGTCTTTATTATTCTAATTTTATTATAAATGAAGTATTGTATTTTTTAAATCATAACAATGGTTTTCTCTATTGCCTTTTCTTTCTTCCCTCTGTTTCAATTTCAATTTTACTGATGATGAATACTACTGTATTCGAAAACATGTTCTATTTGTAAGAGTTTTAGTATTTGACAATAACTTATTTGACTTCCACATGAGGGTTTAAAATATTTTTCAATATATTTGTGGAGACGATTTTGGTTGATCTACTAAAATTGAGAAAATTTAACAAAATTCAGAATACAAAAATTAATTACTAAGGGATTAAATTAATTTGATATTTTATGGAATAAAACAGCTCAAAGTCGGTGCCACGTTGAAATAAAAAAAGGGGGCTACTAGTTTCGGCTATACACAGCCATCATCAGACCTAGAACAATTTCTAAATGGAACAGCTTCCGTTGACAATACCAGTAGGACAGATTTTTGATTTTATACCGGCCTCTAAAACATTACACATTTTACGCCAGTTTTCACTTTTGTCAAAATTAAACCTGTGTCGGCCATGATGTCCGTGTGCCGGCATTTTTGTTACTAAATTTAAATTTAAATTTTTTTAATTCGTAATTACTTAATATATCTAATAATTTTTTGATGTTTGTTCGATACCCCTGGGTAAGTTGTTATAAGACCCTTTGTTAATTTTTTGATCATTTCCACTTAGAAATTGTTCTAGGCCTGATGATGGCTGTGTACAGCCGAAACTAGTAGCCCCCCTTTTTTACATTTCAACGTTAATAAATATACAGGGTGCGCCAATTATTTCCACTCGATCTCTAGCACCGAAACTAAAAGAGATATCAACAAGATTGTTTGTAGGGGTAGACAGTCTCACTCGGAATACAATTTTAAAATATTTTGATGTATACATGGTGGCTAATTTTTGTGGAATGAAAATTAATTTGGTTTTTTTAAATTGAACACCCTGTATACGATTATGTCTTCTGATTCTACTTAATATTAGATTTACGGTAGTTTTTTGTATTTGTAAATCCGACGCGGCGTTGACAAGTTATTCCTATTTTAAGCAGATTTAATGAAAAAACAGCACTTCAGAAATATTAGCACAAAAACCACATTTTTTAAAAAATTCCTCAAAAAAGCTACTATGATGTAAATGAAACATGCACCTATCACAATAATCACACAACATCTTCACCTGTTGCACAGAGTGTTTGCCGATGGCGTGTCAATAGTCTAGTTTTCAAATGGCAATAACTTAATTTTTTCAAATGGGACACCCTGTATATTTTTCTTCATTTAGAAGCTCTCCCTAACACGCATTAAAAAAATATGGGGTTTTGCACATCTAACTTTACTATTTACTTTAATAATTGACGTTAAGTGACAAACAACATATTTTACACAATTTTTAATAAGTACAAAATTTTACAAAGTTTAATCGTAAGAAAACTACAATAGTGAAAGTTAAAATTTATAGTAGGTGTTCAAAATGTCTTCCATTTTCATTTATACATTTTCTTGCCCTTTTTTTCATTGATTTACGAACATCTCTTAGCATTGCAGGGGTCACCTGTCTAAATGCTGCAGTAATTCTTTCTTTCATATTTTCTTTTGTGGTAAACTCTTCTTTGTAAACAATATTTTTAACCCCTCAAGAAAAAATCGCAAGGTGTAAGGCAAGGCGATCTAGTAGGCCAATTTATAGGTCCTCCCGTTCTTATCCAACGATCCTAAAATTCCCTATTTTACCAATTGCGAACATCTAATAGGTTGTAAGGCTTTTTCTTGCCACTAAGAAAAATATTGCCTTACAAGATGACGCTTTAGTACGGAGATTGCTCGAGCGCCAGTTTTTTTATGTGGTATGCTCCACAACCCTTAGAAACGGCCTCTTAGGGGCACAGGTAACTTCAGATGGAGATACGGTATTCTCCAGGGGTCTAGTTGATTATTATTTTTACTTTATTATATACCTTTAATATCCCTGAAAAGAGGTAAGGTTGGTGAATATAAACCAGGAAATAAACGTGACACTTATATTGTTTTTAGCTACGTTACAATATAAAAATTTGGTTTATTTCAAAGCCCACCCACTTTAACCCTGAACGAAATAATAATTCTTTAAAAGAAAACGTTCGATTCGGCTATATTAAATACCGTAATGACGGAGTGACTCAATCAGACTTTATTGAAATTTATTTAAATTTTGAAATACACCGGAAGAGTTATTAAATAAATTAAATGATTAATTTAATCCGCATGAATGTTATTAACCCCTCGTAAGTATTTGAAATTAACCGGCAGCGTTAATTAATTCTATTAATTCCAATAATTACTCAGGAGAGTTACTTAATACTATTATTCGGGAAACTGACTGATAAACTAAATAATCCTAATTAACCGGAAGTGTTAATTAATACTATTAAATTATTTAATTTAATTCGGGTGAGTTAGTTAGCTTTCTTATTTTACTAAAATAAACAGGGTAATATCAGATCGCGGGGATGGGGAGCTGATATTGGACAACGGCAATGTCGAAGCAACCAACAAGGCCAAGATCAGTCCCAAGATGACGGATTTCACGGACCTAAGCTTCCAGAAGCTGATATTGGACAACGGCAATGCCGAAGCAACCAACAAGGCCAAGATCAGTCCGGAAGCTGCAAACGCTAAAACAACCCGCTCGGAACACAGGTAGATATTGGACAACGGCAATGCCTAAGCAACCAACAAGGCCAAGATCTAATCCCAGAATTCCGAGTAACGCGTCGACCTATACTTGCAATTGGGGAGATATTGGACAACGGCAATGCCTAAGCAACCAACAAGGCCAAGATCTGATCCCAAAAGCGGCGCAAACTAATAAACGGTCCCTAACTTCGCAATCGGGGAGATATTGGACAACGGCAATGCCTAAGCAACCAACAAGGCCAAGATCTGATCCCGAAAGCGGCGCAAACTAATAAACGGTGCCCTAACTTTGCAATTGGGGAGATATTGGACAACGGCAATGCCTAAGCAACCAACAAGGCCAAGATCTGATCCCAAAAGCGGCGCAAACTAATAAACGGTGCCCTAAGTGGTTAGTATTATAATAAGGATTTAATTGCGGACGTGAAAAAAAATAAAAGCTAAATTGAGATTTAATCAAAAGCAAACTAACTCAAGAAAACCATAAATGAATGAATTACTTTCGGTTAAGTTTTCGGAAAAGATTATTAACAAAATTATAAATTAAATCTAAAGTAAAATTCTAAACTGAGAACTTAAATAACTCTCCTAAAATTCGGCCACGAAAAGAAATACAAATTAAATGAATCCCGTTCAATTAATTTTTTGGAAAAACAAATTAATAAAATAAAACTAAATCGGAATAAAAATTCTAAATGGTTTCCCCAAAATTCGGACACGAAAAGAATCAAAATTAAATGAATCGCATTCAATTTATTTTCCGGAAAAACAAATTAATAAAATAAAACTAAAATTGGAATAAAAATTCTAAATGGTTTCCCCAAAATTCGGACACGAAAAGAATCAAAATTAAATGAATCGCGTTCAATTAATTTTCGGAAAAACAAATTAATAAAATAAAACTAAAATCGGAATAAAAATTCTAAATGGTTTCCCTAAAATTCGGACACGAAAAGAATCAAAATTAAATGAATCGCGTTCAATTAATTTTTCGGAAAAACAAATTAATAAAATAAAACTAAAATCGGAATGAAAATTCTAAATAACTCTTCTAAAATAAAACAATAACGAATCTCCGAAATTGAATAGACTGTTCTCGAATTCCTAATTGATAAACCGGATCAAAAAAATATCAGAAAAACCAAACGTAAATAAATAGTTCGCTTCGCTGTCTTAAAACGTTACCAAAATTAAACGCGTTTTCAAAACAAAATACGACGATTCTAATATCACGTCAAATACGGCTATAATTAAATACAAAAACTACGGAAAATTACGGAAAATTAAATTTGTACCTCAGCTTTTATTAAAATTCGGAAACAAACGGCGACTCTACTTTTACCCGACTGCTAGTTTCGGAAGTTAATTAATTAATCAAAACGGCTAGTTATCGTTCGACTGGAAATTTCGGATTTTTGTCAGTGAATTAATTCTTATTTTTCAAAATGTTAAAATCTCACCTTCGTGAGCTCCTACCACGCAAAATCCCTTCCAAAGCGACTTAATTTACGGCGCGCGTAATACTATCTTCGAACGGCGTTTAGCCCGTAAAAGATTCAACAATATGTATAGGGTAAGCCAAATAAAAATCGAACGTTTTATTTAATTTTAAATAAATTTTCATTCAATCCCGAAATTATTCAAATTATTTAGTTTGTGAAAAATAACTTCATTACAAGGTAATGTGGTGTGGCACCATCTATTTGAAACCACATTCCGTTGCGATAATTTTGAGGCACATTTTGCAATAAGTTCCGAAAATCATGTTCTAAAAAATCTAAAAATATAGAAGAAATAGGGACCAATTACATAATCACCTATTATTCCCGCCCACACATTCAAACACCATCGATACTGTGATGTGGTTCTAAATAAATGTTCATTGTGGTCCGAATAATAATGGAAGTTGTGTCTATTTACACAACCGTTCTTATGAAACGTGGCTTCGTCGGAGAATAAAACTTTGTTTAAAAGTTACGCTCTGTATTTATCTTGTTTATTAACCATCTACAGTATTCCACGCTACGCGCGAAATCACGTGGTAACAATTCTTGGTGAAGCTGGATATGATAGGGGTGATATTTATTCTTTTTTATTATGCATCTAATTGTGGTATTGGAAATATCTAACTGATTGCTTCATTGCCTTGTGCTTATATTGGGATCTTCAACTATACTGATCATTACCTTATATTCGTTGTCAATAGTAACAGCTGTAGTTTCACGTGAATGTTTTTCATACTTGACGATTCCTGTTTTATGTTGACAATTAATGCCATAACAAAATATACCTACTGTCATTTTCATAGGTAACTTGATTTCTTATTAAAAATTGTGTAAAATATGTTGTTTGTCACTTAACGTCAATTATTAAAGTAAATAGTAAAGTTAGATGTGCAAAACCATATATTTTTTTAATGCGTACCCTGTATACATCAAAATATTTTAAAATAGTAGTCCGAGTGAGACTGTCTACCCCTACAAAAAATCTTGTTGATATCTCTTTTAGTTTCGGTGCTAGAGATCGAGTGGAAATAATTGGCGCACCCTGTATGTGGTACTGACTTTGAGCTGTTTTATTCCATAAAACTTCTTGGCCACATTTGAGAAAATGGATAACTTATTCTATATAATTTCATATATTTTTGCCACATCTACAGTCTAGATTTTTAGCATTAGTATCAACAAGTCAATTATCTTTTAATCAATTTAAAGCTCACAAACATCCAAATAAACTAGGCACACGTTTAACTGACACCAATATCATTAAGAAAGTTTAACTAAAGAAAAAAAAAAGGAATGCGTCGGCTCTCATCCAATTAAAAAAATATTAAAGCGAGAACGCGAATAAAGAGCCGTGGACGACAATTTTATTAAATTGTCAGATTATCCGGGCCAAAACAGATGTTCGGGTGTTTCTACCTGTTTAAAAAAATTCAAAAAATTCCTTCCCGGAATGTCAGAGTTTTGTTGAAGACAACCCCATTTAATTTACATAAAAAGATACTTGTGAGTGTATCAAAACTGACTATCTTCACTTTCGTTGTTGTTAAGTGGTGCTTTTGTTTTTTTGAACATGTGTCTTCAACATTAGTCACTTTTGGAGGCAAAGAACCCAACAATAAATACTGTTTCGCTACTTTTCGTTTCTTTATTACTTACATAAAAAATGTGTTAAATATACCTAACAATAAATGTAATATAAAATCACGAATTATTAAGGGGCAGTATAGCAGAAAATTTGTTTTAAAAACTAAATACAATTACAGGTCAAATCGCTTCTTTAGTAAAAAAAATAAATAAAGCCTGTATCGTTATTATAGAATTTTGTTAAAATTCCATCAAACAGTGGCGTGCAGATTATTTTAATGAGGTACTCTGTATATTATTAAATTTTTGAAGTTGAGTAGTTGACCATTACAAAAATGTCGAGTAAAATGTTCAATGAAATCAATTTCGCTGGATCCAGTCCTCAGTTATGTCATAATCACAGGTAAGTACTCCGCAGTTTTTGATTATTCGGATGAGTATGGACGAGCCTTTGTTATTTCATTATGGGTTTTACACGAAACTTTTTATAAAGAGTAACTGTTTTTCGTAAAATTAATTTAAAAAAAGTTTTCCACATGGTGTAACTGAAGTAAACACGCTGTACATATTACAAAGAAAATAGTATTATTAAAAAATCAAAAATTATATTTTTTTTGTGAAATCGATTACATACTTATTTACAACACAATTAATGCGACCCTGTGTACTTGCAAGCTCGATGGTCGGCTTGTAAAGGTTTGTTTTCGTTTTGGTGCTTAGGGCTTAGCGCAAAACAGTTCCTATAATCTCAGATGATCCATCCGTTTTTAACTCGTAGACGCCGGAAACATAATGGCTTTCGACGAGTTTATTGCCTTTAGTGAGGCTTTTCTTTCGAAAAATTGTTAAATTTACCGGCCTGAACCCACATCTTAGCAAAACCGATGTTGTGGACGGTTAATAACAATAAATAAGCGAGTTTTTCAATTAAACTTAAGCGATCGATTTAAATCGACAATCAATTATCGCGTCGCGCCAGCCAGTGCGGGGCTGGCCTATTGTCATATTAAAACGTCATTATTAACTCCATACCAACAGTAACAAATAAAGTTTTAATCACTAGTGAATTAAAGTTTTTTAAATCACTAGTGATTAAAAAAATCAAATCCTTACCTTGTAACTATCGATAGTATGCGGAAGCCGCTGTTTTGATGTCGATATTAGCACTAATTTGGTATGTGTGTTTTTAATAAACGATGCAATCATTCAAAAACTTTTATTATAACTTTACACAATTTTAAACTATCTACATGCATGATTATTTTTTATGTTATTGAACTGAAGGTTTATTTTATTATTTAATGGAATGATTAGTTGCTCTGAGACATTAGAAACAAGATTTGAACTGTTTTCAGTATTTGGTTCGATGTTTGTACTACTGGTGATGGGTTCATTGTTTAAATTGGTTTCTAATGTATTATCCGTTATATTAAAATTGTGATTGGATAGTGTCCTTTCAGGAGCACTTATTGCAGCTTCATGACCCAATATTTTTCTGGAAATTTCTATTTTATTTTTGATAGACTGTTCGACATATCCTTCTGCAACTGAGTCAGAACGCCATCCTCCATGTCTTTTTAATATCGACAAATCGGCACCTGCTTCAGCCAGCAATGTTGCAGAAGATCGTCTAAAACTATGTCCAGTATAGTCTTGTGCATTTTGAAAACCCAGAAACTCTGCTATCTTCTGAGGAATTTTAGAAAATGTGTTGATACCTAGAGGCTGTATCGTACATTTTTCATTTTTATAATTTAGGAATAGTCGAGAATGTGATATATTCTTCGGGCGCAATTTAATATATTTTCGAAACACATCAATTGCATTGATAGCATTACTTCCATTAACGACAGTGAATACTCTTTCTTTGTAAGTTTTAGTGTCGTGGATTTTCACAACTAATACACTTCCTCTGTCGTCAATAATATTAGTAGCCATAGCTACCAGTTCGCAAACTCTACAGCCTCCTGAAACTCCCATTATTAAAACTACCTTAAGTAGTAAATATTTGTCATCGGGAGCAGTATCCAAAAATTTTTCGAGATCTTCTCTAGTAAACACATTTGACTTTTTTGGCCTATATCCCACTGATTGCTTTTTTAAAAATGCTTTCACTTGGGGAAATCTGAAAAAAAAGTAATTTTTATTTAATTTAAAAAACTTAATTGTTTATGTCCATATTTTCTTTAATATACAACAAACATCTTTTTAAGTTGCGAATAATAGGACCATAATGAAGAAGACTTTCACAGTTTTTGTTATTATTTTTAACTTTATTTTTACCCATTCAAAAACAATTTTATTGTTTTGTTTTAGATATTTGGTTCCAAAACTGGATAGACGTATAAATTTTAAACCATAGGTAAGTTGATTTTATAAATAACCATTTATGTACTCCCAGAACTGCGCTCGCACTCGAATATCCAATTATTTACATAAATTATTTGATATTTCCGAACAAATTTTAAAAAGCAATATTCAGACAAAATTGAAACTTTTGATGTAAATAATTTTTTTTATAGCTTGAGAAACTTTTTGTTCAAGCTTGCACAAAAAAGATATTGAAAAATGAGTTTGATAATTTTCTATTTTCAATTGCAGAAAAAATTTCCCAGATTTTTTTAAATTTCTGAATAATTAACCCCTTAACTTGAGATAATTCGAGCGGCGTCGTATTTTATCCTGTGCAATTTTTACACTCTAATATAATAGAGAATTTAAACTAACAATATAAACCTAAGAAAAAAATCGTCTTATTGTTATTTATAATTTACAAATCCTTTTATCACAAAAGAACGCGCCGTCTGCACTCGTGACGACTGAGTGCGATTCTTCGTCGTATTTTCGTGAATTTGTATAAAGGCCATTGTCTCTTTGTCGGTTTTATTAAATGTGTGCCACAAAAAATTAGAATAAAGTTTACAAATTCCTTGCAAATATTAGGCAGTAATATGATGACAAGAAAAGTTAAAAATAATAAATAAAAATTCATTTAACTCACTTGGTGTCTAAATATCTATTATATCATTTTTCAATCACTTTTTTGTTACCATGAATACAGCTAGACTATGTTCGACATGGCCGTTTCATTAACAGGGTTAAACATAGCCGGCCACGTTGAAATAAATCCAAAAATAATTGTTCAATGGAAAAATACTTTTTGTAAGAGAACGCTTAACAATTATGTCCAGCAAAAGCGTCACTCGTCTAAGTACTGTAAGGGTTAAATAATTAGAGTAGATTGTTTAACAATTATAATTGAGGTTTAGAAAAGATACATGTAATTTTACTGAAAATATAGCTAAGAATGACCATGCCAGTCTCCCATCAACAAAAGCGGCTCAAAATGCTGCCTCTGCATGATGTCATATATAAACACCATATAGTTTATATAAATGTTAGTCCAGTCAATATTTCGACTATTACATTCGGCCATCCTGTTTTATGACCTGTCCTCAGGTCCATCTAACCCATGTTCTGCATCTAAAAACATACAAATCAATTAGAAATCTGCACTTAGTCTAAAAAGCCTTAGGAGCATTTTCCTAAATACCATTCTGACATTTCTCAAGAAATACTTTCTTAGCATAACCAGCCATCACTAGTTCATCGAAACATTTTCTTAAATATCATTCTGGCATTTACTCAAAAATTACTTCTTTAGCATGCCCAGCTTTCGCTAGTTCATCATATGGACCATCGTCCAACTTTAGTCTCTACTCTTTGACCATATGTCACTAGAGACCAAAGTTCTTGATCAACCTTCGTTAATCTACTTCATCAAATGGACCATCGTCCAACTTTAATCTCTACTCTTTGACCATGTGTTACTAGAGATCAAAGTTTTGTTTTCATGTTTTCTCTGAGGTCTTCTACCTCATAATGATCACTATATAACACTTTCTTTACTCAGAAAGGTCCTTTGACCCTTGCTCGAAGCTTTTTACTAGCCCCCGTAGCACAAAACTAGTATTCAACACCATTGCGATATCTCCTTCTTTATATCGTCTAACTTGAATACGAACTCTATCAAAACGTTATTTCTGAATTTCTTGATCTTTTAATATTCGCTCACTTACTTCAGATCTCATTTGATACAAATCTATCAGTCCAAGACTGTCTTGAACTGCACTTGAAACTTTTGATTCTACTACGTTCTGTGCAATTTAATACACCCTGTATATGCTTAACAAACTTGTCCCATTTGGACTACCTGTTGCTGTATTTGCTTAACAAATGTGTCCCACTTGGACTACCTGCTGCTGTATGTACTTAACAAACGTGTCCCACTTGGACTACCGGCTGCTTTATGTGCTTAAAATCGTTCGATTGACTCCCTCACATTGACCGTTTGCCCTTGGAGTAGCCACAACATTCAAAATGTGTCAATCCCATAGGATTTACAAAAATGCTGAAACGTTTGCGAAGTAAACGCTGAGCCTATATTAATTATTAAACGTGTTGGTGCACCAAACAAATACATAACTTCTGTCAATACTTTCATGACACTACATATTTTCTTTTTTTTTACAGGCTCGATAATCACAAATTTCGTGAAGTTGTCAACGATCACTAATAAATACTTATTTCCTTTCTTACTTGTCACCAAGGACCCACATGGTCGGCGTGCAATATGTGAAAAGGCACTGGAGTCTTTTCCACTGGAAATATCTCCCCTTCTTTTCCACCTGTTGTGCGCCTAGAATAACTGCAGTGTTAACATGCCTGGACATATTTCTCTACAAACTTTCTCATTTTTGGCAACCAATAATTTTCTGACATTCGTTTTATTGTCTTTATCTAATAAATCTTGTATTAGTGAGCGTACAATATTCCTCTCACCGAAAAAGATACTATAAGGACGGTACACCACTGGTTCATCAATAGTTAATTTTATATGCATTTCAACTGCGCTCGTCTTATCGAGATCTCTACTAAAGACGAGGAAATATAATCTCTATAAAATGCCAACAATTTTAAAAGTCTCACTTTTTGACTTTTAATAATATTACCAAACTTTAATTTGTCATAGGCTAATTCGTCATTAGGCACGAACTCAATTAGGTTTGTCTCTTTTATCATTAAATTCGGCAGTGTATATAATTTAAACTGTTTTCGTGTTTTATTTATTATTATATGATATTGAGCTAAATAGTCGGTTCCTATTCCTATGATAAGGTCGTGATTTAAATAGGTCTCGTTAAGAACGACAGCTTGCACATTTCCGCTGACTTCTTCAATTCCGATGGTAACTTGAACTATTAAACTTGTTGTAATAATATTTCCCATAAAACATTATTTTAACATTCTTTCAGGTCTCACATTAGTTTGGAGGTTCAATTTTAAAGCCACCGACTGTTTAATTATACGGCACGTATTTCCCGTATCTATTAAACACTTTATTTTAACCCATTAATAAAAGAGTTCTTTATTCATATATTTTTGCTCATCTCTCTTTCAGTGACCGCGCTCACAGAATTGTCCAGATTGTTTATTTTTCTATCGAGAAACACTCACGCACTGTTGTTGCCTATGACCCATTTTATTACAAAGTCTACATTTTATAATGGATTTATCGCATTCGACTACACGGTGTTTTCCACTACAATTATAACAGCTTATTTGATTTTTATTGTTAAATTTTGTTCTATGTTCATTCTGCATTATTTGCACAAAGTCTTTAGAACCTATTAAACTATGACCACTTCGCTCAGGTACAGCAGCACTGACGTGACTTAAATAGTTCGCCAATTCTCCCACAGTTTTACATTTTGCTGCCCTGGCCGGCAAAGAAAGAGTGTTATCACCTAACCCTTCGATAACACTGTCAATTACATACTCGTCCGGAATTGAAAGATTTAATTTGTTTAATTTTGCAACTTTTTCAAAACAATAATCGGCCAAATTTTCATTAATGTTCGGCACGTAATTTGCAGCTTCCACAAGTAGCCGACCGAACTTCACCTTATGCGGAAAACTTCTATTAATAATGTTTTTATTTCTCCCTACGTATGAAATGTTAGCCGTAGAGAATCGTACCATTTTCGCGCATTGCCGCGTAGTCTACTTGTTGCTAACTTAAATGCCGTTAAATCATCCCATTTATGATAAAACATCAGTTCATCAACTTTATATGTCCACTCTAACACACTTAAGGAAGCTGTGCTAGGATCAAAAATCGGAATAATAGTTTCATTTACAGCGACATTTAAAGTTGGAACATAAACAGTACATGCATTGCCTTTTGTAAGTTTACTTGAACTAGACGAGGACCTCTTTGAACGCTTGGACTTCTTTTTATTCTTTCCCATGGTACTAACTAATCACTTTCACAGTCACTGCTTTTTCACAAAAGTTTTGCACAATTAAACTTTTTACTTAAGGGCAGTAAGCTTTTTATCCCACTTCTGAATTGTAAGGGTTAAATAATTAGAGTAGATTGTTTAACAATTATAATTGAGGTTTAGAAAAGATACATGTAATTTTACTGAAAATATAGCTAAGAATGACCATGCCAGTCTCCCATCAACAAAAGCGGCTCAAAATGCTGCCTCTGCATGATGTCATATATAAACACCATATAGTTTATATAAATGTTAGTCCAGTCAATATTTCGACTATTACAGTACGTCATCTATTCTTACAGTCTGTTATCTATTGGTGAGGTAACTTTTAAAAATATTAATTATTTCGTATACCAATATATTAAATTCATTAAATAGTTCATTTGTATCTACATTCTTTATTTTGTCAATGTTATGTTTCTTTTTATTTGTATTACTAATTTGATTTATAACTTTCCATTTTTGCGAGTCATTTTTGTTTAATAAGGACACTATAAAAATGAGCTGGAATAAGCATTGTTGTTATTTCGATGATGCTGGCAAGATTGATTTTAAACAAATATGATGAGTTGATCTCCCAAAGACTACGCCAAATTGTAGCTAGATTAATAACACATGCGCCTTAAATAAACAAAAATAATAAACATAATGACTATGCTGCATTTTTGTTTCTTCGCCATTTTCCCTTAGCTCTATAGAAAATAGTAGGGTTTAGAGGAGATAACAGACTGTGAGAATAGATGACGTATTTAGACGAGTGACGCTTTTGCTGGACATAATGTTAAGCATTCTCTTACAAAAAGTATTTTTCCATTGAACATTTAGTTTTGTATTTATTTATGACCCTGTTAATGAAACGCCCATGTCGGACATAGTCTAGCTGTATTCATGGTAACAAAAAAGTGAGTGAAAAATGATATAAAATAAACAATGTAGTGTCAATAAAAAATAAATTCTTAAAAAAAGTTGGGAAATCAAAATAAAATCTAAAAGACGCTGTATGTGTGTATGACATATATGACGTATATCCCGAAGTTTGGGAGAAATCGACCGAAAGCCATTTCCGTTTCAAATACTGCGGGGTACTTCATGTAATAAAATCACCAAGTTTCATCGAGTCGTCCATGGAAAAAAATTGACCATCCTAGTTCAAATGTTTCCAGAGAAAAAATTAACTTGAAGTTCGCGTGCCTGTGCAAAAAAAAATATTCCTGTATCCCAGAGAGACATAACAAAAAAATCCTTGTAAATTTACTATCATTATACTTTTACTTTTGATGTAAAGATAATTAAAATGATGAACATTGTCTCTGTTTAACAAAACTTATGTTTTAAAATTATCATCTTTTTACACCATTCATTCGACGCCATTTTTATTTTCAAAATTGTGTTTATATAAATCAGAAATTGATTTATATAAATAAATAAACACTATTTTAAAAATAAAAATGGCGCCGAATAAATGCTGTAAAAATAATTATTTTAAAACATAAATTTTATTAAACAGAGACAATGTTCTTCATACAAAAATAAAAGTATAATGATTATAAATGTACAAGGATTTTTTTGTTATGCCTCTATTAATATTCACTTTTATAAAAATTAGTGAGAGTTTTAAAAATAATAGCTTTCGGTCAAATTAAAAATTAATTAAAAACTAATGCAGTCTCCTCTATAAAATGTTTTTTTTTCTTTTTTGCGCACATTTTAGGCAAAGATTCTTTAGTTTTTTCCCGAATACCTCGCTTGAATATTTGCATTCAGCTGCTTGGCGTGTGTAGAGTTTTCGAATACACTTAGAGCAGCAGATTTTTTTATCGTTTTCTAACAAAAATATATATAAAACAAACAAAATATGTATGACACGCATTATTTGTGATAAAAAGGATCAGCAGCTAATAGAATCACAACAACCTTCCTGTTTAAATAAATGATCTCTTAATCCAACTTATTTATCATGTAATGTCCTTCTAATGCTCGTTTTTATCTATTACAAGCTAGTTTGACAACATTAATATGGTGTAGAAAAAAAAGTTGATAAGCAGTGACAGTTTCTTAGATAAAAATATTATCCATTGAAAACTTTGCGGGTACGACCAATTAATTTATACAAGAGTTAATTAATTAGTCTTGTAGTCTGAAGAATAAAAAATTGAAGTGTCATGTCAAGAGTAACATAATTATATGTAACATTTATTCTCTGATTGTTGATTAGGTATGTAGGTAAATACATTTCATCTTTTTTTATGGCATAAATTAACGCAACTAATTGAACATTTTTAGCAAAAGAAATAAACTGATTGGAAATGTTCTAAATTAAATGAAATACATTTAAGACACAAAAGCTAGGAACAAATGGTTGAATTTTTTATCAGAAGATATTTTTCCATAATAAAAGAAAAAGATAGTGACTAGTTTAAAATTTTTTTAATTTTTATTTTTTTTTTAATTTTTAAAGTGACTACTTTGTGTTCAAAAATTTAAACTAGTCGCTGACTTGAAACTTCAGATTTTCTCACTTTGGAAACATAGATTTAATATGTTTGTTAAGGGTTGTGAAATTAGCTGATGAATACCTTTTATTATTTTTTATTGTTTATACAGTCTTCAAATTATTAAACGTTAAATATTTTGGTTATCAAACATTACCTGGTCACTCAATAAGTTCCTAGGCTGAAATCTGGATAACACACTGAGTTCTATAAACTACTATTGCTGGTATTTTTTAAAATAGCAGGTATAATATAACTTTCTACAACTTTTTTAGTACTTTTTTTTTATAAAAAAAAATCAAAACAACAAATTAACTTTCTTTTCGGATGTAACAGATAAATAAATGCAAGAAACTGAAGAATTAAACGTCAATATGTCAATTCTATCAATATCTTTGAAGATCTCCCTACAAACTTTCGGCAATTGATTTTTATTTATATAAACAATCTATTTAAAGCATACGTGTTTCCCTTTTCGGTGGTTTTTAATCCTATATAGCTACAAAACTAGTCCTCCTTTCAAAACAACCGCCTTGTTTTTTATTTCCTCCCAAAACACAACTTGTACAAAACCGAACGGTATAAATTGAAAGCATCTCCAAAACGACCGACCCGGGAGCGATTGTGTATATTTGAAACAACAGAAGCTGAAACAAAACACGAGCGACAATTATTTTCAATCGGCGATCTTCTTTTTTTCTCGCCGGATATATCGACGTTCCGGTTATTTTCTATCTGTGGAAAACAGCACCCAAGGGTTGGGGTTTACGCCTTTAAAATAAATCCTCCAATTTTAAAACCCTTTTCAATTTCTTTTTATATGCCCACAGATGTTAGTTTTTCCGGGGATTGGGAACTTTGTTGAATTTATTTGACTTTATCGATATATTTTGTGTCATCAAGGAAAATTGGATATGGATTTTGTAAACTGATACTTTTTTTTATTGGCTTATTCTTGATACGTTTTTCGAGTTGAGGGAATCAGTTTTATTTATTATATTTAATTAGAATTATTGATACAGTATATTGTTATTAACCGTACAGGTACCTACATGGGGAACGATCATTTGCTAAATCAAAATATGAGTCCTCTTAAAATCAGAGGTGCTTCTTGGCTGCGCTTGCATAGTATTCTCTCGACTATTATGGAAAGTACTTCCTGTTACGTTATTTCACAGTTACCTTACTTATGGTATAATACTGTGGGGAAATTCGTCACATGCCATACGTATTTTTCGACTTCAAAAAAGGGCCAAACGAGTCATTACTGGCAGCCACTTTAGAGACTCCCGTCGACTTCTATTTAAGGGCGCGGTCTTCCTGTGTATAAAATCCTATGCTGCAGACCAAAAGTTAAATCGACTGATTTCCGAATGTAATGGGATTTAAAATATAATTTTCAGACAAATTAAAGATAAAGGTCTAACTTAGGTAGTCTTACTATTTTAAATCGATAAATTTATTATTTTCTATGAAAACGACAGCTTTAAAATCATCCAATTTTTTTAACCTTAAAAGTGGCATTTAACAATCTATATATCCTCGATTCTGAAAAAATAAGAAAAATAAACATTAACTTGACCTAAGTTAGACCTTTATCTACAATGTGGTTTAATCAGAATACATCAAAATACTTTAATTTATGAAATCAGTCGATTTGAAATTTTGAAGTAATTTCAAATTAATTTGAAAGTTTGGTCAAACAATGGCGTCTAAAAATTCTTTACCCATAGGTATTCAGTATATATATATATATATATATATATATAATTATATATAGATCATATAGGTTTTAACACTGTAAGAAAGATGGTGCCCGAAGCAAATCAAATTTGCAATGGATGCCAACCCATCAGCTGAGATATTTAGCGGGGTGATACCATAATTAGCCCAGTTGTGAGAGACTTTGACCTCTCATAAAATGTGATATCGCTTTAAAAGGTGTAGAAAACGATAAAAAAATCTTTGCGGCTCTAAAGTGTATGCTAAATTCGAAAAACTAATAGCACAACCACGTGAAACAGCAAAAAATTTTACTATTATTTATATTTCAGGATAACATTTGTTTACTTTAAATTTTATTTTAATGTAATATACTTAAATGTTTCTTTTCAAATTATATTGCTAATTTTATATTTTGTTTGTTAACTGTTTCATTTTATTCATTGAATTGTTTTCATTATTCTACAATAAATTATTGATATTTTGTAAACTATAAACGTCACTTATAGCAAATTTTATCTCAAACTATAAAAATGCCATTTTTGGTTTTACTGTACAACTCAAGAAAATCAATAAACTCTGTAGATTTTTTTTATCTCTAATTTTTTCCAAAAATTCAATTTTTTTCCCATTTCATCGTATTCCTATCTGTTATGGTTTAGAATATAGCAATGTTGGCACATAATAAAAGAAACATGCACTCAAAACACAAAAAAAACGCTGCAATTGTATTTATTGTCTTTGTAAATAAAGTAAAGTAAAGTTTTTACTCTCCAAACATTTAAAAAAACTTTAATCAGAAAGGAACATTCTAAGTACGCCGAATATAATAATATATCATGAATTTAAATTTTCGCAGGAACTCACAGCTGTTGTTGATAAGTTCATTTGGCAACGTCGAATCAGTGGTTAGGCAACGTTTTGTCTCAAAGTTGACGAGATTTTAGAGTATTTATAGATATATTTTTTATTACTCGAGGACGAGATGCTTTTTGCGCATGTCGTTTAACTGTCATAACGCGGGAATTTTTAAAAAGAATTCAAAACTATTTGTGTAGATATGTTATGCATTAGAATAAAAATATAGAAAGTATTTTAGAAAAGAATTTGTTTTCCTGTTGTCAAATTGGTTAAAAAAAAGTTCTGATTTTGGTAAATGTCGATCAATATGTAATCTTTCATATTTTATATTCAAATTCATTAATCTGAAAATTATAGAGATATATTTATTTTCAAATTGTTTGGGACTTCTAAATATCTTTGAAATGTTCACCTAAATCGTAATTCATCGTTCGCGCGGTTAATTTTTCTTTCGTTTCTCCCACTTCATAACGAAGAACAAAATCACTTTATAAGGGGTAATTCATTGAGAAATGCGCATACAGAAAGGGTAGATGGAAAACACCGAGGTGCTTCTAAATAACCTATGGGACTATCGTTCTTTATAACCAAGATACAGGGTGATTTATTAATTTTCCCCATTTTTTCAATTCATCATAACTTATGAACGACCCTATACGTTTTTGTAATATTTGGTTCGTATGTTCTTTGTCTACAGTGGTGTCGATTAACATATTCCAAGTCCGGCCTTAAAAAGTTAATGAGTAGGTTTCGAATCGAAACAATACCCAGTATATTAATATTTTAAAATTTTATTTGGAAAGAGCAGAAAAAAATAAGTAAGACTAAATATATTTGGTGCTTCCGCTTACAACTTTTTTACTTATTAACTTGACTTAAATCTAGATGTTTCGATAATGAGGTGGCACAAAAATAAAAAAAAAATTCTTCCCCAAATGGTACTTTTCTAGCTTTAATCCATAAAATCATCAACTATTTCTTATTCTCCTAATTTCTGGATCCCAACCTTATTGAAAAATCAAGAAAAAATATTATAAAGTATATATTTGTAAATTTATTTTAAAATTATTCATTTATCTGTTTAAGAATTTATTAATAAACAAATTCATTGATAAAACATATAATTTTTGTTTTCTTCTGTGTTTTTAGTACAATGCTTTTTGTGATCATTGTAGGCCCTTTCACTATTTATTTTTTATTATCCGATCGCTGGATTATAGCGATTACTTAAACTATAATCGCGATATGCCGGTACGTTAGAAGTTTTTTTGGTAGCAACAAAGGCGCCGCTTTAAAACTGTTAAATTGGGGCAACTTTATATATTACACGAACTATACGCGTATTGCATTTGCCTTAGCGACCCGAGTTAAATAACGCCGGCGCCGTCCGATTGTTCGCGAAATCTCTTTCGACATAACCTATTACCGTGATTTAATTGGAGATTTGGCATTTTTTAATTTTTTACAGTTTGTACTTTCATTCTTGGTTTTTATAGTTAAGCATTTTGATAAAACTAAACATACAAATAGAATTGCTATAATTTTAAAATTAATATTTCTTCAAAACACAAAAATATAAGTAGATCATAAACGCACTTTTTATTATATAAAATCAAGGATCTCGGGTTTAAATAGTCTTCAAGAAAAGTTCGGTGAAAAAAAATTGCTAAAGCGGCTTATTCCTTTGATGCAATTGTCTAGGAGTCTAGGGCCACCGTGAGCTGAACCAAAGTTCAAACGATGCCTGCCCGCCTTGACTTAAAAAAGCAATTCTTTGATCTACAAAGAAGCGCCGACGCAACTTGACACGTGTCGATTCTGGAATAGTTGTCATAGCTATATACTAACTTTGAAATGAGCAATAACATCACTCTGTATACATTTGAAAGGGGCATTTTATTTCGAAAATTTAATACCAATTATACCCTAGTAAAAAATTGTTTCCTACTTGTAAATATCTTTGACATGTTTACCTAAATCGTAATTCATCGTAATAAATAAATAAATAAATCGTTTGCGTGGTAAAGAAAATGTTATTTTGATATTATCAATGCCCCAGTAACAAATTATTTTAATTTTAAGAATTAAAAGAAAGATTTTATGGATGAATAGTTTTCATTGAAAGGCTCTGTATAAATAATATATACCTACAAAGAAAATAAATGAATAACTATTTATCATTATGTTCTTTATTGTTAGCTAACCACTTACAAAGAGCTACAGACCGAGGTCCTTCTGCCCATAAATGAATAATAAAAAGTTAAGATTATACATTTTGGTAATACTAAATATTGTTCTCCCCTTGTATTAAATATAGCAGACAATGAATTTCTCGAATGGTTTCTGTAATGAGAAAATTTCAAACGAAGGTTTCTGTAACTACTTTGTTTAATTTAAGCATTTATCACGAGATACCAGCACCTCCCGGACAGCACCTTATTTGACATAATTTCGCTGACTTTTGACGTACAAGACCGCGCCCTTAAGATCCTGAATCTCCTGCCGCTGCCATGTATATTGTTACTTAAATACGTACGTGCTGCGTGCGTTTACCTAATTTTGTTGTTTTAGTGTTGTATTTTAATTTGTTTTATGATAAGTAACTTTTTATTTTATTTTTTTAAAAATTAATTTTACCTTCTGACGTATTCTTAGCCAGAACGTGTTCAATTTTGTGGGGTGGCCTTTTTCACCTCAGCCAAAAGTAAACTGATTTTCAAATTATAACCTTCAAATAATAACGACACAGTTAAACGAAAATATGTGTGCATTTATTAACAATAATAAGAAAAAAACAAAAGAACTCAAATTGGCGATTGTATTGTTAAATATTTTGGACAGAGGAATGTAAGTATAACGTTTATTATTATTATTAACTTTCAAATTTTGTAACTGTTATTTATTATGTACAACTTTACCTTACTTTATTCTGTCTTTGTCATTTAAATTGAAAATATAGGTTAAATTAGTTTGTTGGGTACTCTGGAGTTATTATTTATGTTAAAGTTTTAAATATCGATATTTAAGGAAAGAAAAAGGTACCTTTAATACTTTAGGAATTCTTTTAGCAAACTTATTTGCTTGATTGCAGTCGAAGCTGTAGTCCAAGTGATTCTACCAGGTTTCATTACAGGAATACGGGATTATGTTCTACAGGATACATTAACTGGATGCAAATTCAGGAAAAAGTTTCAAAGAACTGGAATTACCTCAGGAACCGATGGTGAAATGTTGATTGGAACGTTTATTTTGTTTAAATTTCAAAATCTCCAAATAAAATTAATTCTGACCTCACTTTAGAAATTGACAGGTAAATTTCTACAATTATTTCATCGATCTAGAATGGCTTTAACATGGATTTTCTTTTGTTTACTTTATGAGGATCGATGTGGACACTTCGGTGGTTTTTTTCGAAAGAGCCTCGCTTCTCCGCGAATTTGGTTTTTATGAATTTGTATGTCATAGCATTCTAGATTGGAATTTGACATAAAATTTTTAAATAAATTATTATTATATAAAAAAAAATTACTTCTATACATCTTTTTACCATTACTAAATCATTCCTTAGGTTAAAAGAATGATTTTGGTGTAAATTATATGTTATTTTGACTAATATTAAGAATACAGGAAGGTTTTTCTGTTTTCGTTAATATTGTTCCCGTGGACCGATTGTCAACTATGACATATGATTTTTGATCTACTCGTCGAGCACTACAAGATGGAATATACGAAAATGGCGAATTCTTAAGATTTTGCGTTTTCGAAGTGTTTTTTGAAAATTTCAAATGCGATTTTAAGGCACTTCCGATCGAGCTAGATCAAAAAATTTTACATTTTTGGAATCTACGCTTCAAGGAACATAAGATGGCATAAAAAACAAACATAAAAATTTTCCAATTTTGAAAGCCTTTTTGAGGCACTTCCGTTAGAGCTAGACCAAAAAACTGGACATTTTTGAAATCTACGGACCACAATCTATAAGATAACATCAAAAACAGACATCGAAATTTTTTCAAAATTTTCAATTTTACAGGGGGGTGCCGAGGACGATTTAGGTCATTTTTTGAACGCCTATTTCTCGACTATCCGAAGGGATAGCTCAAATATTAAAAAAGATTCGGAATCTGCTCGTCCAAATCTACAAAATGGCCTTTAGTACCATTCGGTATCGCTAATATTAAGAATAGAGGAAGGTTTTTCTGTTTTCGTTAATATTGAAGTTATAATTCTGTTAAACTCTATTATTTTTGTTTATTTTAAATTAATAATATGATTTTAGCAATTCCCACGCTTGGTTTTCTAATTTTCATTTACTTTCCCCTAAATTTAGATTAATGATTTCTTTAAATTTGAATATTTCATTTTGAGATTATATGAAAATTTCTTTTTCACATAGTGTTTAAAATAATAACTTTCACTTAGATGTTACGATTGCAGACTTGTCTGAGACTATTCAGTTTTGATTTTCACTATTTTATTATTTGCCAAAATATTTGTAATTGTCTTAAAATCGTCGATGCAAATTGCTTATGGAGTTTCCATGTTAATTTTAACCTTCAGAAATCTAACATTTCATGAATTAATTGATACTTCCAGATTGATTTGAAATTTTATTTGATTAAACACGTTCTGTCTAATGTTGCTCAGATTAAAATAAATGATCATTTATTGTTATTTATTTGTAGAAATTTGATTATTATTATTAGACAAAGTTAGGTATTTCACTCGTTTACACCGTTACAATATATATTTTGTACACCACACGCTTTCGACTTGAAATATCAAAAAAGAACTCATTAGATGTTCGTCTATATAATAAAATTCCATGCAAGTTAAAAAATGAAAATTACTTGCTACACATGTTATAAAGAAATAATAAGATCTACCTCATTATACAAGTTTTTTATTTATCAGTGATGGTGGATAAAAAATAATATCTGGTCACCGAGATTCGCTCTTAATATTCAAATCTACATTTTTAAGCAGCCGAATGAGTATATAATTTTAAGTATATTTATAACCTGACAAATTATTAATTAGCGAAAATCACGGAGTGGGAGACATCTACTTGAACTACTGAAAGGGAGATAAATAAAAAGTTGATTGGCGATTGGCTTGAAAGTAGGCGGGAAAATTAAAAAAGATGTCAGTGTTAATTTTCAATTGGCTTCAGCTGTTGTTGACGTTTATCAACTGCTTGTCACAGAGGTTAGTTAAATGCATTAAAAGTTGCCTAGTTTCTGGAGATTTCACACTTTTAGGGCACCATCTACTGACGCTTGATCTTCGCGAATAGGTTAGGTTAGATCTTTGTAATAAATAAAGAAAAATACGATACATGTGACATTTTGACATCTGTTACATTCTGACAGGTGTCATATTTTGACATTTGTTCATTTTTCGATTTGTTCATTTTGACAGTTGTTACATTCTGACACGTATCACATTTTAACAGTTGTCAAGTTTTGACAGGTGTCACATTTTGACAAGTGTCCATTTTAACAGTATTACTCAACGTTCCTATAAATATTTACCAAAACCCATGATTTCTGAAATCGAATTGGTAACGTTGTATTTTCAACTTTGAATTTATGAGATGGCTGTCATTTGACAAGCAAATTATTTATGTCCATCAAATGAACCTTTCTTTTTTTATAGTTTTCAGGTTTATTCTGGTTATAAATTGCTACTTGGGCATTTGTAGAAAAGTTATGTATGCGTTTGTACTGGAAAAATATGTTAAATAATCGTTTTTAGATGTACTACCAAAATGTTATCTTATAGCAGATATAGCTATTGACTTGTACGAGTTTGGAATTTTATTTATTGGTTTCGAAAAGCCTAGCTGATGAAGCCGAAAGGCAGAAACCGGTCTTAGGATGTCGAATCTAATAAATTAAAATTCCTTACTGGTTTACTTAAATAATCGTTTCAACGCACTGAATTTGTTTGTCTTGGGAGTGAGTATCCCAACATACAGGGTGCGCCAATTATTTCCACTCGATCTCTAGCACCGAAACTAAAAGAGATATCAACAAGATTTTTTGTATGGGTAGACAGTGTCACTCGGACTATAATTTTAAAATATTTTGATGTATACAGGGTGGCTAATTTTTGTGGAATGAAAATTAATTTGGTTTTTTTAAATTGAACACCCTGTATACGATTATGTCTTCTGATTCTACTTAATATTAGATTTACGGTAGTTTTTTGTATTTGTAAATCCGACGCGGCGTTGACAAGTTATTCCTATTTTAAGCAGATTTAATGAAAAAACAGCACTTCAGAAATATTAGCACAAAAACCACATTTTTTAAAAAATTCCTCAAAAAAGCTACTACGATGTAAATGAAACATGCACCTATCACAAAAATCACACAACATCTTCACCTGTTGCACAGGGTGTTTGCCGATGGCGTGCCAATAGTCTAGTTTTCAAATGGCAATTACTTAATTTTTTCAAATGGGACACCCTGTATATTTTTTTTCAGTTAGAAGCTCTCCCTAATACGCATTAAAAAAATATAGGGTTTTGCACATCTAACTTTACTATTTACTTTAATAATTGACGTTAAGTGACAAACAACATATTTTACACAATTTTTAATAAGAAATCAAGTTACCTATGAAAATGACAGTAGGTATATTTTGTTATGGCATTAATTGTCAACATAAAATTTTGTATTGTATCACGTCTACTATATTTAATCGGTATTGTGTATAAAAAATGGATTTTAATAAGAATTATAGTGTTCAAGAAAATATTGATATGATATGGATACTGGGTGAATGTCAAAAAAATGCGTTTCTTGCTAGTAGGGTCTATCGTCAAAGGTACCCAGAAAGACGTCATCCACAAAAGGATACTTTTGAGAATTTAAAGAATAGATTTGATAGAACAGGAACCGTCAAGTATGAAAAACATTCACGTGAAACTACAGCTGTTACTATTGACAACGAATATAAGGTAATGATCAGTATAGTTGAAGATCCAAATATAAGCACAAGGCAATTAAGCAGTCAGTTAGATATTTCCAATACCACAATTAGACGCATAATAAAAAAGAATAAATATCACCCCTATCATATCCAGCTTCACCAAGAATTGTTACCACGTGATTTCGCGCGTAGAGTGGAATACTGTAGATGGTTAATAAACAAGATAAATACAGAGCGTAACTTTTTAAACAAAGTTTTATTCTCCGACAAAGCCACGTTTCATAAGAACGGTTGTGTAAATATACACAACTTCCATTATTATTCGGACCACAATGAACATTTATTTAGAACCACATCACAGCATCGATGGTCTTTGAATGTGTGGGCGGGAATAATAGGTGATTATGTAATTGGTCCCTATTTAGAACATGATTTTCGCAACTTATTGCAAAATGTGCCTCAAAATTATCGCAACGGAATGTGGTTTCAATTAGATGGTGCCACACCACATTACCTATTAGATGTTCGCAATTGGTTAAGTAGGGAATTTCAGGATCGTTGGATAGGAAGGGGAGGACCTATAAATTGGCCTACTAGATCGCCTTGCCTTACACCTTGCGATTTTTTCTTGTGGGGTTTTATTAAAAATATTGTTTACAAAGAAGAGGTTACCACAAAAGAAAAAATGAAAGCATTTAGACAGGTGACCCCTGCAATGCTAAGAGATGTGCGTAAATCAATGAAAAAAGGGCAAGAAAATGTATAAATGAAAATGGAAGACATTTTGAACACCTACTATAAATTTTAACTTTCACTATTGTAGTTTTCTTACGATTAAACTTTGTAAAATTTTGTACTTATTAAAAATTGTGTAAAATATGTTGTTTGTCACTTAACGTCAATTATTAAAGTAAATAGTAAAGTTAGATGTGCAAAACCCTATATTTTTTTAATGCGTATTAGGGAGAGCTTCTAACTGAAGAAAAATATACAGGGTGTCCCATTTGAAAAAATTAAGGTATTGCCATTTGAAAACTAGACTATTGGCACGGCATCGGCAAACACCCTGTGCAACAGGTGAAGATGTTGTGTGATTATTGTGATAGGTGCATGTTTCATTTACATCGTAGTAACTTTTTTGAGGAATTTTTTAAAAAATGTGGTTTTTGTGCTAATATTTCTGAAGTGCTGTTTTTTCATTAAATCTGCTTAAAATAGGAATAACTTGTCAACGCCGCATCGGATTTACAAATACAAAAAACTACCGTAAATCTAATATTAAGTAGAATCAGAAGACATAATCGTATACAGGGTGTTCAATTTAAAAAAACCAAATTAATTTTCATTCCACAAAAATTAGCCACCCTGTATACATGAAAATATTTTAAAATTGTAGTCCGAGTGACACTGTCTATCCCTACAAAAAATCTTGTTGATATCTCTTTTAGTTTCGGTGCTAGAGATCGAGTGGAAATAATTGGCGCACCCTGTATATTTTTCATAAAAAAATGTGAAAAATATTTTTCCGGGCAAAAATTTCTATTTCTAAGTATATTGATTTTATGATGCTTTATAGCATCTGTGAAAATTTCATGAAAATTCCAGCCGGCCCCATTCTCTTAACGTTTACCCAGAGATGTGTGTGTCAGTAGTTGTCAAAATTTGTAGGTCATTATGGATAAAAAGCGACAAATGTAAAATTGAATTCTTTCAGATTGAAACGCCAGAAATTAAATAAAGCCAAACCTTTTGACTACTATACTATACAGAAGAAAGGAGTGCAGTATTTAATTTGCAGAACGTAGTACAGGTTCAAGAGGTAGAAATTTTATTTGTACCTCATCCTTCAATGCTTATTTGTAGTTAAAATTTAAATTTTAATACATCTGATCGGCCTAATATAGTTTTTGTCTAGATTTAATCTTGTTTCCATGGTTTTTACTGTAATAAACCTGTTCTTTTGATAGATAAGTCAGACTTTATTTATTCATAGCCGTATCGTATTGATTCAGAATTTTGTATTAATATATATTTCAAAATGGCTTCATTCTTAAAAGTTTTATCAGTCCTCCTAAATCCTTGAAGGCAGAATTATTAGTAATAGCAAGGCAACATAAAAACAAATTCGAAAAATATATTATAGATGAGATGGCCCGAGAAAAAGGAATTGAAATTCTCAGATTGCATCCTTACCACGCAGAGTTAAATCCCATTGAACTGATCTGGTCACAATTATTAAAAGGTTATGTTTCTCAAAACAATAAAAGATTTAAATTTCCTGATGTGCGAAATTTGTTTTGAAGCCGTTTCAGATGTAAATAGAGAACATTGGGGAAAATGCATTGATCATGTTAAAAAGGTGGAAAATTCATTTAGGAAAGTGGATATATCAATGGAAAATTTAATAGAACCTATAATAACAAACCTCAGAGAAGACAATTATAGTGATACCAGTAGTTTTAGTGAAGACAGTGACTTTTAAAGATAGTTCTTGAACTAATTTTTTTTTTAATCTTTGAGTTTAGGTAAGTACTGAAGCGTTACTTTTAATGCCAAGAGATTAAAAAAAGTTTAATCCCAACATATAATTCTCCTTGTTATTTATAATATAGAAACTTATTTTGCAAAGTACGCCTATGGAATGTGACGTTATATCCCAACTTTTACTCCTCTCCTTTATAGTATATATTACTATTGAAACAAGTTATATTATCTCTGTCGTTGCTAGGAAATAAAACTAAAAGCTTAACTTTTCTTGTAAATATCTCGGAAGAACACATACATACATACATACATACATACATACAAACCTTGCTTGTTTAATAGTATTTGATTAAAATACTATTAAACGAGCAAGGTTTGTATCTGTGTATTGTGTCCGGAGGATCTCAAAATCCACTCGTCAGAATTCAATGAAACTTTCAGGGTAGACTAATTTCTACCTAAAAATGCCAAAAATGCAGGTCTCACGTCTGTGAAAATTCGATCTTCCGAGACAAGAAAAGTTAAGCTTAGTTTATTTCCTAGCAACGACAGACAACACAGAGATAATACAACCGGTTTCTATAGTAAATTTTTTATTATATATATTTTGTTATGTCATTTTGAAAACAGACTTTCATTGAAGAAAGACAACACGTCATTTAAAGCCCACTTTTTCTTTAAAATAAGTGGTTTTATTTCCATTAGAAGAGAAACTGATAAATATTAGTTTAATTTGTCAGTTTCTGGCATTGTCAAAAGTAGTTAATTGTAAATCATCGATCATTGATGGAAATCACATCATATTTTTGTGCGAGTGGTGTTCCAAAGCAAGGTTCAGTAACGTAGTCGCGATGTTGGTCTAACAGTGGCCGGCGAAAACGTTGGTGGAGTGATGATGGAAAATCGTCATAAGAAAATATCCCATTTTTGTAAATATCAACGTCAAGGTTTGACTTTATTTAATTTCGCCATAATAACCTACAAATTTTGACAACTACTGACACGAACATCTCTGGGTAAACGTTAAGAATATGGGGCCGACTGGGATTTCATGAAATTTTCACAAATGCTATAAAATATGATAAAATCAATATAGAAACAGACATTTTTGCGCGGAAAAATATTTTTCACATTTTTTAAAAAATATATATTGGGATACTCACTCCCAAGACAAACAAATTCAGTGCGTTGAATCGATTATTTAACATATTTTTCCGATACAAACGCATATGTACATAACTTTTCGACAAGTGCCCAAGTAGCAATTTATAACCAGAATAAGCCTGAAAAGTATTAAAAAAGGAAAAAATGTTCATTTGACGGACATAAATAATTTTCTTGTCAAATGACAGCCATCTCATAATTTCAAAGTTGAAAAAAACAACGTTGCCAATTCAGTTTCAGAAATCATGGATTTAGGTAAATATTTAATGGAACGTTGAGTAACACTGTTAAAATGGACACTTGTCAAAATGTGCTAAAAATATGTGTAATAGTTTTGGTTTTAATTATCTTTTTCCGAGTTAAATATTCATATGTCTATGCTAGCTAGACTTTAATATTGAAACTCGGTTTGTTAAATTTAATAATTTTCGGGCAAATATCGTTTTGGCGAAGAACGTCATGACTTTTTTTTTTAAATGAAAAATTTAGATGTTTCTTATCGTTATACAAAATGCATGGTAGAATCAAAAAATTTTGTAGGTCCAGAAATTATTATTGATATGGCTCTGACATTTTCAACATCAAACTTATCTCCTTTTTTATAAATTGTGCGAAAACAACAAATTAATTTTTTTTTTCGTATGTAACATATAAAACAATGTAAGACACCGAACAATTAACTGTCAATCTGTCCAGTCCGTCAATAATTCTGTAGATCTCCCTACTGTCTTCTATCTCACTCAATCACTTAATTTTTTATATGGAGATTTTTTAACACAAATTTTTCACTTTTACATACAATTTTTCAAACATTTTCTTTCCTACAAACCTTGTCCTGACAATTACAAACACAACAAAAAAAGAATTATCCAAATAGGCGCAGCCATTCTGAAGTGATACGCTCACATACATTCGGCAATTGATTTTTATATCAAATACTCTTCTTTATGGATATTAATCGAAAGTCGTTTTCAAAATGACATAACAAAATATATGAGTAAACCAGTAAGGAATTTTAATTTATTAGATTCGACATCCTAAGACCGGTTTCTGTCTTTCGACTTCATCAGTTAGGCTTTTCGAATCCAATAAATAGATGGTAGCACATCTACAAATGTTATCTTATAGCGGATATAGCTATTGACTTGTACGAGTTTGGAATTTTATTTATTGGATTCGAAAAGCCTAACTGATGAAGTCGAAAGACAGAAACCGGTCTTAGGATGTCGAATCTAATAAATTAAAATTCCTTACTGGTTTACTCACTTTGTATTAATCTCTGAAAGGGATAAAAAAGAAGAGAGTGACATCTTGACTAGATTCAGTCAAAATTTAATGTCAATACTCTCTTCTTACCATAGATGGTAGCACATCTACAAATGTTATCTTATAGCGGATATAGCTATTGACTTGTACGAGTTTGGAATTTTATTTATTGGATTCGAAAAGCCTAACTGATGAAGTCGAAAGACAGAAACCGGTCTTAGGATGTCGAATCTAATAAATTAAAATTCCTTACTGGTTTACTCACTTTGTATTAATCTCTGAAAGGGATAAAAAAGAAGAGAGTGACATCTTGACTAGATTCAGTCAAAATTTAATGTCAATACTCTCTTCTTACCATAGATGGTAGCACATCTAAAAATATTATCTTATAGCGGATATAGCTATTGACTTGTACGAGTTTGGAATTTTATTTATTGGATTCGAAAAGCCTAACTGATGAAGTCGAAAGACAGAAACCGGTCTTAGGATGTCGAATCTAATAAATTAAAATTCCTTACTGGTTTACTCACTTTGTATTAATCTCTGAAAGGGATAAAAAAGAAAAGAGTGACATCTTGACTAGATTCAGTCAAAATTTAATGTCAATACTCTCTTCTTACCATAGATGGTAGCACATCTAAAAATGTTATCTTATAGCGGATATAGCTATTGACTTGTACGAGTTTGGAATTTTATTTATTGGATTCGAAAAGCCTAACTGATGAAGTCGAAAGACAGAAACCGGTCTTAGGATGTCGAATCTAATAAATTAAAATTCCTTACTGGTTTACTCACTTTGTATTAATCTCTGAAAGGGATAAAAAAGAAGAGAGTGACATCTTGACTAGATTCAGTCAAAATTTAATGTCAATACTCTCTTCTTACCATAGATGGTAGCACATCTAAAAATGTTATCTTATAGCGGATATAGCTATTGACTTGTACGAGTTTGGAATTTTATTTATTGGATTCGAAAAGCCTAACTGATGAAGTCGAAAGACAGAAACCGGTCTTAGGATGTCGAATCTAATAAATTAAAATTCCTTACTGGTTTACTCAAAATATATAATAAAAAACTTACTATAGAAGCAGTACACTTGATAATCTTACAAAAATATGACAGCAACATAGGACACGGAGAAAGATTTTGAAATTGAAGATGTCAAAATCTGTTTCCATCATATTTTTGTGACGTTCTTGGGAACTAATTTTCAAAAAAGGATAGCGCATTTGCATATTATAAGAGAATTTATACTTCGTCATAAATGAAGTTTTCTTGATAATATTATCATAAGAAAAAACCAGATGAAAACTTATGATACTATCCCGGTATAGAGGGTATCCTTTTTGAAATTAACTCTTTTTGTAAAATAGGCATCCAAAAGACCAGGCACACTCCTTATGGAAAATGACTTTCGGTTAATTTTTCTGAAAATTTGATATGATGTAGTTCTCAATGTCCTGATTAAAGGTTCTCATGGGCACAACTCAATCCTATGACCAGTTTTTGAGTTATGGGCCATCAAAGTTGGGTTTTTTGGACTTTTGAGATATAAATTTTTTTTCACATATTTGTCTATATTTTTTGTATTAGTACATAAAGACCAAAAGTTTTTATTCGGAGTTTTGGGGCCTATTATGTCTATTAAATTGTCCATTGCAAGTGTAACATACTGTATTATTGATGCGAAATGCCATCGTTACGAACGTATTAATTTTCGGTTTTACAATCGAACAAAAACTTCTTTTCAACACTTTAGCAAAATATAACTTGTAGATGTCAAAGATTAAAGAAAATTGCTTTTGTTTTGTTGCCATGGATACCTACAGACAAAGCCTACTTAGCGCTAAAGGACAGTCTGCGAGCATAATATTACCTTCACTTTAACTAGCCAACTAATTTAATTAAAACAAAATATTAGATTCGATATTTTTTAACAAAAAAATTGTAATACACAGGGTGTTACAAATTCAATGTATTAGCAATAGCTTCGATGGTTGGGCAACCGATAATTTACTCATAAAAATCCTTTTTTAAGAATATATATCTATAATTACTAATTGCTTTACGTATGTCGTCATGGTTTTAATATTAATGGGACTTTTGCTGAAAAATGTCCATTTTCTACTGTTAATAGCTTTAAAATCGATAAACTTAAAGCCGTACGATTATATAAAAACATCTAGAATGTTATTGACATTCTAAATCTGCAATACAATACAAGATGCTATATTTAAATTTTTTTTTCGTCGCTATGTTTTTTTGAGCACCCTATATAATTCCAAATAATGTCATATTTATACTCTTCCTTGTATTACTTTATAATTTTTATGTGAAAAATTTTTTATTAACAATAATGTTAGATATCTGCAGTCTATCCCGTTTTAATCGATCGCCCTGTATATGTATTGTACACCTCTGTAATGTACTTTTAATTTCTTAATAATATGTGCGGGCCAATTGTAGGTGAGTTGCCCGGCACAAAACAAACACCCTGTATAACATTTGTGAACTAAAGCTATAGTGGAAATTCATGTTTGCTTTTGAGAATAATATATTAAAAATTGAACAAAATCTGGCCGTTTGTTTTTTTTCCTGCACAATTGATTGAATTAAGATATTTGCAATTTTCTCTAAATTAACATTTATTTGCCACCACCGTTTTGTGTAACACCCCGTAGAAACTTTTATGCCACATTTCAATAAGACATAATATGCCCTAAAACTCAGAATAAAAACTTTTGGTCTTTATGTACTAATACAAAAAATATAGACAAATATGTGAAAAAAAATTTGTATCTCAAAAGTCCAAAAAGCCCAACTTTGATGGCCCATAACTCAAAAACTGGTCATAGGATTGAGTTGTGCCCATGAGAACTTTTAATCAGGACATTGAGAACTACATCATATCAAATTTTCAGAAAAATTAACCGAAAGCCATTTTCCATAAGGAATGTGCCTGGTCTTTTCTGAAATATCGACCGAACAATTAGAAATACATTCGTTATTATTTAAGCATATCAATACTGCTTCTTTAACTTTGCGGTTATAATTATTAGGTTCTTTTAATAATCTAGTTAAAGAATTCCATTGTATTTTATGACTAAAATCCCATGCATGTTCACATATTTTTGATTTTTCGAATTGTTTATTTTTAGTGTATGATTGGTGTTCATTAAGTCTAATATCAAAAGGTCTAGATGTTTCTCCTATATAAAATTTATTACATTCGCATGGAATTTTGTATTTTGAATGTCATTAAAACGTTTTGTATTTACTATTAAAGATTTTAATATATTATTAGTTTGAAAAACTGTTTTTAAATGAGATTTATTGCCAATCCTTCTAATTTTTTCGGATAATTTTTTAATACAAGTGATTTTTACTATATTTGAATGAAGTATTGGGGGATTTAAATTTTGTTCTTTATTTTTGATGTCTCGGTAAAGTTCACGATTTATACAGGCTGTCCCAGAAGTACCTTTGGAAAATTCAGGGATAAATAGAAGTGGTAAAAATAACATTATTGCTTCATATAACTTTTTTCCGTACGGGCCTTCCTTTCCGAGATATGGGCCTCTAAATTTAAAGATTGAAAATCATTTTTTATTTATAACTTTCGTACCATAACCTAAAATTCAACCAAGCTTTGGTAGGTTACAAATAGCATTAGCGTGCTTAAATTAGTTATTTAAGTTTGTCACAAAATATTTTAGGAAGTCAGGAACGGACTATGCCCAAAGGTTAACACCTCATAATTTTTAGACAAGTAGTGACACTGAACTGTAAAGAAGATTAATGGATTCCTTAGATATTTTTATAACATAAAGATACTCTTGCTTCATGTCGATTAAGTTAACGGTTTAGTAGATTTTTTAACTTTAATGAGGTAAAGCAGAGTAAATAGCGCATCCACCATTTTATAAAGTGCGTCATTATTTGAAGTTTAATACGATTTGATTTTATAGTGTGCTGTGGATTCATTTGACATCCATCTGTCAGTTAATTTGCTATTTTGTAGTGGCGAAATATTTTTCTATTGATTTTTCTGTTTAAGTACATTTTCATAATTAAAATGGCACAGTTTACTCGAAACGAATACGCAGATATCCATTTTATGTATGGAATGGCAATTTTTTACTTACGAATTAGGTATAATATGTAAAATTAGTAAAAATATTGTGCATTATACCAATTGGTTAATAGATAAATACATATTATATCTCAAAACAAGTTTATCGAAAGTTTTTTGTTAACGCACTTTATAAAATGGTGGATGCACTATTTACTCTGCTTTACCTCATTAAAAATCTCCTAAACCGTTAACTTAATCGACATGAAGCAAGAGTATCTTTATGTTATAAAAATATTTAAGGAATCCATTAATGTTATTTACCGTTCAGTGTCACTACTTGTCTAAAAATTATGAGGTGTTAACCTTTGGGCATAGTCCGTTCCTGACTTCCTAAAATATTTTGTGACAAACTTAAATAACTAATTTAAGCACGCTAATGCTATTTGTAACCTACCAAAGCTTGGTTGAATTTTAGGTTTATGGTACGAAAGTTATAAATATCCCTGAATTTTCCAAAGATACTTCTGGGACACCCTGTATAGTTACTTGGATAGTTGTTCTTAATCAAGACAGATTTAACAAGTGATAATTCATTATTTAAAATATTGTCATTTAAAGTAATTGTTTCTGCTTTATCGGAAAGAGATTTGACAATACCTCGTTTAACACAAATGTGGTTTGAATTAAAATTTAGATATCTATTTGTATGTGTTTCTTTTCTAAAAACTGATGTTTCAATACAATTGTTGGTATTGTGTATTAGTACATCAAGAAACGGTAATTTTTTATTATTTTTAATTTCAATTGTAAATTTAATAGTAGGTTCCCAATTATTAATATTATATAAAAATGTATCAATATTTTCCCTATCGTGTCCAAATTGCAAAGATATCTGCATATCTAAACCAGACAGAAGGTCTTAAATTGTGTTTATTTCCATTTCAAAAATCCTCCATGAAAATATCACATAAGGATTTTGAAATGGAAATTGTAAATAAACAAAATTTAAGACCTTCTGTCTGGTTTAGATATGTAGATGATATCTTTGCAATTTGCAATATTTCAAAAATTTGGATGCCTATTTTACAAAAAGAGTTAATTGCTCTATATCAGGATAGTATCATAATTTTTTATCTGGTTTTTTTCTTATGATAATATTATTAAGAAAACTCCATTTATGACGAAATATAAATTCTCTTATAATATGCAAATGCGCTATCCTTTTTTTTAAATTCGTTCCCAGAAACGTCACAAAAATATGATGGAAACAGATTTTGCATCTTCAACTTCAAAATCTTTCTCCGTGTCCTATATTGCTGTAATATTTTTATAAGATTATCAAGTGTTTTGTTTGTATAGTAAATTTTTTATTATACATTATATTATGCCATTTTGAAAACGACTTCCGATTAAGAAAGTCGAAACGTCAAATTAAAAAACTTTTTTCACAAAATAAGTGGTTTTAATATCCATAAAGAAGAGTATTTGAATTACAAAGCCACTATGAGTTATAGAAATGATTTTTATTTATAAAGATTTATTATCCCGAATAATTAAATCATTAAACCCAAAATCTATTATCATTTTATAAAAAAAAAAAGATTTAAAAGAGTACAATGACCCACCTTAAAATTTATGTTTTAATAAAACCACTGTATCGGCTAATTGAATACAAAGCGCTAAAAAAATGCAAAACATCCGATGGTTCAAGAAACATTAAATTAGCGTTGAGATACGAATAGCGATTACGAAGTGTGTTATATATAATTGTGCTTGTTTGGTTGTCTTTTAATTAACTGGATTCCCAATTGGTGTGAATTAATTATTTGAATGCGGTTTCGGAGAACGCAACTGGTTCCTGAATTGAAATCACTACACTTTACGTATAATTGGATGGATCTTTGCGAGAGTTGATTTAAGAGGAACTGATGATATTGGAAATTGGAGTTGGAATAATTTAAAAAAAATCTCAATATTAAAATTTAGTAAAATTTTACCCTGTATATTGAAAAACTAGTTTAACATATAGGAGACAAAAAACTGGGTTGTACAGAATTAAAAAACAAGCATTTCTAGATGAACTGCGTTAATTTTAGTTCCAAAAAGATTTTCCGTAATTTTATTTTTATAGTACAGGGTGAGTCACGAGAAACTGTACATATTTCTACCATAAGCAGAGGCACCTTAGGGGATTACCAAATGACCATTTAAAAATGTCTTCTGTTTGGTCATATCTTTTCAATGATTAAGTCAATTTGTCTCATTTTTTGGTAAAAGTGTGTATTGGTGCCTAGCAACTAACTGACATATTCAGAACTAAAAAATTCCAGGGCCGGCTTCGCGAAAAGTTGTTGAATTGTTATAATTGCAATAATTCACCCTGTAGGTACATGATTTCTTTAAAATGTGATATGATTTCTCCAGAGGACATAAATAGTCAGTTAAACCTGGATATTTGAAATTTTTGTGGTAGGATAGAAAAAGTTACATACAGGGTGAATTTTTGTCATGAAGCAGATATGCCAGATTTTTAAATCCGGCCCTATAAATTGATTCAAATTCTGGTATTTACTATACTGGAATACAGTGTGTATCGTTATTGTTTATTTTAAAGATTTCTTTATAATTACTAAACATTATTATACAGTAAGATATTTCATTATCGCCAATTTTCAATTTGACTTTAAAATGAATCGTTAATTAAAAATGTAAGGCAAGACAAATTTTTGTTATCATTATCACGGAAATGAAGAACAAATATAACCATTTGTAGGTATGAACTTCACTGCCTCAAATCCTAACAAAGAATACCAAATATTTCTCCTTTCAACATTTGCAGGAATCCTAAAAGTCATGTCTTCGTATAACTGTTTAAATGAAAAATATTACCTAAATACTTAGGTAGTTTGACAGAAAAACAAAATGTGATTTAATTTTTAACAAAATATATGAAACCTACATAATTATAAGTCGTTGCAATAAGTTAAAACAATCCTGTAGGCATTATCAAAGAGTTTATACAGTCGATAAAATACAAATTCTACGCCCCTGAGCTTTGTTCATAATAGTACAATGTAACTTGCCCATGAAATGATTTAAATAAACTATTTTGCTGCATTCAAACACTAATAAACCATATTTATCTAATAAATCAACTTAAACCAATAAATTCAATATGAAAAAGAAAATTATAATAATATAACCTAAAAATCACACAATAATAAACAATCAAAGTATGTAGAAAATGGTGGCACTATTTTACTACGAAACATTCTATCACCCGATTTCATTCATAACGATATAACCACAGTATAGTAGAACCAGTACACAGTTGCCGCTTCTAACAATTTTTCGTAGAAATGGTCTAAACTTAAATCGTGGTAAAGTATCTTTGTCAATATTTATCTATCAATATGATTTGTTGTGTTAATAGTTACGAAAATTAGTTCGTAGATGTACAATTATTTTAGCAAATCACAATATCTCATTTTTCAAGATAATTTTTACATAGATTTAGGATTTTGGTAATAACGGAAAAAAATTATGATAACTTTGACAACATTGAAACTTATAATATAAATTCAATAACACAGCGTTTAGACTGTTACGTGTTCTTGTCCCCAGCCGAAATGTAAACAAACTCGATCTTATTGTTCTAAATCTATGGTTATTTCTGATAATATTGCAACAGCGAATAATTCTATCAATGAGCTGTGGCCGCGTATTTATATTTTCTGCGTAGACCAGCTGTTTTAAGTGCCCCCAAATGTGATAATCAAGTGGGTTATAGTCTGGGGATCTTGGTGCCCACGAAATAGGACCTCCTCGTCCTATCCATCGGTTTCCATAAATGGTATCTAAATGTTGGCATACAGCAATGGAAAAATAAGGTGATGCACCATCATGCTGAAAGTAGATCCCTCGTAGGCCCACATTAGCAAGTAGATTGGGTAAGATATTCTGCAAAAAATTTAAATAAACAGTTAGTATACCATCAAAAAAATGGAGTCCTATTAAATGAGTGTTGATGACCCCGATCCAGACATTTACAGAGAATCTTTGTTGCGAGCGATATTCTCGAATCGCATGTGGATTTTCTTTAGCCCATACGTGCGAATTTCGCGAATTATTATTCCATCTCTGGTAAATTGTGCTTCATCGGTGAATAAAGTTCTGTACAATACAAGTCGGTGATTCGCAATGCACCTTGAAAATGCTAGGCGGTGGATTTCATCTCCAGGATGTAACTGTTGAACTAATTGTATGTGGTACGGATGGGAAACACCTAATTGTACTCCTACTTTTGTTGTACTTATTTTTGGATTTGGATTTTGTTTTAGGGAAGGTACCATTGTTTCTCAAGAAATTAAAAACTGATCCGAACGTTTAATGACTGGGTATTCGGCGTTGAGGGAATCACCTTTCATACTCTCTTGCGGCGCCCTATCGTTACCATTACAAAAGCCATAAACAAAAATAATATCAGCGTATTCGGCATTTCAAAACTGATTTGGCATTTCTGAACAAAAAAATTAAAACCCTCTAGGAATACCAAACGTAATTGACTTATTAATTATTAAAACACTTAAAGAAACTAAGATCTAATGTCAAATTACACAAACAATTTCAACCACGACCATGTCAAATTGTCACAGCCTGCTCCAGTATGTATTACATATCAGAAATAACACATTGACAATAAGAAAGTCTATTACACATTTAAACATTCGCCAAAATCCGGAAAATGGATTTCATTTTGAACATCTTTTAAAATCGTAATGTTTATTAAATTGTTTTTTACTTTGTTCCGCATTGTTAAAACTGTTTTGTTTTTGGTTATTGTTATTTATTTTATTTCTTAATTTATGAATAAACATTTCTTGGGGTTGTTAATTTCATTCCGATTAAAATAATTACACGTGATTTTCGGTGAAACATATAACAAAACTTGGTTAATGCAAACATTTTCAATCTAATTTCAGTCCATTGCGGGTAGAAAAAGTTACATACAGGGTGAATTTTTGACATGAACCAGATATGCCAGATTTTTAAATCCGGCCCTGTAAATTGATCCAAATTCTGGTATTTACTATACTGGAATACAGTGTGTATCGTTATTGTTTATTTTAATGATTTCTTTATAATTACTAAACATTATTATACAGTAAGATATTTCATTATCGACAATTTTCAATTTGACTTTAAAATGAATCTTTAATTAAAAATGTAAGGTAAGTGTAACAAAAATTTCAAATATCCAGGTTTAACTGTCTATTTATGTCCTCTGAATAAATCATATCACATTTTAGAGAAATCACGTACAGAGTGAATTATTGCAATTATAGTAATTCAACAAATTTTCGCGAAGCCGGCCCTGGATTTTTTTAGTTCTGAATATGTCAGTTAGTTGCTAGACACCAATACACACTTTTACCAAAAATGAGACAAATCGACTTAATGATCAAAAGATATGACCAAACATTGTTTTGGTCCAAATCCATAAACCCTCTGTACATTATTAAAGAAAAACAGAAGACATTTTTAAAAGGTCATTTGGTAATCCCCTAAGATACCTCTGCTTATGGTAGAAGTATGTACAGTTCTTCGTGACTCACCCTGTATAAGTGCATTTTTGAAATTTAACTAAAATGAAATACCGTACTTGTATTGAACTTTCTTTAATAAAAAAAAAATAATTGATGAGAGAGGGAATAGTATATCATAAACCGAGGTGGAAAGTATGTCATTACAGTCGAGCGAGAAATCGAATTGATAAGTTGTACTCCACCAGAACTAAAAAAAACTGTAGAAGAGATAAAAACATAAAAAGTAAGTTGCTATACTTTTGCCTCTTGGGCCAAAAGGCGCAAGCCATTTAAACAACAATATGATTCTGACATTAATAACAATGAGTTGAAAAAGGCATACGTTCGAACATGAGAATGACATATTACTGACTGATTGTGAATAAATATCATTACCCGTTCGTTACGTTAGACATTTTCAACTTAAGCCCCCTTTTATAAAGTGGGATTAACATTTGGGTTAATCTGCGGGTTAACGCTAGAGTTAAACTACGAGTTAAAATTGTAAAGAAAATTCGCTCTTTGATAAAACTTGGGTTATCCCAATATAAACGTACGTCGTTCCTCAATATATGTGAAAAAGAAGAAGAATAATCCTAACTTGACAGACAAAAACTATTTATGTTTATAAACATTTGCAGAGAAGACACTGGTTAATGTGGTAATTCATTGTTCTAACAAACCATGAATTCTTTGTAGTACCATTTCTACTGATTGTTTAGAAATTCTAAATCTATAAACAAATTCTTTATCACTCCACAAAGCCATATGATTAGGTCGATCATGGAACATTCTATTTCTCCTTGGCTCTTCAATTAAATCGATAAAATCCTCTTCTTCATCACTTATAATTTCTTCGAAAATACAGTTAATATCATCAAATAAAACCATATGAATCTTATAGTATTTAAAACTTTAATTTAAGCACTGCTGTATTCGTATCCTCAACACCAAAACCTAGAGATAACCACTACTACGTCTATGGGGTAAAATAATTTTGGGTTAACCCTTATATGACTGCATTAACTCGAGTTAAAGTTAAGGTAATCCTATACATATGGTTAACTCGACTTTATAAAATGCGACATCTGGAAACCGTTAAGTTAACTCAAAAGTAGAAGTTAACCCCACTTTATAAAAGTAGCCCTTAAAAGGTTAACAATTACGGGCTAAATAACTCTTGAAAAAATGGTCGAATGGAAAAATGCTGAGATACGTGAAATTTTATTTGATTGAACAACTACAAGTGACAAGAGGTGCTCAACATGTGCGCCATTGATAGCTAAATAATGGTCCAACCTATTGTGACATTCCTCACGAACTCGGGTAAATGTTTCTTGTGGAATTGTTACACATTCTCGGGATACTTGATACCAATCGTTTGGTTGGTTCCAAATCCATATCTAGTACACGTAGTACTAGCAACTAAAAAGTGGATTGTATTTTTTTGTATTACATTTTCAATAGAGAATATTTTTGTGCGGATACAAATCGACTAATGTTTCCATGTGATCATGTTGCCAGTTGCGCAAGGTTAATGCATGACGTCTATGATCTATTTATTTTGACAACTACTTACCGCTAACGCCATCTATAAGAAAACTGTGGAAGCAAAGTTGTACACCTAATAGTTTTTTTAGGTGCTGAAAATTACGAGTTGCATTATTTTTTCTATAAATAGATAACTCCTTTTTAAAACATGGTAAAACAAATTACCCCTCAACCGTCACCATTGGTTAATCAGAGAGGTAATTGCATTTAAAAGTAAATAGCAGTAGATTTTTTTATACATATCTCAACAAGTTGTGTCAATATCAACAGGATTTATTACTCAAACGTTCCTAAAAACATGTAAATTTAAAGATTTATCTATAATTAAATAAATCCTCTTGTTTTCTAGTTCTTATGTAGATATCAATTTAAATTTACAGTCATTCAAATACACAGTTAACCTTATTTTGTAATAAACAAATTACAGTATAATTATTTGAGAAAATAATAAAATGTTTTGACACTAATAATCACTTAATGAAGAGATAAAAGCAATTATATCGCGATTAAAGCCGTTCCCTTGAATTAAAAGTTCCAGCGGAATTTTATGTTGCATAATTGACAGCAGAGATTTAGACGCATAACGAATAATTTGTCATTTTGATTTAGTGATTAATTTTTCGTTATACCATAACATAGAAAACATTATTATTCCATTTACAGTTTAAGTAGGTTTTCAATTTTGCTAGGACTAGAATTTTGCTAGAAAGTACTAAAATTCAAATTGTAAAAATTGCATGATTACATTTAATTCGCAAGTTAACGTGCCTTTAGTGACGCTTCTTTTGTAATTTTCAAAACAATAGAAAAATATGTGTTAATGAAGCGTTGATTTTTTAATGAAATAAATAAGACATTATAATAAGATAATGAACCAGTAAAATTTTTAAAGAGCTGTAGAGGACCAGAAAAAATATATATTTCGATGCAAGTAGTATCAACGGAAAATTTCCAACATTTTGGTTACTCACAAATCCAGCTTCAGCGCCTGTGATAAGAGCAATTAGCAAATAATTAGGAAAAATGTACTATGTTAATTACATCTGACAACGCCGTCAAAGAGGTTATGACGCGCGCGAAATTTAACTTATGTATTGTAACGGTTAACTAAATTGACCAGCTCAAAAAGAGAATACAAAATATAATATTCAATACGAAGAGTAAAAAAGAAAAGGGATAATTTTATTAATACCAATAAAATAATTATTCATTATACTTTAAGCAATCACAGAACAGAATGTGATTTCAAAAATAATGTTTGAAACTAATTTTAACATAATAATTGTAAAAGAAACTATAAAATTTCATGTGTCAAAATTTAACATGTAATCCCATAAGAGATTTTCATCCACAGATTTAGGGTATTTACAAATAATCTAGCAAAGAAGTGAATAAAATTTTTTTAAATAATATAATCTCAGATAAGTCTGCGATCACAATAACAATGAGAACAGTATTATATTAAGTGTTTGGAGAAAAACAAATTTTAAACTTAACCTCAAAATTCAATATCATGATACATCAATATAATCAATTCAAATTCATTGGAAACAGTATAAATCGGGGAAATAGAGTGTTGGGACTTCTAAAATTGAAGAAATACAGGAAAAAAGCCCAATAATAAGAAAGTTTTATGAGATTTAAGATATCAATAATAACGAACATAAAAAGTCTTTGTATAAAGTTAATATAAGTAGGAATTGTACAAAAATTACTTCAAAATTATTCTTTTTGTCTCTAAAATAATTTGATGCTAATTCAAAATTGTATAAAAATTAATAATTTTTTAATTTTGTAAAAATTTCAGTTAAAAAACTGTCAAATTCCAATCTAGTAAGCTATGACTTGGGCTTTTATAAAAACTATTTCTCGCTTTTTGCTTAAAACTCTTGAACAGTTCACATCGCTCTGCATGACTAAAACAAACGAAGTCAAGTCAAAGCAACACTGATAAAAGAATAAAAATCATTACCTGCCAAGAAGTGACGCTATTTTTCAAGAAAAAGGAATAAACTTTTAAATCAAGAGAAGAAGCCATAATTATCCATCCTGTCCTACATCCCGATTAAGAGATCCAGAGTATCCTGATCGAATTGTATCCTGACTAAATTTATCCAGTCTCCGTTTTGAAAAACATTCTATTTGTATTTTTGAAGAACATCCATTAACAACAATAACTGTAGGAATAAGGAAGACTTAGTATGAAATAAAGGCACCAATTTGCATTAAATATCGATATTTAAAAACATTTTAAAACAATAAAAGGCCATAACTAATTTTTCTAAGGTTAAAAATTACTTAACCTATAAATAACTTAGGTTAGAGTATTGGAGAATAAGGTGAGAAAACAACAATAAATTTCACACACACAATTTCAAACAGTTAATTTTTCTTTGTAGTAAATAAAAATACACTTACCTTATTCGACCAAATATTTATTGCACATTCAATTAAAAGGTTTTTCGTTACTGATTTTTTTTGTTATTAATAAATGTTTATGAATTTATCTCAGTAAGTAGTCGTTATTATTGATTTTTAAAATTACAAGCCAATTAGAAACATACCTGAGGTTAAGAATCTCTACTCTGTATAGTAGATGGCGCCCAATACATTCTGTCAAACGTAAGAATTTACATTCTGTCTGAGCTTACGAAGGAGGTAAGAATAAAAATATTTCCCATAAACTTTAAATTTATTTAAAAAAGAAAAGTTAGTTAATACAGGAAGTAAATTAGAAATAAATTAAATTAAATAAAAAAGGAAAAGAGCTGTAGTCGAGGTCGATTGAGTCAAAAAAATAAAACAAAAGAATTTTATAGGTTATGCACTAAAATTTAAAATTAAAAGTCAAGAAAAATAAAATAAATTAAACAACACCCTATCACAACAAAGTTAGTACGTAACAATATATATGATACCGCTATTCTTCACCCATCTCTAGTGTCACATCTCTAGTCGCGTTTTTACGTGGCTGATGTTCCAGCCAGACCCCTATGGTGAATTATCAAAACATGATTTCCCTGAGCCAACCGATAGTTGTCACATGAAGCTCTTAGTAAATTAAAATTAAAATTAAAATTAAAATGATGTTTCCACATTTTATCATTTATGATTTATAAACTGAATATTTATTTTAAATGTGCTGTAACTCCAATTTCAAAATTCCGGAGTGCTTAAGTTATTCATAAACTAATGTCAAACCCATATGCATTTGACAGCACAAACACTTCTGTCTCTTTTGTCAAATAACAAAGAGCACACATTTGACTATTGTGGTACCGAGAGTACCTAAGCAATAACTACCATATAAAAAACTCATATAACCGTTTTGATTAACTGAGACAAATATTAGCAGTCTGTTTTTCTTTAATTCTCAACCAATTTCTATCCAAACTCAACGTCTGGAATATATTTTATTTAGAAATACACCACATGACGCTGAAATCATTGTAATTATTATAACGTTGGTCATATATTTTTAAACCCCTGTATAAAATAGTAAAATCTTATATTACCTAAATAATAAAAATAAATTACAGGGTGCACACTTAAAAAAACACAACCTTGATTTGACACTGTTAGCTTTTTTTATAGCTTTTATATTAACGGATTTTTTCTGCAGAACTTAATCACCCTGTATAAAAAGTAAACATATTAAACTCATGACACAAGTCCACATATTTAATCATTTATATTACCATTTGTCAGTTTAATTTAAAGCTCTAATCAATCTTTATAATATTATCAACCCTAAACAATAAAAAATTAATTAGAAAATTAATAAAGATTATAATAAAATAAAACTTTAATTTATATCGCCCAGACATCAAGTTGGATCATCTTAAAATTATTATTGGTTTAGGATCTATCTCACAAACTATTTGTCAAGTTTTCATGGCATTTCGATTTATTATCTAAACATAAAAATAAAACATAAAATACAAATTAATGAACAATAAAATTTATATCCGTTGGGGGCGAACGGAGAAAATCTATTAATAATAGTTTTCTGTATAGTGACACACAACTGTTTTTCGCCAAAAATTGTTCGAATTAAAGTCATAAGTCCAGACTTTTTTGGAACACTGTATATGCAATTTTTCCATTCGTGCGTAATATGCTTTTTACAACACTTATTACGTAATATACTATTACAGTTTTGTTTTCTTGATTCCAGACTTTGATTTAGTCTGACGTTCAATGAAGATTTATGGGAAACGTCAAACTACACAAGTGACAATCAAAGGTGTCTAGATAGTGTAAAAGTACAAAGTATACATATGGGTTAATATACTGACATTGTCCATTTACATTTAGTCTATGACCCACCTTTACACTGGCCCTTGTCTCCCCTATTTAACATATTTTTGTGGTGGTGAAGATGAGTCGAAGAGACTAGAAATATTCTGTATAACTATGATGTTAATAGGTTCAACTTGGGTGTCTGTATTAACTAAATTATCGTAGATGTTGTTCTGTGTGATTTGACGAGGTTAAATTTTATGAGATTGATAACCTTTCACAAAAAAGTCTTAACGTTGAAAGTATTAATAGTTTTTTTTTATGTTCCAGGGATGCGTTCTCTCAAAGATACCTATCTAAGTATCTAAGTATTAATGTTATTTTAGCTCCAACTATATGCTTCCGACTTCTTTTACTAGTAGGTATAGGGACATCCTGTATAGAGGAATAGTATTTTTTAATATTAGTTTTTAATACATTTTTGTTTAAAATAAAATCGTTTTAAATATAACAATAACCTGTATTCGAAAAACAATACAATATACAATACAAAAATTTTAGATTGACAGTTCTTATTCTAATCAACACAGCCACAGTCTACTCATGTTTACCCATCATCATTGTTTATGTTTCAATGCTGTGCAGTGGCGGATTTAGGGTCCCCCCCCCCTCTGGTGTAACGCGTTTTATTATTTAGTAGTATTCAGACTACTAGTGATATGTTTTAGTTAATTTTCTATGTTATTCTGCATTTTTTGCAATATATGTAGTATGTTTCTCTATTTAGTTTCTATATTAAAATATTTTTTTCTACTAGCGTGCGGAAAAGTCCACTTTTCTGCACTCATTTTAGTGTTGAAAAAGTAACTTTTCCGCACTAGTGCGGAAAAAACTATTTTCCGCACTAGTAAATTTGTTAAGTTTTTGGGGAGTATACTGACATTTGAATATTTAAAATATATATTTGTATGGTTGTAGTTTACAAAATGACTGAAAAATTAAGAAACTTATTAGAATTCTGCTATAATTTTTAATAAAAAGAAACGTAAGTTTCAATAATTTTTTAATGGCCCTGGTATAAGCCTCATCAAATGAATGTCAAATAATAATAAACATCTGACATTTTTTATTTGTCACTTTGAATCACCGTAGCAACAAAGAAAAAATAAACCTGTCAGTCAAAACACTACCTTGTCAAAACCAATTTTATCGTCGCATTTTTTTCTAGAAGATAATTTTTCATGGATTCTTCAGACGAAGATTTGCCAGAGTCAGTTTTGGAAGCGGCTAGAACTGCAAACTTGGGTCTACTACCATCAGAATCCCGTTATAGGTATGAAAAGGAATATATTTTGTTTGAAAACTGGTGCCAGAATAAGGGAATTAAAACTTTTAAAGAAGATGTTTTTTTGGCTTATTTCGCTGAAATTTCCAAAACATGCAAGCCAAACACTCTTGCACGTTCAATATTAATATTAAGAATAATTACTTTGTTGATATGAATTTTTTAATAATAAATGTTTCTTTATGTTAACTTTTGGGTTTTTCCGCACGCTAGTAGAAAAAATAGTGTACCTAACACGTGTGTAAAGTGACTTCTCCGCACTTGTTAGGTAAACTACTATTTCGAAAATTATTACTGTGTCGCCCTCCCTTCAGTTCGGAATCCCCTCCGCCCTCATAAAAATCCTAGATCCGCCCCTGATGCTGTGACGTATTTTAACACGTACCTATTTAACAGCTAGTTTGAGATTAGTTCGGTTACCAAGAAACCAGCACCGTGCCTTGATCAACATTTAAAAATTAAAATGAAAGAAAGAAACTTAGCTCTGCAAAAGTTTAAACAAACCAAATTGGATAGTGACCTTCAGGTTTACAAAAAAATTAGAAATGAAACTGTAAAATTAGTAAGACAAAATCGTAAAAATGTTATCAATAATGTTGCTAAAGAAAAAGACAAAAAGAAATTATGGAAAACGTTTAAATATTTAAACTTATGCAAAAATGCCAAATTTGATATTCCAGATAACTTAGCAGATCCCAATGACATTAATAATTACTTTTCTGACTTTCTGCGCGATAATTCTGATGATAAGTGCAAAGGAAAAATAAATTTCTCCACATGATGAAGTCTCTAGGGCATTAGATGAAATTAAAAGTAATACTGTTGGAAATGATAACGTATCACTTTTAATGTTAACTTAACCTCATCTATTCCTTAGGGCTTGGAAAACTTCAGTTGGTAAGCCGTTACCTAAAATTTCTAATCCCAAAGAATACTCTGATCTGAGAATTAGCATTTTGCCAGTTTTTTCTAAGATATTAGAAAAAATATTATTTAATCAGCCATGCAACTTTTTTTATAGAAAACCAATTAATACCTGACTCCCAAGCAGGTTTTTAGGTTATAGTACGGCCACATCCTTAGCCGTTGTAATGGATGACATTATTAATGCACTTGATAAAAAAGATAATAGTCTTCTTATTTTATTAGATTTTTCAAAAGCATTCGACACCGTTAACCATAAACTGCTTTGTGCCAAACTTCGCTATTATGGTGCGTCACAAGCTGCAGTCTCTCTTATTTCTCCATATCTAACTGCTAGGTCACAAGTAGTCGAGGTTAATGGCGTCAGATCAGAAGCTATTTATATTTTAAGTGGTATTCCTCAAGGATCTATCCCTGGGCCGTTATTGTTTATTTTTTACACGGCTGATATCTTAATTCCGGTAGGGTACAGGCTTATGCAGATGATACGCAATATTATTACCGTTTTTGTACTAAAAATTGTGAAGAAACTTGCCGACTCGTTAACCAGAACCTTCAATGTACTTCTGATTTAGCCAAACAACATAATTTAAAATTAAATTCATCAAAATCAAAAGTAATGATATTTTCATCCCGAAATAACAAAGTCTCTCTTTCCGAAAATATTAATATTAGTATAGATGGGGTACCTTTACCTATAGTGGATGAAACCCGTAATCTTGGTGTTATTTTTGACAATGAATTGAGATTTCATACACATACGTAATCTAATGCAAAAATGTTACATGACTCTTAAATTTATTTATGCCAATAAAGCACTTCTTAGTCACAAATTCCGAAAGCTTTTGTGTTAGTCATTGGTTCTTTCACACTTCACTTATTGTGACTACATTTACTATTTTTGCTGAGATAAAGCTGATTGGACAAAGGTACAATATATTCAAAACTCATGTTGTCGGATTATCTTTGGTTTAAGAAAATATGATCATATCACTCATAAAATAAAGGAATTAGATTGGTTTATAACGGAAAACCGTGCGAAATATCATTTGACTACGTACTTATGTTTCATAAAGTATTTTTCACTTCTACACCCGAGATCATAAAAGAAAAATTTGTTGCTCGTAAACACATTGCGAATGTAAATCTTCGAGACCCCAACTGTCTCACTATGCCAATCCATAGTTCAGTAATGTTTAATCGCAGTTTTATAACGCAGTATCATTACATAACGCGATACCAAATGAATTTTCTGTGCTTTTATCAAAATCGTCATTCACTGTGTGTCTAATTTAAATTTAAAAGTTACATAAATCGAATTCAGATACCGAACAATTTGTTCGGTGATAATAATTAGGTCATCATCATCAACATCCTATCATCTCTGAACTCCGTTCAATAAATAATTGAACCCACATTAACGATACTCCCAATCCCTCTCCGACACCGCCTCAACTATTTTTGAAACTACAAGCCTTAATTTCAGATCACCATAAATCCAATTGTTAAAAAACCACCCCTTACATTTCGAGTTAAACACGCCAGTATTAACTCCTCTTTCATGAAGGCGATTAGATCGTAACTTCAGTTAGTATTTTTTGCATTATAGTCTGGCGGCTAGAAGAACAAATATTATGAAAATTAAATAGAATCATGATTTTTGAGTCGGTAATTGGAATTTGATGTGATTGAGTCTTAGATTTTTAATAGGAGAGACGCGGGTTTATATCCAATCCGAAGCAAAAAATATTTTTTGATTTGAAATTGATTTTCATCCATTTTTTGATTCCAAGTAACGGTTGCTGTTATGTGACGCTTAGAAACAATAGTAGAGTCTACATAGGCGACAAAGATGATAAATAAGGAGTTGATATCAATAAAACTGATAAGAAAATATTATATCAATGAAAAGAAGAACAATTTTAAAGGTAAATTTAGTGCCATAGCGCAGGCAAAGAGAGAGAGAGAAAGAGAGAGAGAGAGAGAGAGAGATGCTACAAGAACCCCAAAACGGCAAATCAAAAGTACATTCATAATTAAGGGCTAATGATGTAAATAAGTTAAAGAATTTAATGCTAATTTAATGCTCTAATTAAAAATTTATTGCTCCTTTTTTTTAAGAAAAACGCATGTTCTGCTATCTACAGATGAACCTAGCAGTGCATGATGTAAATAAGTTAAATAATTTAGTGCTAGTTACATCATGCTCTGCTAGGTTCATCTGTAGCTAAGAGAACATGCGTTTTTCTTAACAAAAAAAGGAGCAATAAATTTTTAATTAGGGCATTAAATTAGCACTAAATACTTTACATCATGTTTCATTAATTTTTAACATTTAAATAGTTGCTCTGCTAGGTTCATCTGTAGCTAGCAGAACATGCGTTTTTTATAAAAAAAAGCAGCATTAAATTTTTCATTGGGTCATTAAATTAGCCCTTAATTATGAATGTACTTTTGTTTTGTTCTGCTGACCTTGCTCTCCCAGCTTCATGGACATCGCTACTTTCTGGTCTTGTAACTTCTTCTTTTTTTCTTGTGTACGTTATTTCCATGCTTATAGTAAAATTAGTTTAAATGAATTCTAAACGTTGTCAAGCATTATCGTGACATTCCAAGGGACTCCGACTTAAATAGGCCTCTAATTTGTACATATAGAATATCGTTTTTCGAACCCGTCTACTCTACTAAACAATTGCTTTTGGCCGCTAGACTAAAATCGATCACAGTCTAACTGTCTAGGGGTAGGTTGTTTACTGTAAAGTTTCCCCAAAGGAAATAAGATCCTGTGGCCATTTTCTAGCGGGGTTGCTATTATTTAAGTAATTGTTCTAGGCTATTAGCTCTACGATAATCCGTTTAGTGGAATCTAGTTTCGGAGTTTATTAGATCCCATTTATTTTGTCGGTTTTGGAACGAGATTAGGGGAGAATTTGGAGAAAATTTGTTGGAAATGCGTTCCATGCCCTTTTGAGATTGAGTTTTCTTGGTATTTACTATAAATGATTAAAGGGTTGTTTTTTTTAAGTAATAGATCCAAAATATTAGTATATCGAATAAAATAATATGTTAAATAACTTAAAAGTTTGAAATTTTGTTTATTATTAATTTACAGTCAAAAAATGGTTTTATATTTTTTGAAAAAAAAAGGACATTAACCTATCAAAAAAATTAAATATTGGAAATAACTGAAATCCGACTACAAAAAATAGAAAACCAGCATTACAATTAAGTCTTTAACTATTATACCAACAAATATTAAAAATCTTAGTAGGGTAAAGTGACCAATGGTTGTCACCCGTCCTAATATTGGCACCTAGACACAAATAATTGAAATTAACAGATTCTAGGCACACATTTCTTCGCAATCTGAACGTTAGAGTAAAACTGGCAACTCTGTTCAATAAGTGCATTTGTTGAACTTGAGTTGCATGGTTAAGTTTACAAGTAGTGACCGATGTTGACACCGGTCCAAGTTTTTATGTAAACCATAAGAAACAGCTTATTATGATGATGGTTCTATCAACATATTTCCAAACTATATGTTATTTTATTAGTATACAGGGTGCGCCAATTATTTCCACTCGATCTCTAGCACCGAAACTAAAAGAGATATCAACAAGATTTTTTGTAGGGGTAGACAGTGTCACTCGGACTACAATTTTAAAATATTTTGATGTATACAGGGTGGCTAATTTTTGTGGAATGAAAATTAATTTGGTTTTTTTAAATTGAACACCCTGTATACGATTATGTCTTCTGATTCTACTTAATAGCAGATTCACGGTAGTTTTTTGTATTTGTAAATCCGACGCGGCGTTGACAAGTTATTCCTATTTTAAGCAGATTTAATGAAAAAACAGCACTTCAGAAATATTAGCACAAAAACCACATTTTTTAAAAAATTCCTCAAAAAAGCTACTATGATGTAAATGAAACATGCACCTATCAAAATAATCACACAACATCTTCACCAGTTGCACAGGGTGTTTGCCGATGGCGTGCCAATAGTCTAGTTTTCAAATAGCAATAACTTAATTTTTTCAAATAGGACACCCTGTATATTTTTCTTCAGTTAGAAGCTCTCCCTAATACGCATTAAAAAAATATAGGGTTTTGCACATCTAACTTTACTATTTACTTTAATAATTGACGTTAAGTGACAAACAACATATTTTACACAATTTTTAATAAGAATGTAAGGCTTTTTCTTGCCACAAAGAAAAATATTGCCTTACAAGATGACGCTTTAGTACGGAGATTGCTCGAGCGCCAGTTTTTTTATGTGGTATGCTCCACAACCCTTAGAAACGGCCTCTTAGGGGCACAGGTAACTTCAGATGGAGATACGGTATTCTCCAGGGGTCTAGTTGACTTCAGACTTAATTAGTTTTACTTTATTATATACCTTTAATATCCCTGAAAAGAGGTAAGGTTGGTGAATATAAACCAGGAAATAAACGTGACACTTATATTGTTTTTAGCTACGTTACAATATAAAAATTGGTTTTATTTCAAAGCCCACCCACTTTAACCCTGAACGAAATAATAATTCTTTAAAAGAAAACGTTCGATTCGGCTATATTAAATACCGTAATGACGGAGTGACTCAATCAGACTTTATTGAAATTTATTTAAATTTTGAAATACACCGGAAGAGTTATTAAATAAATTAAATGATTAATTTAATCCGCATGAATGTTATTAACCCCTCGTAAGTATTTGAAATCAACCGGCAGCGTTAATTAATTCTATTAATTCCAATAATTACTCAGGAGAGTTACTTAATACTATTATTCGGGAAACTGACTGATAAACTAAATAATCCTAATTAACCGGAAGTGTTAATTAATACTATTAAATTATTTAATTTAATTCGGGTGAGTTAGTTAGCTTTCTTATTTTACTAAAATAAAATAAACAGGGTAATATCAGATCGCGGGGACGGGGAGCTGATATTGGACAACGGCAATGCCGAAGCAACCAACAAGGCCAAGATCAGTCCCAAGATGACGGATTTCACGGACCTAAGCTTCCAGAAGCTGATATTGGACAACGGCAATGCCGAAGCAACCAACAAGGCCAAGATCAGTCCGGAAGCTGCAAACGCTAAAACAACCCGCTCGGAACACAGGTAGATATTGGACAACGGCAATGCCGAAGCAACCAACAAGGCCAAGATCTAATCCCAGAATTCCGAGTAACGCGTCGACCTATACTTGCAATTGGGGAGATATTGGACAACGGCAATGCCTAAGCAACCAACAAGGCCAAGATCTGATCCCAAAAGCGGCGCAAACTAATAAACGGTCCCTAACTTCGCAATTGGGGAGATATTGGACAACGGCAATGCCTAAGCAACCAACAAGGCCAAGATCTGATCCCGAAAGCGACGCAAACTAATAAACGGTGCCCTAACTTTGCAATTGGGGAGATATTGGACAACGGCAATGCCTAAGCAACCAACAAGGCCAAGATCTGATCCCAAAAGCGGCGCAAACTAATAAACGGTGCCCTAAGTGGTTAGTATTATAATAAGGATTTAATTGCGGACGTGAAAAAAAATAAAAGCTAAATTGAGATTTAATCAAAAGCAAACTAACTCAAGAAAACCATAAATGAATGAATTACTTTCGGTTAATTTTTCGGAAAAGATTATTAACAAAATTATAAATTAAATCGTAAGTAAAATTCTAAACTGAGAACTTAAATAACTCTCCTAAAATTCGGCCACGAAAAGAAATACAAATTAAATGAATCCCGTTCAATTAATTTTTCGGAAAAACAAATTAATAAAATAAAACTAAAATCGGAATAAAAATTCTAAATGGTTCCCCAAAATTCGGACACGAAAAGAATCAAAATTAAATGAATCGCGTTCAATTTATTTTCCGGAAAAACAAATTAATAAAATAAAACTAAAATCGGAATAAAAATTCTAAATGGTTTCCCCAAAATTCGGACACGAAAAGAATCAAAATTAAATGAATCGCGTTCAATTAATTTTCGGAAAAACAAATTAATAAAATAAAACTAAAAACGGAATGAAAATTCTAAATAACTCTTCTAAAATAAAACAATAACGAATCTCCGAAATTGAATAGACTGTTCTCGAATTCCTAATTGATAAACCGGATCAAAAAAAAAATATCAGAAAAACCAAACGTAAATATGTAGTTCGCTTCACTGTCTTAAAACGTTACCAAAATTAAACGCGTTTTCAAAACAAAATACGACGATTCTAATATCACGTCAAATACGGCTATAATTAAATACGGAAACTACGGAAAATTACGGAAAAATTACGGAAAATTATTGTACCTCAGCTTTTATTAAAATTTGGAAATAAACGGCGGCTCTACTTCTACGCGACTGTTAATTTCGGAAATTAATTAAGGAATCATTTTCTATTTTAAAATTCTTTTTCACCTGAGCTCTGAAGAATTCCTACTACCGAAAAATCCCTTCCAAAGCGACCGAATTTGATTCCGAAATTATTCAAATTATTTAGTGTGTGAAAAATAACTTCATTACAAGAAATCAAGTTACCTATGAAAATGACAGTAGGTATATTTTGTTATGGCATTAATTGTCAACATAAAATTTTGTATTGTATCACGTCTACTATATTTAATTGGTATTGTGTATAAAAAATGGATTTTAATAAGAATTATAGTGTTCAAGAAAATATTGATATGATATGGATACTGGTTGAATGTCAAAAAAATGCGTTTCTTGCTAGTAGGGTCTATCGTCAAAGATACCCAGAAAGACGTCATCCGCAAAAGGATACTTTTGAGAATTTAAAGAATAGATTTGATAGAACAGGAACCGTCAAGTATGAAAAACATTCACGTGAAACTACAGCTGTTACTATTGACAACGAATATAAGGTAATGATCAGTATAGTTGAAGATCCCAATATAAGCACAAGGCAATTAAGCAATCAGTTAGATATTTCCAAAAAAGAATAAATATCACCCCTATCATATCGAGCTTCACCAAGAATTGTTACCACGTGATTTCGCGCGTAGAGTGGAATACTATAGATGGTTAATAAACAAGATAAATACAGAGCGTATTTTTAAACAAAGTTTTATTCTCCGACGAAGCCACGTTTCATAAGAACGGTTGTGTAAATAGACACTACTTCCATTATTATTCGGACCACAATGAACATTTATTTAGAACCACATCACAGTATCGATGGTCTTTGAATGTGTGGGCGGGAATAATAGGTGATTATGTAATTGGTCCCTATTTCTTTGATGGGACTGTAAATGGAGTTATATTTTTAGATTTTTTAGAACATGATTTTCGCAACTTATTGCAAAATGTGCCTCAAAATTATCGCAACGGAATGTGTTAAATAGGGAATTTCAGGATCGTTGGATAGGAAGGGGAGGACCTATAAATTGGCCTACTAGATCGCCTTGCCTTAGACCTTGCGATTTTTTCTAGTGGGGTTTTATTAAAAATATTGTTTACAAAGAAGAAGTTACCACAAACGAAAATATGAAAGAAAGAATTACTGCAGTATTTAGACAGGTGACCGCTGCAATGCTAAGAGATGTGCGTAAATCAATGGGCATCAAAAGGGCAAGAAAATGTATAAATGAAAATGGAAGACATTTTGAACACCTACTATAAATTTTAAGTTTCACTATTGTAGTTTTCTTACGATTAAACTTTGTAAAATTTTGTACTTATTAAAAATTGTGTAAAATATGTTGTTTGTCACTTAACGTCAATTATTAAAGTAAATAGTAAAGTTAGATGTGCAAAACCCTATATTTTTTTAATGCGTGTTAGGGAGAGCTTCTAACTGAAGAAAAATATACAGGGTGTCCCATTTGAAAAAATTAAGTTATTGCCATTTGAAAACTAGACTATTGACACGCCATCGGCAAACACTCTGTGCAACAGGTGAAGATGTTGTGTGATTATTGTGATAGGTGCATGTTTCATTTACATCATAGTGGCTTTTTTGAGGAATTTTTTAAAAAATGTGGTTTTTGTGCTAATATTTCTGAAGTGCTGTTTTTTCATTAAATCTGCTTAAAATAGGAATAACTTGTCAACGCCGCGTCGGATTTACAAATACAAGAAACTACCGTAAATCTACTATTAAGTAGAATCAGAAGACATAATCGTATACAGGGTGTTCAATTTAAAAAAACCAAATTAATTTTCATTCCACAAAAATTAGCCACCCTGTATACATCAAAATATTTTAAAATTGTAGTCCGAGTGACACTGTCTACCCCTACAAAATCTTGTTGATATCTCTTTTAGTTTCGGTGCTAGAGATCGAGTGGAAATAATTGGCGCACCCTGTATATTTGATTTACTAAGTTTATTACGAAATAAAGAGAGGTTATTGGCGGGAAAACATTACAATTGCCAACTATTGGCAAGCAAATTATAATAGATTCCAATTTATTGACATGGGTGCCAATGGTTAGTTACAAGGTATCTGTATAGGTACCAATTATTGGCACTAATTTTATAGAGGAAATTTATTGCTGAAACATTATAAAAATGGTAATTTATCGTTAAATAAGTATACCGTACATTAGAGCAGCTTATTTAGTAAAATACATTGAAATATATGGCTGTTAAAAAATTCGGAACCTCTTCTAATCCGTTTAAACGCACTGATGTCTTTAAACATCTTTTTTTAAATTGTGAATTACATAATTAATATTTTAAATCTATTTTGTTCTGTCCATGTAGTTACTATTAAGTAAGAAGTAATTATTGATTGGAAAATGTAATATTTTAATTAAATTATTTTCGTTTCATTTCAATTGTTAACATGGGTGCCAATTATTAGTTTATATAACAGAATATAGGGAGAAATTTGTTGGCACCCTGATTTTATACATTCATGTTTATTTATTTAGTAACTATAGCATTTATGTACAAAGAACAAAAACATAAATGAATTATTTAGGTATGTACTCAATTTTAGATGCCGAAAATGAAAGCGAAAAATAAATGTGTAAGACAATATTTTGAAGAAATTACCCAAAACATTTCAATTAACAAAAAATTTGGATTACACTTTTATCCCACTCAACCTCATAATCAGTTTCCATTTTTTCTTCTTTCAGCTCATCCACCCTAGAATATTTCTGCGCACAAACACAGATAGTCTAAAATCAACTAGCACTATATAGGCTTTCTAAATTCGAATCAGTCAATTCTCAATGATTTCCAGTTAATTTTTGAAAATTGACTGGTCCAAATTTAGAATCAGTCAACTCTCAATGAATTCCAGTCAATACAGGGTTAATCATCAAAAATCCTGTTCGCAGAAATAATATTCTGGTTAAAAAATGTATTTGTTTTATATGCACAAATAACATATATCCATTGTAATGCTAACACTAATAAATAAATTAGCAGAAATTCAATATCAGAAATGTAGTAGAAAATACCGTGTAAATCATGTACTTCTAATATGAAAAAGTTTCTAAAGGGTGTGCAATATTTTAAACAATTTAATTTTTATTTGTCTTTGGTAAGTAAAAAGTGTTCATCATATACGAAATATGTATACTAATTTACAGTTGTGCAATATTTTAAAAAACAACTATTTATCTATCTTTTGTATGAGAAAAAGGGTGCCAATGACTGGTATGAGTGGTATGCCAATAATAGGGCCGAAGGTGCCAATGATTGGGAATTAGACCTATTTCACTTAATTCGTTAATATCACAATAATTAAGCAACGATTTTCGTTTTTTAATTTATTTCAAACTCTGTGAAGGTTATTATATCCAACTAAAAGCACATTGGCTCTGATTCCGAAGTAATAATACATTAATCTTCTTTTAATCCGTACGCCAACCTTAAAGTGCCAATAATTGGACTGTTTACCCTAATAGGTCACAAATTGTTAAAGTCAACGGTTTTCGGTCCTACAAAATGAATGTACCGGGTAAAGGTCACATCTGGGAACCCTTTTACAGGGCCGAGGCGCTGTTAAAAAAAAATTGACCCCTTTCGGAGGAAGGTGAGTATTGGCCGGTGGAGGGGTTGGTGTAGGTCGGAAGCGATATCCAACACCACCACCGTGCTCAGCATCCTCGAAAATGGGGAAAAAAAAGGCCATTTTGAAATAATGATATTTATTCTCAAAATATGATGTATTTATATCTTATTGAATGAAATTACTGAATAAATATTATTATTATTATTATTATTATTATTATTATTATTTTTATTATTATTTTTATTATTATTATTATTATTTTTATTATTATTTTTATTATTATTATTATTATTATTATTATTATTATTATTACTATTATTATTATAACTTGCTCTTAGCCTATTGTCCCAATAGTTATGAATCACCCTGTATATTTAAAAAAAAATATTGTCAGATCAAGATATCAGTATAAATAAAATTATTACTTAGGTTATGATAAAATTTAGAGTTTTAATAACACGTTTAAACAGCACCGATGAAAATATTCTGAAGCCCCAAAGAAATGATGATATCAGAATTCGTGGACAACTATTTTGTAAAAATGCAACATAACAGTGGAATCCTAAATACCCAGTGCTTATAATTCCTAAAAACCGTCTGAATACAATACCTAGTGAAAACAAAAAATAAAATAAATATACAAAACAAAATCTTGTCGGCGCAAAAACAAACGAACTTAACATTCCTGCGGCGTGCTTTTGTTTCAGGAATAGACGTTCACTTTTTTACACTGTCGTCTGTTTTGTATCAATCAAAACCGTCCCGGATCGAGCTCGCATCACTCGTCTTTTGTTTTGTTCACGTAACTCGTTTGTTTTATATCGAAAAAATCATCTCAGCCGCGGTTTTGACATTAATTAGGCTACTAATGTACATATGTTAGATTTTTAGGGCTGCTCATAATTTTTAAATGATACAAAAAAGCGACCGAAATTGATTTGGGAATGAATATTTTTCACTTTCTTGTGTCGAATTGTTGTTTGTTAATGATTTGTAACTGCAACGAATATGATTAATGAATTGGACGATTAGCGGAATCGGTTGTTTCTTTTTAGTGTCAAGGTATTTTAAAAGAAGTACCTAACATATTGTAATCGTATTGAATATAAAGCCTTTTTTAAACGTATAACTAATAACTTAGACAGGAAGAAAATATTAATTATAAAAGTTAATATTGTAATCACATAAGAAATTTAGATTAACAGATTGAAAGTATTTACTGGCATTTTAACGTAGAACTGAATAGAAAAATCCATAATAGAATGATAACAGATAAATTTGCTGATATAATAACACTAAGAACGTTATTATATCAAATCCTAGCAGAGAAAGAAAATCAAAAGCTAACCTTAAAATTCAATCTAATAATAATTCAACATAATTAGTTTAAGTTAAACGAAACGATGGTAAATTAAATGAAAAAGAGTTTAGGATTTCTAAAATTAAAGAAATATAGTAAAAAAGTACAATAATAATAAAGTTTAATGATATTTAGAAAATCAATGATGACGAACCAAAAGTGTCTTTGTACAGGGTGTCCCAAATTGGTGTGTTTTGCAGGGTATCTCGTAAACTAGAAGAGATAGAAGAAAAGCAGTTAAGATGTTATGACTTTTTTTTTTGTTAAAGTAACGATAGCCTAATTAAATCTTTAGTTGGAAGATACAGGGCGATTATTGAAAACTGTCGAAAACTACAAGGTACTATAACTTCTTAATTAAGAAAAATATAAAAAAACGTTATAAAAACTTTTGATAGATATAATATTAAAGAGTTCAGTGGCGCACAGATTTTTTTTAGAGGGCTCACTAAGGAAATATAATGCAAACTTATGTTTTTTAAATGGGACACCCTGTATATTTTGACGTTTTTCGTTTCCTTTTTTAATTCTCATTCACCTGATATGACATATTATATATCTATTTTCAATGGTTGGAGCTACAGTGCAAATAAACCATTTATGGATGTTATCAGGTGAAACACCCTTAAAAAATTGAATACTCAGTAACGAAATTTAACATTTTATTATAAGGATACTGATGTGTGACAATTTTATTTATCAAAATTATAATTAATAAAAAATAAAACCAGTTTAAAAAAATAAAAACAATAAACTTATGAAACAACAAGAAACATTGTAACAACTAATCTACCTATAACTAATTTTATTAGAATGTAAAAATTACATTAAATGTTCAAAATGCTCTCCGTTTTCATCGATTAAAAAGTTTTATTTTTTATTAATTATAATTTTGATAAATAAAATTGTCACACATCAGTATCCTTATAATAAAATGTTAAATTTCGTTACTGAGTGTTCAATTTTTTAAGGGTGTTTCACCTGAAAACATCCACAAATGGTTTATTTGCACTGTAGCTCCAACCATTGAAAATAGATATATAATATGTCATATCAGGTGAATGAGAATTAAAAAAGGAAACGAAAAACGTCAAAATATACAGGGTGTCCCATTTAAAAAAACATAAGTTTGCATTATATTTCCTTAGTGAGCCCTCTAAAAAAAAATCTGTGCGCCACTGAACTCTTTAATATTATATCTATCAAAACGTTTTTTTTATATTTTTTTTAATTAAGAAGTTATAGTACCTTGTAGTTTTCGACAGTTTTCAATAATCGCCCTGTATCTTCCAACTGCAAAAAGTATATCAAAAATTTTCTTTTAATCTCTAGAACAAGACGTTATTAGGCAAAATTTGCAATAAAATGAATAATTTTTTTTAATTTTGTAAAAATGTAGGTTAAGAAATGTCAAATTTTCATCTAGGAAGCTATGACATTGTATTTTATAAAAACCATGTCGTGTGTCAAAGCGAGGCTTTTTACCAAAATCTTTTGAAGAATTCACGTCGCTCCGTAACATAAAAACAAAAGAAAAACTCAAAGCAACGCGATTTAAAAGAAAAAATTTTTACCTGTCAGGAAAAGTGAGGAATGAAAGATAAAAAGAATTCAAGAACAACAATCTTAAAAGATGGCTTTATCCAAAATTATCCATCCTATCCTGTGTTCCTGTTTCGACATCTCCAGTCTCAGCTGTATTCCTGTATAAAAATACCCAAATCCAACTATATTCAGCATAAAAATATCCATCCTCTTTCCTGAATTTGGTGTTATATGGAAAAACGATTTTATAGAATCCCATTTATTTTGAAAAAATAAAATGAGAACGAAAAGCTTAAATTGAATAAAAGGTACCATTTTAATTACTAAATATCGAAATTTAAAAATTTTAAACTATAAAAGGCCATAATAATAAAATTAGATTGAAAACAATCTAACCTTATAAAAGTTTAATTATGTTAGGTTACAAAGTAATTCTGTGAATAAGGTAGAAGTTTAAGAAAATTTCGTATCACACTTGCAAATATTCATTTTAATAAAAACTACACTTACCGTATTCCACCAAACAATTGTTCAAAGTTTATCGTTAATTTTCCTTTAATAAATGTTTATAATTTTTTTCACTGCGTTCGTTGTCATTGATTTTTATAAAAATCTAAGCTAGAACCTGAGATAGATATTGGATATACTTTCCTATGTAATAAGACAGATGGCGCCCAACTACTACAACAATATTTATAAAACACATTCTGTCTAAATTTACGAAAGAAGGTAAATTAAAAAAAAATTAATAATAAATAAAAAGATATATCACATACCATTATAATATTTACTTTCATACATAATATAGTTGATTGCAGAAAAAGTTAACCATGCTAGGTGGTTACTAGTATAACCAACTTAATTATTTTTTGGTTCCTAGTTATAGGAAAACTTGATTAATATTTTTTCTAAATTATTATTTTGAATTATACTCCTAATTAATTACTATTTCCCTCGTCCTAATTTCCACCAATCACAAACGCGCAATTTTGAATTACAAATGGTTTCTAGATGAAAAAACTATATGACAGCTCCTGTCAGTAGTTTTTTCGTATTTACCCGCGGCAAAAGTTGACAGCTGTTGTCACCAAAAATTACAATATCTTTGATAACAAGTAATTATGTTCTCCTAGGACACTAGAAAACGACGCTAAACAATTTTTCTGATTTTATTGTTAGTAAATTTTGTAATATTGTTTTTAAACAGTGCAGTCAGCTTATGTAGTCAAAATGAGTCGCATAGGAAGTGATTCTATGACTAGAAGCAGTCAATTGCAGAGTTCATTTTTTAAAGAGGACGTGGATAATTCTGGGATTAAAACAGGTAGATAACATAGTTATATATATTTTTAAATAACTGATTTTCAAAAATCCTACTTTTTAGAATATAATCTCTTCAATAAAACGGCCGAAGAACCCTACCTTTTGTCCAGTCCGTCTTTTTTAAATTCTAATGGTTAAACGTTCATCTAGAATAACAACTGATAGATTATTCTTAACAGTAAACCCATCATGGAACAAAGAACAATCAAGTAGGTGGTACAAAAACACTCCAGATGGTAAACACGAACTTTCGAAATGCACTAAAAAAGCATCAGAGAAGGCAGGATTAAATACAAAAGAAATAAAAATAACAAACCACTCTATGCGGTCGACAGCAGTCAGTAACCTGGCTAAAGGAGGGATGGGTGAACAACAATTAATTAAAATGACTGGGTACAGTTCAGCCAACTCAGTTAAGCCTTATCTGCAAATGGGTAATGAGCATTATTTCAACATCATAAACACCCTTAGAAGTGACACCTCAGAACCTCCAGCTAAAAAACAGAAAACAGAAGATCCTGCAGCGACTCCTCAAGATTCTCACTCTACAGCTGGACCCATCAACAACATTAATGATTTACCTAAACCCAACGTTAGATTTTAAACAATACTCCTACTGTGTACCAAAATTGCAATTTATATTTTAATTGTACCATAAATAATTAAGTTTGTAGTATTTTGTGATTAAATAAATTACCTGGTTTTCAGTTTTCAAATTAATACCTAAACAAATTTATTATGTATGCATATGTAATAGGTAGTATGTTTTGTAAGCTATGTGTATGCAGAATAATCTGTTACTCATGAAATAGTCGGGCATCTAATTTTTATTGTGAAAAAATTAGATGCCCTTACTTACGAATGTCTTCTTTCATAGGGTTAAATGTCAGAGGAGAATGAAACAATTTTAACGAGATATTAAGTATTTTATTCAAAATTTAAAACCAATAATTTAAAGTACTTTACCAAAACCGAAAGAATTAAAACTATCTACTTTTAAATCATATAGTTACTCTTTTAAATCATATCGTTACTCTTTAAAATTCCATCTAAAACGAAAAAAAATTTAATTTCAAGTCTTTATTTGGATATAAGATATAAAAATTTCGTCTTATTACAATCGAGATTCCACGAGCAGTCCGAATGCCCGAGTACCTCGATAAGATCTGCGAGAGAACACAATTCACATATCAACACCTAAAATAACTTTATTATGCAAGTTAAGCGCAAGATTGCCCATAAGAATCTTTAAGAATTTAAAGGAGTGGACGAAATTAACTTAATAAAACAAAAAAGTTGGCTAATCATTTATAGGAATACAATTGTGGTCTAAGTGGTCCTTTACCGCCATTTAAAAAACAAAATAGTATTAGTTTAATAAATATATCACTTTATATTTACTATTTACTTATTTTTTAAATTGATATTGATCAGCCATGGAACATTTCTTTAAACAAGTAGCCCAGTCAGATCCCAGATCCACATTTAGATCAAAAATTAGAAGCAAAATGGTGCGTTTTAAGCCTCTCAAGTGATTGGAGGGGGGAATCTGGAATCCTAAATTGTTAGTTCTACAAATTTTAATGAAGAGAACAAAAAGCTCATTAAATCTATCAATTAGGGCATTTAATTGCCATATCAAACTGTGTTTAATTAACATTTACTTGCCCTAATTTCATATAATCAAAATTTTAATAAAGAAAAGAAAAAGCGCATTAAATCCTTCAATTAGGGCATTTAATTGCCATATCAAATTGCAATTAATTATCATTTAAATTACCATTTAATTGCCGAATTTCACATTATCAAAATTTTAATGAAGAAAACAGAAAGTGGATTAAATCCATTAATTAAGGCATTTAATTGCCATATCAAATTGCATTTAATTAGAATTTAATTAACATTTAATTGCACTAATTTCATATTACCAAAAATTTTATGAAAAAACAAAAAGCCCATTAAATCCTTCAATTAGGGCGTTTAATTGCCATATTAAATTGCAATTAATTAGAATTTAATTAACTTTTAATTGTCCGAATTTCAAAATTTTAATTAAGTAAACAGAAAGCGTATTGAATCATTCAATTAGGGCATTTAATTAGCATATCAAATTGCTATTAATTAGCATTTAATTAACCGAATCTCATATCACAATTTTAATGAAGAAAACAAAATCGCATTAAATCCTTCAATTTGGGCTTTTAATTGTCATATTAAATTGCAGTTAATTAGCATTTAATTGCCGAATTTCATATTAACAAAATTTTAGTGAAGAAAACAGAAAGTGGATTATATCCATCAATTAAGCCATTTAATTGCCATATCAAATTGCAATTAATTAGCATTTAATTAACAATATAATTGACTAATTTCATATTATCAAAAATTTTATCAAGAAAACAGAAAGTGGATTAAATCCATCAATTAAATCATTTAATTGCTATATCAAATTGCATTGAATTAGCATATGATTAACATTTAATTGCACTAATTTCATTTTATCAAAAATTTTATGAAGAAAACAAAAAACGCTGAGATAGTTTTTTTGTTTTTTGTTGATGACAGAAATAACAAACTATTTTGGTGTCACTAAGAAGAATCACAGTAAGAAGTAAGATTATTCTCGATTTGTTAAGTTTAATTAAAGTTAAAATTATTTAACAAATTTTGTAAATTTTGGACCGATTTGTCACGGAGTGATCATTTCACAACAACAGAAGAAATAACGAACCACCAAATATAAAAATGCAGTCAACTTTGCTCAATGCAAAAAGGCCTCAACCCTACACTTTAATAAAGAGGACCTGACCTTGGGTTAAGCTGGTCCTTCAAACTTTGAGGTTTAAGAAAGGCCTCAACCCTACACTTTAATGAAAAGGACCTGAGCTTGGGTTGAGCTGGTCCTTCAAACTTTGAGGTTTAAAAAAAGCCTCAACCCTACAATTTAATGAAGAGTACCTGAGCTTGGGTTGAGCTGGTCCTTCAAACTTTGAGGTTTAAGAAAGGCCTCAACCCTACACTTTAATGAAGAGGACGTGAGCGTGGGTTGAGCTGGTCCTTCAAACTTTGAGGTTTAAAAAGGCCTTAACCCTACACTTTGATGAAGAGGACCTGAGCTTGGGTTGAGCTGGTCCTTCAAACTTTGAGGTTTAAAAAAGCCTCAACCTTACACTTTGATGAAGAGGACCTGAGCTTGGGTTGAGCTGGTCCTTCAAACTTTGAGGTTTAATATCATATCATATCAATTTGCTATCTTTTTCATATATTTATCACAATTTTTGTTTTGGGAAGTTCCAAATAATGCCAAATTTGGAGACCCAAACTTATTAGGCCACACCCTTTAGATGGGCCTGTCCCAACTTATTGTAGATTTAAGTTGGCTGACAAATTGTACGTGGACTGTATATAGGTTGTAGCGAAATTATACACTGATTACTTGAATTTTATATATTAACGATAACTTCGTAAAAAACCCAACACTTTTCAACAAACATAGAATATAACAAAATTCAAAACTGTGTTTGCAATTGCTCAAAAAATAACTGAATGTAAATACGGGTATGTATGTAATATTATGCAATTTGTATAAGTTAAAAATTGATGAATTTATTACGTATGAAACAGTCCAATGATTGCGACCTGTTCCATACGGAGTCTGATGTTGTACTGGTTTAATTTTGATTTATTTGAGACGCTTGTCGACAGACGAGATCCTTCGGCGGCCAATCACGGGTATGTATTTTCGGCTTTATTGTTGTGCCTTTTTTTTATCTCTTTGGCAACTTGCAGTCTCGCCAATGTGTCGCGGTGTACGTAAGGGCGGCTGCCGACAAGGGTGGCTTTAAGCATTGAAGTCCATCTCGTCGGTGAGTTACTTCCGCGTTGATTATCTGCGCGATGGCCTTGATTTACGGTTTGGTTATTTTTATTTCCTTTGTCGCCATGGGCGTAGGTAAAAATGTTCGATTTCGAACAATTTTATTGTTATTACTCTGCCAACTTTTTCATAGATTCATAAAAGATTCTTAAACACATAAATTCATTACTTTTTACATCTTACAGCCGTTTTCCGGGACATTCATAAAACCGGCAAGCCTAACATTCACAATTTCACAACAAAAAGATCGAAAAACTAGCAGCACCACGTGAAAGAAAATTTTACTAAAAGTTATATTTAAAATTAATTATGTTGCGCTAAAAAACTTCGGAATTACTATTTAAATTTGGTAATTAACCAGAATATTTTAAAACTGGAATTTCTTAAATCATAAATAAAAGCATGTGTTTACCAAACCATCTATTTTGTTTAACCATAAAATATAATTAAATATTTTCTTAAGAAATATCAAGTTCCAGTAGTAGAAATAATCAAAATAACGACCACAGAACTTGATCATAATTCACAATTAACCGCAACAACAAAATAATAAAACCAACAAAATTAATTCATTAGACAACTCGCCTTTATTAAAATACAAAACGCCGTAATTATCTACCAATAAATTAACGTTGGCGCTGGATAGTTAAACAAATGAAACGCAACAAGGCCCATTAAACAAGTGAACATCTTGATAAAGAACGTGGTTCTATCACAAGATGGATGACGATATTCGGACATAAACATTAACTTTAAGTTAACAACTCGACTTAGGGAGATATCAGATTACGGTTGTTCCGAGAAAAACTCTACCATCTGAACGTCTAAACGTTCTGTTGTAGAGATTAAGTGGTCACTGGTGCGAAGAATTGTGTTGCGTTTTGTTATTTTTCGTTAATTTGGGATTTTATTGGTGTGTCCGATTATTTGACACTCATATGGCATGTGAAGGGAATAGATAGCTCGAAATTTGATACCCATGTCTCTTCATTTAATTCCTCTCAGTTGGAAACTATTAAATAATGGATTGGATGCCCATATTTATTTTAGTTTATGAATTACAGGTCAAATAAAAAATAATTAAATTCGAAAAACAATAATACCAAACAAGGTCTCTTAAAATTTAAAATTCGTATTATATATCGGGTGTAAATGAGTCATGAGCCACTCCTCTAACTTTTATATCGGTTAATAGATTTATTCCAAAATTTGATTTTATAATATAAATGTAAAACTAATATTTCAAGATGGCATAAAAGGCCAACTCGAGGGGACTGGGAACTAGCCACGGAAATTACCCGCCCAAACAAGATCAAATGGGCCATAAATAAGTTCCAACCGTTCAAATCACCGGGGTGGATGGAATCTATCCAGCATTCCTACAAATGGCAGTGGACGATCTGATACCACACCTCTGTAAAATCCTCAAAGCTAGTGTAACATGGGGATACATACCAACTTTATGGCGAAAAGTGAAAGTGATCTTTCTACCCAAGGTGGGCAGAATGACAGATCTGACACCAAAGTCATACAGACCAATTAGTCTGACATCATTTCTCCAAAAAACTTTGGAGAGACTGCTAGACAGATACATCAGAGACGAAATACTAAAAGTAAATCCTCTGAGTAACCGCCAATACGCTTACCAACCAGGGAAATGATTTAAACAGCCTGCTTTCAAAGTCAATAGATGACAAAGAAATAGCCATGACAACCTTCCTGGACATAGAAGGAGCTTTTAACAATGCTACCACAGACGCATTAGTCAATGCACAAATCAGAAGAGGAGTCCCGCCAAGCTTATGCAGATGGATAAGGGCCAGTCTAGAGAGAAGGAAAATTATATCCACTCTAGGAGAGGCTACCATCATGGCAAAAGCAGGCGGAGGCTGCCCACAAAGACGAGTACTGTCACCGCTCCTGTGGGCAACCTTAATGGACGATCTCTTACAAAGACTTATCCAAGAAGGCTTTCATTGCCTCGGATATGCAGACGACTTAGCGATAGTCGTCGGAGGCCGATTTTGTATAATAATTTCAGAAAGAACACAAAGGGCCCTAAACATAGTAGACAATTGGTGCTAAAGAGAACGGCTGTCAGTCAATGCTCAGAAAACACAAATTGTCGCATACACAAAAAAACGAGCACTGCAAGGCCTGAAACCACCAGTGCTGGAGGGAACAACAATTCCTTTGGCCAAAGAAGCGAAATACCTAGGGGTAGTTTTCGATCAAAGGCTTAGATAAATTGCCCACACAACAAAAATCGCCAAAAAAGCATCCATCGCACTAGGCAGGTGCAGGAGGATATGTGGCAAGAACTGGGGACTCAACCCCAAAATGACCATATGGTTATACACAAGGGTAATCAGGCCTATGATATCATATGGGTCAGTAGTGCGGTGGCCAAATACTTTTCAGTCAGGAATCATAAGGCAGTTAACAGGCATACAAAGACAAGCGTGTCTCAGTGCTACAGGGGCCATGAGAACCACCCCCACGGCCGCGATGGAGGTCATCTTGAACCTACCACCACTACACATGTACATACAGGGAGAGGCGAGAGCGGTTACCTACAGACTTATGCAAGGGTCACGACCCATCACCAAACTGGACGGGACGGATTACCAAAGGTTAGAAGAAGAGCTAAGGGCGGATTCAAATACAGGAATGCCCAGCGATACCATGATAACCAAATACAATTTCAACAGAAAATACGAAGTAAAAGTACTGGAGAGAGAACACTGGGAGGGAGGAGCACCCATCAGTGCAGCAACAATCTGGTACACAGACGGCTCGAAGACCGAAGGAGTCGAAGCCGGAATATACGGGCAAAAACCAAGGATAATGATCCCGGTGAGCCTGTCAAAATACACCACAGTATTTCAAGCAGAAGTAGCAGCAATACACCTCTGCATAGGAGAAATAAACAGACAAGACAGCATAGGTCAGTCCGTTGTTATATTCTCCGACAGTCAGGCAACACTAAACGCACTAAAGGCCACCCAAGTAAACTCCAAACCTGTGTGGGACTGTACCTGTGCCCTGAATGAACTAGCATCGAGGAAATGAAAAATCCGACGAATTGGCCAGACAAGGCTCGTCAATGGCATTTTATGGTCCAGAACCTTTCTGCGGTATAGCAAAAACAACAGTTAAAAAAACAATCAGCAAATGGGTGGAAAAACAAGCCCAAAGCTGGTGGGAACAATCCCCAGGACAGAGGCAGGCAAAAATGTTTCTCAAGAAACCATCGCCTACACTCACGGCAGACCTACTAAGCAAGGACAGAAGGTCCGTAAAAGCAATAGTAGGCATGCTTACAGGACACTGTAAACTCAACAAGCATATGAAAAACATAGGTCTGGCAGAAGAAACCTCATGCAGGTTTTGCCAGACAAAGGAATAAACCTCAATCCATATTCTATGCGAATGCGATGGAATAGCAAGGACAAGGTTTTCACAGAAGGGAACGGAATAGAGAGCTACGTTGAAGAGCCACTGTCAGGGATCCTAACCATACTTAAAAGGACGAAGATCGCGCAAGTCATCTAATTATCAGGAGAAACACAATAGATCTGCAAAGGTCGCAGTGGAAATAGGCCGTAAGGTCACCCCTTTTTACATCTATCTATCTAATATTTCAAGATGGAAAGAATGTATTTATTAATCTATTACATAATGAGAGCTGTAAGAAGCTCATTACGCGCGAGCAGAAAAGTTGCAAGCATGTAATAAGCTTACAACTCTAGTTGTGTACTATATTTTTTCTACGAACACTTTTATTCAACAAATAAAAAGCATACATAACAAGTAACATTTTTATTAATTTAACAATATTCAGGAACAATTTATAGTAAATTGTTTTTAAATTGATTAATTGTAAAATTTTGGCAATTATTTATTACTATACACTTATCCCTAACTAATTCCATCGCACCAGTTTGAATTTAGAGAAAATCATTCCACTATAGACCAAGTTCATGGAATAACTAATATCATCGAAAAAACCTTAGAAGAAAAAAGCTACCCCTACTGGCTTCCTTAATTTAGCGCAAGCTTTCGATAGAGGTTGGCGTGAAGGATTCAAACACAAAATGAATCGATTATTGCCAACCAGTATTCAGAATTATTAGCATCATATATATTAGAAAGATACTTTAGGATTAAACAGGAAGAAGCATTCTCTAAAATTAAAGAAATTAAGGCAGGAGTACCACAAGGAAGTGTATTAGGGCCAGTCCTATACCTATTATACACTAGTGATATTCCTGAATTAGAGCAAAATACAATTTTCACCTTTGCAGATGACACTGCTCTCATGGCAGTAGGGAAAACGCACAAAGAGGCTGCAAGGAAACTACAAACATTAGATAGAATTAATAATTGGACCAATCGGTAGAGAATCAAATTAAATGAAAATAAATCGGTACATGTTAACGATACTAACAAAAAGAAATTCTACCCTGTCATTATATAATAAAATATTGTTATACAAACAAATGCTGAAACCGGTATGGACATATGGTATCCAGCTTTGGAGCTGTGCCAGTCAGAGTAATTTACTCATAATACAGAGATTCCAGAACAAAGCATTAAGGATCATAGTCAACGCTCCATGGTACTGCAGAAATAGTGAACTCCAGCGGGACTTGGAGATGGACACTGTTAACCAGACAATTAACAAATTTGCAAGAAGTCACGAACATCGACTCCACCAACACGTGAATGTCGAGGCCATCCAGCTCCTGGACAACAGTGATCAAGTAAGAAGACTCAAGAGGAAGAAGCCCGTTGAGTTAGTGTAAGTGAAAGTGTCAGAAAAAAGCAGAGCATAGTGCGCAGTAGTGAATACTCGTTAAGTAAGGTTATTAGAATCTAAGGTACACTAGTGAGTAGACTTTAGTTATCCAATCTTTACGCATTAATCTAAGTTGGACAAAAATTACTCATTGAAACTCATTATTGTAAATTTTAATTTTTTAATCAATCAATTTATCTGTCACTTAAACGTCACATTTTTTTGGGGGTCTGTATTGTCAATTTCTAACTAATTAAATAGCCAAACAGCCATTTTGCACCCGAAAATGTGGGCGCAAAGATAGTACTTTTCCCGCATGAGTAAAAAAAAATTCTTTTTATATTCACGTAAATTTGTTTGTCAACGTTGTACTTATACCTAAGTAGAACAAAAGCAGTTTAAATAACGTTTATAATTGAATCAGCCGTATGTCGTCAACAAAGAATAAAAAGCCACAGAATCATCTTCTTCTTTCTCTTTTGTTGTAATGCTACGTGATTCATTTGTATCTCGAAGTCATGTACTTTCGTGAGAAAACCAGTGTTTCTGTCCGTAGAGTAATGAGGATTGTTACAAAAGCACGTGTTCTGAGTGAGTGCCTCTCAGAAATCTTTTTTGTATATTTTTTTAGACGTTTTCAAGAACACGTTTCGTAACGAAATAAAAAGCGTTAACTTAAGTATACTAATGGTATAGAAATTGTTTCGTAGGCCGGAAGAAAACGTATTTTAAATGGACTCATTAAACAAAGGATCAAATAATATCTTTTTCATTAAATTCAATTAAATCGTTAGTATCTGGTTTTTTAATGAATTTAAAAAAAAATTATGGTTCGAGTCATAATTCGTGATAACAATTATTTAAAATATTGTATTTAAAATATATAACTGTATTTTTTTCACTCAAAAGAATTCTTTTAATTTTACAAGTAATACAAGAGGCCATTAAGAAGCTCCCTAGAAGATTTATATGCTAATATCAAAGCTAATTGGCATTTAAGCTTTTAGAACCTTATAGAACAATGCAGATAATTTTTGAAACCAAATAAAATAATAGTAGGATGAAACTCGTTGGAAAAGAAAGAGAATATGACAAAAATGATAGGAAAAATAATTTACCGGCGCTCTGGTGTCGGGAAATGAAAGGGGGGAGTTTTTAAGGGTAGAAAACTGTTTATCTCGATTTCCGGCAAAACTACAAGTCCTATGGAAAAAAGTTAAATAGCAAAGTTGTAGGTAATAAAAAGATCTACAACTTTTGTATTTACACTTTTTTCACATAACCTCAAAATTTATGTGAAAAATTCAGTCTAATTTTCGATCGAAAATTCTCACGTCAAAATATCTGCTTTTTTAAAAAACTCGGTGGGCTTTTTGTTCGTTGAATTCTCTACTTTTTGATGGTGTAAAAAAAATACATTACTATGGTAAATGTTCTCAAAAAATGCAAATAAGAAACGAAGAAAACTCCGAATTTCTTTTTTTTTAAATCATCATGTACAATTTTGAGCTATTTATTTAAATGTATACTTTAATTACTCGAAAAACGTAAGATTCCGTGTAACATTGATAAACAAAAGAGTAATTAAAGTATAAATTTAAATAAATAGCTCAAAATTGTACATGATGATTTAAAAAAAAAGAAATTCGGAGTTTTCTTCGTTCCTTATTTGCATTTTTTGAGAACATTTACCATAGTAATGAATATTTTTTTACACCATCAAAAAGTAGAGATTTTAACGAACAAAAAGCCCATCGAGTTTTTTTAAAAAAGCATATATTTTGACATGAGAATTTTCGATTGAAAATTAGACTGCTTTTTCGATATTAAGTCAAAATAAGGTTAAAAAAATAAATATTTTAAAACAAAAAAATTACAGTGTGTTTGGGACATAAAAAGGTAAGTTTACACCAAATTTCGTGAAAAAAAAAATTTTTTGTAAAAGATAAAAATAAAAAACCAAAAACTTGGTTATTTGAATTTTTCACATAAATTTTGAGGTTGTCAAAAAAGTGTAAATACAAAAGTTGTAGATCTTTTTATTACCTACAACTTTGCTATTTAACTTTTTTCCATAGGACTTGTAGTTTTGCCGGAAATCGAGATAAACAGTTTTCTACCCTTTCTACCCTTCCACTTCCCGTTCCCAGATCGCCCGTAAATTATTTTTCCTTTCAAAGCAATCTGCACTGCACTATTATGCAACCGTTGCCAAAACGGAGCGCATTTATAGAATGCGCATGCGCAGACCGAACTTTAATGTGAATATACAGGGTGTCCCGTTGGCAAACTGAGATATTTTAAAGGTAGATAGAGGTCACAAAGGGGTTTCTAAATAACCCATATATAATAGATCTCTTGGCTTCCATAACTGAGTTACAGGGTATTTTATCAATTATGCATAATTGTTCATTTGGCCAGAACTTTTGAATCACTTAGTATATCTTTTCAATTTTTGGCGTAAAGATTACACTTCTCATGAATAATATACAGAAATATTAAGAGATATGAAAATCCAGGTCCGGCTTTAGGAAAAATTGAAACATTAAAAATATCAAAGTAGCACCCTGTTTATCATAATTTTAATATTTCCATTTTAGATTAGGACAGAGGAGAAAAAACTAAATTGAAACAAGTTGTTGTTATCCCGCCACCGTTCGAATGGGAAAATTTTGAAACTGAAAGTAAAATTTTATAGAAAAAAAAAAGAAAAATTATTTTTTTATCATTTAATATTCAAAATGGATTTATTTTCAACATTTAAATAGTCCGATATTATTCCTATTTTTATGAATTGTTCGTTGTAACACCATTTTAAGTAATACAGCAGATCCGTACTTTAATCAAAATATTAAATTGATTACTTTGCGACATCATTAAACGTGCAAGAAAGGGCATACAACAAAATGATGGACATTTTAAGCAATTTTGTTAATATTAATTTTGTTAGTTACTCTGAGTGTTTATTGTCTCGCTTTATTTTATACTGGGCGTTTAAAAAATAAATACCTTAGTGAATATTTTCCGCTGGAGGTACACCAATACAGTGTAAAATTATTTTAAGCCGAATAAACAAGAAATAGGTAAATGACGTGAATTTTTAAAAGTTTTAAAGAAAAAATGGCGGGATAAAAACAATAAGTTGTGAACTAGGCAAATTATTTAATTTTTTTCAAAAGGAATGTCGTACTTGTTTTAACATTTTTAGAACCGACATAGTTAGTACTTCACACCCCAAAATTTTTTTTGTAAAACTCCCAGCCACCTCGGAGAAAACAACCCTTTTGTAACGGTTTCATTTTTCCATCAGATGTAGAATTTCTAACTGGTGTAGTTTGCTGCAATTTTAAACCATACCTTTTTTAATTGTTTTTGTAATTTTCCATAGAGAAAATTGTAATTTGAACATTTTTATATCTGAGTTACGCACTTTTGTACATATTTAATCATTTGTTTGGGATTTGGGTTATTTATTTTAATAAATCGGTAATATATTGGAGTTTTGTCTTACATTTACCCCTTTTGTTGATTTTCAGAGGTAAATTAGGTCAGTTAAGCTAATTTAAATCAACTAGCGCCTCCCGAGCATTTTGAAAAAAGTAAGTTTTCGATCATTGTTATAATTTGTAACTACGACCGTCTCCACTACAGAGCTACGCCGATAGGCATAAGGTAGCGATCGACAAATTTGCATATCCGTTACAAATTTGCATATCCCTTTTTAAAAAATCGCAAATCTAAAGCTTTAAAATTACCAATATACAAATACAAAGGATTTAAGATTTTTTAGAAATTTTTATTTTGAACTGGGTAGTCTAAAATAAATTTTACATTCCAAAAACTTCCATTGAAGTTTTTCACTTCTTTCAAATAGAATAACCCTGTATAAGATTTCTATAGAGAAAATTACTATATTCATCCTCGGTCATTCCTTTTCTATTATTTTCTATTATTATTACAAGTTCTATTTTCATTTCAAATATATTTAATTGTCATTTTATTTCACTTTCACTATAGAGGGAAGATTTGATCCCATTTTACTCATTAGTACACCCGTGCACCTGTAAATCCTCCTATTGACTTCTCAGAGTTAGTTATAGAAGTAGGAATCAATTAATTAGTTATTTTTTACAATTCACTCAACATTCCAAAGATATTTTAATACTTATTTATTTTTAATTAAATTACGATGAAAACATTCTTGCAATTCCAAAAATTTCCTGTTCGATCAAGTTGGCTTTCAATGTCATTATCAGCAATTTTGTAATCTTCCGAAAAACGTTTTTAACAACTAAAGAATATGTACCTTTTAAAATTGGTAGAGAATTTCGATAATGTTGTGAATGGCATCAAATGAAAATACGCACCCCGAAGATTGTATGTCGAATGTCTTATTTAAATGTATAAAAGAGTTACACTCAAAAAAACTAACTTAAATGTACCTTTATAAAATAAATAACTGCTTTAATGTTTCTTTTTACAAGCTTTGCTACTAGAGGAGTGCCATTAGATTTATACCTCTAAGGAAGTTGGCAGTGATCGAATTTTCATTTTCTCTTTTGGAATCTGTTTTTGACACTACATAGGTACTAAAAGTTTATATGTTATTTTTTCCGCTTTTACTTTTCCGCCCTCCACTATACCTACCATAGAAGAAGGTAATGTGAGGGGAAGAAAAATGTTATTATTAATTAATATTAAATACAATTTTTTATGAAAATAAACCCCTCCCGAGTTATAGGGCGTACATTTCTAAAAGTTTTTTTAAATATAACCGAAAATCTGTTAGTATTACGTAAAAATTGATCCGAACTAATTTTATGACCTTGAGCTAACAATTAAAATTAATTTTTTTTATTTTTCTACGATTAATACAAAGGAAGATATGGCAATTCAAAAATTGGTGTTTAAAGAAGCTGGATCGTTCTAGCGTAAATATATGGAAAAATATGAGGTTCACAAAAAAAATGTATATAACATCTTAATGAGAGAACAACATCTAGACTGTGGTATTTGAAAAAAAAAATCTTTTGCAGAAAGACGTGACATATGTTTCTATAATGGTCCAGTCATTTTTAGTCCTATGGAATAATTATTTTTTTAAATTTTAGTCTGTTAAACTTGAGCAAATTTTTTGTTATTTTTGAGGCAATTCCAATTTTTGATCAATAGCGTGAAAAGTATTGATTTTTGAAACAAATTTAAAAAAACAAAACGGTCATTCCAATGAAAAAGTTTGTCATAACTTGACATTTCGATGATATCCTAAACTTTAAAACTTTAAAATGGTTTATTGTGCATCTCGATATTTTTTTTTTTACTTCTGTGTCAACGGCATTGACTACTATGGCCATTAGCCTCGTGTTCTGTGTACGCTTTGTAACTGTTTCCCAGCGCCACTTTAGGAACAGCACTGTTAATTAGAACCCAACAGTGAATGGTCGAGTGAGGAATCACACCTGGTATATGAAAATCAATTACTAAATTTTTAATTAATTAAAAATCAGAAAATGATTTCTGCCTTTGATGTGATTCGAACCCACAACCGTTGGATTATGAGTCCAGTTTATTTGTACATTTGTACACTTGTCCATTTATCATCATTAATACTGTTACTTTTGGTTTATTTCATTGAGGCGTCAAAATCTCGATCGGCGTACGCGTATCGCAAGTCGAGTTTATAATCGTCGAGTCAATGAGATTGAAGAAGAGCGTAGGCAGCGTTTGGAGGCAAGCAGTGTGCGAATAATCACAAGGTCAATCGTTGGAAGTGTGTGGAATAAAGTTTGAATTGCCGTAAGCTGCGAGCTCGAGACTCGGCAAACCATCGGTGTTATTTGTTTTTTCACCGGTAGGAAATACAAAAAATATTGTACATTACAAAGCATTGCAATAAATTCTGGTAGAAATTATTTAATTGTCATTTTATTTCATTACTTGGTCTTATTGTAAAGGAAAGATCATTTTGCCGTGCACGACTAGAATTTTAATCTCATAAGTCTTTGCTATTATCCCTAATTTAAATTTAATTTATAGAATTAGTTTTAATATTAATTGTTGTAACGGACAAAGTGGTTTTTCAAATCTTAAATTTTAACCATAAACTAAAATACAACAACGTGTTCACTATAAGCGCCCCCTGGTGGATTTTGATGTTACTATCATAACGACCTTCCCCTGGCAGTTAAATTGAAAACTACAACTCCCACCGTGAGAGTCTATAACGTGTTATACTGATGTGGCAAAATTTTAACGGAACATACGATTTTCAATATATTTTGGACGACAGCTCATGTAGAAGTCGAACAGCACAAAATAAGAAATGTGCGCGACAGCGTATCAACTATTCAATTGAACCACTGTTCCCCTTCCTGACTCGAGCAACTAACATGTGATACTTGCCACTCAGTCTACTGAAAGTGAATTGGAGTGGTAGTAAGCCGATAATGATTGAAAATAAAATGTTCACGTTCACAACAGAAGAAAAGATTCAAATTTTAAAGTGGTATTTTGGGGGTCTCTCGAATCGAGAATAAATTTATTTATTGTTGCCTTTGAAAATAGGCCAATTCCGACACAGTCCACCATTTCTCGAATTATTAAAAAGCTCCTAATCAATTGATATCTACACGTGGTACGATCAAGTGGTCTCCCAGATCACCAGATTTATCTCCATCTGATTTCTTTCTTTGGCGATTTCTGCATGCATTTCAGAGAGTTACAATTCTTGATGAATTAAGGGCGAAAATCATCCAACTTTGTGCCGACCTTACGTCAAATCTTCTCAGTGATATGAGATTATCTCTATTTGACAGATTTGGTTATTGTTTGGCACAACAATAGTCCAGTCGACAGGTTGGCATATGTGGAGTTAGGTGGAAAAAGGTGGGAAGTTAATGACCCTGTGATAAAAGAGGAGGGGGAAAATTTTTTTTCGACCTTTCTCCGGTTTTTCCTTAATTGCTTTTTCCCTTACGTCCTACGGCAAAGACATTCCTACACTTTGTTGTAGAGCGTTAAATTTCCTACAATTTTGACCGTTCAAACATGTTTATATGTCAATTCTTTACCAAGATATGGAGCTTTGAAGAAAAGGTCATTTTTCAAATTTCGCTAAAAAATGTAGAATTCCACCTTATTTCTTCATTTATACCCGAATTGTAATGAAATGTAATTATGGTTACTGGTTAAAATCACCAACTTTTTACTGTCGGGATTTCTTAGCCGTTGGTTCTACTTCTGCGTATTCACCGTCGTCTGGTGAGTCCTCCTCGTTCAAATCAGTTTCCAAGGGCAACTTTGCCTGTGTAGCCCTGAAATCATCATCAGTGACATCTTCCTCACAAAAAAAAGTCAAATTTCGCAACTTGTGACCGCCGGGTAGGTACAGGAGAAAGAGCTTTGGATATGTCATATCCACGACGTGCAAAGGCAGCAATCAATTTCTCATTGTTGTACCCTATTTGGCAAGCACTGTACACTCTCACTTCGCTCAACCCATGCAGGAATTGTTCATCTGCCCAAAGTTTCCTTTTCACACTGAACTCAAACAGTCTGGCAACTCCTCTGGCTTTCACTACATATAGTTCGCTTGCTTCAACTCCTCTTTTAGCACAGGGTCCTCGAGGTCGAAAACTTGAAAAAATGTTAATTAACCATCCCTTAACAACATTCCAAAGTTTCGTTAACTACCGACCTTTTTCCACCTGAAACTACCTGTCGACTGGACTACAAGGTGGTTTATTTGAACCTATATTACATTAGATTCGTAGTTTTTTTGGTTATATTTTAACTTATTTTTACCCGAGAAATTATTTCTTACATTACATATCTCCTTTCCTAACATTTTCATACTGCTTCAGCTGAGTGCTAGTAAGCTAACGCAGACACGGGCTCTGCTAGCTGAGTGTAAGGATACAACAACGTAGAGTGGTTCAATTGAATAGTTGATACGCCGTCGCGCACATTTCTTATATTTTGTGCTTGTCAACTTCTAGATGAGCTCTTGTCCAAAATACATTGAAAATCGTATGTTCCGTTAAAATTTTGCCACGTGTATACAATTTTGTTTCATGCAATAAATGAAAGAAATTACAATCTCATATGAAAATTCAATTGACATGATCACATTGGAGTAAATGTCACATTGCTTATTCTGAACCGTTACCAATAGAACATTTGCATTTTACACAATTTAATTGATATAATTTTAGACTAGCAAAACCAAAATTAACGTTCGTCTCAATGTAGTCATAGCGCTAACGAACTATGATCCAAATAATAATTTTTTTGTTAATGGAAATAAATATATTTGTTTTAGTGTAGATTTGGAAATTTTCATTTATCTTTACCGCCATTTTGTCGTAAAGAATGTGTCTCTTTCGTCTGAGTTATAAACGGCTATTGTCACAGTCGCACAACCCAGATTTCTGTCAATCTACTGCCATGGACAAGCATACATAAATAACTGTCAACTGAAATCGGATAAAAAGCAATTTATTCGAAAAATCGTTCATCTGGAATCTTAGAATGAAACAGAGAAATGCATTTATATATAAATTCAGTACCATTCTAAGCGGAACAATGGTATTAGTAGCATTTTGCAATTTTATTTAAATAGAGAAGTGAAGTAAAAAACGGCTAAGGTGCCGCAGACATTTGTTTTTGCGCGATCTTGCCTTGTTTTAGTTGTTCCCTTGTCTCGCTGGCTTTTGTCTCGAATCATCAATTGTTTTAAGCAGGTGTCTTGATATCTATCTTATTTATAGTTGTAGTCGTTTCGGATATAACTCAAGTCGGTGTCATAATTGTGTTTTGGAAATTTTTTCTTCGGACTGATTTCTATCTGCCACTCTTTCGACGTAAAATTTAAGCATAATGAGGCTCGTTTTCTATTACGGTAGCCCGTAACAATGGGCATCATCCATTATATTTTAACATATTTTAAGCGCTTCGAGACCGAAGCAGGTACAAATAAAAATGAAATACCGTTAAAATGGTAAATTTTGTGGAATGCAGGAGATGAACCAGTTTCTTGGAAATGTACTTGACTGCAAATATTTTTAGTAGATTTGATGGTTTAAATACAACTAACAAGTATAGTAGACTGACCTCACTGACATTTATTACGAAGAGTTTATTTTAGAAATAAAATGCGGTCTTTTGTTTATAACATTTGCTATAAGGATCTGCAAACTCATTTTGATGTAGTTAGACTGACATATTGTACAACAAGAAGGGAACTCGGGTAATTGCGAGCTCGTGCCACAAATGTTCACACTCTTGAAAAAAGTCCTTTCGTCACTATACTTTTTCTACGACTGTCATATGATAAACATTAAACTATGGAATAAAGGACCCAGCAATAATCTTATGGAATTTGGGTTTCGGTCAAATTTTCTGAATTTTTGATATGTTGTATATTTTGTCATCCTGAACAAAAGTCTTCAAAGCTCCACAGATCCGTTACAAAACTATTCATTTTTAACACTATTTATAGATGTCAAAAGCATATTTTAATTAATTAAATATATAAGTTTATGTTTTTAGGGTGCTGAATTCAAATCTGATGTCAAATTGGAAAAATTAACAGTTGACAGCTGTCAATTAATTGTCAAAGTAGAATAAAAAAATAAATATTCTCTTTTGACATTGAAAGTTTATGTTTTTGAGGTCGCTGAATTCAAATATGATGTCAGATTTGAAAAATTGACAGTTGACAGCTGTCAATTAACTGTCAAAGTGGTATAAATAGTAAAGAAATTATTTTTGACCTTAGAATGATATGTTTTGAGCTCGCTAAATTCAAAGCTGATGTAAAGTCGGAGAAAATAATAGTTTACAGCTGTAAATTAACTGCGAAGGTGCCACAATAAAGTGTAAATCTTATATTTACAATATGAGTTTATATTTTTTAGGTATTTCATTTTATATATTAAATGATTGCAATCATTTTTAGAGTTAGTAGCTGTCAACAAGCTATAATTAACTAGCCGTCAAAATATGTTAAATAAGTTAAATACGCTAAATAAGTTAAATCTTACTTTTTTGCTACATTTCTATGCTTTTTAGATCATTGAATCCAAATATGTCATAAAATTAGATATTATAATATTCACCAAGACAATACGTATGTTTAAAAAAATATAATTATGACAGCTAATTGACAGCTATCAACTATCATTTTCTCCTATTTTAAATAAGTTTTTAATTTAGCGAGTTCAACAACGTAAACTCTCAATGTCAAAAGAGAATATTTACTTTTTTATTCTACTTTGACAGTTAATTGACTGCTGTCAACTGTCAACTGTCAATTTTTCAAATCTGACATCAGATTTGAATTCAGCGACCTCAAAAACATAAACGTATATATTTAAATGATTAAAATATGCTTTTGACATCTTTAAATAGTATTAAAAATGTTTTGTAACGGATCTGTGGAGTTTTGGAGCTCCGTAGCTGCCAAAATATTGAATGTGGAGCTTTGTGTCCATGGAGACTTTTGTTCAGGATGACAAAATATACAACATATCAAAAATTCAGAAAATTTGACCGAAACCCAATTTCCATAAGATTACTGCGGGGTCTTTTGTAAAAAAAGTGCAACCTATCAATAAAAATTCGATATTAAATTGTAATTAAAAAAGTGGCGGGATTTGAACCCATGCTGCCAGCACGCTAGCCTCACGCTCTAATTATAATTATATAAATTAAATTGTTAATTAAAATAGTAGGTTATTGTGGATAGGATAAAATAATTTGATTAAAACAATGTATCGCAAAGATTATTGTTTCAAAAGTATAAAAAATAACAAATGTTGACAGTTAATATCCTTGATATCAAGTCTAGCTAAAGTTCTAGAAAAAGTAATAAAAGTCAGAGTCAATACATTCCTTGAAAAAAATAAATTACTCTCTAGCTCTCAATTCGGATTTCAGGAACATTAATCTACTCCAGGTGCGATACACTCATACACTTTTTTTTGATGGGCGAGGGAATCCTTTATGAATACCCGAGTCGGTATAGCACGGGTAGTGTGAGACTCACCCCCTGTGGGGTCTACCCACTAAAACCGCAAGAGGCGACCGGAACCGTTCTCTCGAACATAGCATCAGCCGCCAATTCCTAGGGCTTCCTAAATCCCCTCTCTGTCGCTCCTCTCTCTGATAAATTTATGTATCGTGCTCCATGCCACTTTACTTGTTATCATCAAACTAGTTATGTGCCGTGCATGTATTTCCTCGCCCATGGCAATCTCCATCCTTGTGCGGTTCTCATGCCATCTGTCACATGTGAATAGCGTATGTTCTGCGTCGTCTCGTTCCGGACAATACATGCATCTGTCACTCTCCCTATTCCCTATCCTCTTTAGGTATGACATGAAGCATCCATGCAGAGTGAGGTAGTAGTCCAACGTACGGTGTCTACATTCCGCCCACGTTCTTATTGTGGGTATGAGGGCCTTTGTCCATTGGGCTACGTCTTCTGTAGCGTCCCACTCCATTTGCCATTCCGCTATAGTTTCTGTTTTCTCCTCCCGTCTAGCATCGTGGACTTCATTCCCCCCTGCGTATGCGCGGGTACTTTCGGCAGCAAGTAGGTAGGAGTCACTCCGATAATGACGTAGAGAGCTTTTGTGGCTGCCGTTCTGTAGGCACTGGCTATGCGTATCAGTCCCTTCCTGTCCGCTCTTATCATTTCCTCCTTGTATTTAGCGACCCTCATGTCCCGGTGCCACCCCGACGCTCCATATAGGAGGATCGATTGTGTCACCCCGTGGAGAACCTTCCTCTTTTCACTTGCAGGGCCCCCAATGTTGGCCATAAGTCTGCCTTAGTGTGGCTCTGTCGCCTGCCTTCTTCGCGGCCGCTTTGATATGGGCACCGAAGCTGTCGTTGCTGCTGAACGTAACTCCAAGATACTGCCCTCCCGTAGTCAAAGAAGATATTTCGCCTATTCCGCGGTCCCTTTAGCACCACAGCTTCCGTCTTGTGCTCGGCAAGTCTTAGTCCGTGGATTACCACTCTGCATCCCTCTTCCGCTTTATAGATCAGGTCTGCGAAGGCGGCTAGTTAGGTCCCCTCTGGGTAGTTACTGCTTAGGATGCTGTCGTATGTGATATTCCAGCTTGCTCATAGTGCTTAAAAGGCATATTGGCCTCCATTTCATGGGTACCCCTTTAGGGATAAGCACCAGTTTGGCTTCCCTCCAGGTCCTCGGAAATGTCTGTGCTATCAGTTGCGCATTCATAGTTCTGAACAACCATTCGGGTTCAAGCTCGCCCGCCTCCGGTCGGATGCCATCTATGCCCGGTACTCTCTTGTTCTTTACTTTCTCCAATTCCTGAGGTGTGAATACCGGTATCCCTTCTTCCATCTCTTCCGCATGATCTCCGTGCTCTCCTCTGCGCTGTCGCCTCTGCTGTTCCCCACTAAGCTCCTCAGAGTTTCGCTAAACGTATTCCAGTTGATCCCTGTCGTCGTGTGGCTAACGGATCCTTTTGCTTTTGTCTCGTAGCTCGAAGTATATGTATTTGTGTTCTGTCAGTGATTCTTCGTCCAGGACTTCCCCCTTATTTATCCGTCTTCCTGTCTTCTAGTCGGATAATGTGATGTCTATAAAGGATGTCGCGTTTCCTCTAACGAAAGTTGGAACCAGTCCGGTGTTATGCACCATCAAATTCATTGCGGAGATATACTCTGTAAGAATAGTACCTCTAGCATCCGTCGTTGGGGAGTCCCATTCCGCATCTTTGGCATTGAAGTCTCCTAGTATGAAATAGTTCGTTTGGATGCCCTCAGCGTACTCCATGATTGTTGCTACTCGTCTCTCGAATGTATCGATAGGTTCGTTAGGTGACAGATAACATGCGATCATCGTCGTCTCCTGTAGATGGATCGCCAGGAAGCCTCTCTTCGGTACTATCCTCTTGACTATTATATTTCGGTTTAGCAGGTGTACGGCCACTCGCCTGGTGGAATCTGAAAAACATCCTCTTGACTCGCTGATCCTCCGGTTGGGCTCCCCAACAATGATGATGTCCGCTTTTTTATCCATAGATGTCGCCAGGCATACATCGTGTGCCGTCTTCTTGGTTCCTAGGTAAGTGTAAAAATAAATAAGTAATAAAAATATATAAAATTTGTAAATATATAAAGGGTATAAATATAAGTATAGGTGTGTATACTATTTTTGTTCTCGCCCTCCGTCACTGTCTTCCTGAAAGCTGGGTATTTAAAACTTGCGTTTCTGTGCCCGATCTCTCTGCATGTCCAACATAATTCTTTTTCTTCCCTGCACTCAGCCATTTTGTGACCGTCGCCCCCGCACTTCCTGCACTTTTCCCCGATTAACGAACAATAGGATAACCTAGATAAAGGAGAACCAGTAATAGGTAGTTTCCTAGACTTGTCAAAGGAGACCATTCAGTTCTTCGGGAAATACTAGATTATCTAGTATTTCCAGAAGAACCTAGTAACTAGAAGATATGGGAATTACATTGTTTATTCAAAAGTTATTTAGAAAATCGAAAGCAACAATTTGAAATAAAAATAAATTGAGCGAAACACAAAAAACAACATGTAGTATACCCCAGGGAACTGTGTTAGGCCCCTTACTATTAACTATTTATTTAAATAATCTATTTTTACTAGAGAAAGATGGCCAAATAATCAGCTTTGCAGATGATACGGTGACAATATGCAAAAGACGCAAATTGGTATAACTTGAACCTGAAAATTGAAAATGACTTCACAAAAATAAAAACTTGGCTAGATAATAGACTTTAATCAATTAATTAAAAAAACATTTTACCTACCATTTAGTAGTTATAAAACTTCTCTTCCAGACAATGATATAATCATATAAAATTCATTCGCTATACGGCCCACAAATAAAATAAAATATTTAGGAATTATGTTGGATCTGATACAAAAACTAAGATGCATACAGTATATAAGAAAATACTAGAATATCCGAATCCAAGAGAAAAAAATCATAGTGTATCAGAGTCTAGTGGAATTGCATCTGAATTATATGATCATAGGTTGTGGCGGTGTTTCAAAAACATCCTATATAATACGTTATTTTATATGCAGGCCAACATATGGCATATGAAGAAAAATATCGGACAAAGGAGTTATTCATACCTGGGAATAAAATTTTATAACAACTTACCAGAAGATGTCAAAAGTGAAAATACTGTAAGAAAATTCAAAAGGAGTCTATAGCTCATATCAAAAGTAGATCAAGGAGAGAAACTCGTGAGTTGTTTGAGATCCAATATTGATAATAAAAATACCCAACCTTCACTGATAAAAAAGTTTATGTAAAATCACATAATATTACGTTGGCCACATGAGGCCAACTTATTTGTTGTTTGTTAATTTTAACGTCTCTTTTCTGACCTAATGGCCTAAACTGGACGGGACCTACAGCTTATCGTGGGCTCCGAACCATGGTCCTCAATCACCTTAAACCCAGGACTATGCCTTTGTCATGCAGGTGATCTACCGACTAACAAGTGTGTAATTGTGTCACCAACCCCTATCAGTTCCACGAGATATCTGAACTCATCCGGCCTGTTTACCGGCGTGAATGAAACTGCGTATGACACAAATACCTTTTTGTACTTGCCCAAAGTCTTATCTGACTTTAATTCCACTTGAATACGGCAGGATTCGAACCTACTCCCCGAACACTGACCAAGCTGAATCGGCAGACGCCTTACCAACTAGGCCACCGTGTCCGGTCTAGAGGCCAACTTAAAATCATGTACGAATCCTATTTCCTTATGAATTCTGTAAAGATACTATGGAAACTCACTAGATTTATTGCGTAATCTTACGAAAAGATTACTGTGATTTCTTCATTAATCTGTGAATTTACTTGGTAATTATTTGGTGTGAATTCACAGTGACATTCAAACACATAATATAAAGAAACATGTAATTTTATTTAGAATAAGTATATTTATTATATGAAAAATACCAATACACTAATGTTAATACATGATTCACATAGCCACTAACTTCTTAATGAAATTGAAAACCTTCTTTTTAACGACTGGCAGTTTTCTTGAATCTTAAGGAACATTTTCTGTATGAATTCCATAGTTTTAGGTTGTGGATAAATCCTTGAGGTATTTAATATTCAAAATCAAGAAATGTTCGTGTCCATTATCATTTATATTTGTTTTTTCCAGATATACAAAATAAAGTGTCATAGCTGGTTTCTAACATAGAAAATATTGATAACATTAGTGATACAACATTTGTTGTGGACACCAGAAAAACTACAATTTCATACAATTGAATAATGCTCACCTACTTCAACAATTGTTGGAGTGCGAGGTAGTTCTCCTCTTTCTATGACAACGATATCCTGGAAGAAAAAATAAACTACATAATGTACATGCAAATATAATATTAAAAGAATAAGTAGGTACTTAACTTCTATTTCTGGTCGACACCACAAAACTACTTGGAATACAAATAAATATTACTTAGGTTATGGAGAAAAATACTGCGTTTCAATCTCGCTTAACCTTTAACTAATTTGCCTAACTTTGAGTCCAGTGTTGCCGGACTCGTCAGATCAAAATACCTAATGATGTTTTGGTTCTCTCTCTTTTTATTTCCGTGATCTAGAAAGAGAGAGAGAACCAAAGGATGGCCAGCTATGTATAACCCGTTTATTTCATGAAGCCAATTACCGATCATTCATAATTCTTGTTCTTGACTTATGGTGCTTAATAGCCAAAGTCAAATTCCCCGATTTTACCGAATTTATTATTTCACCCGCAAGATGGTCTGAAATTCCCGCATTTCGGGTAAAATACCCGCAATCGGCAACACTGTTTGACACACCGAGTTCTAAAAATTGAAATCCAATAGTGCAAAGTCCAGGTAGAGGGATATTCACATAATTAAACCCACATCCCCAACAAGTCATTCATAAGTTTCAAATATTCCGTGCCCAAGGATGAAGTGAGATAGATATATAAAAGTCCAGAACATGTCAACGAATTTATGCTTCGATGCATGGGCGTAGATAAAATACCGATGAAATGATAAATCGGGATTTAAATAATCCAGTTTGCGGCATACCACACATTGTTGAACCATATTTGTCTATTCAATCAATTTAAACCAATAAATCAATATGAAAAAGAAAATTTTAATCTAGCACGATATAAAACACATTAGTAAACAAACACCAATGTACTGAACATGGCCGACACAAATATACTAGTACCATTCTAATGGTTTCGCTTCATTCATAAATAACAATGTTTGATAGCGCTTCGTTGCCGCTTCTATCAAATTTTCGCAGAAATGGTTGAAACTTAAATCATGGTAAAGTATCTTTGTCAATATTTATCTAGCAATATAATTTGTTGTGTTATTAGTTTCGAAAATTAGTGTTAACGTAGATGTACAATTATTTTAGCGAAACAAAATATCTCATTTTCCAAGATAATTTTTAAATAGATTTAGGATTTTTGTAATGACGGAAAAAAATATGATAACTTTGACAACATTGAAACTGATAATATAAATTCAATAACACAGCGTTTAGACTGTTACGTGTTGTTGTCCCCAGCCGAAATGTCAACAAACTCGATCTTATTGTTCTAAATCTATGATTAAACCTGTGTATTTTCATTCACAGAATGAATTCTGTAAACCAATAATTTTTCACATACATTATTCTGCAAATAATTTTACAATGTTTAAGGCATATATAATGTAAAATGAAGGTCACATACTATATTTTGTGAAAATTACCATACTTATCAAGTTTTTTCACAACCATTTTTTAGAGTGTCGATTTGATTGTCATAAAGCCGCGTTTACACTGGAGTTGCAAACATTTTTGTTCCAAACATGGAAAATCTGTTGACAACACGAATTGTTTACAAAAAGTTATTACTATTTTGCTAAATGTTATCAACATTTGTTTGCAACATGAGTTTACAACCTTGGTGTAAACGCGGCTTAATAATTATTGATCAACTATCAAGTAAATGATGCTTGTTGTTACTTCAAACCAAATGTTACCTTCTGTCCTTCTTGCTTTCTGGTTTCTTTTAATATTTTCAGAAAAACAAATCAAAATATCATACTTCCTAGACATTATACAGGAATTTGTTAAACACCAAAAAATAAGTTGTGGAACTAAATATTACAAAACAAAATTAAATTTTACGCGTCTTGTTATTATCAGTAACTTTTCTTATTACAATTTCCACCGCTTACCAAGTTTTAATCGCAAAAAAACGATTTTTACGGGATCGTTTGTATGACGGGTACCCGAACGGACAACCGTACAGAATCAAAAATCTAATTAGTTCTTCCCATATACCATAGCTACCGACTGGCGAAAGAATTTTTTAAACCGGACGTAACTCACTCGAGTTATCATGCTCACTAACATCCAGACCTACAAAGACCCGGACAGAAAGACACAATTTTTTTTGTATCCCTTCTAATTAAATATATTGAGTTACAAACCTTACTTAGGAAGAAGAATATTCAAAACAAGGAAACCAAAGAAGGAGTACGACAAGTTACTGTAATTGGTCCACTAGCGATAAGAGTAAATGTGGCAGAAATCAGGGAATTTTCATGTCTAAAAAATATTGTTGTGGAAAACGTTCCAATTTTTCTAAATTACTGAATGAAAAGTCTCCGAATTTCAATATTTCAAAGTGTAAATACCCAGCCCTGCGGAAATTCTCACACATCGACAACCGTACATAGACAGCACTCTGACAGAAGCTGGCGTTCAACGTCACCTAGCAACGTAGGGTCTCCTAGCAACCCTCTAGGAGTAATCGATCCGTGGGCACAGAGGGAGCGCCACGCATTACCATAAACGCGAGTCCCCGAACGGGCCGCCCCCGTGCGGCCATTGGCAGGCCGGCGAACGGCCGTAACAAGCCCTGCCGATGATTTGCCGTCTTGATTTTAATTACCGTGCACAGGCAATTAGTGATTTCAATCGCTCAGTACTGGCGTACGTAGGATGTGTGATGTTGGCACAACACTATTATAATAGCGCAAAAGGGATAAATGAAGGGTAGGAGATTAAATTATTCTGTTTAATGGAGATGTTTAAAATAGTTTTTAATGGTGCAAATTTATTAAACAGATGAAGTTATTACTTTTCCGCCGTCCACTGTATCATAGAGGAAAAGTAATGTAATCGAGCAAAAAAAAGTCCAAAAATAGCTATTAAGACAACTAGGGTTTTATAGACAGTTTAAAAATCGAGGTCGAGGTTTAGCGAGCGAGGATTTAATAGACCGAGATTTGTAAAACTATAAAACACGTGTTGTCTTCAAGATTTTTTCTAATAATAATAGAATCTTATAAATGGATTTTGAAAGTTTAGTCATTTTCAATTTCGTTTGAGTTATATATCTAGGTCTGTCTATGGAAAAAAAATTGTGGGTGTTATGGTAACAAGTCAACAAAATAGTGGAAAAGAAATTTTTCCGTCAACATCTCGCATGAAAGCATTCCTAATGAAATATTACAAAAAGGCAACGAAATGCGTGCAAATTTATTAACTGCAAAATGAAAACGGGCATATGAGAAGGTATACGTGGCTTTCACACAATGGAAATCGGCAAAAAGGGCAAATGAAGTGACGGAAGACGTTATCTTGGCATATCTTGATACAAGGGTAATTTCCTTGTAATGTCCCTTGTTTTAACAAAAATATTGATGTTCTTAGACTAAATTAATAGCTATTTATATTACAAGTACATAAACAAGGGCTTTATTGAACGAATAATTTTATAGCCGAGCGAGCTTGCGAGAGAGGCTATAAAATGATGAGTCCATAAAGCCTGTTTATGTACGCGTTATATACATAATTTTATGTTCGATTGCAATTAAAAAATAATAATAAATTGAAAAAATTAAAATTTGATACGATTTTGGCTGACAGCAGTTGCGATGACAAGTAATGTTTATTTTTTAAACATGTCAAATGAGTTGTCTTGCAACTTGTCAGTGACGTTGGCAATTACTTTATTTTACAGTAAAATAAAGTGCTACTTTATTGACGCAAAACTGTTCTATAAACAGCGTTTTAATGGTCAATCGTACATAAATGTATTTTACAGTCCCAAAAATTGTGTCCTGCTTCTTTGTGGCCAGAGTATTCAATGGTGAAGGCTATTCTAAAGGTCAAGGAGAATATTGGTATTGAACAATTTGGTTCTATTGTTCCATTTATAGAACATTTGAGTGTTGGTTATCGTTCTAAGAAGTCGAAAGTGCTCTCTCGGCAAGAGATCTAAACATTTTTGGAGGAAGCGGATGATACAGCATATTTGTTTATGAAGGTAATCATTCCTTTTCAGTAAAATACCATATTTATTTTATAATGATTTTATAACTTAGGTCGCTTTAGTGCAAAAAGATATCGATGTTCTTAAAGTTGGAAAACCCAACTAATTACACAGGACGTTCATTCCGACGCAGTTCGGCAACTTTATTTGCTAACGCAGGTACTAAATTTTGCATGAATAAATTTTAAATTAACAATTCATCTCCTGTAGGTGGAGATATTGCTTCATTGAAAAGGCATGGGGAGTGGGAGTCATCAAAAGTTGCCGAATCCTACATTGAAGAATCTTTGGAAGAAAAGGTTAAGATTGCCCGAAAGGTATTTTTGGATGGTAGAGACGATGTTAATATGGACATCAGCAATCGGAATTAGAGGGACTATTTCACTCATCTTCGAATTTTCACAAAATCTCACCAATCACAAACCAAAGACAGCTGGTATTATCAACAGTAATACCACAAGTGATTGAATTTTCGCGATAAGTCTGTCGATTCATTTCATAACGAAACTGAGTTGCTTGAAAACACCACGAGTCCGCAGGACGAGTGGTTTTTTCTTCATGCAACTCTGAAATTCAATCACGAGTGGAATTTTATTAGACTATTTTACAAACAAAGTAAAAGGTAAAAAATCTGAAATTGGGTAGAATTAGAGGAAATTAGCAGAAAAGGCAAGAAGTTGATCGGAAACATTAATAAAGTTTAATAAACAGGAAACATTGAATTAAATCAGTATTAACATAACGTACTTAAATATTTCTCAATTATAATTATAAATGGTGCAGTTATTATATACAATGCTTTGAGCTTGATTATTTGAACACCCGCTTGTACTTGCAATAGTTGTCTTTAAGACACATTCCTTGTAATCAGAACCATTCATCTTTATCACGGTGAAGCCCCAGTCCTTTAATATAACAGCTAAAGTCTCGACAGGCGTAGCTCATTTTTAGCGTGGTTATTTATATTTGACGTTTAACTGTCACATATGTAAATCTGAAAACACCGAACTTGGTAGGTCAATCAGAGTCAAGAGTCAAGTTCAGAATTATCGATAATCCAAACTTGACTGGAGCCCCTGATTGGTTCATTTTTCAAGTACGTGAAATAGTCGCGCTAATACTAGCTGTCTTTCAATCCTGATTGGTCTATCAGCGTGGTATTTTCACGGCGTAACCATGGATACGAATTGCAAAACAAAATTTGACATTTTGAAAAAAAATAATTACAGCTACAGACGTCAAAATGAGACCTTTTACTTTGTATAATTACAGCTACAGACGTCAAAATAAGGCCTTTTACTTTGTTTGTGAAATAGTCTAATAAAATTCCACTCGTGATTGAATTCATCTCATAAGTCTGTCTCTTATTTCATAACTCAACTGAGTTGCTTGAAGAAAACACCACTCGTCCTGCGTACTCGTGGTGCTTTTAAGCAACTCAGTTTCGTTATGAAATGAATCGACAGACTTATCGCGAAAATTCAATCACTTGTGGTATTACTATTGACAATGCTAATGTGGAAGTTAGCAACCAAAAGTGGAAATTGTAGCTGTTGTGGGGGCCAAGAATAGTAATATTAATTCACTCTTCGGAAGTGGCAATTTCCATTTTCATAATTGTAATTTTTATCGAATAAATGTTAAATGTGGAAGAGTATCTTAAATAGCTATAAAGTACGTTACCATTGACAACGTATTTTATAAGGAATGATGGATTTTATTGACTGTTTCTATAGTAACTTTTTATTATATATTTAGTTATGTCATTTTGAAAGCGACTTTCATTCGAGAAAGTCGAAACGTCAATTAAAGCCCCTTTTTCATTAAAATAAGTGGTTTTATTTCCATTAGAAGAGATACTGATAAATATTGTGCGAGGGATGTTCCAGAGCAACGTTCAGTATTGTAGTTGCGATAGATATAATGTTGGTCTAACAGTGGCCGGCGAGAACGTTGGTGGAGTAATGATGGAAAATCGTCATAAAAAAATAACCTATTTTTGTAAATATCAACGTCAAGGTTTGACTTTATTTAATTTCTGGCGCTTCAATCTGAAAGAATTCCATTTTAAATTTTCCGCTTTTTGCAATGCAATAGAAGATTCCATAATAACCTACAAATTTTGACAAATACTGACACGCACATCTCTGGGTAAACGTTAAGAATATGGGTCCGACTGGGATTTGTTGGGATACTCACTCCCAAGACAAACAAATTCAGTGCGTTGAAACGATTATTTAACATATTTTTCCAATAAAAATGCATACATAACTTTTCTAGAAATGCCCAAGTATCAATTTATAACCATAATAAGAAAAGTATAAAAAAAGGAAAAATGTTCATTTGACGGACATAAATAATTTGCTTGTCAAATGACAGCCATCTCATAAATTCAAAGTTGAAAATACAACGTTGCCAATTCAATTTCATAAATCATGGATTTAGGTAAATATTTAATGGAACGTTCAGTAACACTGTTAAAATGTGCTAAAAATATGTGTAATAGTTTTGCTTTTAATCATCTTTTTCTGAGTTAGATATTCGTATGTCTATGCTAGACTTAATATTAAAACTCGGTTTGTTAAATTTAATTTCGGGCCAATATCGTTTTGGCGAAGGACATCGTGACTTTTTTTTTTAATGAAAAATGTAAATGTTTCTTATCGTTATATAAAATGCATGGTAGAATCAGAAAATTTTGTAGGTCCAGATATTTCATCGTTATTTGATCTGAAAAACATGAAAAAAATGGTTTTTACGGAATTTTTCTTGTTAGTACGATAACTCGATTAATACGTATGGAATCGATCGGGTCGAGACAGATCCTGATTGGGGCTGATACAAGGATGACACCTATTGATTTTGAGGAAATTGGAAAAATTTTGAAAATTTTTTGGGCTCCAAAACGCACAAAAAGAAGTGATTCATACAATAACATACAAAATTTTTTTTATTTTTTATAATTTTTATAAAGATTAAAAGAGTCAAAAGTAACAAAAATGTAAGACAGACATGATGTAAAATAAGAAAATGTTGTATTAGTAATTTGAGCGGAAAAGTTCGTTTTAGGCTAAAACCATCTTTTTTAATATTTAGTGGTTTTTAAATAGCGGGATCATATTTTGCGTGGCAATTTATATAAGAGCTCTCGGTAAAATTTAATTGTATATCCATTTAAAGCACATAGTAGGTTCCATATAGGTAAGATTTATGAATCGACAGGCATCTCGCGCCGCTACTAAGTAGTGCGAGATACTCTAACAAGAACAATTTAATTTTTTTCAGGATATCCAGCCATTCTGGGTTATAAGTCAATGAAATAGTTGTCCATCTAATAATAGCCCAGTTGCCAGAGCCACGCATTTAGATCAAAAGCACTCATAAAATGTGATATCGCTGAAACTAGGCTCTTAGGTTGTTACGATCTAATTGAGAATGTTCAAAATATTAGGTAGTTTCATAACTACCCAAGGCTCAAAATTGCTTGGCGGTGAAAGGACAACAGTAAAAACACTAAATAAAAAATTAGTTATTTATTTACAAACACATAAATCCTATTTATACAAATTTAAAAATATTATAGGGCCCACACATTTAGCAATAATTGAAATGTACTTTATAAAACAATAAGTATACTGGGTGTGTCATGTAGATGGCCCATTTATCGTATATAGAATATATATGTTTGAAATTTGAAAATTGGGTTAGGGGCTTTGTCAGTACGCTCTATTCAATGAAAATATTTTCAACTTCCGGTTATACCGGAAGTAGACATCAACTTTGTTATTTCAAATGACATGTACCATTTTTCTTTTTATTTTTGGATTCATCATCAAATTTTGAAAAAAAAATTATTAACATACCACAGATCTAAGTTTAACAGTTTCTTTATCTAGCTTAGTTAATAAGTTATTAATTTCAAATTTTATACAAAGATTGTGAGAATATCCTTCTATCATACGGTAAAACGTCAAAAGCGATGTTTTGTACAGGGTGTCTAGAATGGAGCGTACAATGTCCATATTTTCAATTCTCAATAAGTCGATAATTTCAAATGAAACATCCTATATTTTATTATCACGCCTAAATCGGTTTTTTTATTCTCTTTCGATCTGTATTAGTATTCCCTATACCTAAAGTTACGTATTTTTAAGTTATTGCTAGATTTATTATAATTTGGAGATATTTTACATAAATTGGTGGTTAATATAATCTAGGATGCCCTGAATCAGTGGCGAAACGCGTTTTTCTATTATTCAGTAGTATTCAGACTACTAGTAATACGTTTTGGTTACTTTTCTAACTATAATATTATTTTGCATTTTTTGCAATATACAGGGTGCGCCAATTATTTCCACTCGATCTCTAGCACCGAAACTAAAAGAGATATCAACAAGATTTTTTGTAGGGGTAGACAGTGTCACTCGGACTACAATTTTAAAATATTTTGGTGCATACAGGGTGGCTAATTTTTGTGAAATGAAAATTAATTTGGTTTTTTTAAATTGAACACCCTGTATACGATTATGTCTTCTGATTCTACTTTTGTATTTGTAAATTCGACGCGGCGTTGACACGTTATTCCTATTTTAAGCAGATTTAATGAAAAAACAGCACTTTAGAAATATTAGCACAAAAACCACACTTTTTAAAAAATTCCTCAAAAAAGCTACTATGATGTAAATGAAACATGCACCTATCACAATAATCACACACCATCTTCACCTGTTGTACGGGGTGTTTGCCGATGGCGTGCCAATAGTCTAGTTTTCAAATGGCAATAACTTAATTTTTTCAAATGGGACACCCTGTATATTTTTCTTCAGTTAGAAGTTCTCCCTAATACGCATTAAAAAAATATAGAGTTTTGCACATCTAACTTTACTATTTACTTTAATAATTGACGTTAAGTGACAAACAACATATTTTACACAATTTTTAATAAGTACAAAATTTTACAAAGTTTAATCTTAAGAAAACTACAATAGTGAAAGTTAAAATTTATAGTAGGTGTTCAAAATGTCTTCCACTTTCATTTATATATTTTCTTGCCCTTTTTTTCATTGATTTACGCACATCTCTTAGCATTGCAGGGGTCATCTGTCTAAATGCTGCAGTAATTCTTTCTTTCATATTTTCTTTTGTGGTAACCTCTTCTTTGTAAAACCCCACAAGAAAAAATCGCAAGGTGTAAGGCAAGGCGATCTAGTAAGCCAATTTATAGGTCCTCCCCTTCCTATCCAACGATCCTGAAATTCCCTATTTAACCAATTGCGAACATTTAATACGTAATGTGGTGTGGCACCATCTAATTGAAACCACATTCCGTTGCGATAATTTTGAGGCACATTTTGTAATAAGTTGCGAAAATCATGTTCTAAAAAATCTAAAAATATAGCACCATTTACACAGTCCCATCAAATGAATAGGGACCAATTACATAATCACCTATTATTCCCGCCCACACATTCAAAGACCATCGATACTGTGATGTGGTTCTAAATAAATGTTCATTGTGGTCCGAATAATAATGGAAGTTGTGTCTATATACACAACCGTTCTTATGAAACGTGGCTTCGTCGGAGAAAGTTACGCTCTGTATTTATCTTGTTTATTAACCATCTACAGTATTCCACTCTACGCGCGAAATCACGTGGTAACAATTCTTGGTGAAGCTGGATATGATAGGGGTGATATTTATTCTTTTTTATTATGCGTCTAATTGTGATATTGGAAATAAATATTGGGATCTTCAACTATATTGATCATTACCTTATATTCGTTGTCAATAGTAACAGCTGTAGTTTCACGTGAATGTTTTTCATACTTGACGGTTCCTGTTCTATCAAATCTATTCTTTAAATTCTCAAAAGTATTTTTTTGTGGATGACGTCGTTCTGGGTATCTTTGACGATAGACCCTACTAGCAAGAAACGCATTTTTTTGACATTCACCCAGTATCCATATCATATCAATATTTTCTTGAACACTATAATTCTTATTAAAATCCATTTTTTATACCCAATACCGATTAAATATAGTAGAAGTAATACCATACAAAATTTTATGTTGACAATTAATGCCATAACAAAATATACCTAGTGTCATTTTCATAGGTAACTTGATTTTTTATTAAAAATTGTGTAAAATAAGTTGTTTGTCACTTAACGTCAATTATTAAAGTAAATAGTAAAGTTAGATGTGCAAAACTCTATATTTTTTTAATGCGTATTAGGGAGACCTTTTAACTGAAGAAAAATATACAGGGTGTCCCATTTGAAAAAATTAAGTTATTGCCATTTGAAAACTAGACTATTGGCACGCCATCGGCAAACACCCTGTGCAGCAGGTGAAGATGTTGTGTGATTATTGTGATAGGTGCATGTTTCATTTACATCATAGTAGCTTTTTTGAGGAATTTTTTAAAAAATGTCGTTTTTGTGCTAATATTTCTGAAGTGCTGCTGTTTTTTCATTAAATCTGCTTAAAATAGGAATAACTTGTCAACGCCGCGTCGGATTTACAAATACAAAAAACTACCGTTAATCTAATATTAAGTAGAATCAGAAGACATAACCGTATACAGGGTGTTCAATTTAAAAAACCAAATTAATTTTCATTTCACAAAAATTAGCCACCCTGTATACATCAAAATATTTTAAAATTGTAGTCCGAGTGACACTGTCTCCCCCTACAAAAAATCTTGTTGATATCTCTTTTGGTTTCGGTGCTAGAGATCGAGTGGAAATAATTGGCGCACCCTGTATATAGTATGTTTCACTATTTAGTTTCTATATTAAAATATTTTTTTCGAAAATTATTGCAGTGTCGCCCCTCCCCCTCAATTTGGAATCGCCTACCCCTCAGAAAAATCAGAGATCCGCCCGTGCAACTAATTACATATCAAATTTACTACTTAACAAACAAAATCCTGAAAAACTCAGTATATGAAAAATTTTAATTATTTAAAAACCTAGTCATTACAAAACATGTTCAAAAACACCACCATTTACCACTCTTAAACTAACTTCTGCAAAATATGAACATTGGACGCTCCATTTTAGACACCCTGTATAAAATATCGCATTTGACGTTTCACCGTATGCTATAAGGGTATTATCACAATCTCTGTATAAAATTTGAAATTAATAGTTCAACAACTAAGCCAGATACGGGAATCAAAGTAAATACGTGTTTTTCAAAAAAATTTAAAAAAATCTCAAATATTTCGGAAACTGTTAAACTTAGACCTGTGGTGTTAATAATTTTTTGTTCAAAATTTGATGCTGAATCCGAAAATAAAAAGAAAAACGTTACATGTCATTTGAAATAAAAAAGTTGATGTCAACTTCTGGTATAACCTTGAATTGATCGTACTGACAAAGCCCCAATTTTAAAATTTCAAATATCTATAGTTCTATACAGGGTGTTTGGCAGGTGGATGCATACCTTTGAATAGCTGATAGAAGACATCATTTTGAACTTATTTAGGTAAACTTACCTTAGTACGAAGTTTAATGGAATATGAAATATTAGCCATTTTGTAATTTAAAGCAAATCAATTATACGATCTTTATTATTCAGTATTAGAATAAATTGAATATGGAGGCTGTATTTATTTGACTTTTTATGATGTTGTAAGTATGTACTGATGTTGCAAAAATGTTTACACTTATCTATAGATACGTTAAATGATAGTAATCGAATGTTGAATTTACAAATACCATGTTTTGGTTCAATGATTTCGAATTTTCATGGAAATTCATGAAGCAACGGCGATAATTTTATGACTTAAAATACTTGTGAAAACTACTAGATTGTATGCTCTTTCAAATGACATATCATTAAAGCAAGTAAGTTGTAAGTTCGTAAAGTACAATAAAGCAGTGCAAGTCAGTAAATATGGTACTTTATTATCAAATTTTAAACTCAAATAAGTAAAAAATAAAAACTAATTACAAAATGTGTATTTTTTTTAATATGTTCCCTTGATTGGATTTCTTCGTTGTAAACCAATTCTTTCGCACGTTCCCAAACATTAAAGTTCATAGAAGTGAGATCTGATAGAGATCTAGCAGGCCATGCTATGGTTGCTATGGAGATTATTTGGGAATAAGAGCGGATTACGTAGTTACACGTCAAACCTACGAGATTTTATCATTGTTAAAAATAATAAAATAGTAATTATTGTGTTTCACACTTAACTGTGGGTGATTGTTTATGTTATTTATGTGTTAATTTGAAACATGTCTCGATTTTTAAATTCGGAATATGCCGATATAATTTACATGTATGAAAGAGCGGATGGAAATGCAGCATAAGCTCAACGCTTGTATCATGAAAGGTTTCCAAACTGAAGGGTACGGGACCCCAGGGTTTTTGGTGCCACATATCGTCGAATAAAAGAAACAGGAACTGTGAATAATAAAGAACCTGGGGTTGGTCGAGGGTATGATCCACTTGTTGAAGAACACATACTACAAACATTTGACGACAATCCTACAACCAGCATCAGACGAGTAGCCCGAGATCTTCAATTGTCAAAATGGAAAGTGTGGTCTACCTTGAATAAATAAAATAAACATCCTTTCCATTACACTAAAGTACAAGGACTAAAAGAAACAGATCCACCTAGGAGAATGGAGTTCTGCCCATTATTACTGCATTCTGATATTGATGATTCATGGTTTCTCAAAAGGATTTTATGGACAGATGAGTGTAGATTTACAAGAAGAGGTATTGTTAACATTCACAACCTTAATTATTGGGAAGATAATTATTCAAATCCACATATGAAGAGACAAACATATTTTCAGAGGGAATTTTCAGTGAACGTGTGGGCAGGGCTTATTGGTAGACATCTAATAGGGTTCCATTTTCTGCCACCTATTTTAAATGGTTAAAATTATTTGGAGTTTTTGCAAAATCATCTTCCTGAGCTGTTGCAGAATATACCGATCATGGAAGACGAACCACCAATTATTTTTCAAAATAACGGTTTTTTAGCTTACTCCCGTCGTATTGTAAGGGAATATCTTAATGATATCTCTCCCGATAGCTGAATAGGCAGAGCTGGACCCATAGCATGGCCTACTAGATCTCCAGATATCACACCTATGGACTTTCATGTTTAGGGACGTGCGAAAGAGCTGATTTACAACGAAAAAATCCAATCAAGCCAACATCTGATTCAAAAAATACAGGCAGTATTCGACCAAATGAGAATTGAAATGTTGTTGAAAGTAACAACTGAAGTAAGGCGTAGATCGCGCGCCTGTATTAGAAACGCGAGATCACATTTTGAAGAGGTGTTGTAATTAGTTTTTATTTTTTACTTATTTGCTGTTTCAAATTTAATAATAAAGTACCAAATTTGATGATTTTTTTATTGATCACTTTCAGCCATACTGACTAGCACTGCTTTATTGTTCTGTAACTTTACGAACTGACAACTTATGTGCTTTTATGATATGCCATTTGAAAGAGAATACAATCTAGTAGTTTTTACAAGTATTTTAAGTCATAAAATTATCGCCGGTATGGCTGTATGGCTAATGCGCCATCTTAGTGACACACCCTGTATATGTTACGGGCATTATATAAGAACCCGTACCATCATAATAATATTTTTTATTTGAATTAAGCAATCACGTGACGATTTAGTTTTAAAATTATTAAATTTATACGTACAACGGCTGGTTATTCAGAATTACAAAAACCGAATATAATGATTCACCATAGGTCTCTTGTGTTATCCATTTTCGAATAACAACGAAGACTCAGGTTGTTGGGACTACAGCTTTCTTTTAATTACGTTGACAAATTTATCTGCGATCGAGACTCGTAAATCCGAACATGTGTCTTTTGTGTCAGATCAACGACGTTTCGTGTGTTCTATAGCCGGAGCGAGCCGGCAACGACGTGCTAATAAAGATATTCAATTAATTAAAACTACAACAAATACGCCGACAAACGACAACAAATATTCGAATCTGTTCATTAAATCAACTAGCAAGATGTGATGGAAGATCATATCGAATACTATAAAATATAGAAAATTAACATGTTTTGTTGAAGAATATGTTCATTTAAATACAAATTATGGGTTTCGGTAAACATATTTTCTTCATTAACGTGAAAAAATAGTACATAAACAATACGAAAATTTATTTTAGCCGACGTATGTTGTAACGTTTAAATTCGGTATTAAGACCTTACTACATTAATTAGTTTCCATACCTTGTTTTTCTTGGGTAGATGTGAGCCACTGTAGGGACAGAATTATATTATTAAGGAACCATATATCACATAAGATATGTTACATTCAGCCTCAAGTTTTTTTGACTCACTTTATATCCATTTGAACGAGCTATTTAGTTTCGTACAAAGTATATCTATCAAAATAGTTTGTTGTTTACGTCTATTTTATCGATGTCATGTTTCGATCTGTCGTTCCGGTCATTTCGTCTGTTAAATTTGAGGTACTGTACGGCTATGTTAGCCAGTCACCTGTTATATGATTGGTCAAGTCGCAGAGTTTGACCAATCATTATATGATTGGCCGGGTGGTCTTTTCTTTCTTGTTGGGTGATAAGTGTAACGTGGTTTAGACAAAATTTTGAGGAATCGCCCGGTGTTTTGTGAAGATTATTTCGTACCATTGATTGGGATAGACGAGCCATTCCCGTATTGTTAGACTTGCAGGGTGCTTATTTGATTTGGTGTGTTTACCCTGGTCTGAATCTCTTGAAGAGGAATTGATATTTTGTTGGAGGATTCACCTTCCACGGAAGCATCTGTCAGGAAAGTTCCCGATTAGCCGAGAATTCCCCTTCACTGTATATAAGGGTATGTTGAGATATTTAAATGTTTTTATTGTCTAAACTGTTAGAGTTTGTAAATTTCTTTCTGGGCCGAGGGGTATTCGATTAGGGGTTTAATGTATATTATTTTAGGGTTCTCGTATTGGGCGGATGTGAACCAGATTCTCGTATTGGGCGGATGTTAACCACCTTCTCGTGTTGGGCAGAGTGTTAACCAGATTTTCGTATTGAGCTGACCTGACCTGACGAGTTAGTAGCTGCAAGTTGCCGCAATTTAGTTTTGGAACAACCGCAAGTTTTTCATATTTTTTTTCTTATGTTTGTTCATGTACATTTATTTGTTAATTAGTAATTTTTAAAGGTCTCTAAATTAGTATTTTCATATATTTTCTCTAATTAAATTTTTTGGAATTTTGTAAGCGACTTATAGGGACCTTGAGAGCTCTCGCGGACGGTGTAACACCCCTATTGTTCGTAATCATTTAATTAATTTAATCATTTTTTTTTTAAAACTAGCGCAATTTTCTTACAATTTTAGTGGGACCCCTTGGGTTCCTTTTTCCTTTTTTGACCTGTGTAAGTGGAAACATTAAATAGTTATTTAGTAATTAGTTACTTTTCTTTCATTTACTAATAGTCACAAATAGTCTTGACCCGAACTAAGGTAAGCAAATTTTTGTTGCGACGTAGTTTATTTTTTTTTAGTGGGCTCAATTTAGATCCATTCTGGAGGTTGAGTGACTAAATTGACTACATTTTGGATGAGGGTAAAACAATCTCCAGGCGCCCATTTTTCTTTTTAATTAACAACATATCAATCCACACCCCACTTCACTGTGGTTAGCCAGCATCCAAAGCGGATTACATAATCCCACGAAGGAATATCTTTAACCGAGAATAACTCGTGGCAATGTTTTAAAAAGAAACATCGAGTAAAATAAATGTATAATAATAATAATAATAATAATAATAATAATAATAATAATAATAATAATAATAATAATAATAATAATAATAATAATAATAATAATAATAATAATAATAATAATAATAATAATAATAATAATAATAATAATAATAATAATAATAATAATAATAATAATAATAATAATAATAATAATAATAATAATAATAATAATAATAATAATAATAATAATAATAATAATAATAATAATAATAATAATAATAATAATAATAATAATAATAATAATAATAATAATAATAATAATAATAATAATAATAATTAATAATAATAATAATGATAATAAGGGGGGTGGGTGGCTTAGCGGTAGAGCAGAGGGTTGTGGGTTCGAATCACACCAAAGGTAGAAATCTTTTTCTGATTTTTAATTAATTAAAAATTTAGAAATTGATTTTCATATACCAGGTGTGATTCCTCACTCGACCATTCACTGTTGGGTTCTAATTAACAGTGCTGTTCCTAAAGTGGCGCTGGGAAACAGTAACAAAGCCTACACAGAACACGAGGCTAATGGCCATAGTAGTCGATGCCGTTGACACAGAAGTAAAAAAAATGATAATAATAATAATAATAATAATAATAATAATAATAATAATAATAATAATAATAATAATAATAATAATAATAATAATAATAATAATAATAATAATAATAATAATAATAATAATAATAATAATAATAATAATAAATAATAGATCTTCAGAACTACCTAGAAAGCGTTGGACTCCAAAAAATCCTCTTCTTCGAACTGCAGAAAGCGGTCATCTTAAGCAACTGCAACATAATAAGGAAAGTGTTAAATAAACCATAGCATAAGCTGTGAACCTTGCAACTTACCTTGCCGGTTCCAGTGTTAAATAACCGTTTAACGTGAAAATAATAATAATAATAATATTAATGTGAAGCGAACATATTTCCATTTCTGGTAGGGTTTATTATTTACTTTTGCAAAACAGGAATTATTTTTCTTTATGTATTTGATAGATTAGTAAATATAAAAATAAGAAAAAAATTACGATTTTCACCACAAAAATCGTACATTTCTAAAAGTTTTTTAAATATAACCGAAAATTTGTTAGTAAAAATTGATATAGAACTAATTTTATGGCCTTGAGCTAACAATTAAAATGATTTATTTTTTATTTTTCTACGATTAATACGAAGGAAGATATGGCAATTCAAAAATGGGTGATTAAAGAAACTGGATCGTTCTAGCGTAAATATTTTCTACAAAAAAAATGTATAGAACATCCTAATGAGAGAACAACATTGGGAATATTTTAAGACCTTCCAGAACCGTTTAACATAAGCAGAAAACAAGTTATGGACAAAATAAATTTTTTTATATTTGTTTAGCGCCAACTAGACAGTGGTATTTGAAAAAAAATCCTTTTGTAGAAAGTCGTAACATATGTTTCTAGAATTGTCCAGTAATATGGGATAATTATTTTTTAAGTTTTGGTCTGTTACAGTTGAGCTAAATTTTTGTTTTTAATAAGAAATTTTAAATTTTTTTCAATAGCGTGAAAAGTATTGATTTTTGAAAAAAAATTAAAGAGACAAGACTTTGCCCAAATATTCCTCCAAATAATTTCCTTTTTTGTTAATCTTTTATCTGTAACGAGATATGCATACAAATGTCTTTCCAATGAAAAAGTTTGTCATAACATTTCGGCGGTATCCTAAGCATTAAAATGCTTTATTGTATTTCAGCCAAAAAATATTTTTTTTAAATAAAATTAAATTTTAAGCGATCAACCAATTTTAAAAAATGTCAAATAACAAATATGTCCAACAATTTATTATTGGATACATTTTTAAGTAATTTTACATTGTCTGTACTTATTCTATGATTTTGGTTAAAAGCATGTTCAGCTATACTAGATTTTTCCGTACGCCCTTATTTTAAGTGAGCCAAGTGCTCTTTAAATCTGACCTGTACAGAGCGTCTAGTCTGCCCAACATACTTTCTTTCGCAATCCCCACAACTAATTTCGTAAATACCACTTTTTTCCAAATTACTGTTTTTATCCTTAGGATTACCTACTAACTGTTTTAGGGCCAGTCTTTTCACCTTCGGTTAAAGTAGTTTATCCTAAGGATAAATTTTAACTGAGGGATAACAGAAAATACCGTCTTTTCACCTTCAGATAGCGCTATCTACCGGTTAAAGTACCCTTATGCCCAGGATAAGCTATCTGGTGGTTTATGTGGCGGATAGTGAATTTATCTACCAGTTAAAACCCAAGAGCATGCGCACTGAATGAAATTGAGGGGCGAATTGTCAACATAACATAACCTAACAGAAACTTCATTATTATTTTTATTTGAGATAAGTAATTAAATAGTGATTATTTTTTTTTTTTTTATTATTAAACACCCATAAAGGCATTTAGTATATTACAATCTGGTCATCAGTGACCAATGAGCAATTTAATTCTAACTTAATCTAATAGAGTTTGAAGTTTAAAACTAAGGTATACTCATCAGCGTTCCTTAGGTTCTGTAGAAAGGATTGCACTAAACTTTAACGTGCACACATAAGCTCTGCTTTTGCACTAAAAACACTAAACTAACTCAAAGGGCTTGATCCTCTTAAGTCTTCTTTCTAACCCAGTATTGTCAAGGAGCTGGATAGCCTCGACATTGACATGATGATGAAGTCTTTCTTCATGACTCTTGGCTAATTTCTTGATGGTCTGGTCAACAGTGTCCATTTCCAGATCCCTGCGGAGGTCACTATTGCGAATGTACCAAGGGGCATTTACTATGTTCCTCAGTGCTTTGTTTTGAAATCTTTGGATGATTGCTAAGTTGCTTGCTTTGGTGCATCCCCATAGTTGGATACCATAGGTCCATACAGGCTTAAGTATCTGCTTATAAAGCATAAGCTTATTATGTAGAGACAGAGTGGAGTTTCTTCCAATTAGCCAGTACATTTTTCTATATTTCAGTCCAAGTTCTTCTCTTTTCTTTTTAACATGCACTTTCCATCGGAGTTTGGCATCTAATGTAATACCTAAGTATTTTGCTGTGTTTGAATATGGAATCAGGTTATTGTTTATTCTGACTGGAATATGATCTATCCTTTTGTTTGTAAAGTTAATGTGGAGTGATTTAGTTTCATTAAGTTTAATTTTCCATCTCTTCGTCCAGTCATAGATAAGGTGGACGGCTGTTTGCAGCTTGTGGGATGCTTCTTCATTGCTCTTTCCTACCGCTAGAATGGCAGTGTCGTCGGCGAAGGTGGCTATGGTATTGTTTTCTAACTCTGGAATATCACATGTGTACAGTAAGTATAGGACAGGTCCTAGGACACTTCCTTGTGGTACTCCAGCCTTAATTTCTTTAAGATCGGAATAGGCTTCTTCTTACCTAATTCTAAAGTATCTTTCCGATATATATGAATGGAGGATATCTGTATATTGTTTTGGAAGGAAAAGCTTGAGCTTATGTATTAAGCCTTCATGCCAAACCTTATCAAACGCTTGTGCTACATCAAGAAAGATAGTAGCACAAATGTTTTTCTCTTCTAATGATTTCTCTATAATGTTGGTTATTCTATGAACTTGGTCGATCGTAGAGTGCTTATTTCTAAATCCAAATTGGTGATCAGGGATAATTTCTCTTTCTTCGATAAGTGGTTTTAGTCTTTTGAGTAGGAGTTTCTCAAATAGTTTCGACATAACAGGCAGTAATGAGATCGGTCTGTATGACGATGCCTCATGTGGTGGTTTCCCTGGCTTGGGTATCATTATGACTTCCGCAATTTTCCAAAGGCTGGGTACATATTTCAATCTGAAGGCAGCATTTATTAGGTTAGTTATTTTAATTATTGCTTTTTTGGGTAATTGTTTTAAAATTTCTCCAGTAATTAAGTCAAAACCTGGAGCTTTTTTCGGATTGATATTTTCTTTTATTTCGGTAATTACTTCTTTGGGAGAGGTAAATTCTATTTCTTGACCAATCTGTGGCTGATCTTCCAGATCTTCATGAGGCTGAAAGATTTTTTCTAGATGATTTGCAAATCTTGTTGCCTTTTGCTCATTATTTCTAGCCCATTTACCATCTTCCAATCTGACAGGTGGTATTTGCATTATGGGTCTTTTCAATCTCTTAGTAGCTTTCCATAGTGATTATTAAAGACTAAAATATTGCTTTTAAATTCGGAATTAAAGACATAAGTGGTGTTTTACAAACTAAAGTGAAAACTGTTGTCATTCTACAACAAAATTATTTAAACAAAATGGATTTATTATAAGATTTTGAGATGTTTGTTGATGTTGGACTAATTGACGACACAGAAGCATTAAATCGTGAACAAGACTACAATGTTAGATCAAGAAGAGAACATTTCAATGAGTGGAATAACATTTACATATTGCAATTGATCAAAATGAGAATGATTTTGAAAAAAATGAATTTGTTCTGGAAGATCTTAGAGAGTTTAATGATGGTGAAGAAAATAATGAAAATGCTCGAACAACATTTATAGATTATTTCCAAGAATTATTGAATCAAGTTAACTGAAATATGTAATTTTTAACTATTTTTTTCGTTGATTCAAATTTAAATTACCAGTATACACTTTATTTATGATCCATGATATTAAAGTGCCTTTTTAACAAAATTTTTCAAATTTAACAATTACCTATAAATTTTGTATACCCATAGATACTGTAGTTTTTTTTCTTGATTTGTGTACCTATATTAGGATATCCTACTTCAATAAAGAATCTATATATCTATATAAATATTAGCTTTTTGTTGTATCAACGTGATTATGATGATTAAAACTGTATATATATAAATAATTTTTTAATATAAAACAAATTACATTTTTAATTAAGTTTTTTTATTTATTAAAATCTACCCAAACAAATAACTAACGTCTATTTATCACGCTCTACAAATGAACCTTACCGTGGTGCCCTCTTTTAAAGTAAAGTAATAACAACTACGGCCGTCAGCAATGTTATTTTGATTTATAGAACCTCTTTGCGATGTTCTCTTTCTCTTACTAACACATGACACTTTTATCTTTGTTTCTCTTCCTTTGGTGTTATTTCATTTGGCTAGATTTCACTGTGAGAGTGACTATTGGTACATCTCAGAGTTAGCTATCTATCAGATAACTCGAGATGAAAAGACTCGTATCAGTTATCCCTTAGATAACGAGTTCTAGTTAATTTATCTGTAGAATAGTTATCTGACGGTTAAAGCTTATCTATCTATAGGTGAAAAGACTGGCCCTTAAAGTGTTGTTAGACTGAAAAACTAAACTTAAACCCGCTTTTTTGAATACGCTGGTAAGTCCTTTGGTGTAAGTGGGATTATACGGTATTGAAACGAATTTTTCAGTCTGTTTTTTGTGGTGTCACGTATGTTTTTCTTAAATTTATGTTTGTTGATTAGTTTGTCAACCAAATCTTCGTCATAACCGTTTATTGCAGCTATATCCTTAATCAAATTCTTTTCCTTATCAAATCTTTCTTTAATTAGTGGAAAGTTTAATAAACGATGTACTAGGAAATGTAAGATAGCCATCTTGTGTTGATTACAATGAAAAGAATCTGATGGGATATATCTCCTTGTGGCGATATCTTTTCTAAAAATGTCAAATTCCAACTTATTCTCGTTTTTGATAACCAAAGTGTCTAAAAATGGTAGTTGTCCATGTCATAGGTAAACTTTATGGATGGAAATTGAGAGTTTAATTTTGTCACGAAGTCAGCTAAGTTAGTTTTCTTAGTATCGAAAACAGCAAATACATCATCCACATATCTGTACCATAAGAAAAGAATTTGATTAAGGATATAGCTGCAATAAACGGTTATGACGAAGATTTGGTTGACAATCTAATCAACAAACATAAATTTAAGAAAAACCTACGTGACACCACGTTTTTCCAACACTACTTACACCAAAGGACTTACCAACGTATTCAAAAAAGCGGGTTTAAGTTTAGTTTTTCAGTCTAACAACACTTTAAAACAGTAAGGATAAAAACAGTAATTTGGAAAAAGTGGTATTTACGAAATTAGTTGTGGGGATTGCGATAGAAAGTATGTTGGGCACTTAAAATATGGGCGTACGGAAAAATCTAGCTGAACATGCTTTTAATCAAAATCATAGAATAAGTACAGACAATGTAAAATTATTTAAAAATGTATCCAATAATAAATTGTTGGACGCATTTGAAAGTATAGAAATAGGAAAATGTAAAACTAGTTTAAACAGAGACAAAGGACCAATTCCTCTTAGTCCGCTTTTTAGTTTAATCCTTTAGGTACGGTTACTCATCCTTGGCTGATTAGTCGCCCTTGGCTGATTAGGTCACCGGGGATGACAGTGCCAGGCACCGCAGGGGGAGGGGGATTCGTCATTTAGTATAAATATCTGTTAGAAATAGTTAGTTGTTTAGTCTATCATCGACTCCTGATGATGCCAACATAGTTGGCGAAACGCGCGTAGAGTGTGTGAAAATTGTGTTTTGGTTGAGTGGTCGACGATAGTTTTCAACTCAACAAAATTTTGACTATTGCAGTTAACCAAAATAATATAAAATCCAAAAATGCCCCAAAAAATTCGGAAAAAAAAATTAAACATATTTTCTGTCTTTTGGTAATCTAAAAATAGTATTTCCCTCAATAATTTAAATTTTAATCAATTATTTTTTTTGGCACAAATTTGGTGAAAATGCTGGAAAAGCGTAATTTTCCGAAAAGCTATTTTCCTTCTACACTTTTCTGATAGTTAAATTATCATTAGTAACCAAAAAAACCATTAAAGATTTACTAGCAAAAACTTAATAGTAATGCGCCATTTTTTTCATCCATAATTTTAATTTTCCGAATTTTCCAACATTACATTCACGAAAACCAATTTTCACAAACCTTAAGATAAAATTTCTCATCCAAAAAATAACAATTGTAACCTATTATTTTGATTTTTTTTGCATAATTTTTGTAAAAATGTCGTAATTTTCCATTTTTATGTATCCATTTTCTTACATTAAAATACTTATTTTATTGAAATTCTATGAAATATTTCCGTAGTTTTATATTTTTTGCCAAACAAATAGTTTTTTACCATGTTTTGGACAAAACGCCACTAACGAAAGTTTCCTACTTCTGATCTGGACACCTTTCCTAGCAATTTGCAAAAAATTTCAAGTCGATCTGATGAGTTACTAATTTCTGCTCGATATTACAAAAAATTTACTACCATTCTCGGATTACTAACACTACTCCAAGGAATTTAGTTGACTCTGATAATGCAATATTAGTGGAATTAATTTTAATTGTTACACCCATATTTTTGTTTTATTTCCTGAAAAAAATTGTAGAGCAACTGTTTTGTCAAAATTTAAGATTAATGCTTTATTACTGCACCATTTAGTAAAATGAGATGCTAATGAATTAAGTTTACTTTCTAAGACTCTAGAAGACTCTGCCAAGCCAAAATGGTATCATCAGCATAGAAAACAATTTTATCCGCAGTCTGGGGCGATCATTAATATAAAGCAGAAATATTAACGGTCCTAGAACAGAGCCCTGTGGTATTCCACGAGATACATTTTTTAATTCTGATTTATAGTTGTCAACCTATACGCATACCTGTCTTGCTTCCAAATAAGAAACTAACCATTCTAAAAACAACTCTATGAATCCCAAAGCATACAGTTTTTTTTGTACAATGTCTAGGTCTATTATATCCAAGGCTTCGGATAAGTCAAAAAAGAGTACACCAAATAACTGTCCATCATCCAACTAACGGTGTATATAATTGAACAAGTTTGTACATGTATTCTCCGTTGACCTATCTAGTAGACAACTTGAGAGTATGTTGTATTTCTGGAGAAAAGACAGCATATTCTGATTCTCAAAAATTTTCCCGAATATAGGAGGTATGGTAACAGGTCTGTAATTATTTAGTGATATCTGACTTATTTTTTTGTTATAACTCCTACTTTTAGAGCATTAGGAAAAGCTCCATAACACAGATGAATTAATTGCAGGAGTATTTTGTTCAGAAAGGTATATATTTAGAGGGGAACCTGGTATATAGAGTCAAGATTTTGTTGATCAATTGATAGTTAAACTATTCAAGAATATATTATCAAAGATTCAGAGCCCATTTCGAAGAATTTTAAAAGTTATAGAACACACACATTTCAAAGCAACCATCACCATTCCAAGAAAATTATAATTTAGACGAGAGCACCAAAAACAATATTAGACTTTTTTGGGCCACAAAGGTGGTAATTTTCAAAGAAATTTTTTCTTTTACTAACATATCGGAAAAGCGTTAAATGTTTTTTAAGGAGAAATCCACATCCCAACCCAACATATATTTTTGAAACATCTCAAATATCAAGTCAATTTAAAATAGTATATCCTTATCCTTTCACAGAATACATACAATGGTATCGCAATAAGTAATTGTCCGTTTGTCAATTTCAACAACACCCCTTATATTTCTTCCCCTTGTTATCATAAGCCAGATCGTCCCTCAGGGGTAATGATACACACCACAACGTCCCTTTTGAAATATACGGTTGTCGTTAGCTTAATCGATTTTATCTTCATCAACTTCATTTCAACTTGTTCCACCCCTGTATTTTGTGGGTTGCCAAAGAAAATGAAGACATAAGTGGATAACTACCACTTAATTTCAGTAAGTAAACAGGGAATTTGTTATACGATGTTTTGACCCTCGCATTTACGTGATATACTTTATATTCATAGATTAATTTAATCAAATGACACTAATTCTTTTAGTAATTAAAAGTTTATGCAGCAAAATGATGAGTAGATGCCGAAAAAATTAAAAATGCTGTACAATAAGTATTTTTAATTATGGAAACATAAGACACGTTCTTGTTTGTTAACTATTGTATATGCTGAAGTTATTTAGTGCTAACAGTGGTATTATGGTTAAAATTTGGAAGTGTGATCGCCACACACTGAGGCATCGCCACACAAATAAGTTTACCAAGTTGTCAATACAGCAGAAAACCGAAAAACCACTTTAGAAATGCTGCTCGCCAGATACAAAAGAAAATCATTCAGCAGAGATGCATCAAGTCAAACAGTTTGATCATTTGGGTAACTACTTGACTTGATGTTTGGTGTTTGATCGGTAACTACTTGATTTAATTTCAAACAGTTTGACGATATCAAACTATTTGAATTATTTGAATACGCCCGTAAGTATTCACGCTTTAATTCTACTTCGCTCTAAAGCACGGGTCAGACTAGGCTGGTTACCAGCCGCGAATTAAAGAAGCCGCTACTCTCAGCTGGGTGTGATCACAGAACTAGCAGCTGACACCGTCAGCCGGCGAATATTTGTCAGCAGCCCAGTCTGACCCGTGCTTAAGCGAGTAAGCAACCAGCTAGGCTACCAGCGTCCTGCCATGCTCCACTGTGTTTTAACCCTTAGAGATGTCTCAACGACTCGGTCGCTGATACCCGGGTAGCGGCTACCAGCGACCGTGGAGGAAACCAAGCCTTTAAGCACGGGTCAGACTAGGCTGATCAGCGGCTGATCAGCGGCTGATAACCAGCCTAGTCTGACCCGTGCTTTAGCTGTAAGCTGACATAATTGCCAAGTCGTTTCTTTAGATTGAGGATGCTCCGGCTCGCGCATTAACACATTTTATATGTCTTTAAATAATACCATTTTATAAAAACACAATTTAATTAATAATAGGTGATTAATTCTTAAAGATAAATAGATTGGTAATTCAATTTTATTATTATTAACATGATATGTAGCATGGCGTAATTTATACTACGAAAATTAAGTTGTATGTGTAATATAATTCTGCAAGACACGCTTTTGTATGTTGAATTTATACCTACTTTGAATATTCTGGAGATACAATGTTTTCAAGTATGCAACAAAATGTTTTTATTGTTAATAACAATAAACTCCATCTTTAACGCGCCAACAAGCGACTGACTGAAGCTCCAGTGTGTGTGTTTACAGCTTCCTGTCAGGTAACCAGCGAGTATGCGAGTAAAGCACGGGTCAGACTAGGCTGGTTAGCAGCCGCTGCTGATCAGCTGAATCACGTGACCCGCTACCTGCTACTAAAAGTTGAACATGTCCAACTTAGCCAGCTGCTGAGAAATATTCGCCGGCTGAAAGAGTCAGCTACGGGTTCTGTAATCACACCAAGCTGATAGTAGCGGCTTCTTTGATTCGCAGCTGGTAACCAGCCTAGTCTGACCCGTGCTTAAGCGACAAGCTAGGCTACCAGCGACCTGCTCTGCTTCACTGTGTTTTTACCCTTAGCATCGCGCAAGCGCTCTCAGAAAAAGTTTGGGCGGGAAGGCAGACTTTCGCTTCTGTATAAGTGTGTAAGTACAAATTCATTGACTTATCCAAAAACCTCATATTAATTCTAAACTTATTTTAAATATCTTCCTCCTCATCAACTGATAAGTACGTAGAATCACGTATTACAAAGCCACATGCACCTTGGCTCACGCCTACAATTCGGGATATGATGAAAACTCGAGGTGCTGCTTTAGCCAAATATAAAAAATCTAAAAATGTTCTAGATTATAGTCATTATAAAGATCTCCGTAACTCCGTTACTAATGCAGTCCGTATGGAGAAGCGTGAGTATTTACGTTATCGATCTAATTTACTAAACAAAAAAGACCTATGGAACAACATGAAATCTCTTAAAGTTGTTCATAAACCAATCATAGAAATCCCTCAGGAGCTAAACAATCCCATCTCTATAAATAATTATTTTACATCAGTTTTCAGTCCTATTAATTGTTGTCCTGAGACAACTCAATGGTATCAGTCAAATTTTTTCAACAACGATATTACTTTCTCCTTTAAACTTGCAACCATTAATCAAATTATATTACTAGTATTAGGTTTGAAATCGGATGCTATTGAAAGTGACAATATTTCTGCAAAGATGCTACAACTTTCTCTCAGTAACACTCCTTTTATAACCCATATTATTAATTGCTGTCTGGAGATCGGTTATTTTCCAGATATTTGGAAATATGCGTTAATAGAACATTTGCCTAAATCAAATAAACCTGTACCCAATAAGTATTCTCCCAGTACTGTCTAAAATCTTAGAAAAAGTTATTTATCAACAAACATACGAGTATGTATTTAATAATAACATAGTAACATATATACAGTCAGGCTTTCGAAAGGAGTTTAGTACAACGACACTACTTCTAGATTTAACCGCTAATATACTTCGGTCATTAGATGAGGGAAAAGCTACATCAGTCATTCTACTAGATTTTTCTAAAGCTTTTGACACTATCGATCATGCTCTTCTGTCTGCTAAACTTAAACATTTTGGATTTGACGAAATTTCCTTACTATTTTTCAAATTTTATTTATCAAGCCGTTATCACAAAGTAATTATCGATAATTTAGCCGAGTTTACATCAGTCACTTCAAGGGTACCTCAAGGTTCTATCCTTGGACCCCTTCTTTTCTCAATATATATCTCTGACCTTTATAAATCTTTGGATAGGTATAACACTCGTTTGCAGACGATACACAACTGTACTTTTCATCTGCCCCTGAAACTGTTTTAGCATCTCCAATAAAAAATCGGGTTCTAGAAGCTATTTGTACCTACTCAAGTAATCATAACCTTAAACTAAATGCTAAAAAATGTAAATCTCTGCTATATTGTCCTCATACCTCCAAAGCCATGTTAAACAAAATTTAAAACTAGTTATTAGAAATGAACCATTAAAAATTGTTCAATAGTTGTAGCACAAAAGGATAGGATTTTGCCGTTCGGTCGAATTGGCTGATTTTTGGATATGTTGTAGGTTTTGTCATCCTGAACAAAAGTCTCCATGGGCACCAAGGTCCAAAGTCCATATTTTGGCCGCTATCGAGCTCCAAAGGTCCATTTCTCCATCATAACGTAACCTCTTAAGCAAGCCAATTACTCATTGAAATATCGTTTTTGATTTATCTTAGTTGGAGTTGGAATCTGATGTCAAAATGACAGAATTGACAGTTGACAGCTGTCAACAAGCTGTCAAGTTGACGGAAAAATACAAAAAACTTGAAATAATGATGACACCATATGTTTTCGAGGCCGCTGAGCTTGAATCTGATGTCAAAATGACAGAATTGACAGTTGACAGCTGTCAACAAGCTGTCAAGTTGACGGAAAAATGCAAAAAACTTGAAATAATGATGTGACCATATGTTTTCGAGGTCGGTGAGCTTAAATCTAGTTGACAGCTGTCAACTGTCAATTCTGTCATTTTGACATCAGATTCAAGCTCAGTGACCTCGAAAATATATGGTCTAATAATTATTTCAAGTTTTTTGTATTTTTCCGTCAACTTGACAGCTTGTTGACAGCTGTCAACTGTCAATTCTGTCATTTTGACATCAGATTCAAGCTCAGCGACCTCGAAAACATGACCTCATCATTATTTCAAGTTTTTTGTATTTTTCCGTCAACTTGACAGCTAATTGACAGCTCTCAACTGTCAATTCTGTCATTTTGACATCAGATTCCAACTCAGCGACCTCGAAAACATATAACTAGATAATAAAATAAATCAAAAACGATATTTCAATGAGTAATTGGCTTGCTTCAAGAGGTTACGTTATGATGGAGAAATGGACCTTTGGAGCTCGATAGCGGCCAAAATATGGACTTTGGACCTTGGTGCTCAGGATGACAAAACCTACAACATATCCAAAAATCAGCCAATTCGACCGAACGGCAAAATCCTATCCTTTTGTGCGGGGTCCTTTAGGAATCATTTCAAGAGCATGTCACACTTTTAGTAAAAAAATCGTATCTAGTTATACGTCAATTGTATAGAGGTCGGGGTATTTTAAACTTGACATTACTTTGTGAAACTATGGTGATGTCAATTCTTAATTACGGGCTTTTGGTTTTTTATCCTTGCTTAGATCAAGTTACTAAATTTCGATTGCAAAAAATTCAAAATACCTAATTGTTGCCGTTTTGTCTTTGGCAGAAGAAAATATGACCATGTACCAAGTAAGCTAAAACAACTTGGATGGTTCAACATAAGTAACTTCTATAACTACCACCTTGCCTCTTTGATGTACCGAATTATTTTGACGTCGAATCCTATTTATTTGAGGAACAAATTAGTTTTTCGTGGAGAAGCTCATAGCTTGACTCTCTGAGATATCCGCATAGTCTCATGTTACCACGATATAGATTATCAATTCTTAAACGGTCATTTACTTATAATTCAGTTTTAGTTTTTAACAGTATTTCTCAAAGTCTGAGAGTTAATTAAGTCTCTCAGTTTTTTAAAACAAAATTATATACAGCTTCTGCTGCAGCGTTAGTAATTTTGATAATTTTTTTTATGTTTGCGATGTATAATTTAAATGTGTAATGAATTTTACTAATTTTGTATTTTATTGTCTGTAAACTTGAAGTAGAGTAGCTTCGCCTCGTGTATTTATTGTTTGTATTTTTTTGGCATTTTTTGTATAAGTTATAAGTTGGTATTCTCTTCCTCGAGAGTGTCATTCTCGGCTGCAATTATTTCTTCTGTGGTGTTTTTCTCTACTTTGCTGCAGTTTGTTCCAGCACAATTTTTGAACGCGATATTTCAGCACCCACAAGAAAGAACACAGTCGTTTTTACAACCACAGAACATTAGTTTCATTATATTCGGGGGTCCAGGTGGTTGTGTCACCCTTATGGGAATTAAATTATTATTATCAATTTTTACGGCCCAAACTGTTGGATCTAGTGGATGCTCTTCTCCATACAACCAACATGGAAATAGATATTTAATTCATTAAAGCAAAGTTAGACGACAAAATTACACGCCTGGCCTAGCATGACCTTTAGGAAGGATTAGGTGGTTAGGGTCTCTTTATTTGTCTCTTTGGTTACATGTTTGTGTGTGCAAGGAACCGGCCAACCTGAAGGCGCTTCTTCAGCTTGAAGCGGGGTCCCTTAAAATTCACCCCAAAAGGCCTCTTTATAAATAATAATAATAATAATTGTTATCCCAAGAATGAAAATATGAAACAAAATAATAATACTACTTAAGTGAACCTTTAATTAAAGCAACACTAAATCTACCTAAGAATTGAAACCTGTGGTTTCTAACTTAATCTGATTGTTTTCTTATGCAAACTTTACGTTTTATCCTCTGGTTTCCCTGCTCTAGGAAACTCTTCCGGTTCAAACCTTATGAGCAATTTGAAGTTAGCCCAGAACCTTTTGAAAAGGATTGCTGGATAGTATAACTGCTCCTCTTCTTGGAGGTCTTGAACTGTTCTTGTTTGATCTGCGTATGTTGTGCAGTAGAAGATTCGATGCGTCGGTGTGTCGTCGACTTCGCATGTGAGGCAGCTTGGGCTATCAGTATTGCCGATGCGATGTAGGTGGATCATATTGTTACCGTGGCTCGACAACAAGTGTATGACTTTTCTAGGAAGCGTCCCGGTGTCAGCCTCCAGTCAAGGCTGAATTTCTCGTAGTAGCGTATATAGATGCCTGCCTTTATCTGAAGTGTCCCATTCTTGTTGCCCAATTCTGATGATGACCTGTTGAAGCCATCTGGTGACCACCACAGAGAATCTAAACTCTTCCGCTATAATATTATGTCCAAGTAGATATGTATGGCCTGTTCTTTTTAGGATGATCATCGATTTGCACAACTCCAAGTGCAGGTGCATCGGAGGAAGCTTTGCCAGAAGGCAAAGCGATTCGTTCGGTGTTGACCTGTAAGCTCCCAGCATTACCCACAAACACATGGCCTGTGTAGTCCGTAGTTGACTCTTATTAACCACTTTGCTTAATCTGTGCCCCCATAGTTCCACTCCGTATGCTAAGATAGGAATGATGGCTCGAAGATAGATTTCTCGTATGGCGTTGAAGTATTCGCTTATTCTTCCCAATTTCGGCGTATCAGCCTTAAAAGTGATTGAAAAATTTTCTGGCACTTTGTTGAGATATATCTTATGTGCTCTGTGTATGATAGCTTATGGTCCAGTATAATACCCAAGCATTTCATTGACTCGACTCGCTGTAATGGTCTACCATTGTAACGTATAACCGGATTTCTGTTTATGGAAAGATTTGAGAAGACAATAATAATAATAATAATAAACGTCTTTATTATTTTCAGTACAATGTATACAATCTACACAATATAATAAAATGAAATTATCTATATAAACTGAAAATAAAAGGCGAAGTTCAATTTTTAAGGTGAAGACACCTCTAATTGTTCTTCCACTCAACCTTATGGGTATCGCCAAATACCTTACAATACTAAAGAAAATGTATCCCTTGTTCTTATTAATGTTAATCATATATACTTTTGTGAAACTTATCGTTGATGATCAAGTAAAAATCTCTTATAAGCCACCTTAAATCTTTGAAAACTGTAACTTTTATATATGGAGGGAACTCCGTTAAAAATTGAGCATATTTGGTATGAATAACTACGTCTGAAGAATTCAAGTCTAAAACGCGGTGGAAAAAGAATACCTTTATGCCGGACATTTATATTGTGTACGTCAGTACGATATATTATCTTTTTGTGTAGATATGACGGTGTTTTGTTAGTAATTATTTTATAAAACAGAACTGCTGCATGCAGTCCTTTTATTGGCCATGTTTAACCAGCAATTTTCACGAATTTTATGTGATATGTGTTCTCTTCTACGAATACCAAATATTAGGCGTAAACAAGAATTTTGTACTTTTTGGATTTTCTGTCGATATATGGCGGATAAAAATGGCCCATAGAGTATATCGGAGTAGTTAAAAATTGACAATATTAAAGTTTCACAGAGTGGATTTTACACGTTTTGGGAGATATTGTCTATTAGCATATAACAGTTTAAGAGTCATATAAGCACGTTTTATTAGCTGATTTATGTGTTTCTGGAACTTCAGCTCTGAATCTAAATACACACCAAGACTTATAGCCCCGTTTACATTTTGCAGAGGTTCATAATCTATAAGAATTTGGACCCTGTCAGAAATTTGATCCCGTTTATTCTTCGTACCAAACAAAATGACATGAGACTTGCTGCAATTAATATTAAGACAGTGATCATGCGCAGCTTTGACAAAAGACTTTAAATCCTCATTTATATTTAAACAAGCTGCAATAAAGTTGAGTGTCATCCGCGTATAAATGGATATTACAAAAATTAATAGTATTCACGAGATTAAAAGTATATATAGCAAATAACAAAGGTCCCAAAATGGAGCCTTCTGGGACTCCACACCGTAATTTAACATAATTAGAGCACTGTCCATCAATTAAGACTTTCTGCTGATGACCTAGGAGGTAAGATCCTAGTAGATCTGTAGCACCTTGGGAAAGCCCTATATAACCTAATATTGCAATAAGTAACTTATGATTTAGGGTATCAAAAGCCCTACTAAAATCTAGCAATACCAAGACAGTACATTCCCCTTCTTCTATAGATCTAACAACATCATCAATTATGTGAAGAAGAGCCATTGTACAGCTATAATTTTTTCGAAAACCTGATTGTGTCTCTGGCAATATTGAGTATAAGTCTATATGTTTTTTTAATTGTACTTCTATGGCTCTTTCCAGTATTTTTGATAATGTTGGTAGTATACTAATGGGGCGTAAATCTTTAAGCTTAAGTGGATTCGGTTTTTTAGGTAGTACTTTAACAATGGCACGTTTCCACACTTCCGGAAAAATATTATTGATTAAACAAAAGTTGATAATGTGGGTTATATATGGAATAATATGTGGACAACATAATTTTAATAGCCTTAGACTTAATTGGTCTTCACCAGCAGCATTGGTATTTATATTATTGATTGTTTCATAAACAAAAAGATCATTCACTTCACGAAATTTAAAATTTGTATCTACTAATTTGTCTGAATTATAAGTCATGAGCAGCTCTTCTGGAGGCTCTCTTACGGGACAGGAATTAACGAAAAAATTATTTATATCATTGGGACTTCCCAATGTATTAGGAATTGAGCTGGCTTTATTTGGAAGAACATTGTGTTTTTATAGTTTTCCAAAGAGTTTTAGTATCCCTTTTATTAAGTTCAAATGCAAAGTAAGCTTTTTTCTCTCGTTTGATGGCGGAATTCGTATAATTTCTAATGTCTCTATAAAACTGAAGATTGATTTCTGATTTAGTTCGTTTGTATCTGGCCAAGGCTCTATCTCGTATAGACATCATTTCTTTTATGTTACCAGTTAGCCACGGAGCTCTTGGCTTAGTTACACGCGAAGTTACTGATGGTATGTGTCTATCAAATAGATTCAACAAACAGTTAACTAAAAAGGTAATTTTTTCGTCAACTCCCTCCTGATCGTAAATTCTAAAAAATGGAATATTAAATAATTCTCTCATAAAATTATCCTCGTTAAAATATTTGAAAGACCTGTACGTTACCATTTTAGGACCCTGTTTTCTTACTTTTAAGTTTACTTTACATGTAGCCATATCATGATCGCTTATTATACCTGTTACTTGGATGGTATTCTTTTCAATAACCCAGTCAGGAGAAGTAATAATCCCATTTAACAAAGTTGCCATAGATGTTGTGATTCTTGTAGCAGTATCTATAATTTGACTAATACCAAAGCACTCTAAAACAGATGACAATCTATCAACAGTTATATCATCCGTATTTAAAAAATCTATATTCAGGTCTCCACCGCACAAAATTTCATCCACAGTAGGATGAATTAGCCCAAGTACATCTTCAAGTTCGCTTATAAAGGCATTCTTGTTGACCAGAGGAGGTTTGTATATTGCACCTAACGCAATAGCTTTGTTTCTAATTTTAATCTTTACCCAGAGTTGTTCAGACATAGTTCCTTGGTAGTTCAATTGCTGACTGCATATTTTATTATTTATGTAAATACACAAACCTCCCCCTAACCCCCCGCGATCTTTTCTATATAAATTATACCCATCGAAATGTATTAAATTATCTGTTACGTTTTCATTCAACCCAAGTTTTACATAACTGTACTTAGTCTTCGATTCTGATATTGTTAGCTTATTTCTGTTAGCCCAACTGCCACTATGTACGACAAAATTACAGTAACACTCCAGGAAATGACGTTTTTAGTTAGGTCGCATGCACCAGGGCCTCCGGAGGACGATGTCAATGTCAGATCTGGGACGAGTGACCCGAAAAACGCCCGTGTGAGGTGTTTCGATCTATTTTTGATAAGTTAACAAGGAACTCATGGTAATGACGTTCCTGGTGCCATTATGAGCTCCAGGTACACCGGGGGCTCACTTGGCTCATATTCAGGTTAAGCGACCTAAAACACACTCGGGTACTGGTTCGGATGTTTTCTGTGCAAAATATGAATTTTTTCTTCAACACTTGGAAAAGAATAATTCAGTTTTTGATGCAGCGATGAATTTCAAAAAAGTACAAGATCAAAATATGGCACAAAATTTCTAGACGAGCTAACGAAGCGAATCTGACTTACTGCACCAAAATTCCGGATTTTTCAGTTATATTTTCTCGACTGTTAATAGATAGTAGTCGAATGACTAGTTTTCAAGCACGTTGTGAATTTTAATCGGTATAATAGATATCAGTAACATCGTTTTAATTCATAAAGAATTTATTTAATGTTAAATACTATACAGTATCACAATTAACAGTAAAAATTTAAATTTCTATGTTAAACATGTTGTTAAAGTGATTATAACCTACTAGACATAGTTTCAACACTAGTAGCTATAATGAGACACTTTATGAGTAAATTCAGTTAAAATGAACAGCATATTTCACCTTTACTTCTAGGAAGAAACTGGTTATAAGGCCGAGTATATTATGTTGATTAATCTTGTAAAGTTGAATTGTTTATAATTTAAATAAATAACTTTGTCGAATAAAATTACTTGAAAAACCAGATATGCGTGTGGATAAGACGTCTTAGAAAAACTAACATTTTTAAAAATAATAGCGGTCAAAAATAACAATATTCGGAGGGTCAGAAGGACAACTTTTAACCTCCAAGATGTGGTGATTCTGTAAGCCTGCATAAGACTTGCTGAAAATTTTATCTTTATTAGTACTTATAGCATTATTTTTTTATTCGGAAATAATATTTCATTTATTTATACCAGGTGTATTCAGTTTCAATCTATTGATATGAAATGTCAAAAGTTATAAAATTTATTATAACAATTTCAGATGATAACACAAAAAAAATAAAATTAAACGTTGCTGAAAATTACAAACTAATTATTATTAAAACATTCACACTCACTTTCTCACAATTAAATAATATTACACAATAGAAAACAACAAAATACTCTAACACTAGACACTGAAAGTTTTGGAATACCTTTGACCTGTATTAGAGTAATCAAGGTTCTTCTAACTCCATCTCCTCCAAAATCAAATTAGGCTTATCAATTAAACTTCCTCGTTCAAAACTCGTACATTGACAAAACTCTTATGTAGTTACCAACTTCCATATATCATATAAATTAATACTAACATAAATTATTACTCAATTGCAACTTTCTGCAACTCCTCGTGGATTTATATTTTCCTTTTTTAATATCTCTCAAATTTTCCAAAAAAAACCTTTTACATTCCCTTTCTTTCCGTCCATCAATCTCCCCAAAATCACCTGTCACTATTTTTTCCGTTACCTGGTTACCTTCTATATACAAGGTGATTATTTCATTGCACTATATATTATCAGTACCTAGTTTTGCACACTGTATAATTCTGGTTTATTATCACCTGTTGATTCACCTGTTGCCATCGAAATCTATATTGTTTTTAGAAGTGTACCAGAGTGTCTCTTAATCCTGAACTGAACAATAATTCCATTTAGGTCAGTCCTAAAAATAAAAATAAAATGTTTGTTTATTTCACTCTATAATATCCGTATGTATGTTCATTAACATAAATAATGTTGTACTTACCTAACTGTCATTTCCGTATTTTTCTTTTGTATTGTATATGATATCGTCAACATTTACATTTGTTTTCAGAACCTATGATTTTTTCTCATATGTGTGGAGAGGTTATATATTTCAGTTCTGTCAACAATCAGCTGATTGACATGGCTTCGATACTATCATTATTTTAAATATTTTCGTTGTCGGTTAAGTATCCTATTTGCGGTGTTGTTTAATATTAGAGATTCGTCATCTTCTGTTGATCTCAGCTCTCATATTTTCTACCTCGGTTGTTCGTTTTGTTTCACTATTTCACACAGTTCAGTATCGATTATATCGATTACATCTATTACAGATCTACGTCGCGAAAGCTGTCATTTTCGACCATTCTTGCGTTTTTCCGGTTAAAGAAAAGAGTTTTGTAATGCAAATTTTTTTTGTTGCACCGTCAAGAGGCCACAATGAATAAAACTGACGAAAAGTCCTTAATTGTTGGTGAACGAGTTTTTTTAGTGTTTTAATATACTCTATGATTTTAAGAAGTATGAATTTGTACTTTTTTATATAATTTTCAATCGAGCACATGCAATTTTGTGCTTCCTTTTTTTTAACTCAACACTTGTGTGAAAATTAACTTCATTCAACAGAATCCTTCGAATCTTTCTTGAGGATATTCTTTCCATCCTTTTTGAACATGAGCTTTCCATCCTTCTTGAGGATATTCCTGTACGACATTGAAGATAACCTTTTTAGTCGTGATAAAACGCTCTTTATAGAACAGTTTTGCGTCAATAAAGAAGCACTTTATTTTACTAGTAAAATAAAGTAACTGTCAACGTCACTTAGGCCCGTGCGCAGAGGGGGGGTTTTGGGTGTTGGAACCCGCCTCAAGATGAAAATTTCTGTATCTTTATTTGAAATATTAGAAAAAACTTTTCTTTACGATGGACAAACTATAGTTCCTTCGATTTTTTTTAATGACCCCCCCCCCCCCCTCCAGCAAATCCTGCGCACGTGCCTGACGTCACTGACAAGTTGCAAGACAACTAATTTGACATGTTTAAAAAATAAACATCTACTTGTCTTTGCAACTGCTGTCAACCAAAATCGTATCAAATTTTTATTTTTTCAATTTATTATTATTTTTTAATTGCAATCGAACATAAATTCATGTATATAACGCGTACATAATGTAATAATATTTCGATTATTATTACTTTATAATTTTAATTTATTATAATTTTTTTTTAATTTTTACTTTGATTTGATTTAATTTTAAGTAAATGTTTTTGTTAATTTGTAAATTTAATTTGTTATATAATTTTTAAATAATTTGTGAATATCGCCACGACTATGCTCAAATTGATGCTATATTTCTTTAAATCCTTTTATCTCAGGGATTATATAATTGTGAGTTCAAGTTCTTAGAGCTTCCTTTTAGTCTATGCTACTGATAGTTTCTGTACTTTGCAAGAAAATAAAATGTTGGTTCAAATGGGTTTATTTTATAAGAAAATATGGAAAAAACATGAACAAAGATCAGACTAAATTTATTAATATGAGTTACTTGCACGCCTCACATTCATTCAATGATATCTTATTTCTAATAATGATTTGAATTTTGGCACAATAAATTTTTTTAAAACTAAGGTTGGCACACCGATTTACTAAGACAGTGACTAATCTGTCTGCCTTAACCACAAGAGACACGTGTCCCACACTTTATTATTAGTATGAAGCACGTTGTAAGTGAAATGATGAGTTTATACCTTAAACTATTTGTGCTTGATCTTCTTCTAACTCGTACAACCAGTGATATATTGTAACTAGACTTCTAGTGATGTGATATTTCCAATTTTGTTGATTCTTCAGGTGATATATGCTCGGTTGAGCAAATTATTCAGAACACAATCCTCAGGATGCACACAAATTAAGACCAATACCTTCCAGGCAAGTTTTTTGTTTGAATATTATTTAATATTATCCACTTACTAATTATTAAACATAGTCGCAGTTATAATTAGACTTCCAGAATATAAATGCTTTTTATTTTATTAACTTCTTCTTGTAAAATTTCGATAAATAATTTCCCAAAATTTCTATACTAGCCTCTTTCTACCATTTTTCAAAACTTACTTTCTTTTAAAACTTTCTTAATTTTTAAATAAATAATCTTCTTCAAATTTTCTAGACCAGTCTCTCTCTACCATTTTTCAACTTACTACTCTCTTTTAAAACTTTCTTAATTTTGTAATTTTTTTAAATAAATAATCTTCTTAAAATTTTCTAAACCAGTCTCTTTTCTACCAATTTTCAAACTTCCTACCTTCTTTTTTTCTGTTGCTGTTACCTTATAAAGTAAAACAAAAAACTCTCAAATTATTTCTGAATTCATTCTAATTATTTCAAATTTTGATTCTATGATATTTTATTATAAGTTTTATGTGTTTTAGCTTTTATAATTTTAATTATAACGATTAACATGCTTTTTCTTTATATTCTGCTGTCTATTTTTATACATTTCATTAATTTATAATTTAGTAACCAATGTTGGTAACTCTGGAATTTCATTTTAAACAGTTGTCACAACTTTTTATTTCATTTTGTTATACAGATCGTCCGGATATTTTATTTTGTCATATAGATTGTCCCGAAATTAAATTGTTGGTAAAATTTTGATTTTGAATATTATTTAATTTTAATTTTAATGTTTAGATTCATATCAGAGCTCTTCAAAAGGATTTTCAGTATAATATTGATCTCACATTAAATCATTCCCTTAGGTAAATTAACTTTTAACTTTTATCTTTTTAATAAAATAACATTTTGTTTATTCTTTTAAATTTTATTTTAATAATACTATTTCTTTATTTTTAGGTGATGTTTCATTTAATATTTAACCTGACAAGATATATTTTTAAGAAGAGATATTGGATTGAGCATAGTCTGGGTATTTGGTTTCATTAATTTTTAATTTAATTTTATCTAGATATTATTAACTGCACAATAAACATGCTTTATGGACTCATCATTTTATAGCCTCTCTCGCAAGCTCGCTCGGCAATAAAATTATTCGTTCAATGAAGCCCTTGTTTATGTACTTGTAATATAAATAGCTATTAAGTAATTATTAAAACTACAGGCTGATTTTGAAATACTAAACTAAAATAAAATATATAATTATTTACAGTATACAGTGCGTGCGTAAAGTATGGAAATATGAAGATATCTTACGATGTGTCAAAGATGTCTTAATATCTTAATCTTAATATTAAAAAAATCAATAAAATGTTTAACTTGATAAAGATAATTTTCAATACCGAACCCTTAGTAAAAATTTAGCCTATTACTATTAAAACATCCTGTATATCACAAATACCTACATAAAAATGAAAATCTTAAAAACACATTCACAAAATTAACTTCCAAGCCATATAATAAAGTTGGCACCTTAATAAATGAATTGCTTATTGCCCATTTATAAACTCGATATCACCATTACAACCATTATACTCGTCCCGTTAGGGTTGCTGGTGGGAAAAGAACGGAGAGGAAAATTAGGGATGGGGGATTGTATGATTGTATCACTGTAATATGATTAGGGAGGATTTGTTCTTACTTGATGATGCGTGTCAGGGTACCGTGAAACATAATAGGAGATCAATGAGGATGAAGTTATATATTAGAACATTGCCGTGGGGTTGAACGGAATTCATGCGGAAATTATAATTGAGCAGGCGATTACAATAAAATATTTTTTAACAAAAATTATTAAATATCCATAAATTTAGGAATAACAATATCAAATAAAGAAGAAGAAGAAAAAGACATTTTTTTATTTGACAACTGCATATTTACAATCTGCTCTCATTGGAGCAATAAATGATTAAATGTGCTAAGTATGTGAAGGTGACTTGAGAAGAGAAACCTCTCATCGATACCATGGCTTGTCATATATCTACTGCATCAGGTACTGTCGTTGTAGTCTTCTTGTAACGTTTGGTAGGATATTTAACTGCGCTATGTATATATTTTCGTTGTCTTGTAATCTGTTGTGATATAATCTTGAAAAAAAAGGAAGGAACTTGTAGGTCTTTGTGTAGGGTGAAATTGCTGACGTACCATGGTGCGTTGGTTATTGATCTCAATACATTGGACTGTAGCCTTTGAATTATTTTTGTATTGGATGGTTTGGTACATCCCCATAATTGTATTCCATAAGTCCAAATCGGCTTCAAGATACATTTATATAATATGGATTTACGTCCTAGGAGCCAGGTCATTTCTCTTACTTTTAAGTTTAGCTGTTGCCTCTTTGTTTGGACGTGCTTTTTTCAAGTTAGCTTCTGATCCAAGTATAATCCTAGGTATTTTACTTCGGTCTGAATGGGAATTTGAATGTGGTTAAAACTAACATACTGATCGCTTATTTGTGAAAGTCACTTGTGCGGATTTAGATTGGTTAATTTTGATGTGTGTTGATTGGAGGGCTGTGTCATCTGCGAACATTGCTATTTTAGTATTGTTTGTAGTGGGTAAATCCGCAGTGTAGGTTAGAAATAAGATAGGCCCCAGAACACTCCCTTGTGGTACTCCAGACTTTATTTGGTGGCAGCTTGAAAATGCAGAATTGTGCTTGGTTTGGAAGTACCTTTCAGCAAGATATGATTTTAGTAGCAAGTAATAGGGACTTGGAAAATATTTTTTAATTTTATGTAATAATCCAATACCAGACCTTATCGAAGGCTTGGGCAACGTCTAGGAATGCTGCAGTACGAAATGTTTTTTCTTCGAGACTTTTGGTAATTTGGTTAATTATTATATGCGTTTGCTGGACGGTCTGGTGGTGTTCTCTGAACCCAAATTGATAGTTAGGGATTAGTGTGGATAATTTTACATTGTCAACGAGTCTTTTTAGTAACAATTTCTCAAATAATTTGGATGGTATTGGTAATAAACTAATAGGACGATAAGAACTGACTTCATTCAACGGTTTTACAGGCTTACAGTATGACAATCTCAGCATGCGATTGAATAATATATGATTGTTAAGAGCACCAAAGTCTTCCTCGGTGGGTGTCTTAATATTTTCGTAGTGATAAGATCGTAGCCGGGTGCTTTATGTTGAATCAATTTTTTTATTTCTTGAACTATTTCGTTTTCGATTTCCCTGTCGTTATTATTTACAGTAGGTTCATTATGTGTAAAAACCTGGACAAGATATTCAGCAAATGTAGTAGCTTTTTCTAAGTCACTTTTGGTCCTATTAGTTTTTCTTATAGGTAGTATTGTTACTTGAGGTCTTTTGAGCTTTTTAGTGGCCTTCCAGATGGTGTGATCTTCTTTACTGAGAGTGGTTAAATATTGTTCATAGTTGTTTGGTGATCTTTGCCATCTGTTTCGTGCTCGATGCTTTTCGGTTACCAATTGACGGATATGTAGTGGTATTTTGTATGTGTCCATGGTTTTTGGGTTTTCTGGAGTTGAATGCCATGCTGCTCGTTGAATTAGTGTGGTGAAATACTGAGTTACTTGGTCCAGTTCATCAAATTCCTTTATTTTTATGTTCAGATTTGTATGTTCATCTAAGTAAGTATGAAAGATCTCCCAAAAAGAAATAAAGCACAGAATTATGAAAGCGAATAAAAATGCCTGGAGGACCATTTAAGAAAAGATGAGGGTGATGATTTTAACCAGGAACCATAATTATAACAACATTATGATAGTGAAGAAATAAAGTGGAATTCTGCTTTTTTAGCGAAATTTGAAAAATGACCTTTTCTTCGAAGCGCCATATCTTGGTAACGAATTGACATGCAAACGTGTTTGAATAGTCATAATTGTAGGAAATTTAACGCTCTACAAAAAAGTATTATAATGCTTTTTCCGTAGGAAAAAAGCTACTGAGGAAAAACCGGAGGAAGCTCGAAAATTTTGCAATTCCCTCCCCTTCATTTAGCACAGGGTCCACGAGGTCCAAAACTTGAGAAAATGTTAATTAACCATCCCTGAACAGTGTATTACTAGTTAAAAATTAAACAGTATAAAAGCAGGTATTAAAAAAATAAAAATCAGAACAAAAAGTTATCGTTCCAGTTATGTCGTTCCTAAACACCTACAGGTTACTTTCTGTATGTAAAATAAAAACTTCAATTATAGAAAAAAGTTGCCCCGGGTGAGGATCGAACTCACGACCTTAAGATTATGAGACTTACGCGCTACCTACTGCGCTACCGAGGCCTGTTGATTTAACGTTGTAAACACTGTTTATAAACCTGCAGTTAAAACTGTTAAATTAAAGATAAAAAAAAGGTTAACAAAGAGAGAAAAAATGAAACTGGAAATCAACATTAACAAAACAATATCACTACAAAAAGAAGAGGGGCAATTGCCTAGGGTGACGATATCTGACCAAGAAGGGGTGGGAGAGGGCAGTGGCGTTAATAAGGGGGGTGATCAGGTGATCAATCACCCCCCAAAGACAAATAATAATATTTAGAAAAAAATACAATTTAATGTAAAACAAAAAAGATAATAAAGTCGCTAAAATCGCGCTTTTAAGAGCATACATTTTCTAAATTCTCCGGAGTAAGACCCCCGGCCCCCTTGATTTAAGTTGGGGGATCCCTCGGTAGTGTCTTCTTCCAGGTTTAATCACACCCCAAATTAATATCCGATTTACGCCACTAGGGGAGGAAGATTATGTTACTTCACCCACACCCATAAAAAAATAGAAATTTCTGAGACTGTTATGATTGCTCCTTTTGCCATTTGGACCAGTGGCGGATCCAGGGGGGGCCAAGGTGTTTTCATAGTAGGTAAGATCAAGCGGTATTATATCGATGGCCGTTGTTTTGCTAAATGAACCCATCAAATAAACTGTATGTATTATTATTTTGATTATGGATGCCCCCCCCCCTAAATGAAGTCTAGATCCGCCACTGATTTGGACTATAGTTTAGAGAAGAAAGGAGTGTAGTGATTTAATTTGTAGAATTAGTACAGGTTTAAGAGGTAGAAATTTTACAAAAAAAACCACTTATATTAAAGCCCCCTATTTCTTTAATATAAATAAAATACAAAGAAACCACTATGAATTACAGAAATGAAGTAGAAATTTTGTAGTTTAGTACTATAAACTTAAATTTAAAAGTCACATTAAAAGCATACTACAGAAGTGTTACTTAAGGATGCGGTTACTGTATACTGTATAATATAAACAAACACATTTGAAGTTCAAAACTCGTTAGGGCCGGATCTAAGGGAGGGAAAACGGCGCTGCAGCCCCGGAGTTTCCACAAGATAGGGGCCTCTACCATAGAAATTTTTAGGTAAGATTTGCTAACGAATGCTGAATGATATGCAAAATTAACAACGGAATAGCAGTTCTTCCACTTTTGCCACTCATTTTTCGCCCAAAGCGCGATATTCGTATTGTTGTCAAATTTAATGTTAATAACATTAAATTCTTTGATCCGATAAATCATGTGTATACCGGGTGTATCAATGATGCGTGCGTGGAGGATAGCTGCTTCCCTTTTTAAGATAGGAAAAAATGTTTCAAATAAAAGTTGTAGAAAGCTATGTTCAAAAAATAACTACCAACATACAGGGTGTCCCATAAACGTGTGACTTATCAAAGTTTTGTTTTTTTAAATGAAACACCCTATATATTTTTACTCGATTGAATTCCTTCGGAAGAGTGCTTCTCAAAAATATAGGGTTATATGGGTTTATACCAGGTGGTTTTGAAGTTATGGTGACATTTATGTCCCAAAATGGGTTCATTCAACACCAAATATCTCAAAATCAATAACTAGGAATAACAAAAAATTTTCACCAAATATCCTCGAAAATGGTGTATTTTGATTTCATATTCATAAATTTACCGAACCAAAACTCGGGATCATTTTTTTCTCAGTTTTTTCAAATGGAAGACCCTGTATATGATGCCATACCAGAATAGTCCACACTATGAGCTTCCAGAAAATGTAGGGTTTGCCTACTTGCCTACTTGATTTTCACTGGTAATGCATCTAATTCTTAAGGAAAGTATGAAAAATGTCATAAAAGCAATAATGATATTTTTTTATTCAATGATGGACAAACATGGAACAAAATAATCTCAAAAAAATGTAAAAAACCGTCATTTCACAGTAGATGTTCAAACAATCACCCGTTTTGAGCTATGCATAAATTAAGTCTATCTACGACTTCAGTTAAAGTTGATCTTGTAGTAGAGCAAATCCTCTAATTCTATTTTTCCTTCAGCGTCGTTGGTTTGCCGATAATTTATTTTTTTGCTCACTTCTTGTGTTTCCACATTTTCTGTTTCTACAAACCTCTCCTTCGAAAACTCTCGAGTCGCATATCGAACTGCATACATTCTACTGGCTAAAAGCAGTTTCTGTAACATCTATCCGGAATGTAGATCATTTTATCAATTATATAAAATCACCCTTGGTACATTTGAATGTTACAGGAACTGTCAACAAACATGACATTTTATTATCGAAGTGAATTTATAGTTTAAATCTAATAGTTTCTCGTTTCTCGTTTCGAAATGAAATTATCCACCGAAGAAATGATAAACATGATCTACATCAAATATTGGATTTAAGCTATAAATACACTTCGAAAATAAAATGTCATGTTTGTTGACAGTTCCTGTAACATTCAAATGTTCCAAGGGTGATTGATATAATTGATAAAATGATCTACATTCCGGATAAATGTTACAGAAACTGCTTTTAGCAAGTAGAATGTATGCAGTTCGATATGCGACTCGAGAGTTGTCGAAGGAGAGGTTTGTGGAAACAGAAAATGTGAAACACAAGAAGTGAGCAAAAAAATAAATTAGCGGAAAACCAACGACGCTGAAGGAAAAATAGAATTAGATGATTTCTTTGCTCTACTACAAGATCAACTTTAACTGAAGTCGTAGATAGACTTAATTTATGCATAGCTCAAAACGGGTGATTGTCTGAACATCTACTGAGAAATGACGGTTTTTTACATTTTTTTGAGATTATTTTGTTCCATTATTGCTTTTATGACATTTTTCATACTTTCCTTAAGAATTAGATGCATTACCGGTGAAAATCAAGTAGGCAAACCCTACATTTTCTGGAAGCTCATAGTGTGGACTATTCTGGTATGGCATTATATACAGGGTTTTCCATTTGAAAAAACTGAGAAAAAAATGATCCCGAGTTTTGGTTGCCCCTGTACGGGAAAAGTGTCATTCGGTATTTTTATGAATATGAAATGAAAATACACCATTTTAGAGGATATTTGGTGAAAAATTTTTGTTATTCCTAGTCATTGATTTTGAGATATTTGGTGTTGAATGAACCCATTTTGGGACATAAAGGTCACCATAACTTCAGAACCACCTGGTATAAACCCATACAACCCTATATTTTTGAAAAGCACTCTTTCGAAGGAATTCAATCGAGTAAAAATATATAGGGTGTTTCATTTAAAAAAACATAACTTTGATAAGTCACACATTTATGGGACACCCTGTATCTTGGTATTTATTTTTGGTACACAGCTTTCATTGCTTTCTACAACTTTTATTTGAAACATTTTTTCCTATCTTAAAAAGGGAAGCAGCTATCCTCCATGCATCGTTGATACACCCGGTATATGCGGAAAACCTTATATCCTAAAGAAACGAATTCATCCATATCTTCTTGTGATTTACTCCGAATCATATGTCAAATCAACTTAAATTGTTAAAAATTTGTAATTTGTTTATTTTACATTTTAGGAATTTTCTATTTCGGTTAATTAAATCCAAAAGTTCCGTATATCTGTTTGAAAAAATTATTTTTCCTAACGCTGTTCATACATGTAATATATGACACAATACTCTTACCATGCACCACGCCCGACCACCCTTCTACAATGTTTGAAAGATCGTTTACATATAACGCAGTAAGACTGTTTAATACTATCCAGTTTTTGAACTGAATTGTTCTCAAAATAGATTTTCTTAAAAAAAAACTTTCAAAAAATTCGTAACTAAACAAGGAGGATAAATTTTAATCTAGATTTAATAAAGTATTCTTATGAACTACCCTGTATTATATATATTTTGTACAGGGTGTCCCAAATTGGTGTGTTTCTTTAATATTATATCTATCAAAAGTTTTTATAACGTTTTTTTATATTTTTCTTAATTAAGAAGTTATAGTACCTTGCAGTTTTCGACAGTTTTCAATAATCGCCCTGTATCTTCCAACTGCAGGAAGTTACTAAAGCTTTAATTAGGCTATCGTTACTTTAACAAAAAAAGAAGTCATAACATCTTAACTGCTTTTCTTCTATCTCTTCTAGTTTCGAGATACCCTGCAAAACACACCAATTTGAGACACCCTGTACTACAATTTTTATTCACCAAATATACAGGGTGGTTCCAAATGACACTTACAACGACTGGCTGTAGATACCTCTCGTAAAATTGGACAAAATGATATAAGGAATGAGGGGTCCAACTCGATTACTTTTCGAAATACAGGGCGTTAAAGTTAAAAAAAATAAATGTTTCTATTTAAAAACTTTAAAACGGATTAATATATTAATTTGAATTTGAATTTTTAAATGTAAAAATACATATTTAGTAAGAAATCATGTTTCATATCTAGATCCAGTGGCGTGCAGTTAGAAGAGTATATCCCCTTTTCCCAACCATTTTCTACGCCCATGGTATTTGAAGCTATTTTTATTTTTTTTGTATTGCTTAACAGTTTTTAAGTAAAAAAGCAATAACCTTTACATACCGAAAATCTTGTGGTTTTTAAGATATCTAATGTTTTTATGAAGTCTGTAAGATCTTTTATTAACGAAACAACCAACAATATTTTTCTTGGATTTCTTTAATAATTTTTGTCTTATACAAAAGTCTAGTGGTTATAAAAAATTAAGAAAAAATTATTCAAAAAATCCAAGAAAAATATTGTTGGTTGTTTCATTAATAAAAGATCTTACAGACTTCATAAAAACATTAAATATCTTAAAACCCACAAGATTTTCGGTATGTAAAGGTTATTCGTTTTTTACTTGAAAACTGTTAAGCAATACAAAAAAAAATAAAAATAGCTTCAAATACCATGGGCGTAGAAAATGGTTGGGAAAAGGGGATATACTCTTCTAACTGCACGCCACTGGATCTAGATATGTAACATGATTTTTTACTGAAATATGTCTTTTTACATTTAAAAACGACCTGCTAAATTTCAAATTAATATATTAATCCGTTTTAAAGTTTTTAAATAAAAACATTTATTTTTTTTTAACTTTAACGCCCTGTATTTCGAAAAGTAATCGAGTTGGACCCCTCATTCCTTATATCATTTTGTCCAATTTTACAAGAGGTATCTACAGCCAGACGTTGTAAGTGTCATTTGGAAACACCCTGTATTAGTCATTGTCATGTTAAAATATGAGAGTAAAAATTTAAGAAATTAAATTATTCCCGTTATCGGCTTTCTTGCTTCTTCTCACCCGGTGTAGAATTTCCTTGGCAGTTTTTTATGCAGATGTGGTTTATTTAGAAAAATTATAGATAAGATTGTGTTAAGTGGTACATTTTACTACCTACCAGATAAATTTCACAGAATCTGAAAAAATCTGGCGTTCAACATGTGTGGTACTTTATCTTTTTCAGATTTAGCCACTTTTGACTCGATCGTTTATCGTGCACTGATTTGACGTGGGGCGTGATGCTGAAATTAATGTAAAAAGGAAAGAAATCTGTTGTACTGATTATTTCTCAAACATGAAAATGAGCATAAAATAATTATTTTGAAGCCAAACAAGCTTAAATTAATGAACAAAACAAATATAATTTTGATCATTGGGATGAAGAAAAGTGGACGATCTTTTCGTCTATAATTTTAACTGGTATATTTATTTGAAGTATTAATACTGATATGTAAGATAAAATAATACTTTTTTCTACAAGTGTACTTTCTAGTGAAATTGTTTTAAAGAAAAATAGTATATACAACACGGTCGAGAAATCATATTAAAGATTCTGCATCCTCAGCAATTCGCCTCGGTTGCGAACTCTAGGCTCAGCTATAATAAGAGATTTCTCAGCCTGTTAGAATATATACTATTTTTAAACTAAAACTTCACCTATCAATATTCTGTTGATATTTGTCATATTAAGGCACTTAGCCGTTTTTCCTCACATACTACATACCCATACATGTCATAAGGGCATCTAATTTTTCCGAAAAAAATCGAAAAAACACGTTGCTAAGTAATATTTTAACAAAAAGCATGATTGCTGGTGGCACCGAATGGTATTTGAAAAGACTATTTCATGAGTAACAGATTATTCTGTATACACATAGCTCACAAAACATACTACCCATTATGACTTTATTCAATAAATACAATGAATGATTAGCAATAAGTGCTACTGCACTTGTTTCGCATCAACATTATAAATAGAATTATACAATTATACAATTATACCCATATTATACATACATAATTAATATGTAGGTATTAATTTGAAAACAGAAAAACAGGTAATTTATTTAATCACGAAATACTATAAACTTAATTATTTATGGTACCTACAATTAAAATATAAATTGCAATTTTGGTACGCAGTAGGAGTATTGTTTGAAATCTTTGTTAACTCATTGATAATGTTGGGTGTAGGTAAATCATTAATGTTGTTGATGGGTCCAGCTGTAGAGTGAGAAGCTCGAGGAGTGGTTGCAGGATCTTCTTCCAATTTTAATGAAGCAGAGCTCGATTTCCTTTTATTGGCGCACATCTGCAAATTCCTTCGTTTCGCATTACGAGCTTCCCTACTAGACTTGAAGGTAATATCTTTAAGTCATTAAATAAAAAACGAAAAACAGTGACTACTTACTTACTTAAGTAATGTATTATTCTTGCAAAAGATTATAAAAATATCCTGCTTTCTTTCTAATAATAAAATAACATATATATTACATATTCCAATAACCATACCTATAGATTTAACCCTATATAATTTATATCCTATACCAATTTTGAAAAAAGGTAAGTTTAAGGCGATTAATCCGGAAAATAAATATGTTGTACAAAATAAATTGTACTATGCCTATTTGAGTAACTCCTGCAAGAAATTATCCACCCAAAATTACATTTGCGATCCAACCAGTCTCAGAAAAGTTAACCAGAATAGCTCCTGCGAGATCCAACTTTTAAACTACGAGAGTACCTTCAAGTGTCCACAAGTATCCATAGCCGTATCACGCCCTTCTATCACGAGGTTAGAACAAACAAATCAATGGATTTTGGTCCTACCCAAAGATTAAACCTTAAATGTAATTCACAAGAAGAAATCATTAAGCTGATTGGAACCTTCCTCGCTGTAATTCCCAAAAATTGTCAAATTATTACCAATGAAGAAACGATCGTTAATACTGAGTCAAATACTTTCGAAAATCAACCTATTCTATTTCCAAAAATGGACGACCAAGTTGCCGAAAAAGAATGGTCCACATCCAACATCAAATTGCAAACCATTAATTTAGATGACCTCCAAACTCTACGACAAAACATTATTCAAAATCAACCAAATTTAAAAAATAAAACTATTTCATATATACCAAGCTCATGGACTATTATCATTTACATTATATTAGTTTTTATTCTTACTTTTTATATATTTAAAAAATGGAAAAAATACAGAGGAAAACCAAGACAGAAGAGGACAGAAGACAGCTTCCACTTAGAAGAAATCCATCTTCCTCATTAGCCCTCGGAACCTGGATCTTCGGGGGGAGGAGTTATATCATCCCCACCATAGGACAATATAAAGAAGATAACGTTTATGCTTAGTTAGAATTTAATTTGTAGATTTATATAAAAGTAGTTTTAGAATAGGCAGTGCAGTTCATAATTAGCATTCATACTATAAACATATATTTTAATTGTAAATAAGTTAAATAAATATTTTTTAAAAAATAAGAATTGGATCGAGAATTCATTTCTCACTGCTTAAAAATAATATTACAAAATTTATTGACAATAAAATCAGAAAAATTGTTTAGCGTCGATTTCTGGTGTCCTAGGAGACCATAATTACTTGTTATCAAACGTATTGTAATTTTTGGTGACAACAGTTTTCAAGTTTTGCCGCGGGTAAACTCTAAAAAACTGACAGGAGCTGTCATACAGTTTTTTCAAAGGTAATACCACGAGTCCTCCAAATTTTATCGATTAAATTTTTGGTTTTCACGAAAACGGCTTTATTTGGAAAAACCACGAAAACAAACTGATTGATAAAATCACGAGTCCGCAGGACGAGTGATTTTATCTTAAATCAGTTTGTTTGAGTGGTTTTGCCTAAAATAAAGGCGTTTGAGTATGAAGATCAAAAATTTAATCTATAAAATTTCAGAGGACGAGTCGTATTTTGTATTAAAAACAGAGAACATAGTCATTTATGCAAAAGACACTTTACACACAAATATTGAAAATTTTCTTTACCAATTTAAATTGAAACCTGAACTGTTATAGTTTTACATACAGGGCCACCAATGCGATTTTTTGACTGGCTACCCCGCGAAACGGCGCCGTAAATAAAAGCGAAGAAGAAGAATGAAATGAAGTCTTTCTTAATTTAATTAATTTTAAGTTTAGTGTTGAAGTGAGGTATGTAAAAATGTTAAAGGCGTTTTGAAATAAACTAATAAAAACAGGTTAGTTTACAAATACATTTTGAAATTTGGTTATTAACATAGATTTGCAATACATTTTAGTATAATAAAAATTGTTAAATGTTTACATTTGACATTTCAAAAAAGGTAAACACAGTTTAATCAAGAAACAAATACGAAGAAGCGGTTTTATCAGTATAAAACACAATGATTGGTTAGGATCCTAAGCTGTTATTGGCTGAAACCACAAAATCTGACTGTATTGACAGATGAAAAAAATAATCATCTATAAACCATTTGTAATTCAAAATTGCGCGTTTGTGATTGGTGGAAATTAAGATGAGGGAACTAGTCATATATATCGTCATAATTTTGTTATTACTGATCCAAGTTAAAGAAAAATAAATCATTCGATCCTATGTCTTATTTGATGTTTTTAACCTACCAAGCTGAGCAATGTCGCTGCCGTTTTCTCGAGGCTCTCTTTCTGTTACAGTTTCATGCTGTTTTTTGATATCTCTACTAGTTTCAGAAATATCAGATGGAGTAACTTTTTGAAGTTACTGCATACAAAAGGACTCAAGCTATCGAATAGTTTTTTACTGCATCTAGATCAGTAAATAAATTTTTGTCGCGCTAGATATAAAATAAATGGAATTTGTAAGACATTTTTACAGTGTAGTAGTAAAGCAATGAAAAATCACAAAACATGTAAATCAGAACCAGTAAATAAACCTAAAGGTGTAAAGCTGTCGAACATGTTTTGAAAAATAACCCCATTCGATGGCAAACAAACGACGGTAAAAATGTAATGTCGCTAACCAAACACGATTACTTGAGGGAAATACATTTTCTCATCCCTTTTCCCATTTCCCCTTTGTCGAATGCTATTTGTCATTGAATATTGACTTTGTTATAAAATAAAACGACTGTCTTTCGGCTTGTAACGGTATATATATTTCTAGGAAATGTGTTAGTATCAAATTTCGTCAAATGTTTTTTCTTTTATTTATGATTTCATAAAAAAAGGGAAACCAGCGGAAGAGCTTTATATTCTGAAATTTGATACTACATTTAGACAATTCTCTCGATGTAACAATAAGATATTTTCGCCATTTTCAAAAAAAATTAATTAGATAGAATTGCCTCCTTTTGAAAATTCGAAGCGCGTCTAATTTACACTAATTTTCAAATAAGTTGAAGAGAGGTGATGTCTTAGAAAAACTTTTTCAGTAGAACTCTGGAGTTTACCCGTAGTTCTGGAGCTAGATAGATGAATTTGTTTGTTTTATCGTTTATTCAAAATTTCCTTACAACGGAAACTATCAGCAACATAATAACAATGCTTCATTTATTTAAAAATATTTTAGGGAGCGTCTGTTAACTTTAAAACTAAACTAAACTAAACTAAATTTAGGATAAATTATAATTTAAGTAGATAAAATTTGTGGGAATCAGTCAATTTAAAATAAATTAGTTTGATTTCTTCGTTTTAAGTCAAGCTTTCGAAAACGTTTATTTTCTTTGTCAAGACTAATAACATGAAATACGGAATAAATTATAAGTAAATTAAAAAAAAATAAATTGGACAAATTAAATTTACAACTTGAGGGTTGGATATTGGTTTTTTACGATTTGTGACTGAAATATGTATATAGGGTGACACAGCAACCATGTAACAGGCTACAGTATCTGTGTTTCTCAAGATAAAATTATAAAATTTTAGGACATCAAATGGGACCTTAGTGGTCTCATTTTATTGAGTTTGTTTCACTTTTACTACTTCCGGTTTTACCGGAAGTGATACCAACTTTTGAATTTTAAGCGGGACATCCTGTAGATTATTACATTTTTGGAATCTACATGACAACCTCATTTCATCGATGTATCATACTTGGTATTTCAAGTAAATAATTAAGGAGCTACACACAAAAATACGAAAAATCAAAATTGGCTCAAATAACATACCAAAGAAATAAACAATAAATAATATTTATTCTTCATTTAAAACAAAAAAATATTTACAAACTAAATCAAATTTTCAAAATGTCCATTATTTTCGACACACAGTCTTGCTCTACTAACAGTTGTCTCATAGGCTCGATTTATTTTATCTGCTGTTGTGCTGTTAATAGCATCTCGAACAGAAATTTCCAATTGTTCTCTTATAGTGTATGTTCTTTTATAAACAATATTTTTTAAATGTCCCCAAATAAAAAAGGCCGTTTGCGTAAGATCAGGTGATCTTGCTGGCCATCTGATAGGACCGTTATTTCTGATCCATCTATTTCCAAATCGAAAATTTAAATAATTTTAAACCAGACCAAAATTATGAGGGCCAGCCCCATCTTGTTGAAAGGTAACTCTTTCATTTACTTCATCTGGAAAATCGTCGAAAATATTCTCAATTGCATTTTGTAAAAATTCTAAATATCTTTCTCCTGTTAAAGTTCCATCAAATATAATGGGACCAAAAATTCTTCCCTCTAATATGCCCAACCAGACATTAAATCCAAATCTTACTTGTTGATGTCCTTGTCTTATTAGTCGTGGATTTTTTGTAGCCTAATACCTTGTATTATTTTTATTAAATATTCCTAAATTCGTAAATCTAGATTTGTTAGTAAATAAAATGGAGTGATGAAAGTTATTATTTAAATTGTAATTATTTAAAAGCCAATTACAATATGTAATTCTTCTAGCAAAATCGTTTTTCTCGATAATTTCGATGTTATGTTGAAAACTAATCATTATAAAAATTTCAGATTTTTTAATTATCTACAACTTTTACATGAAACTTTTTTCGATAGGATACATATTTCAGCCACAAATCGTAAAAAACCAATATCCAAATCTCAAGTTGTATATTTAGCTACCCCCACCCCCCTTCCGGAACTTTTAATATGTCCAATTTATTCTTTTCAATTTACTTATAATTTACCCTAAAGTTTTCGACCAGTGCTAAGAATTTTATCACACCTGGTATATGAAAATCAGAAAAAGATTTCTGCCTTTGGTGTGATTCGAACCCACAACCCTTGGATTATAAGTCCAGTGCTCTACCGCTGAGCCACCCCCCTATTATTATTATTACTATTATTATTATTATTATTATTATTATTATTATTATTATTATTATTATTATTATTATTATTATTATTATTATTATTATTATTATTATTATTATTATTATTATTATTATTATTATTATTATTATTATTATTATTATTATTATTATTATTATTATTATTATTATTATTATTATTATTATTATTATTATTATTATTATTATTATTATTATTATTATTATTATTATTATTATTATTATTATTATTATTATTATTTAAAATCGGTTTGGCCATGGTCTAGTGGTTAATTTTTTGAAAACGACTTTAGACTAAAAGTCAAAAATTAAAAAACAAGTTTTTAAATATATCTAATATTAACTTGAATTTCCGATTTAAATATATACATTCACATCATAAAAAATATTATCGCGACCCATAATTCATTAAAATATATATTAGATAATTGTCTGCTCCTGATAAAATAATATTGTAAACATTATGTTAAATTTGTTAACATAAAATACATGGTGCATGAGATATAAACTTTTCTCAGACATCCAAAGAGGTCATCCCAAGATAATTCTTTTGCTACTATAATTCTTGTTTTAATCATTTTCCATCCATTGTGACTAATTAACTGTGATAACGTTTTAATTTATTGTCGGTGTTATCTTCTCACTTAATGTTTGTTTAGTTTGTTATTAATTGGGATATTTAGAAATATAATTTACGATGTTTTCGGTGATCGAATTTGACCTCTAAGATGATTTATTCGAATGAGAAATTATCTCTTTGAACAGTTGATGTACGTTCATTCAGAAAAATATTAGGTTTCCTGTTTTGCTAATATTCTAATTGTATAACACAAATTATAACATATTTGTATTTATTAAGAAACAATTTTAATCAATACATTTCTAAACAACAAGCGTGATTATTAAGTATATAGTGATTGCATAATCTGAAAAAAGGCTTTTTTGGAAGAAAAAATTCAACGCCTCTTTGATCCTTTTGTCGCTATTTGTTTATAAATTCTTATCAAAAATAGCAGTTCAATTACTTACAAGATAAACCATTAATAAAATATCAATACATTGTGAAGTTAATAATGTTACATAAGAGTATAGAATAATATTTTAAAAGAGTGGGGGAATTTGAAATGGAATTTTAACGTTATTAAAATTATAACATTTAGATGAAATTAAATTAAAAATTAAAGAAAACCAAATACCCAGACTATGCCCAATTCAATATTTCCTCTTAAAAACATCTTGGCAGGTTAAATATTAAATGAAACATCACCTAAAAATAAAGAAATAGTATTATTAAAATAAAATTTAAAAGAATAAACAAAATGTTATTTTATTGATAAAGAAAGAAGTTAAAGTTTAACTTACCTAAGGGAATGATTTAATGTGAGATCAATATTACAGTGAAAATCCTTCTTAAAAGCTCTGATATTAACCTAAAAATTAAAACCAAAATTAAATAATATTAAAAATTTTATTAACAATTTATTTTCGGGACAATCTTTATAACAAATTATAATGTCAGGACAACCTGTACAGCAAAATAAAATAAAAGTTTTGACAACTGTTTAAAATGAAATCCAAAGATACCAACTTTGGTAACTAAATTAGAAATTAATAAAATGTATAAAATTAGACACCAGAATATAAAGGAGAAGTATGTTAATTGTTATAATTAAAATTATGAAAATCAAAACACATAAAATTGATAATAAAATATAATAGAATCAAAATTTTGAAATAATTAGAACAAATTCAGAAACAATGTGGGAGTTTCGGTATGACGTCAGAAGGTAACATAGCAACAGAAAAAAAGAAAGTGAGTAGTTTGATAAAATAAGAAAAAAGAGGCTAGTATAAAAAATTTTAAGATTTTCTTTAAAATTATAAAAATTAAGAAAGTTTTAACAGTTAGTCAAAAAATAGTAAAAAGGCTAGTAAAAAGAGAAATTTGAATTTAAAAGTTATAAAAGGAAGACTCTCCTAGGATAGAAATTTTGGAAAATTATTTATCAAAATTTTACAAGAAGAAAGTACAAAATTAAAAAGGCATTTACATTCTGGAAGTCCAATTATTACTGCGACTTTGTTTTATGATTAGTAAGTAGATACTATTAAACAATATTTAAACAACAACTTACCTGGAAGTTGTTGGGCTGAATTTGTGTATCATCTGGATATTGGTTTCAACAACGTGTTCAATCGAGCATCTATCACTTAAAGAATCAACAGAAATTTGGAAACATCACCTAACTAGAAGTCTAGTTGTAACATATCATTGGTTGTACGAGTTAGAAGAGGAAGTAAAACTGATTGTTGAAGGTATAAATTCATATCAAATGTAACTTGTTTCATATTAAAAATAACGTGTGGAACGTGCGTTTTGTGGCTAAGACAGATATATCAATTACGGTCATAGGAAATCGGTATGCCAACCTTAACTTTAAAAATTTATCGTGCGAAATTCAAATTTTTTATTTTTTTTTAGAAATAAGATATCATTGAGTGAATGTGTGCAAGTAACTCATATTATTAAATTTAGTCTGATCTTCGTTCATGTTTTTCTATATTCTCTATTAAAATAAACTCATTTAATTGTTGATCCAACATTTTATTTTATTGAAAAGTACAGGGTACATCAGTAGCGTGGATTAAAAGGGAGCTCTAAGAACTTGAACTCACAATTAAATAATCCCTGAGATTAAAAAAATTTTTAAGAGATATAACAACAATTGAGCATAGTCGTGGCGATATTCACAAAAATATTAAAATTATATAACATCATTTAAAATTTTCAAATTCAAATTATTTATTAAAATTATAAAAAAAAATATAAATTTACAAATTTCACAAAAACATTATTTAAGTAATAATAATTATGAGATATTATTACAACATATTGATTATTCTGTGTAAGCTTTCCCAGCGCCACTTTAGTAACAGCGCTATTAATTAGAACCCAACAGCCGAGTCAGGAATCAAGTGTGATTTCTAAATTTTTAATTATATCAAAAAATGATTTCTGCCGTCCACAATCCTTGGGTTATGAGTCCAGTGCTCTACCACCCACTCCATTTGTTATAGTCTATTTTTATGTATGAGAGAGTAATAAAACAGCATTTCTAATGCAAAACTTAGTACGGTCATTTTAAATATTTTTACGGAATAATCTAAATATTTCCTAAAATTGTCATAAATGTACCTGAGCTAATACAAGTTTGGGGTCTTTTATTGGTCTTTTATAACCATAAGCTGTACAGAACAATATAAAAAGGTTTGGACAGGCCAAAAGCCCTGTGTATTAAAGATAACATAGCCGTATCTTAAGATTATTTTCAATAAGTACCTATTTACCAATTTTGTTTTATTTTAATTCCAAGAATTTCTTACAGTAATCGAATTATAAGTAGATAAATCCCTTACCAACAAATTTCACCGAAAATGCGATTGTAGGTTTTCCATTTAGTAAGGAGGTCCAGTTGTGTATTCTTGACAGCTTACTAAATGTCGTTTAGTTGCAACATGCAAGGTGCAGTGTGCAGTCTATTGTGAATTCTAGTGTGATTATGGAAAATTTGTAAGTACCGCGTAAACGACAAAAAATCGGTCCTTTAACAGTTAATGAAAAAACATTAATATTTAATTGTTTTAAATCATTTACAGACAAACATTTATGTAAAAGTGTTGATGACACAGTGGAATTAGTTAGTAGTACGCTTGGTGTTGGGAAATCTACGATTTACAGAGTTGTTAAAGAAGAGAAATCTGGCGAGTTTCAAACAGCACGTAAAGCTCCAGGAAAACCAAAATTTCAAATAGAAAAACATTTGAAAGAAAGACTTCGAAGGAAAGTGGCGTTCTTCTTTAGAAAAGAATTTCCGACAGTAGACAAAGTTCTTGCCACGGTTCGAGATGATAAGGATTACCCTGAAATGAGTCGAAGCACACTATAGAAACTTTTAAAAGAAATAGGTTTTCTATGGAAAAAGCATTCCAGAAAGTCTATTTTAATAGAAAGAAGCGATATTGTAGTATGGAGAAGAAATTACCTAAGGACTATAAAAGAAATGAGAAACCAAAGAAGAAATATATTTTATTTAGATGAAACATGGATCAACGAGGGACATACACCAAATAAATTTTGGCAAGATGAAACTGTTACAAGTCGAAGACAGGCTTTTTTAAATAATTTATCTACTGGTTTAAATCCACCATCAGGAAAGGGGCGCAGACTGATAATAGTACACATCGGTAGTTCAAACGGTTTTGTTAAAGGTGGTTTATTGACTTTTGAATCTACTCGTACCGGTGACTACCATGAGGACATGAATGCTGATGTCTTTAAAGAGTGGTTCGAACAAATGATAGATCTTCTTCCTCAGAACTGTATAATAGTAATGAATAATGCAAGTTATCACTCGAGACTTACAGAAAAAATGCCCACAACCAAGTGGTTAAAAAAAGATTTACAGAATTGGCTAAATTCAAAGAATTTTAAGTTCCATCCCGGTTCTGTGAGAAGAGAACTGTATCATTTGTGTTCCCTTCATAAAGAGAAATTAAAAAAATATGAAATTGATGAAATTGCAAAAAATCGTGGGATGACGGTGGTTAGATCACCACCATATCATTGCGAAGTAAACCCGATTGAACTGATATGGGCACAGATAAAGGGAGAAGTTTCAAGAAAAAATAATTCTTTTAAAATGAGTGATGTTAAACAGTTGTTTTTGGAGGCTGTAAATAATGTGAAGCCTGAAAACTGGGAAAAGGCAGTAAATCATACGGTTAAAGAAGAAGAGAAAATGTGGAAGTTGGACAATATTACTGATGAAATGATCGAGCCACTCATTGTAAATATTGGTTGCGACAGTTCATCTTCTGATTTCGATTCTGATTTGGATTTGTAGGTAAGAAGTAGTTTTTATATTAAAATTATTATTTATGAACGTAACGTTGTTTAAAAGTCAAAGTTTAAACCCTTATACCTACATAGCCCGTTTGACACAATGTTCTTAACATACCTTGTGGAAAAATAAAATATTTTAGAAAAAATTGCACTTTTTTACCTTCAGATGTTTAGAAATTATAAGCAGGTTAATTAGGTGAAAATATAAGTGTACACCCGATATATTTATTATATTTATACAAAGGTTATTTCATACGAAAATACTCGAGGTATAACTTCACAAAATATTTTAACTGTCTACTAAAAGAAGTGGTACGCCTATGGATTACGAACGCTTTATTATTTTAATACTCTCTCATACATAAAAATAGACTATAGTAAAAAATGTACTAATTCACTAATTAATGTCCATAGCTACGTCTCTTATGCTAGCAGAACAAAGTCAGCAGAATTAAAAATCAATACATGAATAATTAAAAGCTAGTTAAATGCCCTAATTTAAAATTTTCTGCTCTGCGAATTTTCGCAATAATGATTGTTCTGCTAGCTTAAACTTAAGTGAGCAGTACATGACCGAAAAGTGGTTGAAACAATAAAAATTGCAATTTTCTTTGCACAGTAATTAACGGCTCATTAAAGGCTCTAGTAATACACTAATCGCGAATTTCAGGCTCGATTTATTTCTTTGAGAAATAATAAGTTTTCAACGACTATTCTACCGAAACACTGGTTTTCATTTATAAAAATCGTTTTTCCGCCATGCTCTACAAACCTTGTCGTGACATTTTCCATTTTCGCAAAGAAATAAATCGAGCCTGAAATTCACGATTAATGTATTCCTAGAGCCTTGAATGAGCCGTTAATAACTGTGCAAAGAAAATGGCAATTTTTATTGTTTCAACCACTTTTTCGGTCATGTTCTGCTCACTTAAGGTAAAGCTAGCAGAACAGTCATTATTGCGAAAATTCGCAGAACAGAAAATTTTAAATAGGGCATTTAATAGCCTTTAATGAGCCATGTATTGATTTTTAATTCTGCTGACTTTGTTCTGCTAGATGTAAAATTGATTTTTCTATTTTATATCCTAAAATTTGGGTTTGCCTTAAAGTTTTTATATTAGAAGTGTTCCCAAAAACATCGAAAGAATTCATTGTAGGTTAATTTTAAGCCATTCCAAATATTTTTTTTTCAAAATCTTATATACAGGGTGTTATTTTGAGGTAATTTAAATTTGACAATTTTTTATTAAGCTGTACCCGGACAACAAATTTTATTTATAAAATATTTATTGTTAGAGAACTCCTATTGAATATTAAAAAATACAGTGTGTTTCGTAATATGAAATACAGAAATGGTTATAAAGGATAAAACACCTGGTATTACAAATATTCAAAAACCCACTAAATATGATATATTTAGAACCACCTATGTGGCAATATATTATCTACCATTAACGTATGTGCATTTCCTTGAAGAGATACCGATAAGGTGCTAAAATTTAATGACTGAGGGCCACTTTAGATTTTTATCACCGTATTCGTTAAACCAATAAAACAGTTTAGCAAAAATCTATAAAAATGGGGTGTCCTTTCTTACTTCTGGTATTTTTTCGGTTAACCAAACGAGGACCACACACAGATTTTGCATTTTAGATATGGCTAGAAACGGTCCCTAAATCGTCAAGATATAAATTTTTCAAAAAGGTACCGCCGAAGACTACATGAGAATCGGTCGTAATAATAGGCAAGATCAGAAATGAGTAAATCCAGTTTAAATGTACAGACGAGGGGTAAACCGCGAAGTCCATTTTGGTGTATAGGGTGGCCAAATAGAGAGAGAGAGAATATGCTTTATTGTCATAGAAAAATTACAAAAATTTTATAGACAAAGCGAAACTAAATAATAAAAATAAATTACTAGACAAAACAAAACACAAACAAAATATGAATAACAATTCTATATCGTCGCTGCAGAGTGAAAACTACGTATGTCATTTTTTTATTAAAATGGTTTTATTGCTTAATAAGCTTGAAAACTTCCTAGCGCACTTCCTCACGAAACCTTTTAATTTAAAAAGACCCATAACACCATCTAATAGTCTACTTGATAAACACGTTTACATTACTAACGTATCATAAGTAAATCGGTTTTTATTGCCTCCTTTTTACCTTTTCGAACATACGTGGTTTTCACTCTGCAGCGACGATATGCAATATGCAATATCCGTCACTATAAATTATTGTCCAAATTAAAATTTTCAAATTAACTTAATTAAATTATTGCTCCTATATGCTGCAACCCAAAAGTCTATGGCACGTTATAGAATTCTTGAAGAAAAGCCCTAGTCGATCTTCTGAACTTATCATATGAATTTATAGATTTTAACAGTATCGGGAGGTTATTAAACAATTTTTTTGCATTGTAGATAATAGAATTTTTTATTAGGTCAGAGGTGGTAATAGTTAAGTAAACATCAGTATCTAAATTTCTTGTAGAATATCTACGAGTTGGTCTATCCGATAACTTTTGAATATGCTTGCGAACTAAGCAGACGGATTCAAAGATAAATAGAGCAGGAAGGGTTAGAATTTTGAAATTTTTAAAGTAATTTTCACAGTGTGTCCTACTACTTAAACCAAATACATAACGAATTGCTCTTTTTTGTAATTTGAAAATAGATTCGAAGTAGTATAAGCTAAGAACCCCAGAATAGTAAACCATAGCGAAGGTGAGATTCGAATAAGGAAAAGTAGGTCATTAATGCAGTAGTAGGGGTTAGCTCTTTAGAAACAGTTTTAATGGCAAAACATGCAGAAGATAATTTTTTTGCCAAGGTCTCAATATACGGTTTTACTGGTGTTGAAACAAAGCCCATTCGAGTAAGACCATGACTTGAATGTTACTACATCTTTGTTAATGCTAGATTGTAATGTCTGTATATCAGAACTACTCCAGGTTACACTCGTAATTAAAGTAATAAGTAAATAAGAATGCGATGTACTGTATCTGGAAAACCATCCATCGTAAAGGCTTGCGGAAAAAAAAGTTATGACTAAAACGGCCAAGAGAAAAACCTGGAAAATATTTTCAAGTTTCTGAAATGGCCGCTAGGGGACGTAACTTCGATCTTGAATATAAGAAAGTGATGTTTCTGTGAATTCCGCTATATTAACCTACCAAAAAAATACCTGATCTTTAAAGTAGAGGACGATCTGAACTTTTTTTGTTTAAAAATTTTGGCTGTATCTCTAAAAGTAAAGTGGTGGCGGGTATTCAAAGGTTTCAGTAAAAAATACCCTGTATATTCGAAACGGCTGAGCCGATTGTAACAAACTTGGGCTAGTTGAAAAGAGCTATTCTTGGGCTACAAATGCTATAATATTTGAAGTTTTGTTAGTTTCAGATGTCGCCGCTAGAGGGCCTTTTTAGACATTTCGACAAAAATGGTTAATTTTCTCAAAAAAATTAAATGCATTGGTATGATTTCTTTTTCATGAAAAAGTAGCTAAATGATGCCTAAACAAGCTCCCGAAAACCGCATCTCGATATCTTGTTCCTGATTTTTAGACTCAACCTACGACCAGAGAAATATGAAAAACCGGACTCGTAATGCATTACGTAACATACCGAGAGCCGAAATTGAAGCTGCAGGTTTGTCCAGCCATGAGAGGCTTCAGCAATGCATAGTGCGTGATGATCAGCATTTAGAGCATTTACGAGGGCAATAAAAACCTTTCTTTTTTAAATCGGTCCTTTTTAGGGCTACAACTTACATAATAAAAGGAATTAATTAGTATAAAAAATAAAAATTTAAGGGATTTCCGTATAAAATTTTCTTTGGGCTAAATTTTAGGTTAAGAACAAGATATCGAGATGCGGTTTTCAGGACCTTGTTTAGGCATCATTTAGCTACTTTTTCGTGAAAAAGAAATCATACCAATACATTTAATTTTTTGAGAAAATTAACCATTTCTATCGAAATGTCAAAAAAATCTAATACTAACAAAACTTCAAATATTATAGCATTTATAGCCCAAGAATAGCTCTTTTCAACTAGCCCAAGTTTGTTAAAATCGGTTCAGCCGTTTCGAATATACAGGGTGTTTTTTACTGAAAAGTTTGAATACCCCCCACCACTTTAGTTTTAGAGATGCAGCAAAAATAATCAAAGAAAAAGGTTCAGATTATCCTCTACTTTAAAGATTTTTTGGTAGGTTAATATAGCGGAATTCACAAAAACATCACTTTCTTAGATTCAAGCGGCCATTTTAGAAACTTGAAAATATTTTCCAGGTTTTTCTCTTGGCCATTTTAGTCATAACTCTTTTTTCCGCAATCCTCTAAGATAGATAGTTTCCCAGATACAGTCCCTCGCATTCTTAATGAGCCATTACCGGCCATTACTAGCCAATAATAAGTTTATTACCAACATTATCAAAGGTTTTAGAAAAAGCTATTAACATTCAGCTCCAAAAGCATTTAATCAAGCATTCTGTCATACCTTCATTACAATCTGGATTTAAGTCAGGTCACAGTTGTACTTCAGCATTGCTTAAGATTACTGATGACATCTTCACAGCTTTTGATCAGGGTAAATTGACTATTTTACTCTTATTTGATTATTCTAAGGCGTTTGATACCATCAACCATAGTTTGCTCTATTCGATTCTATCATTTATCGGCTTGGATTCGACAGCTGTAGATTTATTCAAGTCTTACCTAAGTAATAGATTTCAAGCGGTAAAATGTACAGAGTTTTTTACAAGTGAACACTGGAGTGCCCCAGGGTTCAATCTTAGGTCCTATACTTTTTTCGGTCTATGTTTCTAATTTTCCGGAAATATTTGCATCTTGCTCACAGCATTATTATGCAGATGATACTCAGATTTATATTTCTTTTTCTCCCAATGAGATGGATCAAGTAGTAACTGCTCTAAACTATGATTTAAACAATCTTCACAATTTTTCTTTAAATCACTGTCTTCAATTGAATGCATCGAAGACTAGTGCTATTATCTTTGGAAACAAAATACAAACAGAAATTTTTAAAAAGAATTATTCATCAAAAGTATTAATTGATGGTCATAATATTCAGTTTAGTAAAAAAATTAAAAACTTAGGTGTATGGTTTGACGAGGACTTAAGATTCACTGATTATATTAGTACATGTTTACAAAAAGCCTACGCGTCACTAAAACTTATATTTCAATCTCGTCAGGTTCTTGACAAAGCGGTTAAAACACTTTTATGTGAAACCCTGGTTTTATCGAAAATGAATTATTGTGATATTATGTATAATTCTTGCCTGAATACGTATGATACTAAAAGAATACAAAAATTACAAAACTCCTGTCTAAGACTTATATTTAGTATTCGCAAGTTTCAGCCTGTCAGTCATACACTTAAAACCGTTAAATGGCTAAATATGTCAATGCGTCGTAAAATGCACGCAGATTTATTTTATATGGATTTATTAAAGGAAAAGTCTCCACCTTATCTTTACCAAAAGATCACATTTAGAACGGACGTACATACGATTAATTCAAGACATAAACATACATTGGCTTTACCCCGTCATCGAACCCAATTTTTTAAACGATCCTTTTCGTATTGTATGGTTAAAGCGATGAATGATATACCGCGTGAGTTATGTTACTTTTCAGCATGTAAACTTAAAAAGAAAAAATTATTATTTGATTATTATTTTTCCAGACAATAATATTTACTCATTTATACATTACTTACTTACTTTCTATATGTTTTGATTCTGTTTTCGAGGTTAGATGGAAGAGCAGTTCATAGGTTAAATATTAAATACATTATTAATTTATAGCATTGTGATATAACCTATGAACTGAATCTCGCCTCAAAAAAAAAAAAGAATAATAATGTTATAAATTGTATACTGTTATGTTAATAAAGGCATTTATTATTATTATTATTATTATTATTAATAGTGAGGAGCTATTACTAGCCATTACTAGCCATTAGTGTACAAAAATTTAACTCGCGGTTTACCCCTCGTGTACAAATAATTAAAACATAACCACTAAATGATGTTTGGATAATTTTTATTTCAAATTATTCTGTAATATTTTGAAGAACACCATTTGAAATGCATAAAATTTAAGTTCCATATAAATATTCGATTCATTTCAAATAAAAGTAATTTGTGAATAACTGAGATCTAATAATATATGCGTATAAAGTTGAGAAATTTAAATAGAATATTTGGCAACGCTGTAACCGCTTTCCCCTTCAGACTACTTCCTGCTCGGACTATTTTATATACTCAGCAATTTTAACATTGTTCAGCCTTCGAGCGCTCTCAGTGATTGGCCAAAGACTTGTGACGTAAATTCCCGCCCTTCTCTCGTCGTGATTGTTGAACAGGAGTATTTTCTCGGGATTAAAAAAACTACTTCGACTAAAAAATCGAAAAAAATATTTTTTGTCGTAATGCAAGTAGTGGTTTTTTTCTCCGAAATTAGTGTTCATTTACTACATTGGGTTAACCATATCTATTTTTACTTCTTGCAGAATCGGCTAATTATTGTATATACGGGATGTTATTGAAATACATGCACATATTAAAATATGCAGTAGTTTACAACGTCCAAAAACGAATGCTATATTGAAGCTAAACGAAATAGTGCAGGGTGTATCCGGCCGCAAAGAAGGGTTCTCCTTTAGTTTATAGCTCAGGAACCAGATTGGAGTGTAAATTTCTTGTAGGATATCTACGAGTTGATCTTTCCATAGATATTAAAAACATCTTTCAACTAGTAAATAATATCTGGTCACCGAGCTTCGCTCTTAATATTCAAATCTACATTTTTAAGCAGCCCAATGAGTATATAATTTAAGTATATTTATAACATGACAAATTATTAATTAATTCGCGAAAATCACGGAGTGGGCGACATCTACTTGAACTACTGATAGGGAGATAAATAAAAAGTTGATTGGCGATTGGCTTGAAAGTAGGCGGGAAAATTAAAAAAGCTGTCAGTGTTAATTTTCAATTGGCTGCAGCTGTTGTTGACGTTTATCAACTGCTTGTCACAGAGGTTAGTTACATGCATTAAAGTTGCCTAGTTTCTGGGGATTTCACCCTATTAGGGCAACTTCTACTGACGCTTGATCTTCGCGAATTGTCACGGTGGACAGGCCCCGTTTCCGGGACGTGCAACAGCAGCGTGTAGGGCACATGTCCCGTCAACAGAAGATCGCTCAGCTCACTCTATTTATCACTATATAAGAAAAACTCAATTGATTTTATTATTTTTTGATCTGCAGTGAAGGAAAATTATAGGTCTGATATTCATACTTGGGTAAAAACCTCCACAAAAACCTGTGACCAGACTCTCGAGGTGTGGCAGATATTGATATCATATTTTTTCAAAAATTCTTTCTCTCTCTCTGATCATGAAAACTTAAATATTAAAGCTGTCCGCATAATAAAATAGTAGCCGTAAGGGGTAGTCTCACACTATCGGGGAAGGGAAGACAGGTGTCCATTTTAACAGTGTTACTCAACGTTCCTATAAATATTTACCTAAACCCATGATTTCTGAAATTGAATTGGCAACGTTGTATTTTCAACTTTAAATTAATAAGATGGCTGTCATTTGACAAGCAAATTATTTATGTCCGTCAAATGAACCTTTCCTTTTTTATATAAAGCGACAAATTTAAAATTGAATTCTTTCTGATTAAAACGCCAGAAATTAAATAAAGTCAAACCTTTTTACTACTATACTATACAGAAGAAAGGAGTGCAGTATTTAATTTGCAGAACGTAGTACAGGTTCAAGAGGTAGAAATTTTATTTTTACCTCATCCTTCAATGCTTATTTGTAGTTAAAATTTAAATTTTAATACATCTGATCGGCCTAATATAGTTTTTGTCTAGATTCTTGTTTCCATGGTTTTTACTGTAATAAATTTGTTCTTTTGACAGATAAGTCAGGCTTTATTTATTCATAGCCGTATCGTATGTATTTTAATTGATTCAGAATTTTGTATTAATATATATTTCAAAATGGCTTCATCAGTCCTCCTAAATCCTTGAAGGCAGAATTATTAGTAAAAGCAAGGCAACATAAAAACAAATTCAAAAAATATATTATGGATGAGATGGCCAGAGAAAAAGGAATTAAAATTCTCAGATTTCCTCCGAACCACGCAGAGTTAAATTCCATTGAACTGATCTGGTCTCAATTATTAAAAGGTTATGTTTCTCAAAACAATAAAACATTTAAATTTCCTGATGTGCGAAATTTGTTTTTGAAGGCAGTTTCAGATGTAAATAGAGAACATTGGGGAAAATGCATTGATCATGTTTAAAAATGTGGAAAATTCATTTAGGAAAGTGGATATATCAATGGATAATTTAATAGAACCGATAATAATAAACATCAGAAAAGACAATTATAGTGATGCCAGTAGTTTTAGTGAAGACAGTGACTTTTAAAGATAGTTCTTGAACTAACTTTTTTTTTAATCTTTGAGTTTAGGTAAGTACTGAAGCGTTACTTTTAATGCCAAGAGATTTAATTTAATCCCAACATATAATCCTCCTTGTTATTTATTGGTTAAATTTAATTCGTTCAATGTTAAAGTGTCGGATGCATAAAGTTTATTTTTATTTTTTGTAAATAATATAACTTCAAAATTTAATCTACGAAGTGCGTATATATATTTTATATGCTGTGACCTTATTTATATTATAGAAACTTATTTTGCAAAGTACGCCTATGGAATGTGACGTTATATCCCCACTTTGACTGTACTCATCTATCCTTTATAGTATATATTACTATAGAAACAAGTTATTATTATGTGCCGTTGCTAGGAAATAAAACTAAAAGCTTAACTTTTCTTGTAAATATCTCGGAAGATCGAATTTTCACAGACATGAGACCTACATTTTTCGCCGATTTAGATAGGAATTAGTCTAGCCTGAAAGTTTCATTGAATTCTGACGAGTGGATTTCGAGATCCTCTGGACACACATACACACACACATACAAACCTTGCTCGTTTAATAGTATTTGATGAGTACACATTTTAGGAAAACTGGTCATAGGATTACAACAAAATTTTGCTCAGTTAAATAATGAACTTTTGTTATTAAGAAAATGTATTAATTTATAAAGTTGACGTAGAAACTTTTAAAATACAAGGTAGTATACAAAAGAGAACTTTTCTAATTTTTCTATAATTCATGTTTTTTATAATAAACGCCAATAAAACAGCTCTGTTATGAGAAATCTGGTTACATAAAAGTGGCATTTCCGATGTTTAACACCCTGTACTTAGCCATAGGAAATTAGCCATAGGATCGATTTGGGCCAATGGACACCTTTTGTCGTGCATCGAGTTTTACAACATACCAACGTTTCAGAAAATTTGACGGAAAGCCAATTTTCCATAAGAAAGTTCTCTGGTCCTTTAAGCATTGGGATTTTATTTCTCATAATTCGGCGTGCTTTATTTATCCAATATGGCGGACCAATAAATTAAAAAATTACTATTTTTCTCTAAAAATGTATACTTGGGGGTATTTGTGGTCGCTAATTACGAAATTAGCCAAGACCAAAAAGTAAAAAAGTTGAACTAATGGAAATGTCAATTTTAGTTTTTTGATTTGATATTCGTACTGATCCACCCCCAAAACCCTCGAGTACAGGTTTTAGCTACCTTGAAAACATGCCCGTGCGCAGGATTTGCTCGTGCGTGGGTTTTCTATTGTCGACCCTCCGAGATGAAAAAAGGAGTCCTGTCGAACTTATTAGATTAATTATAGTTTATATAACTTTGTCAAAGGCCCTATTGAAGCCCCCCACCACCTCACCCTCCCCCACCCTCTGCGCGCGGGCCTGGACACCCATATCGGAGTTTGTCGATTTTTGAATGATTTTTTGGAAATGAAAATTTCAATTATATGAATTCATATTTTACTCAGCGCCCCCAATCACACATTTTCAAGATAAATTATCCATTAGAAAAATGTACGCCTCAAAGGGTTAATGTGAATGGTTATGACGTCTCGTTGTCGAGATATATTTCATAACTTAAAATGATACCAAACTTTCAAGAAAGAATCGTCGACATCCGCCCGCTCAATTTGAAGGGTGGTATTAAAAAATGCAACTAATAGCCGAAAAAAATTTTGTACACCCTGTACATAACCTAAAAAGTAGCAAACAAACCCGTTTTAGGCGTTACCCTAGAAAAAAAAAATTAGTAACATCTCAAATCCTGGTCATTATATCGTCGGTATTTTTCAATATTAACACTTTTAAGTGCCATACTTTATTTATGGCTCTAGTCATTCTTAAAAATGAGCAGATGTGGTTTTAACCAGGATTTAAAATAGCGACGACGTGTGCCACCGTATCATCATGGCTAAAAAAATCGTGAGAGGTAGATAACTACTTGTCAGTGATGTATTTGTTTATATATTTGTTTAATTTTAAAAAATATTGAAGTGTGCTGATGTGACAAAGTAGATGATAATTGGTAAAAAATAAATGAATGATCTAGAAATGTATATATTAGAAAGTGGATTTTATAAAGGATAATTGTTAAATGTTATAGTCTATTTTTATGTATGAGAGAGTATTAAAATAATAAAGCGTTCGTAATCCATAGGCGTACCACTTCTTTTAGTAGACAGTTAAAATATTTTGTGAAGTTATACCTCGAGTATTTTCGTATGAAATAACCTTTGTATAAATATAATAAATATATCGGGTGTACACTTATATTTTCACCTAATTAACCTGCTTATAACTTCTAAGCAGCTGAAGGTAAAAAAGTGCAATTTTTTCTAAAATATTTTATTTTTCCACAAGGTATGTTAAGAACATTGTGTCAAACGGGTTATGTAGGTATAAGGGTTTAAACTTTGACTTTTAAACAACGTTACGTTCATAAATAATAATTTTAATATAAAAACTACTTCAGAAATCATAATCGAAATCAGAAGATGAACTGTCAACCAATATTTACAATGAGTGGCTCGATCATTTCATCAGTAATATTGTCCAACTTCCACATTTTCTCTTCTTCTTTAATCTTATGATTTACTGCCTTTTCCCAGTTTTCAGGCTTCACATTATTTACAGCCTCCAAAAACAACTGTTTAACATTTTAAAAGAATTATTTTTTCTTGAAACTTCTCCCTTTATCTGTGCCCATATCAGTTCAATCGGGTTTACTTCGCAATGATATGGTGGTGATCTAACCACCGTCATCCCACGATTTTTTGCAATTTCATCAATTTCATATTTTTTTAATTTCTCTTTATGAAGGGAACACAAATGATACAGTTCTCTTCTCACAGAACCGGGATGGAACTTAATATTCTTTGAATTTAGCCAATTCTGTAAATCTTTTTTTAACCACTTGGTTGTGGGCATTTTTTCTGTAAGTCTCGAGTGATAACTTGCATTATCCATTACTATTATACAGTTCTGAGGAAGAAGATCTATCATTTGTTCGAACCACTCTTTAAAGACATCAGCATTCATGTCCTCATGGTAGTCACCGGTACGAGTAGATTCAAAAGTCAATAAACCACCTTTAACAAAACCGTTTGAACTACCGATGTGTACTATTATCAGTCTGCGCCCCTTTCCTGATGGTGGATTTAAACCAGTAGATAAATTATTTAAAAAACCCTGTCTTCGACTTGTAACAGTTTCATCTTGCCAAAATTTATTTGGTGTATGTCCCTCGTTGATCCATGTTTCATCTAAATAAAATATATTTCTTCTTTGGTTTCTCATTTCTTTTATAGTCCTTAGGTAATTTCTTCTCCATACTACAATATCGCTTCTTTTTATTAAAATAGACTTTCTGGAATGCTTTTTCCATAGAAAACCTATTTCTTTTAAAAGTTTCCATAGTGTGCTTCGACTCATTTCAGGGTAATCCTTATCATCTCGAACCGTGGCAAGAACTTTGTCTACTGTCGGAAATTCTTTTCTAAAGAAGAACGCATGCACTTTCCTTCGAAGTCTTTCTTTCAAATGATTTTCTATTTGAAATTTTGGTTTTCATGGAGCTTTACGTGCTGTTTGAAAGTCGCCACATTTCTCTTCTTTAACAACTCTGTAAATCGTAGATTTCCCAACACCAAGCGTACTACTAACTAATTCCACTGTGTCATCAACACTTTTACATAAATGTTTGTCTGTAAATGATTTAAAACAATTAAATATTAATGTTTTTTCATTAACTGTTAAAGGACCGATTTTTTGTCGTTTACGCGGTACTTCCAAATTTTCCATGATCACAGTAGAATTCACAATAGACTGCACACTGCACCTTGCATGTTGCAACTAAACGACATTTAGTAAGCTGTCAAGAATACACAACTGGACCTCCTTACTAAATGGAAAACCTACAATCGCATTTTCGGTGAAATTTGTTGGTAAGGGATTTATCTACTTATAATTCGATTACTGTAAGAAATTCTTGGAATTAAAATAAAACAAAATTGGCAAATAGGTACTTATTGAAAATAATCTTAAGATACGGCTATGTTATCTTTAATACACAGGGCTTTTGGCCTGTCCAAACCTTTTTCTATTGTTCTGTACAGCTTATGGTTATAAAAGACCAATAAAAGACCCAAAACTTGTATTAGCTCAGGTACATTTATGACAATTTTAGGAAATATTTAGATTATTCCGTAAAAATATTTAAAATGACCGTACTAAGTTTTGCATTAGAAATGCTGTTTTATTACTCTCTCATACATAAAAATAGACCATAACATAATATCTGTTCATTTTTACGTGAAAAGTATGTGGCTAAATAGACGACTGACGCACCACGAACTGGTAGTTTATTTCACCAAGTTTTTTTAAAAGTGCAATTAGAACTCAGAACTGTACAATTTATTGTATGAACATTTCGAACTAAAAGTAATCAATGGAAAATTAAAGTACGTAAATATACGTCAGAACAATTTTCTTATGCTTAATCGGATCCCAAAACTACAATTCTGCCAAATAATCTTCTAATAGTAACACTACCGGACGGATGTAATCTGGGCACCAAATTACCTGATTCTTTAATCTGATAACCATTTCGGGCACCAGTAGTATTTGTAGGTTCTAAATTGCTTGTGTATTTCGGGCACCACTAAGGTTACTAATAGTGGAAGTCATTTTTAAGTTGGTAAGTGTCTCAATAAGATATTTCTGCAGATTAAAAATCGATTTATTAAATTCTCAAAAAATTAACTTAAACGCACCAATTTTATAGAAATTGAAGCAAAAAATGCATCTGCATAATACAATAATACCTACATAATAATTTTTAAAATATCACAAAGGACCCTGCACGGAATACATAGCATTTTGGTTGATTGCGGAATTTAATGAAAATAAAATAATCTAATTGTCCAGTAGTTTGTTTATTACAACTGCCTTTTCAATTTTCATGGCACGCTAGATTATATTAGACACCAATTTATGTAAAAAATCTCCAAATTATAATAAATCTAGTAATAACTCAGAAATACATAACTTTAGGTATAGGGAATGCTAATGCAGATCGAAAGAAAATAAAAAACTAATTCAGGCGTGATAATAAAATACTGGGTGTTTCATTTGAAATTATCGACTTAGTGAGAATTAAAAATATGAATATTGGACGCTCCATTCTAGACACCCTATATAAAATATCGCATTTGGTATTTCACCGCAAGCTAGAAGGATATTCTCACAATATCTGTGTAAAATTTGAAATTAATAGCTTAACAACTAAGCCAGATACAGAAATTAAAGTAAATGCGTGTTTTTCAAAAAATTATACAAAAATCTCAAATATCTCGGAACCTGTTAAACTTAGACCTGTAGTATGTTGATAATTTTTTGTTCAAAATTTGATGCTGAATCTAAAAATAAAAAGAAAAATTATACATGCCATTTGAAATAACAAAGTTGACGTCTACTTCTGTTATAACCGGAAGTAACCGGAAGTTGAAAATATTTTCATTGAATAGGTCGTACTGACAAACCTCCGTAACCCAATTTTCAAATTTCAAATATCTATAGTTCTCTATATATGGCTAATGAGCCACCTTCGTGACACACCCTGTACAATCGAGTAATTTTACGATAAATGTGTTATAGTTTGTAATTTCCGTTTTATTGCATTGTCTTTAATTTTATTAAAGAAAAGGCCTTTAGATTAAAAAATAACTTTCTGATATGTAACAATGTTTATTTACATTGCAAAATTATTTTAACTTTTTTTCGAAAAATTGCGCGACCTTTTTATCCACTTATACTATTTTAATCTAAACACCTTTTCTTTATAATGACTTTCGATATTGTCAAAAATAAAGGTACCTTACTTTTTTTTATTAATTCCCTATTGGCTTAATACATAGTATGTGGTTTAATTCTGTATTTTAGATTAGTAGCTGACAAGTCAGATAAGTTTTTGTGAATTTTGTAATTTTTTAAAAACGGACGAATAAATTATCCATGTAACTATCTATCCAGGGCAGGCCCGTGCGCAGGGGGGGTTTTGGGGGTTGGAACCCTCCTCAAGAGGAAAACTTCTGTATCTTTACTTGAAATATTAGAAACTTTTTTTTAAATTTGATACATTTAGATTTTTTTTTATATACAGGGTGTCGCAAATTTAATTGAACACTATTGTTATTTCGGAAACCATTATAGACACAAAGTTGGTTAAGAGGGAAAAAAGATGCGTATTTTCAAGACAAATTGATTGGTTCTTCAAAATTAAAATATCAGGTCCTGTTTCAGAGATATTTATTTGAGGAAAACCGAAATTGACGATTTTCGTTTTATTTAATTAACACCTTAATTTTGAAAAATAGAAGAAAAAATTATTAAGCTTTTTCAGTGAAGGACAAATACAACTTAACATAGCGTAACCAAGTTTTTAAAACAAGGTTTCATATTTTTTTTTAATATGGTCCTGTGCGTTTTATTTCATTTTTGAAATTTCCATTTTTTTCTCTATCCAACCATGTAGAACACTTAATATTTTTGTTAGGTTTTGACAAGGAACTGTACTTTATGGATTTTGCTAAGTACGGTCGTGTTCCATTTTCACTGAAAATATTTATAATTCTTTTTGAATAAAATTAATTAAAAATTGAGTATACTTTGACCATTTTCCAGAAATTTTAATCAATTTGCAATTCTCTTTTAGATAATTACTAAAATAACACTAACTAACTAATCAATTGCACCGCGTCAAAAAATTAACGTAATTAAGAAACGTCAAAATAAAAGATGAATTGTGTCCTTTCCTACGTGCACATTTCTTGAAAATTTACATCCAAAATATGCTCAATAAATGAAATAAAATAAAAGTACAGGTCCTTATTTCATAAAAAATAGTTGACGAAACAAAGACGAAACGTTGTTTTATAAAATTGATAAAAGCGATATTTAGCCTTCAATAAAAAAGTTTTATAAACTTTTTTCTATCTTGAAAAAATAAGGTTTTAATTAAATAAAACAAAAAAAGGATTGAATAGCGAGTTAATATACATTTTTAGATCAAATCGCGCCCTCCCTATTGGCAACGGTTGCGTATTGGTTACTTCTATTAAATGCTTATTAGAATTGATATTAACACATAAATATTTTCCCCCATACCCCTATAGAAAGTACACACTTTCCTCCCTCACATCAGGAAGGAAACTTGTGAATCTATTATATTGAAATTGTTTCCGTAATTTCTAGAACATCTTGTTTATCCTGTGTTCTGGAAAAACTAAACATGAATGTTACTTGAACGTTAGGTTTTTAAATAAAAATTTCAACTTAAGGATTCTTAGATATGTTTTTTGGGTTAAAAATAAGAAAATCATAGTATGCTATGGCTCACTGACAGTAAACACGACGATTTTAAATTCAGGATTTTTAGATGCCTTTTTTGACTTAAGAATAAAACTATCATAGTATGCTGTGGCTCACTGACAGTAGGTAAACACTACGATTGACTTTAGTGCGTTACGTTTATTGAATATAATTGAATTTTTGAAAAATGGAGAGTGATTCAACTGACTTCGAATTTTCAAATACCCCTAATATTAAGGAACAAGCCAACATAGCGTCATTAACATTACTACCACAAAAATCTACAGACAGGTATGAAAAACAATATACCTAATATAAACAATGGGCTGAAGACAATAAGATAAATAATTATTCAGAAAATGTTTTATTGGCATATTTTTCATTCCAAGGAAAATCATTAAAAACTTCAACACTTTGGTCCAAATATTCAATGCTACGCACAGTGATACAAATAAAGGACAATGTCGATATTAAATATCCAAAGTTGATAGCATATTTGAAACGTCAAAATGCCGGATACAAACCAAATAAAGCTAAAACTTTTACAAGAGAAGAAATAAATACATTCTTAATGGAAGCCCTCGATGATGTTTTATAAATTTGTTTAATAAACAATAATACTCGTGTGCTTAATTATATCGTATATTATTGATAAATTCGTTATTTGTGCTGTAAATAAATTTTCAAAAAAAAGGTTTAATAAGTGGGTAGGAGGAAAAATCATATGCATTACACGGGAGTAATACAAATAGCTATTCCAAGCTTCTTAATTTACCTGCTTCTTGTGATAGTTGGGTAGACATATATGATGTAGGGTAAAAGGGCATTCAATATATGTGTTAGACTTTGAATGGTAATTAGTTCAATTTTGAAAAAAAATTCATGCGTTTTTTATATTCAAGCAATATTACGGATAACTTAAAAGCAAGCCAAGATACTCCATTTTTATTTTTTATTTGTTTTTACGCAAAAGTTCAAAAATTTAATTTAAAAACTTCCTTATTCACAATTCTTACTTTTAGATTTGTATTTATTATTATTATGATTCATTTCGGAAGCTCATTGTGGTTTGTATTTTAATTTCTCTCTCTTTCCACTGGATTAAAACCACTTAGTTGTTAAAAAAGTTTTTTTATTGACGTTTCGGCTTTCCAGATCGAAAGCCGTTATCAAAATGACAAAATAAATAAATTTACTAGAAACAGAACACTTGATAATCTTGCAAAAATATGACATCAACATAGTATACATAGAATAAGATTTTGAGATTGAAGATGTCAAAATCTGTTTCAATCATATTTTTGTGACGTTTCTGGGAACGAATTTTTGAAAGGATAGCGCATTTGCATATTATAAGAGAATTTATACTTCGTCATAAATGAAGTTTTCTTATTAATATTATCATAAGAAAAAAACCAGATAAAAACTTATGATACTATCCCGATATAGATTATTAAAAGAACCGAATAATTATAACCGCAAAGTTAAAGAAGCAGCATTGATATTCTTAAATAATAACGAATGTGTTTCTAATTGTTCGGTTGATATTTCAAAAATTTGGATACCTATTTTACAAAAAGAGTTAATTGCAAAAAGGATACCCTCTATATCGGGATAGTATCATAAGTTTTTATCTGGTTTTTTTCTTATGATAATATTAATAAGAAAACTTCATTTATGACGAAGTATAAATTCTCTTATAATATGCAAATGCGCTATCCTTTCAAAAATTCGTTCCCAGAAACGTCACAAAAATATGATTGAAACAGATTTTCACATCTTCAATCTCAAAATCTTATTCTATGTATACTATGTTGATGTCATATTTTTGCAAGATTATCAAGTGTTCTGTTTCTAGTAAATTTATTTATTTTGTCATTTTGATAACGGCTTTCGATCTGGAAAGCCGAAACGTCAATAAAAAAACTTTTTTAACAACTAAGTGGTTTTAATCCAATGGAAAGAGAGAGAAATTATTATGATTATCTCTAATTACATTTTCATTATTATTGATTTTATTATTAGTTCCTCGTTTTCCACCTTCTCTCTGGCCGCCTATGAACGAACTAAGCGAATAGTTGAATCTGTTTACAAAGAAAAAACTTAAAATCTAACTCACTTTATCCTCCGAGTCTCGTTTGTGTATGGTTCGGCGACGACTCAAAAACTCGTCGCTCCCTATGTTTATGAAGGAAATTGATGCACTTTGTCCTAAGTGGAAAACACTCCACAATAATCCCGTTAAATTTATCTTTAGTAAAGTATTCGATGAGGAGTTAATTTGAATCGTGTTTGGAAAGTCGATATGGGGAAACGAAATCAACGAGGGTAAATGAAGTGAGAAGAAGTGGGTGTTTGGACTTCTCTTTTTAAGAGGAAAATAATTTTCATTATTGCTACTAGATTAAAGAATAAATACTTCCAAATTAACTATGTATGTAAATAAAAATCAATTGTCTAATGTTGGTAACGCATCAGTTGGGTGTTGCATATCACACAATTTGTATTGTGTGTTGCAAAGTTTTTATTGTCACTCACTTCTTTGAATAGAGAGTTATTGCAAAGCCAAACTTTATTAAAGGATCCTGTAATAAAGTATCCTGTATTACGAAATGTCACGATTGGTTTATGAGAGTTATTGCAACGTTCCTCATCGGCATACTTTATTTTGACAGTCCTTTATTCTGACAATGACATGAATCGTATTTCTAACCTACAATATTTTGTAACTTAATAATAAACAACCTGGAGGAACAATTGGAAATAGCTATTCTAGCGGATCTTAATAACGAAGAAATTAAAAACTTACTTCTACACAACATAATTGGTGTTGCCGTTGAAGCTAGTGACGAAAATAATGTAATAGAACCCGCGGAATTTTCGTTTTCATAGTGACGATATACCGCGATTGAGAAATGCTTTGCTGATTCAACAGCACATTATCACTAACACCAAGAACAATGTGAATGGTAGGTAACTTGCAAAATGATTTTTTTTTAAATATTTCAAATGTGACTTTACAGTGATGACGGCACTATGTATATTAAAAAGACGAAGCTATCCTTATCAAATACTATTAAACGAGCAAGGTTTGTATGTGTGTGTGTATGTGTGTCCAGAGGATCTCGAAATCCACTCGTCAGAATTCAATGAAACTTTCAGGGTAGACTAATTCCTATCTAAATCGGCAAAAAATGTAGGTCTCATGTCTGTGAAAATTCGATCTTTCGAGATATTTACAAGAAAAGTTAAGTTTTTAGTTTTATTTCCTAGCAACGGCAACTTGTTTCTATAGTAATATACTATAAAGGAGAGAGGATATAACGTCACATTCCATAGGCGTACTTTGCAAAATAAGTTTCTATAATATAAATAAGGTCACAGCATATAAAATATATATACGCACTTCATAGATTAAATTTTGAAGTTATATTATTTACAAAAAATAAAAATAAACCTTATGCATCTGACACTTTAACATTGAACGAATTAAATAACAAGGAGGATTATATGTTGGGATTAAACTGTTTTTAATCTCTTGACATTAAAAGTAACGCTTCAGTACTTACCTAAACTCAAAGATTAAAAAAAAAGTCACTGTCTTCACTAAAACTACTGGTATCACTATAATTGTCTTTTCTGAGGTTTATTATTATAGGTTCTATTAAATTATCCATTGATAGTGGATATACTTTCCTAAATGAATTTTCCACCTTTTTAACATGATCAATGCATTTTCCCCAATGTTCTCTATTTACATCTGAAAATGCCTTCAAAAACAAATTTCGCACATCAGGAAATTTAAATGTTTTATTGTTTTGAGAAACATAACCTTTTAATAATTGTGACCAGATCAGTTCAATGGGATTTAACTCTGCGTGGTACGGAGGCAATCTGAGAATTTTAATTAGTTTTTCTCTGGCCATCTCATCTATAATATATTTTTTGAATTTTGAATTTGAATTACTAATAATTCTGCCTTCAAGGATTTAGGAGGACTGATAATATTTTTAGAATGAAGCCATTTTGAAATATATATTTTATTACAAAATTCCGAATCAATTAAAATACATACGATACGGCTATGAATAAATAAAGTCTGACTTATCTGTCAAAATAACAGGTTTATTACAGTAAAAACCATGGAAACAAGATTAAATCTAGACAAAAACTATATTAGGCCGATCAGATGTATTAAAATTTAAATTTTAACTACAAATAAGCATTGAAGGATGAGGTAAAAATAAAATTTCTACCTCTTAAACCTGTACTACGTTTCTCTCTCTTTCCACTGGATTAAAACCACTTAGTTGTTAAAAAAGTTTTTTTATTGACGTTTCGGCTTTCCAGATCGAAAGCCGTTATCAAAATGACATAAAATAAATAAATTTACTAGAAACAGAACACTTGATAATCTTGCAAAAATATGACATCAACATAGTATACATAGAATAAGATTTTGAGATTGAAGATGTCAAAATCTGTTTCAATCATATTTTTGTGACGTTTCTGGGAACGAATTTTTGAAAGGATAGCGCATTTGCATATTATAAGAGAATTTATACTACGTTCTGCAAATTAAATACTGCACTCCTTTCTTCTGTATAGTATAGTAGTAAAAAGGTTTGACTTTATTTAATTTCTGGCGTTTAAATCTGAAAGAATTCAATTTTAAATTTGCCGCTTTTTATCCATAATGACCTACAAATTTTGACAACTACTGACACGCACATCTCTGGTTAAACGTTAAGAAAATGGGACCGGCTGGGATTTTCATGAAATTTTCGCAGATGCTATAAAACATGATAAAATCAATATACTTAGCAATAGAAATTTTTGCGCGGAAAAATATTTTTCACATTTTTTTATTCTGCAAATGCCCAAGTAGCAATTTATAACCAGAATAAACCTGAAAAGTATAAAAAAGAAAAGGTTCATTTGACGGACATAAATAATTTGCTTGTCAAATGACAGCCATCTCATAAATTCTAAGTTGAAAATACAACGTTGCCAATTCAATTTCAGAAATCATGGGTTTAGGTAAATATTTATAGGAACGTTAAGTAACACTGTTAAAATGGACACTTGTCAAAATGTGACACCTGTCAAAACGTGACAACTGTTAAAATGTGATACGTGTCAGAATGTTACAACTGTCAAAATGAGCAAATGTCAAAATATGACACCTGTCAGAATGTAACAAATGTCAAAATGTCACACGTATCGTACTTTTCTTTATTTATTACAAAGATCTAACCTAACCTAAAGCTAATCTTTTTTTTTTGGCGGGTGGAAATGCTTTATGCACATCGGGTAAAGGTTCTTCCCTTCCCCGATAGTGTGTGACTACCCCTTACGGTTACTCACTAAAACCACCCCACTGAAACCACTATGCCCTACACGCTGCTGTTGCCCGTCCCGGAAACGGGGCCTGTCCGCCGTGACTATTCGCGAAGATCAAGCGTCAGTAGATGTTGCCCTAAAAGGGTGAAATCTCCAGAAACTAGGCAACTTTTAATGCATTTAACTAACCTCTGTGACAAGCAGTTGATAAACGTCAACAACACCTGCAGCAAATTGAAAATTAACACTGACAGCTTTTTTAATTTTCCCGCCTACTTTCAAGCCAATCGCCAATCAACTTTCTATTTATCTACCTTTCTGTAGTTCAAGTAGATGTCGCCCACTCCGTGATTTTCACGAATTAATTAATAATTTGTCAGGTTATAAATATACTTAAATTATATACTCATTGGACTGCTTAAAAATGTAGATTCGAATATTAAGAGCGAAGCTCGATGACCAGATATTGCCACATTATTACAACAACTGCAAATTTTATTGGGGAAAATCATGGACATTGTCGATAACCAACATGGGAGCAGCTGTCCCAAACTGGAATTTATTGATGGTACAGTTCGACCTAATATATGCAGACCATCTAATGACCAGGAAGACTACTACTAATAATTTATTATTATATCTTTTGTTATATCAATTTTTTGATTTATACTTACACATATATATTGTCTTTGTATTTTAATTATAATTTAAAATTGTAATTTATATCTTAAATGGGCCCGTAAATATCTAAATATCTTAACAAAAAGTATGTATTACTTATATATGTACATATATTTATTGTGAATGAAAAATATATACAATATGTACTACATCAAACATGCTTTTGAACTATTTCTAGTAATTTATTAATGACTGTCTGATTATCGAACACTTTTTGTTGCTGTTCGGACTCCAAACGAAACTTTTTCTCTGCTAGGGCAACATTCTGTTCTGCCACACCTACTTTTCTTCCTTCAATGTTTAACCTTTTCTATTCCAATGCCATCTCTTTCTCATTTTTTCTTTGAGATAGTCCAAGCCGCTTCATCGTAGATAATTTGTATTTTTTGCTTGGTTAATTATCTACTACTTTTTGCGATAGGATATGTATATTCATTTCGGAAGCTCATGTATATTTCTAATTTCTCTTTCTCTTTCCACTGGATTAAAACCACTTAGTTGTTAATAAACTTTTAGGGTTTGATATAGGATTTATACGATTTGTGGCAGAAATATATATTCATTTCGGAAGCTCATAGTGGTTTGTATTTTAATTTCTCTTTCTCTTTCCACTGGATTAAAACCACTTAGTTGTAAAAAAGTTTTTTTATTGACGTTTCGGCTAACTGAAAATATTAGACTAATAATTGAAAACAATAATCTATTTAGAGTTGTTTAAAATGCGGCAATTTTCTAATGACATATTCAAATGACAATATCGTTCCTATTTTAAATAGAACACCCTGTATTTTATAATCCTATTATTTGAAAAATTATAAAGGTCTACTATGCCTAAATCTATTAATTTTGGAATTATTATTATTTTTGTTAAATTTTACATTATTTTTCCACCGTAGTGCCTAAATATAACACCCTGTATTTGATCAGCTTAGACAATGATCCGAAAAAATTATCTTTGAAACTATGTGGCCTTTTCATATACTTTGAAAAACCATTTTTAGCAGCTTCTCCTGATGGTGAGTTAATCTTCATTCTACACCTCCGTGAGGTTATTTTGCATCTCTTTGTTTTGTGAAATGTTTACCTAGTGTTCTCAAGTTAGGTTTGACATTAGAGGAAGTTACCAAACAGAAAAAAACTTGCTTGGAGTTGAAAGACGGTGCATTGAGATTGAAAAAAAATCATCAATTCTATTATCAGGTAATACGTTTTTTGAGCTATATATACCGAATATTCAACATGTATGTTTTTGCAGGTTCAGGGACAGTTGAATATAACCAGGAGGAATATATGCTATCGTGTTGTATATGTTGGAAAACATTATGACATATTCATCGAGGAAATTCAAAGAAAAAATGTTATCCATATTAGAACTATTTTACAAAGATTGTGTATTAGAAGAAATAATAAGACTAAGTTCTTTGAGGAATGAGAGATGTTTTGACCCAGCCTGGATAGAGGAGGCTAGTATACAAAGTGAAAATAACTAAATCATATTTTGTGTTGTTTTTAATAAATTCTTCGAACCTCTGTGTATTGAATTTCCTTTTCCAACCGCCATTTTGAATTTACTCGTCCGCCATCTTGATTTAATTAATTTTGACAAAAAATTCATAATCTGCTACCCCGAAAACAGTCAAATACCAAATTTGAATAGAATCGATTTTTTTTTCTCTAACAAATATCATAAATTGTTGCCGGAATTACGAGCACCTGTCAATTTCAAAAAAATCATTCGGACGTCTGGGAGTGGGTGAAAAAGCTTCTTATATCATTTATATATTTATAATGCCAATAAACAATCTCCGATTCAGAAACAACATGTGTCTTCTTTTCATTTTTCTTAACTGGCTCCTTCTACGTTATCAAAATTACTTTCCAATTTCATTCATAACGGTACTCGCAATACTGAATGAATTATATCGTGGCGGCCACTATTTGAAAATAGCTGAACTAAGAAATCAATAATAATATTGGTAAAGTAGACATTATTTACCGCTTTATGTTCAAATTTGTCAAATAATCGCATTTTTTTAATTCCAGCAGATTTCTTCAACTAAATTGTCTGGAGATTCGCTTTGAATGGGAAGATAAACTATTTTCTTGGGTATATTCATTGAAATGAGACAGAAACATAAATTCCCACCAAATTTGAGCTCTTTACGTCATACCGAGTATACCTGGCATTAAAAATAGTTGTTAGCTATTAAGTATTACTGGTGGACAGGTACCTCTTCGATTACTACATTAGCTTGTATTTGCCAATCTTTTAACCATATTTGGATTTTATTTAAATTGGTCTGCAGTTTTCTGGATGCTAAGATTGGGTCTTGATGTGTCGAAAGGATAGCAGTGTCATCAGCGTATGTGGCAGCGAGAATTTCATCCATAGTGGGTGAGTCAGTTGTATATAACAGATATAGCATGGGTCCTAGAACGCTACCTTGTGGCACCCCAGAGTGGATAGGGAAGAGTAACATGGATTCATTTTTATATTGGACTAAGAAATGTCGGTTACAGGTGGGATTTTTCTTAGTTTATATAGTAGGCCAGTGTGCCATGTAACGTTTATTTCGTTCCAGGTTGTAAGTTTTTATTGATAAGTCGTATTTCGACAAAATGTTCCATTGTCTATGAAACAATTCCCCAGTTCGTCCCGTGTTCGTGTACAACTCGATCTAGTACTAACCGCTCGATATCTAAATATCGATTATGGTTCCGATTGACAGCTTTCAATCGATGACGTCGAAACTGCCTCAAAGAACCATGGAAGAAAGATATCTAGAAAGATGACTAATGCCCATATTATTTTTTTTTTCCTTTATCTAGCTAACTTTAGTAATTTTTTATAAGTATGTTTATTTTGACAGTTTTTTATTTTTGTTTTGTTTGTTTGACCAGTAGTCATCATTGTATTTGTCTATTTCTGAATAAATGCATTTTCTCTCAATTATTTTTGTTTCTTTGTTATATAATTGTAATAAATATTAATATTCAAAAAATAGGCCCCATATCCAACATCTCGAAAACTAAAGCTGATAAATTGAAGTACCAAAATATGTCAGCCATTGTTATCCACTATTAGTGTTTATGATTCATGATTTAACTCTTGTATTATGCGTAGAGGGATATTAAGTTAAAGTACCTGCAGAATTTATTAGAAACATCGAAACCAATTTTTGTTGAAGCTCCTCACTGAAAATCGAAAAATTACTTACATAAATATTTATCTCCAAAATATATTCATCTATTTTGAGTTTTATTATTGTACTAATAAAACGGTATTAAGAAAGTGTTTACCTAATATTCTGATGGATATTTTGTAAAATCGTTGATACTGAAAAATGTAAATATGACACGTGCTACATCGACTACTGTTAATTTAAGATAACCTTCCATTTAACCGAATTATTCCACCACTGAAAAATTTGTTCCGTACTTAAATCTCTTTTCATATCAGACCTTACTTTAAAATAAATATAACTCAAAAAACGTGCATACAAAGTACCTGCAAATTTTTCGTCCTTTAACCAATACAAAACAAAAGAGTCTATGATATGTGGCTGATGCGAAGTATTAAACTAAATAATAAAACGAATACCTATTTTTATTTTTTACAAAATATGTTACCGGTTTCCTGCAGGACGAAGATAATCGAGGGTTATATTTTCAACATGATGGTGTCTCCCCACATTTTATTTATTGTGCGAATTTTTTAAATTTTAAATTTCCTAATATCTGGTTAGGAAGGGGTGGACCGCTTAACTGGGGTTCAAGATATCCAGATTTTAACCCAGTGGATTATGCTGTATGGCGATACCTGAAATCCAAGATGTATTCTCAAGAAATCAACACTAGAGAGAAGAACTGCTTCAAAGAATAGAGGAACTGAGAAACAATCGATTTATTATTAGAAAATCAGTAAGGGACGTCATTAAAGAAAGTGCATAGAACAAAATGGTGGACATTTTGAGCAATTTCGTTGGGTATTAATAAATGTTTGTTAGTTAGGTACTGCAATCTGTACTGGCACCAAAAGGCAGAAATTAGAACAAGTAACGCTGGAACAATTGAAGAGTTTGAAATTAAAAAAGGCGTTCGCCAAGGATGCATCTTATCACCAATATTCGTTAACTTGTATGTGGAAAAAGCATTCTCCGAGTCAATCTCAGATAGTCCCTTTGGTATGAAAGTAAACGGAATCCCTATTAATAATATCAGGTATGCGGATGATACCGTAATACTAGCAGATAGTACACAGGATCTCCAAAGTCTACTAGATCAGGTCAGTGAAGAAAGCCAAAGGCTAGGGCTAAAGATCAACATCAGCAAAAGTATATGATTATTAGTAGGTAATATATATCACACACCCCAATGCATCTTGATGCATGGAGAAAACACACAATTTAAATACTTGGGATGCATGATCATTGAAAAATGCGATCCGGATCAAGAGATAAGATGCAGGATCGAGCAAGCTAGGACAACCTTCCTAAAACTCCGAAAATTTCTTACAGACAAGAACTTGAGTTTCAGCCTTAGGTACAGGATGGTTAACTGCTGTATGGTGTCGAGGAGTGGACTCTGAAGGCACCAATTATAAATAAAATTGAGGCCTTCGAAATGTGGATCCTTCGGCGAATGTTAAGGGTGTCCTGAGTTGATCATGTGAGAAATGAGGAAGTACTACGGAGAGTCGGGCTGGCAGATCGAGAACTTTTCGAAAATATCAAGAAGAGAAAAATAGCTTATCTTGGACACATATTGTGTGGAGAGAGATACCACTTTCAACGACTCATTTCCAAGGTGGGCGAGGGGGGGCGAAGAGGTATAGGGAGAGGTATAGGGAGAAAGAAATTGTCGTAGTTGAGAAATATTCGTCAATGGACGGGACTAAAGGACTTCCAAGGACTACAAGATGCAGCAATGAATAGACTCATCTGATAAGAAAACGATGAACGTCTACGCAGAAATCTGCACGGCACTTTTAGAAGAAGAAGAAGTTAGGTACTATGAGCGTTTATTGTCTCGCCTTACTTTATGCTGAGTTTAAAAAAAATACCTAATTGAATATTTTCCCCTAATTACGGGCCTGCAGATATACCAGTAGTGTAAAATTATTTTAAGTCGAATAGACAAGAAATAGGTAAATGATGCGAAATGAATTTTGGAAATTCTTAATGAAAAAATGAGTTTCATAATATGTTTTTTTTAAATTAAATGAAAATTTTACCTTTAAGTTTCAAAATTTTCCCATTCGAACCTGTGAAGGGATAACAACAAGAACTTCCTTTAATTCAGTTTTTTTCCTCTATTCAGATCTAAAATAGAAATATTAGAATTGTGATATACAGGGTGTTGTTTTGATATTTTTAATTTATTCTAAAGCAGGACCTAGATTTTCATATCTCTCAATAATTCAGTACACTATTCGTAAGAAGTGTAAGCTGTATGCCAAAAATGGAAAAAATATACTGAGTGCTTCAAAAGCTCTGGCGAAATGAATAATAATGCATAATTGATAAAAACACCCTGTAACTCGGTTAGAAATTATAACTTCCGATCAAATTTTCTATGAGAAAAAAAATTAAAAACTAATGGCTTCCTTAGAAAATGCTTTTTTTGTTTTTTATTGTGTACATTTTAGGCAAAGTTGAGAAAACTGACCTGTTTTTATTCGTTTATTTTAAATTGCTTTAACACACAACACAGCTCCATCCATAAATCCGATTAAAACAGACAAATAATGTCAAAATCTAAACGTTACCATTATATAAATAATCTTAAATAGCTACTAGATAGGCAACTTATATTACGTTTGTAGGTATACAATCAATTATATCAATATTTGTCGTTTAAATGTAAAAGAAAATATTGAACTTTTGAGTGCAAAGTTTCTTTCTCTGTTTTTAACACAAAATGATTAAAAAAATAATCTTTTTAAATACCACTCGTCCTGTCAAATTTTATAGATTAAATTTTCGGTTTCCATACTTAAACGACTTTATTTTAGGCAAAACACTCAAACAAACAAATAAAGCCGTTTTCGTGAAAACCAAAAATTTTATCAATAAAATTTGGAGGACTCTTTGATTATTTCCTTTGCCTATCAAATATCAATTTTTAACCAATCACGTGCTTGGAAACTGATTTGACGCAGCCAATCAAAACAAAATATTCACCTTGGTGGTAAATAGTCGGCTATTTGAGCATCGTCCTCAATATTCACCTGAAGTACGGTATTTATACGTACGTACAGAATTTTTTTTGACTCGGTAAATAATCTTATTAAATATAACGTGACCTTGACAAATTAGCTACTATTTTTACTGCTACTAAATTTCTCGTATATTTTACAATTTGTCTCCACAATTTTGGCATTAATAATCAAAGAATAACTCCCTCGAGCTAAAGCAGATTATTAATGCCAAAATGAAGTCTCGACGATTTGATCCTAAAATAAACTCTAAATTTAGATGCAATAAAAAAGTCTCTTCGTTTTTGTTTTTTTTTTTGATAAAACTTTGTTTACCTTTTTTGATGTTTTTTATTCGTTTATTTTAAATCGCTTTAACACACATAACTCACTTCAACACTTTTGTTCATTAAACACCAGTTTTTGAATACCTAAACACTTCAAATTAGCTAAATTAAGAAAAACTTTTTCCATTTCTAAAACACTACATTTTAATACAAAATGATTCAAAAAATAATCTTTCCAAATAACACTCGTCCTCTTAAATTTTATACTGTAGTAACCACAAAACTTGGCGATAGTATTTTCCTCCTGGGTACCCTGTACCACAGCGATAATATTTCTGTCAAGTGTCAAATTATAAAAATAGACCCTTCCATCACAAATAATTCAACGACAAAATTAAACATATTAATCAAACCGACAACACTGTACCAAATATTTAAAAAACATAAATACATTCATTTTGTCACGTAGCCCACAAACGGAAATTTTCGACAACAAACTGGCAAAATCGTAAGACACGTAGCTGTCCAGACGTTAAAACTTTTCAATTTCGTTTCTCCAACGCGAGAGACGAAGGCGGACACAACAAAACTACTATGACGGCCATTACCGTTACACAGCTTCTCACGTCCGCAACGATATACACAAGCGGGACGCGAATTTTTAATCAGTGCTTCATCAACACTCCGAGACGCAACATCTCGTAAATTCTTATCGAATCATGCCATGCGCGCATCATGAATTAAGTTAACAAATTTTGTTCGATTCATTTTTTACTATTACACCTATATTTTCTGAATGATGTGGTTCATTAGGTCCAAAAAAATATTCACACGAACTCCAAAATAAGACGTGGAACATACAAGTCTCTCAAATCAAATTATTAGGTACCATGTGAAATTTCTACATCAAGGATAATCCACAATTATCCAAGTTGTGCAGGTAAAAGGAAAACCCCAAAAAAAACGTCTATGTAAAAGAAAAAAAAATGTTTACGTTAATTTAATGAAATGTTTAAAATAAAGATGCTTACCCTTTCGTTAACTTCTAAATTCAATCCGTCAAAGTACGAAAAATTATAGCATAAGCTATCAAAATTTAATTGAAAAATCCGACTATGTCGTCTCACGATACACGTGTTTCCAAATTAAATTCTTCCAAGTGTCTTCTTCAAGGTACAAAGGCAAAAAGAAAGATTCTCAAAACGTATTTAAAATTAACAGTACGTCGCGAATTCAAAACGTCAAAATTTGGTACCAATAATTAAAGTTGGAGGATAACAAAATATATTTAACGGTTAATATTAGTAACCTATAAATTAAGTTTAACTAAATAGTAAAACAATTAGCAAACAAAGATTCTTTCCTTCTTTGTTAAGTGATTATGTAAGAAAATATTTGAAATAAGTAAAGAATAAAATTTACGTGTTATTTCGTTCCAAAGGAACAACGAATCTCTACTGAGAAAAATAAGTTGCCTATTTTTGGGAGCGTAATAACTTTTTATAACACCCATGCTGCGACCCTGTGTACTAGAACTGTCACTTTTCTTTATCTTGGAAATATACTGCACAATTTTTGTCGAACCCGGTCGCCCAGATGTCGCGTCGGGAGATGCGGGGTTGGCGTAAAGGTTGTTACATTTTTTTTGCATTTTTTAATAACTTATGGTTAAAAATAAAATAGTCAACTATCCCCGACAGGAAATTTATTACTGTCACGAGATTTAGTGTACCTCTAGACAGTAATAATTAATTTCCCGTCTCGGATTGTAATATGCTATTCCTAAATAAACAAATATTCCTAAATAAAATAATAGATAGATTATTTTAGACCAACAAATGTTTATTTCATACTACTAAAATCCTAGGAACATATTCTTTTTGTATATATGAAGGTATCTTACGAAAATGTCATGTTATAATTTTTTATATTACTTTGGTGTGAAATTTTCTTACCGAATCTCCCACGATCCTGAATTACTATCTGGAAATATCTCCTCAAGCATGAATTTGTCTAAAAAGTTTCCCTCGTCTTCGACTCGGGGTAACTTTTAAAAAATTTATGCTTTCGGAAATATTTCCGATAGTAATTCAAGCTCTAGGGAGATTACTAGTGATAAAATTTGGAGGATTCATATTACCTTTGAAAAAATCTATGTCAAACTGTTCAATACCTGCTACTCTAGTTTCTAAAAAATCTATGCTGAGAGCTTTACAGATAAATAGCGTGTTTAGCGTGTTTGTGGACTTATATGATAAAAGAGAGAAATTTTTGGTGGAATAATTCGGGCAAATTTGAATAATACTGGATAACCATTAAAGTTGTCATCAACTGCTATAAGTGGTTTAGTTTAGCGTGATAGGGACACTTAACACTAAACCGATTAATTTCTGAAGCTTTAAATTTAAGTAGACATGCCAACGCCTACATAAGAGATTCTAATATGAAGCAGATGATTTTTAATATCTCGAAATATCAAAGGTTTATTTTACAAGGCGTCACCGGTTTGTATAGCATTAGTATTAATACCATATGCTTTTTTTTAAAGAAAACTTATTTTAAAAGTTTGCGTGTAACACTTTATGACGTATAATGCCGAAATTAAAAAAAAAAGTTAATTTCTCTGATATTGGTCGTATGCCGCATTTGGACAAATCAGTAGAAAATGTAGAAAAACAATAGTTTACTAAACGTCAGCGTTTTGATGACCGAACGACGACAGTTGATCCAGTCAGTATTTTAAAATTGGGACATTTGACTGTCATTTATTTATTTATTAGTGTCCGTATCACACTATGTCCTTCCAAAAATTTGCGGCACTGATGGCCCTGTCGTTTGCTAAGGAAATGTCCCGGTGCCAGCTCCTCTTTTGTTGGGTGATTGGGTCTTGGACCTCAGCACGCCATTTCTGGAGGCTTCTGGCTTCCTGAGAGACTTGCAAAGGTGTTGTTCTAGCCAAAAAGCTGTGGCGGGATCGGAGTCTTGGTCCAGCTGGTTGGTGGTCATAGAGCTCCCGCTCTATGACCACCGGTCTCTTGTCGTCGTCCCCTTTCTGCCCCAGCGGCTATCTCTCTCCTGATGTGATGCGGTGCTATCCCAGCGAGAGAGTATACCTGGTAAAATGACGTAGGCTTCAGGCAACCTGCTTGATTCAAAGGGACGTCGATTTGCTTTGCGTGAGTGGATGCACACCATACTGGCGCGGCGTATTCGGCTGCAGAAAAGCTTAATGCAAGGGCTGAGGTTCTCAATGTTGCTGGCTGTGCTCCCCATGACCTACCAGTCAGTTTCTGGAGGAGTTTGTTTCTTGTTGATACCTTTTTTCTGGTGTTGAGGCAGTGGCGGTTATATGTGAGAGCTCGATCTAGTGTTACCCCAAGGTATTTTGGAGTTGGGCAGTGTTCTAACTGTTGGCCATACTACACTATGTTAAATGATCCTTCTTCTTGAACTGGTGTCCTCTAAGTCTTATATCTGTGTTTAGTGTGAAAGTTGTTTTTAGATAAATTATATTTTAGTATTCGGAAAGCTACAATTAGATCGCCTCGCAATCGACCTAGTTCAAACGTGGTAAGATTGGTCATGGATAACCTTTCTTTATATGAAGGTCTAAACTGCCCAAAAGAAACTCTGGTGGCTTTCCGTTGTACGTTTTCAAATAATGTTTTATCTCGTTTTAAGTCAGTCGGCGTATTCAAGAATAGGTCTTACATACGTGGTATACAATTTGCAAAAGGATTGAAAGGAGACTTTTGGAAAACATCTACAATAAGATTTAGTTAGGTATTTGCACGTTTAGATACTAAATGGCGTGATCCGACCACGATAGTTCGCGATTCGCGATAACGCCTAGGCCTAGATCATTGTGAGAAGTCAGTATGGTTAAATATTGGCCATTAATAAAGTGTGGAAAATGAGGGTTATTTTTACCGACATATAGTACTACACAGTTATCAGTGTCAGCCACTCTGAGGACCACTCATACACTTGTAATTGGATTGTCGTAAGTCGTATACGTGGAACTGTAGATCACTTGTGTATACAGGGTGTCCCATTAAGAATGGGACATAGAACAACCGCAGATTCTCCAATTCAAAATAAAACGATTAAGCGAAATATGCTTAGATAAAATGTTACTCGTTTCCGAAATACGGGGTGTTGAAGTTGAAAACTGAAAAATTATTAATGGGCATAATTTTTTTAATACACCGTATAATTTTACTCAAATCGGCACACTTGTTAAATATCATAAAATGCACCTAACAGTAAAAAAAACAGTTCAGTACGCTCTACCAGTGGCGTAAGGCAGGAGTAAGTAATGCTTGTTCCCCTTCTAAATGTTACGCCGCTGTCTAAATTTTAATTTTGACTATAATTTTAATTTTTTTGATATTTTCTAATAAACTTGTTAGTTTGCTGTAAAGTCATTGTTTTTCGAGATATTCGCAGTTAAAGATAGATAGACATGTACTTTTTATTTGTATTATTATTAATAACATTCATTTTTACAATTTTGTCTTAAAACCAAACAAAGTAAAAACTAATGTAATGAAATTTTTACTTCAACAAATTTTCAATATGTCCACCATTAACTTGTATACACTTCCTTAGACGTTTAACTAAAGACTGTCTCACTTTAAACAACTGATTTGCTTGATTTTGTCGAATTGTAGCAGCAACATTCTGAATTTTGTTCCAAAGTTCCTGATGGGTATTTATTGCTTCACTATAAACAAGACTTTTGATGTAGCCCCAATAATAAAAATCTAAAGGATTAAATTCAGGACTGCGTGGTGGCCAAGCAAATTCGCTTCCACGTCCAATCCACCGATGTGGAAAACGTAAATTTAGGTAATTCCGAACATCTAATATGTAATGGGCTGGCGCACCATCCTGCAAAAACCAGAAGTTATGACGTAAATTTAAAGGAATATAATCTAACATGTCCTCCATATGGTTTTGAAGAAAATTGAGGTATTCTATCCCATTTAATCTGTGTGGAAGCTCGTACGGACCAATGATGTAATTTCCAATAATACCCACCCAAACATTTATAGAAAATTCTGTTTGGAAATGGTTCTCCCTTGAAAATGTTTAACTGACAGTGACAGAACTTCATTATAAATAAAAGCCTACTGTCAAAATTTTCAATTATAAATTAATAAATATTCTCACAATCGCAACGTGCCTATTAGGAACTTAACATAACAAATCAGAACAAAAAAATAAAAAAAATAGAATAAAGCTGTTTGGTCGCGAATCTCATTAATTGTAAAAATGAATATTATTAATAATAATACAAATAAAAAGTACATGTCTATCTATCTTTAACTGCGAATATCTCGAAAAACAATGACTTTACAACAAACTAACAAGTGTACATTATTGACTTAGAAAATATCAAAAAAATTAAAATTATAGTCAAAATTAAAATTTAGACAGCGGCGTAACATTTAGAAGGGGTACAAGCATTACTTACTCCTGCCGTACGCCACTGGTAGAGCGTACTGAACTGTTTTTTTTACTGTTAGGTGCATTTTATGATATTTAACAAGTGTGCCGATTTGAGTAAAATTATACGGTGTATTAAAAAAATTATGGCCATTAATAATTTTTCAGTTTTCAACTTTATCTAAGCATATTTCGCTTAATCGTTTTATTTTGAATTGGATAATCTGCGGTTGTTCTATGTCCCATTCTTAATGGGACACCCTGTATTGTAAACAGTAGTGGGCCCAATACTGAGCCCTGTGGAACTCTACTTTCAACTGGGTTTTCTTGAGAAAAGGCTTCACCAACGCGAACCTTGTAAAAGCGATCTGTAAGAAAGCTTTTGATCCATTAATTTAATCTTCCTCGAATACCAAAGTGTTCTACATTGTACAAGGAGTCTTTGCTTGGGAACTCTGTCAAAAGTGTCCAGTTACATCCCTACAGAATACCTACCACTTTTCCTTCCACGCCCTTCCTCTCAGACCTAATCCTAAGATCCCTATTATGAGCATATTATTATGGGCAAAAACTTTGTTTACAGATCAGATGCAACAAGGCATAGTAGATAGATAAGTAGAGAATTCGATTCTGATGCTTTGTAATTTATAACATTCAAAATGTCAGTTACGAAGTTGTATTTTGCAACGGTCGATTTGTGACCGGGCAATGCAAAATATGTATGTACACTCTTATCAGAAAAAAAAATGCTAACTTAAGAAATTATCAATGTCTGCATGTGATAACCATCGAATATCTGAAATAAAATCGTAAAATTTGATAATATTCGCTACCTAGTTATTTAATTAAATGAATGCAAAAATATTTCTCAGTTCTGTTTAAAATGTTGTTCAAAATGTTTCTCTCATTTCTATTAATTGCAGTTATTTCAAATTCAGTAGATTGTGGAAGGGTAAGTTTAGAAAATTCACAGTTTAACCTCATTTTTTATTTAAAAAGAAAAGTTGCTTTAACCATAGGTACTTACCGACGGTACAGAGAGTTAATTATACGGTAAATTTTGGAATACATTATTTTTGAAATGGCCCGACTTTCATTTGCAACTTAATTTTCGTTTTTACGAAATTGGGAACTTTAACATTTTCGGAGATGTAACAGCCAACTTTTCGCGACCAAACGGATCACCCTGTATGTTGTCGGATCGAATCATCTACTAGAGTCTTTTATTGCCAATTCAATATTACTAAGTAAAAATTGTTTTACTTGTATAATCCAGATTAACTTGTTAAACAATATTAAAGAAGATATTGAATATGAATTCAATTTCTAATGAAAATTCATTCACAACTTTCCTGCGAAATAAGTTCTACTTTTGTTATTCTCATAGAATTAATGGCCTATTCAGGTAGGCTTGAGATATTAATGGCCATTCATTATCTCTTCTGCAAATCCAACGGTTTGGAAATATATTATTCAGGAAATTACGAACTCCACGTAAAGGAGGGGTTCCATCTTGCCAAACCAAGCTAATCTATTCACAAAGCGAGAATTTACAGCATCTGGAAAGCATCTGGCTAATTCTAAAAATGCCCAGTAGTGCTCATCTGTTATCGTACCATTGAAAAATAATGCCCAATTACAGATTTCTGCCTATAACTTCTGATGATATGTAAAATAAAAAAACAGTGATGTAGGAATAGTATATTCTGTAACAAGGTTGGAATGAGAATTTACGTCTCTTAAGCTAGCAGAACAAAGTCAGCAGAATGAAAAATCAATACATTGACACTTAAAGGCTAATTAAATACCACAATTTAAAATTTTCTGCTCTGCGAATTTTCGCAATAATGATTGTTCTGCTAACTTAAACTTAAGTGAGCCGAACATGACCGAAAAAGTGGTTGAAACAATAAAAATTGCAATTTTCTTTGCACAGTAATTAACGGCTCATTAAATGCTCTGGGAATTCACTAATCGCGAATTTCAGGCTCGGTTTATTTCTTTGCGAAAATGGAAGAAGTCACGTCGTGGTGGTAAGGTTTGAGGAGCATGGCGGAAAAACGATTTTAACACTGAAAATCAGTGTTCCGGTAGTATAGTTGTTGAAAACTTAATAATGGCTGATAAAAAAAGATAATTACAAATTGTCTGCTCTGCGAATTTTCGCAATAATGACTGTTCTGCTAACTTTATCTTAAATGAGGAAAACATGACCGAAAAAGTGGTTGAAACAATAAAAATTGCAATTTTCTTTGCATAGTTATTAACGGCTCATTAAAGGCTAATTAAATGCCCTAATTTAAAATTTTCTGCTCTGCGAATTTTCGCAATAATGACTGTTCTGCTAACTTTATCTTAAATGAGCAAAACATGATCGAAAAAGTGGTTGAAACAATAAAAATTGCCATTTTCTTTGCACAGTTATGAACGGCTCATTAACGGCTAATTAAATGACCTAATTTAAAATTTTCTGCTCTGCGAATTTTCGCAATAATTACTGTTCTGCTAACTTTATCTTAAATGAGCAAAACATGACTGAAAAAGTGGTTGAAACAATAAAAATTGCTAATTAAATGCCCTAATTTAATTAGCCTTTAATGAACTGTTAATAACTGTGCAAAGAAAATTGCAATCTTTATTGTTTCAACCACTTTTTCGGTCATCTTCTGCTCACTTAAGATAAAGCTAGCAGAACAGTAATTATTGCGAAAATTCGCAGAGCAGAAAATTTTAAATCAGGCCATTTAATTAGCATTTAATGAGCCTTTAATTGTCCATTTATTGATTTTTAATTCTGCTGACTTTGTTCTGCTGGCTTAAGAGACGTTGAGAATCCGATACCAGCGGAGTGTCGAATTTTCATTCCAACATAGTAACAGACTGTACTTTCTCTACGACCACAGAAAGTAGGAATTGAATATAGTAAAATGAAACCTCATTCTCTCAACATTGTGTAGTATTTTTATATTCAAGCTTGGATTTTTGCAGTAGGAAATTTTGATTATTTTCAAATTCTACGTTTGATTTTCTACTCCTTTTTAATAAATTAAAAGTTTTTACAAACCAATATTAAGACCACGTCAACTAATACTGACAGTTAATTTGACATTCATGGCAAACCTTATTTTTTGTTTAAATTACGGAATGAATATTCTGTCTCTAGATTAAGAATGAAATACGTATAAAATACATAAGAGACAAGTGTTTCAGAATTTTCTTTCAATCTCAAGAGCGAGAATGTTTCTTTTCTGTTATTATAAGTGGTTTCAGAATAACTACGTTCAGTAGTGGCCGTGGTGGAGAAAAAAATCCAAAATAGGTACGGATTTCAGTGACGAACCTAACCTAAAAAATTCGTAAAGTTGAAAAAAAAACAGATTTTTGTAAATAAAAAAGAAACGTCTCATTGAATCGAAAAATATTAAATGAGGAAATTGTAGATAATAAAAATATTTTTGTTATTGTCGAATTACTTTTCGAGATATATCGAAAAACCGTCAAAAATCGTAATTTTTTGGTTTTGCTTTAACTATTTCAATTTTTCATATAATGACTTGATATCCCAAAAAAGTACGTTTTTGAAAAATTGCAAAATATAATTTTTTTCGAGTTATATCGATTTTTCAAAAAAAACACGTTTTCGAAAATCGTTCACTCTTGCTCGAGAAGTGGTCGTAGAAAAACTTTCGGAGGCGTATTTTGTTCGTAAGGAACTGTACTTTTATGCTATAAAAAATCATGACGATTTTATAAATTTTAAGTACCTAAAAATGGCCTTTTTCAATTTTTGTTTTGCGATGAATTTTCGAATTTCAAAAACTTTTTCTATGACCATTTTTTTATAAAATTCCTGAGGCCGCAATTCGGTTCGAACATGTATTTTTGTTAATTATTTTATTGGATTCCACAGAGACGACTTTACGTATCAAATTTTATTCCTACGGTTGTTTGAGAAATAGTTTGTAAGATACAGCGGTTTAAGAAACGCTCCGGCTCAAAATGCATTGGTGACCTTGGTGACGTCACGGTTGCTCATCCGGCCGGCATGCTGCAGCTGGCTGACAGTAAGGTTTTGATTTGAAATGTTACAATTTAAGGACCGAATATTGCATTTTTTAGAGGACGCAATTTTATTTTTGGGACATGTGTGGGGGGTCAATAGAACCTTAACCTCAAGTTTGTGGGGTCGCCACCCTTGTCCCCCGGCCGCCATCTTGGAAAAAGGGGTGAAAACACTTTTTTCGCGATATCTCGGAAACTATGCGTCTTACAAAAAATTTGTAAAGTAATAATTTGTAGCAAATTGTTTTGCCTACAAATATGTTTATTTTTTTGCCCTAAATTAAAAATTAGAGAAGTTATAAGCAAAAAAGTGAGAAAATTTTTATAAAAGTTAGGAATGAATAAGTAAAGTTGTACGAATTTAACAAAAATTTTGTAAGAATATATTTACAATAAAAAAAATCAAAAATAAGTTAAACATTTCGTTTCGACCGGATTCTCATGAGCATTGACGAACCCGGTCAACTTTGGAGCGCTGTAAAAGCGTTTTAAATGAATGAAATTAAAAAAATTATAGGGAAAAATTTTCCTCAAAAGATCATCTACAAGATTGGTCTGAAGTAATTTTTTTGTAAAATGTATAAAAAAAAGTTATAGAGCAAAAAAGAAAATTTTTATAAAAAATTTCTCACTTTTTTGCTTATAACTTCTTTAATTTTTAATTTAAGGGCAAAAAGTTATATAAACATATTTGTAGGCAAAACAATTTGCTACAAATTATGACTTTACAAATCTTTCGTAAGACGCATAGTTTCCGAGATATCGCGAAAAACATGTTTTCACCCCTTTTTCCAAGATGGCGGCCGGGGGACAAGGGTGGCGACCCCACAAACTTGAGGTTAAGCTTCTATTGACCCCCCACACATGTCCCAAAAATAAACTTGCGTCCTCTAAAAAATGCAAAGCTCATGTAACATTTCAATGGACTATACGCATTTTTTTGTGTTTGTGTTTGAAAATGTCAGAGCCAGAACAATTTGTCGTGAAATACCTCGCTTTATGAGAAAATGTAATACTTTTTTTAGAAGCAACTGGTAGTAAGTTAAATTATTACATCAACGTCAAAATGTAAAAACATACAAAATGATTAAAAATTAATGTAAATTCTTGCTTTATACAACAATATCTGGTCACCGAGCTTCGCTCTTAATATTCAAATCTACATTTTTAAGCAGTCCAATGAGTATATAATTTAAGTATATTTATAATCTGACAAATTATTAATTAATTCGTGAAAATCACGGAGTGGGCGACATCTACTTGAACTACAGAAAGGTAGATAAATAGAAAGTAGGCGGGAAAATTAAAAAAGCTGTCAGTGTTAATTTTCAATTTGCTGCAGGTGTTGTTGACGTTTATCAACTGCTTGTCCCAGAGGTTAGTTAAATGCATTAAAAGTTGCCTAGTTTCTGGAGATTTCACCCTTTTGGGGCAACATCTACTGACACTTGATCTTAGCGAATAGTCACGGCGGACAGGCCCCGTTTCCGGGACGGGCAACAGCAGCGTGTAGGGCATAGTGGTTTCAGTGGGGTGGTTTTAGTGAGTAACCGTAAGGGGTAGTCTCACACTATCGGGGAAGGGAAGAACCTTTACCCGATGTGCATAAAGAATTTCCACCCGCCAAAAAAAAAAAGATTAGCTTTAGGTTAGGTTAGATCTGTGTAATAAATAAAGAAAAGTACGATACGTGTGACATTTTGACATTTGTTACATTCTGACAGGTGTCATATTTTGACAGTTGTAACATTCTGACACGTATCACATTTTAACAGTTGTCACGTTTTGACAAGTGTCCATTTTAACAGTGTTACTCAACGTTCCTATAAATATTTACCTAAACCCATGATTTCTGAAATTGAATTGGCAACGTTGTATTTTCAACTTAGAATTTATGAGATGGCTGTCATTTGACAAGCAAATTATTTATGTCCGTCAAATGAACCTTTTCTTTTTTATACTTTTCAGGTTTATTCTGGTTATAAATTGCTACTTGGGCATTTGCAGAATAAAAAAATGTGAAAAATATTTTTCCGCTCAAAAATTTCTATTGCTAAGTAGGTATATTGATTTTATCATGTTTTATAGCATCTGCGAAAATTTCATGAAAATCCCAGCCGGTCCCATTTTCTTAACGTTTAACCAGAGATGTGCGTGTCAGTAGTTGTCAAAATTTGTAGGTCATTATGGATAAAAAGCGGCAAATTTAAAATTGAATTCTTTCAGATTTAAACGCCAGAAATTAAATAAAGTCAAACCTTTTTAGTACTATACTATACAGAAGAAAGGAGTGCAGTATTTAATTTGCAGAACGTAGTACAGGTTCAAGAGGTAGAAATTTTATTTTTACCTCATCCTTCAATGCTTATTTGTAGTTAAAATTTAAATTTTAATACATCTGATCGGCCTAATATAGTTTTTGCCTAGATTTAATCTTGTTTCCATGGTTTTTACTGTAATAAACCTGTTATTTTGACAGATAAGTCAGACTTTATTTATTCATAGCCGTATCGTATGTATTTTAATTGATTCGGAATTTTGTAATAAAATATATATTTCAAAATGGCTTCATTCTAAAAATATTATCAGTCCTCCTAAATCCTTGAAGGCAGAATTATTAGTAATTCAAATTCAAAATTCAAAAAATATATTATAGATGAGATGGCCAGAGAAAAACTAATTAAAATTCTCAGATTGCCTCCGTACCACGCAGAGTTAAATCCCATTGAACTGATCTGGTCACAATTATTAAAAGATTATGTTTCTCAAACCAATAAAACATTTAAATTTCCTGATGTGCGAAATTAGTTTTTGAAGGCATTTTCAGATGTAAATAGAGAACATTGGGGAAAATGCATTGATCATGTTAAAAAGGTGGAAAATTCATTTAGGAAAGTATATCCACTATCAATGGATAATTTAATAGAACCTATAATAATAAACCTCAGAAAAGACAATTATAGTAATACCATTAGTTTTAGTGAAGACAGTGACTTTTATAGATAGTTCTTGAACTAACTTTTTTTTAATCTTTGAGTTTAGGTAAGTACTGAAGCGTTACTTTTAATGCCAAGAGATTAAAAACAGTTTAATCCCAACATATATTCCTCCTTGTTATTTATTGGTTAAATTTAATTCGTTCAATGTTAAAGTGTCAGATGCATAAGGTTTATTTTTATTTTTTGTAAATAATATAACTTCAAAATTTAATCTACGAAGTGGGTATATATATTTTATATGCTGTGACCTTATTTATATTATAGAAACTTATTTTGCAAAGTACGCCTATGGAATGTGACGTTATATCCTCTCTCCTTTATAGTATATTACTATAGAAACAAGTTGCCGTTGCTAGGAAATAAAACTAAAAGCTTAACTTTTCTTGTAAATATCTCGGAAGATCGAATTTTCACAGACATGAAACCTATATTTTCTGTCGATTTAGATAGGAATTAGTCTACCCTGAAAGTTTCATTGAATTCTGACGAGTGGATTTCGAGATCCTCTGGACACACATACACACACACATACAAACCTTGCTCGTTTAATAGTATTTGATTTGAGCGTAGGCAACACTGACGTCACTTATAAAAGGTACCGCATTCTGTAGGCCGCGACTTTGAGACCTCTTTTTGTTATAAACAAATTTCCATTTTGAAGTGGTATGCTAATATTTTAGCTCATAGCGTTATTACATTTAAATGCCTACATTTTCGATAAGAAAGTACAACATATTGTTTCATTGACTTTTACGATTGAAAATCGAGTGTTAAAGTGAAGGGTACGAAAGGCGCGCGCGCCGACGAATCCGCTCTTTAATTGAAAACGGCCAAATACTACCCCCTCATTTCGCTGTAAAAAAACGCCTTTCCCCTCGTTTTTGAGGATGCTGAGCACGATGGTGGTGTTGAAGATTAACTTCCGACCTTCACCAACCAACCAATCAGCCAAAAGTCATCCCAGACAGGGCTATTTTTTTAAATTTTTTATATCAGCGGCAAAACATCTGTCCCCCCGTATTCGAGGATGCTGAACACGATAGTGGTGTTCAATATCACTTTCGACCCACCACCGACCCTTCCACATGTCAAAATTCAGCCCCGAACGGGATGAATTTTTTTTTATATTGATTCGAAATGTCAGTTTTTCTAAATTTTATTGACTACCAAAAATGAATTGTCGAAAATTGTAAATTATAATGACTAATCAACACTCACACTCATTCACTCATTAAATCTAATATTAAAACTATTAAACAATAAAAGAATCCGACAAAAATACTCTATAACTAACACTAAAACTACCTTTGAATTGTGAATTTAAAGTCCTTCCTCTTCTTATCAAATTTTAGTTCTTGTCTTCACGCCTTAACAAACTCAAGTCCTTCATCTTCTTATTAAATTTACTTCTTGTCTTCACGCCTTAACAAACTCTTCACTCAACAAACCTTACATGTACCATAAGATTAATTTTCAATACACCATACTATAACATTTTCTTCATCAATACAACTTTCTACAATTTATTCTTTTTTTCCTTCCTCAAACCTTTTATCTTCTAAAAATTAAACCTTTGACATTTCCCTTTTTCTTTCTATCAATCTCCCCAAAAATCACCTGTCACTATTTTCTTGTTGTCTGGTTACCTTCCTTTTAATATACCAGGTGATTATTTCATTGCAATATATCAGCGGCAAAACGAGTGTCCCTTTCAGCGGTGAATTTTGACGTGTGGAGGGGTTGGTGGGGGTCGGAAGTAATCTTCAACATTACCATCGTGCTCAACGTCCTCGGGGAAAGACGTTTTTTTACAGGGAAATATTGTGATGCCCGTTTAACCCCTTTAGGGGGTAGTTTTTGGCCGTTTTAGGGGGCTCGACTGGCGAAAAGAGAAATTCTGATACCGCCATCGTGTTCAGTATCCTCGAAAACGGGGGGGAGAAGGTACTCTCGATCCGGGTAAATTTTGGTCCATGTCCGTCCGACCCACAGACGCCAGATGTAGGTTCGCAAAGGTTTCCTCTTGCACATACAGGACGTTGAAAAAAAATTTATAACTTTTTTAATTATCTCAAAAACGCGTTCAAATATTTGACCGAATTTTGCTGAACATTGGAATGGCATAACTATGCATTTTTTTGGCTAAGCCAAATTTTTCCACTTACGTCAATGATGACAAATTTGAAAATAAAACGTGGTACGCCACTGATTTTCTTCGAAATAGGAGTCATTCCTAAGTAAAAAATGACCCTTATCTTTCTTTCGTCTGATGCATTGTTTTCGAGTAAAAACTAAATGATATTTTTGCATGCTCCTTTAATATCAGTATTAAGTAGCTGAATATGAAGAAGATCAAGTAAGGGTGATGCTACTTTATGGACGCACTGTATAACATAATTATAAAACAACACCATCAGAAAAGGATAACTTATCAAAGTTCCTGGTCGATATCGAAATGGAAACAGTAAAAGGAAATCAAAGCTGATTTACTATCTAAACAAAATTACTTAAAAATTATTTCCAAAATCTTACTTGAAATGGCTCGAATAATATATTTTTCGTTTCTACTCATTGTAGTAGTCAATGAATTTCCAAATTACGAAGTTTGTGGGCGCTTGGATCTATCATTTCTTAAGAGACATAAATTGGTAAGAAATAAAACAAAATTTTTTGTTTTAGAATTATTTTTTAGTGGTTAGAACGGAACTTAGATCATTGGAACATATTTTAACAATCATTTTTAAACCTGTTTTTTTTTGTGTCAAATTATTTTTCTGTCAAAAATTATATGCAAAATTAAAAAATCCTCTGAAATGCTAGATTAATATTAATTAGTTGATTACAAATTTTGGCTATATATTAATGACGCGTCAAGTTAACGAGGTGATATCGAGCCGTAATGCTTGAGGCATGGGTAAAAACACCACCAATTACTTTAATAGTCAATTTCTCAGGATTTTAGTGTTTAAATTCATTAATATAGTTTGAATCTACTTTCGTAAATTACAATTAATAATAATATACAATAAACTTCTCGATATTCCTATTTTTTAAAAATGATAAAAAAAACAAAGTATTTTTTCTACAACTACTACGAAAAGTAGCGTATTGCTCATAGCTTACTTAATTTCAAAACCATGTATTGCTCATACTGTGAGAAATATTTTTGCCCAAGGCACTTTGCCCCACATGGAGAATCATCAAAAATCGACATAAACTTAGTTGGCTGCTGCTCAGCTATAAATAGTTGTCAAAGCTGTCAGATTATAGAAGTTTTTTAAATTTTTAAGGTAGTTTTCATTCGTGCTATGATAAAAATCGCAATCTCCTTTAAATTTTATTTTAATAAGACATTTACCTATTTATAATAAATAATATGGATACTGACAGTAGTGACGATTTTGATAATACTCTGCCAGAGATATTGAAAAGAGCTGCAAAAGTAACGTTAGATTTGTTGCCGGTAATTTCAAGAAAAAAGTATGAAATGGCATACGAAAAATTTATGAAATGGAGGAGAAATACAAAAATAAAATTAAAAAAATTACTTAACTCTTAAGAGGTAAGATACTTTAATGTTATTTTAGTTTTGCTAACAATAAAAATGAATATTAAGTTACATTACTTGTATTCTTTAAAGTGCTTATAAGCCAACAAATAAACCACCTGTCAACTTTGCCTTGTTAAATATTTTTATGTGAAATAAGGTTTATTCAATTTTATTGAAGCAGAGCTCGATTTACTTTTATTGGCGCACATCTGCAAATTCCTTCGTTTCGCATTACGAGCTTCCCTACTAGAAAGAAAATTCTGAAACTTTTGTCTCTTATGTATTTTATATGTATTACATTCTATCTCTAGAGCTAGAATCTGTATTCCGTGATTGTTTACAAAAATAAGGTTTGCCATGAATGTCAAATTAACTGTCAGTATTAGTTGACGTGGTCTTAATATTGGTTTGTAAAAACTTTTAATTTATTAAAAAGGAGAAGAAAATCAAACGATTCAGATGTAGAATTTGAAAATACTCCTCCAGAAATAAAAAAATTGCCGATAATATAACTCAAAATTTGCTACCGCAAAAATCCAAGCTTGTATACTACCTACACAATGTTGAGAGATTGAGGTTTCATTTTACTATATTTAATTTCTACTTTCTGTGTCCGTGGAGAAAGTACAGTCTGTTACTCTGTTGTAATGAAAATCCGATTTACTTTTATTGGCGCACATCTGCAAATTCCTTCGTTTCGCATTACGAGCTTCCCTACTAGACTTGAAGATAATATCTTTGAATGGATCAAATAGTATATTGTGTAACAAGTGGGGAACGTCCAACTTTTCTCACGAGTGTGAAAGCTTGTGGTACGAGCCGGAAGGGCGAGTGCCGCAAACACACGAGTGAGAAAAGTACTTTCCCCACGTGTTGCACACTATACTTTTTCTACAACTGCACAAATTTAAAGAATACAAGTAAGTAAACTCGAAAAAACTGCTAACAGGAGCTGTCATACAGTTTTTTCATCGAGAAACCATTTGTAACACAAAATTGCGCGTTTGAGATTGGTGGAAATTAAGCCGAGGGAAATAGTCACTCGCATTTTAATTTCAATTTATTTAAAATAAAAAAACTGTTTTAAAAATGGACATCACTGAAGGACTTCCAGAAGCCGCCAACATGGCTAATTTGTGCGAACAAAAGGGGATGAAACCGGTACTTTTACAAAAATGTAATAAAAATTAAAAGAGACATCGATACTGGCCAATTCCGGAGAAGGAATGATTGACATAAAACGCTTGGGGGTTGAAAATTTACTGCGGTACTGAGATATTTCGATTTGAAAGTATAGGGATAGACACACCTAAGCCGTGTTCGCGTTTTTCGCAGGGAAGAAAGTGACTTCGAGGCTTGATTTTTTTCTTCCTCCGATAGATAGTCATGATCTAAGAATTGTGTCCAAATTTCAAGTCGCTAGTTTAATTTGGGGGGTCAGCAAAATGGCAAACTCTTTCTTGATGACCCTGCTACAGGATGTATAAGGACAAAAGGCCTATACTGTATTACATTTTTGCATGGCATTTTCTAAGAGTTTTTGCTGATATAAGGTTTGTGGGGTCTACTTTGTAAAATTTGCGAGTTTTATTGCAAGATAAGAAATATTGACGGTTTATTCGAGAAAAAAAGGAATCGAGGAGGCCGCTGTCGTAAAATTTACTTTTTTCTGAAGCGAATTCGAATAATTTTCCAATTTTTTAACGGATATTGAACAATAGTCGAATAACAATAAACTTCTCTATATAACGATTTTTTACACAAGCTTTAATAGTGTAACTACGAGGGTGGTAAATGTATTTTATGAACTTCTTTTTGAAACTAATGCAAACTTTTTTACTTTACCATACCAAGTGGTGGTAAAGTATTGTAATCGCAAAAAAAAAAGTTCAGCTTTAAGTGGATTTACATGTTTTGAGACCCCCTAAGTCATTTAAGACCATTTCCAGAAAAATTTGTGTGCGCTCTAACTCCAACTGCGATCGGAATTTCCTAACCAAATTTTATATTTAGCATTTTTACAACATGCTGATTATATTTTGGGCAAAATCGGACAACCGAAAGTGGGTTTACTTTTGAGAATTTTCAGATTTTCGCAATTATTATCGTTTCTATTAAGTTTATGTAAAAATATTAAGAGAAAAAATTTATTTTAAATTAAATTTACTATAAATTTTGTTTAAAAACTTTTTTCAAATTTTGTATTATAAGCGAGTTAAAAATAAAATATGGAATAACATAGTTGCATAATAGCGCAAGCGCAGTAGAAGTGTTTTGTTTCATGGAGACAACTGTACGCTCTTGCCAGACATGGCCTGCCTTAAATATGTACGAGTAAAGTCATGTGCATGGCCACGTCCGATTTTTTCAATGTTTAATGTTGTTTCAATTAGTGATAAATTCTCCAAGATTTTATTTTTTTAGTTTGACCAATTTCAAACAGTGAGTGTGATAATGTTATCACAAGTTGTCAAAATCGTCAATGATTTTAAAAAAAAGCAAACAACAATTTAATCATTTATTTTTAGAAAATAATTGTTATAAAATAGATTTGAATAATATTGAAAATTATTTGTTATCCGATAATTATTCAATATCAAGTTTATTTTTATCAAAATATCGGGCATTAAATTAAAAATTATGTTTTTATCAATTATTTCATCAATACCTAATCTCGTATTTTTCGATTCATTCGAAAACTTCCAGAAAAATATCCGTTTACCTTGATATTAAAAATCAAAAAGATTAAACTGGAATAACATGTAATATTTTACAACTATACAGGGTGTCTCATTTATCAAGGAATAACATTGCTATATCAGAAACGGTAAGAGATACAAAGATGATTAAATGGGAAAAAAGTTGTCTGTTTTAGAACCCATTAGAGTTCTACAAAAACATTCACTGTATCTCTTGCCGTTACCAGTTATACAGGGTAAACCGAAAATGTCACTTTTCGTTTTGGTAGACGCAGGCTTATTTCAAAATATATTAAAAAATGGAAAAGGAAAATTTTTTTATTACAAATTCTAAATAAAATGCCATTATCAAATCTTATTGGCGACGTTTCGTTTCTTTAGGGCTACCCTCTACTTCATTTTTTTAAATACGGACCTGTATTTTTTTATTAAAATTTCGTTAAAGCATTAAAAGACCAATTCACTGATATATCATACAATACGATGTATACAACGTTTATACGGTCCTGCTTTTATTTGGGGTTGTGCGTTGCTTGTGTTGGGTTAAAGTCAGTTACAAATAAAGAGATCAAAAATAAAAAATAATAATCAATACTGTATTTTTACAACCAATACGAAGAATAAAAGCATCAAATCCAAAAGGAAAAAGTAACATGATATTATAGCTACAGGATCCTTCTGTCATCTGAACTTGAATCATGAAAAAAATATTAATTTTTACGTGATTTATTGATAAATTCACACTTGGCGAGACGACAACGACACGACAACGACACGACAACGACACGACAACGACACGACAACGACACGACAACGACACGACAACGACACGACAACGACACGACAACGACACGACAACGACACGACAACGACACGACAACGACACGACAACGACACGACAACGACACGACAACGACACGACAACGACAACGACACGACAACGACACGACATGGAGTGGGGATGAATTTACATTGAAATCCCTACTCCATGTCGTGTCGTTGTCGTGTCGCCAAGTGTGAAAGCGCCCATTTTCGGAAATATCGAAAATAGGCGAAATATAATCACATTTTTGAGACAAATGGGCAATTTTACCGCCCTTTCACAAATTTCAGACAGCTGAGATTTTCGGGGGTGAATGTACCCATGAATACCTGCAAACTAAAAAAAATGGTGCCGGACAGACCTGTTGTCCGGGTTGGTAACTTCGTTTATTGGACTAATAATATCTATGGGTTGGCGGCGTTGCATAAAATCATAATATCATCTTGTTACAAACTAAAATTAAATTTTTTTTTCAGTATCGTCATCATCGAGATGTTGATGAAATTAGTGAATGGTTAGGCAATGCAAAGGTAAATATGTGTTAATACTTCATTAAATTTGACAGTAAGGGAGTTGAAATAAGTCGTATTAATCGGAATATTTATATTTTCAAATAAAGCAAAATTCTTTCCCGAATCGATTATTTTTTGGAGTGAAAATTAATTTGGTTTTTTTTAAATTGAACACCCTGTATACGATTATGTCTTCTGATTCTACTTAATATTAGATTTACGGTAGTTTTTTGTATTTGTAAATCCGACGCGGCGTTGACAAGTTATTCCTATTTTAAGCAGATTTAATGAAAAAACAGCACTTCAGAAAAATTAGCACAAAAAAGACATTTTTTAAAAAATTCCTCAAAAAAGCTACTACAATGTAAATGAAACATGCACCTATCACAATAATCACACAACATCTTCTCCTGTTGCACAGGGTGTTTGCCGATGGCGTGCCAATAGTCTAGTTTTCAAATGGCAATAACTTAATTTTTTCAAATGGGACACCCTGTATATTTTTCTTCAGTTAGAAGCTCTCCCTAATACGGATTAAGAAAATATTGGTTTTGCACATCTAACTTTACTATTTACTTTAATAATTGACGTTAAGTGACAAACAACATATTTTACACAATTTTTAATAAGTACAAAATTTTACAAAGTTTAATCGTAAGAAAACTACAATAGTGAAAGTTAAAATGTATAGGTGTTCAAAATGCCTTCCATTTTCATTTATACATTTTCTTGCCCTTTTTTTCATTGATTTACGCACATCTCTTAGCATTGCAGGGGTCACCTGTCTAAATGCTGCAGTAATTCTTTCTTTCATATTTTCTTTTGTGGTAACCTCTTCTTTGTAAACAATATTTTTAATAAACCCCAAAAGAAAAAATCGCAAGGTGTAAGGCAAGGCGATCTAGTAGGCCAATTTATAGGTCCTCCCCTTCCTATCCAACGATCCTGAAATTCCCTATTTAACCAATTGCGAACATCTAATAGGTAATGTGGTGTGGCACCATCTAATTGAAACCACATTCCGTTGCGATAATTTTGAAGCACATTTTGCAATAAGTTGCGAAAATCATGTTCTAAAAAACTAAAAATATAGCTCCATTTACAGTCCCATCAAAGAAATAGGGACCAATTACATAATCACCTATTATTCCCGCCCACACATTCAAAGACCATCGATACTGTGATGTGGTTCTAAATAAATGTTCATTGTGGTCCAAATAATAATGGAAGTTGTGTCTATTTACACAACCGTTCTTATGAAACGTGGCTTCGTCGGAGAATAAAACTTTGTTTAAAAAGTTACGCTCTGTATTTATCTTGTTTGTTAACCATCTATAGTATTCCACTCTACGCGCGAAATCACATGGTAACAATTCTTGGTGAAGCTGGATATGATAGGGGTGATATTTATTCTTTTTTATTATGCGTCTAATTGTGGTATTAGAAATATCTAACTGATTGCTTAATTGCCTTGTGCTTATATTGGGATCTTCAACTATACTGATCATTACCTTATATTCGTTGTCAATAGTAACAGCTGTAGTTTCACGTGAATGTTTTTCATACTTGACGGTTCCTGTTCTGTCAAATCTATTCTTTAAATTCTCAAAAGTATCCTTTTGTGGATGACGTCTTTCTGGGTATCTTTGACGATAGACCCTACTAGCAAGAAACACATTTTTTTGACATTCACCCAGTATCCATATCATATCAATATTTTCTTGAACACTATAATTCTTATTAAAATCCATTTTTTATACACAATACCGATTAAATATAGTAGACGTGATACAATACAAAATTTTATGTTGACAATTAATGCCATAACAAAATATACCTACTGTCATTTTCATAGGTAACTTGATTTCTTATTAAAAATTGTGTAAAATATGTTGTTTGTCACTTAATGTCAATTATTAAAGTAAATAGTAAAGTTAGATGTGCAAAACCCTATATTTTTTTAATGCGTATTAGGGAGAGCTTCTAACTGAAGAAAAATATACAGGGTGTCCCATTTGAAAAAATTAAGTTATTGCCATTTGAAAACTAGACTATTGGCACGCCATCGGCAAACACCCTGTGCAACAGGTGAAGAAGTTGTGTGATTATTGTGATAGGTGCATGTTTCATTTACATCATAGTAGCTTTTTTGACGAATTTTTTAAAAAATGTGGTTTTGGTGCTAATATTTCTGAAGTGCTGTTTTTTCATTAAATCTGTTTAAAATAGGAATAACTTGTCAACGCCGCGTCGGATTTACAAATACAAAAAACTACCGTAAATCTAATATTAAGTAGAATCAGAAGACATAATCGTATACAGGGTGTTCAATTTAAAAAAACCAAATTAATTTTCATTCCACAAAAATTAGCCACCCTGTATACATACATACATACAAACAAAATATTTGAAAATTGTAGTCCGAGTGAGACTGTCTACCCCTACAAAAAATCTTGTTGATATCTCTTTTAGTTTCGGTGCTAGAGATCGAGTGGAAATAATTGGCGCACCCTGTATATAACAGTTGTTGGTACATGAATATCTATTAAATGTACATATTTTACTTAACTTTTGTTTTGTTTCAGAACGACGTATTGAAATGGGGATCAAACAAAAATTCAGATGAAAAAGAGGATTTTGCTATTCCGGAAACTTTGGACAAACATTATGAGGAACTTAAACTTAAGTTAGCTGAAAAAACAGAAGATTTAAAAAGACTACCACTTTGGAAAAATATAGAACGATTGCAAAGTGAGGCTTTTTCAGATGAATCAAATCTTCACAAACTTAAGGTTAATTTTTTTTTGTTTTATCCTCAAACAATTTCTTATTAATTACTTTTTTTATACAGTATGTCTCGGTAAGTTGGAAATATATGGGAAACTTTTTTATTATTAATTTTAGGAAAAAGTTATTCTTTATAAAAAGTTGTGCTTCTATATAAAAAATTTGCAGTCGTATAAGAGATTTGTCAAAAAATATGAATTTTGTTTATTTTTGAAATATGAAAAAGTTATTAGAAAAATTTGTTTCTAATGACATTTTATGTAAATATACCGATTTTGAAGAAGATATTCCAACTTTGAGAAAATTTTCATTTTTAACATTTTTTGATACACCCCCATGACTGATAATTTTGAATTCATCATCATTTTATTAATATTGTTAGATGGTGTGGTTAGTATGTCTGAAAAAGTTGACAACAAATGAAAAATTCCTTTATTATTGATTTAAAAAAAATATTTTTCATATTAAGTTTGCAAAATATTTAGTGGGATAGAAGGAAAATCAAAAAATTTTAATCCGGGCTAACTTTTTATAAACGGAAGTCTAGTACGAGTTTGTAAGGTCCCTGTGAACATCCTTAAATTTTTCAATGAATTCAAAATTGTCAGTGACTCAAAAATTAAAAATTAAAATTTTCTTAAAGTTGGAATATCTTATTCAAAATCGGTATGTTGATGTAAAATGTCATTATAAACAAGTTTTTTTAATAACTTCTTTTTCATACTTCAAAAATAATAGCTATTTATATTACAAGTACATAAACAAGGGCTTTATTGAACGAATAATTTTATAAATTTATAAAATGATGAGTCCATAAAGCCTGTTTATGTACGCGTTATATACATGATTGTATGTTCGATTGCAATTAATAATAAATTGAAAAAATAAAAATTTGATACGATTTTGGCTGACAGCAGTTGCAATGACAAGTAGATGTTTATTTTTAAACATGTCAAATTAGTTGTCTTACAACTTGTCAGTGACGTTAACAATTACAACAAACCTCGTATACGACTAAAAAAATGTGATATCTGATGATCGCATTTTACATTTTGGAACATGCAGAACTACTGTACTCGTTCTCGTTCTTACAGCAATATTATAAACTTATTACATCAACTCCTCGTTCCAGCAACTTCCGATTATATTTTCTTTACAGTTCCAGTTCAACAATTTTACTTTATCTGGTATATTCTTTAAAATCCAACTTTTATTATTTTCTTTTTTGATTCTCATCAATCTTTTTTTTAATCAACAACCTTCTCCTCTTTTTTTTTTTTTGATAGATCAAATGTCAACCAATCGTAATCACGACCTTTTCCTGAATATTTAAAAAATCACCTTTTTCTCAATTCAAATAAATTTATTTTAAATTTAGTTTAACATTATTTTATTTTAAAATAAATTCTCCTAATATTTTTTTTATGTTATGAATTCCATGATTTCCATTTAATAAAATTTATATTGCATACCTGCCTTAAAATAAAATTTTGATCAAAGAATAACAAGTAAAGTCACTCTATTTTTTACACTACAATAGATGGAAAGAAGACTTCAAAGTTGTATCAAACTATTGTGAAAGGGTTAGATAAAACAAAGCAAATCTAACTTTGAAGAACAATAATTACTTGATATTGGAGATGAGATGAGAGAATATTAGAAATAAGTAGAAATAACCTTTTTTCTTTTTTAGGAAAAGCTAGCAGTTTTTAAGGACGATGCAAATGAAAAATTAGAAGAAGTCAAAGAGAAATTGGAAGAATATAATCCAGAATTAACAGAAACTCTGAAAGAATTATCTCACGGCGGCAGGGCACAAGTAGTCGGTAGAACACCATCAAGATATCAACGGTCAATACAAAAAAAGGTATAATTTACAATAATTTTCATTGAGAACTTTAATAATTTTTTCTAATACTTCACACTTTATACTGTTACTATGGTCCATTAGAACTATCACTTTAAGTTGTCCATAGTTATTCACTTCATTCTTTCAATAGAAACCATAAAGAACTTTATGTTTTCAACTTTATAACATTAATATCCTTAAGCCATAATATATGTAAAAACCATTAGCCAAACTTATATTTTTCAAATACAAGGGCCCTACGAAAAGTAACTACATATGTACATGACTAGTTAATGTGCCTGTAATAATAATTTAGACTATTTAGAGTATTTCAGGAAGCTAATTTTCTTCTTCCGCAACCTCACGAATAGCGACGATCTTGATCGTATTTCAAAGTATTGGTAGTTGGAAAATTCATATTTTCCATAATATGCCTACTGTAGCTGAGGTACCAAATAGTACTTGCCACATGACAGCACATTCCCACCACCCTGGCATCCGACCGACATGCGCAGTAACGTCTTGTTATTTCGTACGCATCCAAATCAAATCTCATGAACAACTGATATTTATTGTTGTTTATGTGCCTGGAAAATAATCTGACTATAATAAAACCATTTTTACGTATCTATATCAATGCATTAACTTCCATCCTGATCCATATTATCCTGTATATAGGATGGATACAGGAACAACTAGAAAACATCAAAAGAAAAAATTACATAGAATTTAGAGAAACTCCAAAGATATAGTGAAGCTGGCAATTTTTTTTAGTAGGCATATTATTATCAAATACTATTAAACGAGCAAGGTTTGTATGTATGTATGTGTGTGTGTGTGTGTGTGTGTGTGTGTGTGTGTGTGTGTGTGTGTGTGTGTGTGTGTGTGTGTGTGTGTGTGTGTGTGTGTGTGTGTGTGTGTGTGTGTGTGTGTGTGTGTGTGTGTGTGTGTGTGTGTGTGTGTCCAGAGGATCTCGAAATCCACTCGTCAGAATTCAATGAAACTTTCAGGGTAGACTAATTCCTATCTAAATCGGCAAAAAATGTAGGTCTCATGTCTGTGAAAATTCAATTCGATCTTCCGAGATATTTACAAGAAAAGTTAAGCTTTTCGTTTTATTTCCTAGCAACGGCAGATATAATAACTTGTTTCTATAGTAATATATACTATAAAGGATAGATGAGTACAGTAAAAGTGGGGATATAACGTCACATTTCATAGGCGTACTTTGCAAAATAAGTTTCTATAATATAAATAAGGTCACAGCATATAAAATATATATACGCACTTCGTAGATTAAATTTTGAAGTTATATTATTTACAAAAAATAAAAATAAACTTTATGCATCTGACACTTTAACATTGAACGAATTAAATTTAACCAATAAATAACAAGGAGGATTATATGTTGGGATTAAACTTTTTTTAATCTCTTGGCATTAAAAGTAACGCTTCAGTACTTACCTAAACTCAAAGATTAAAAAAAAAGTTAGTTCAAGAACTATCTTTAAAAGTCACTGTCTTCACTAAAACTACTGGTATCACTATAATTGTCTTTTCTCAGGTTTATTATTATCGGTTCTATTAAATTATCCATTGATATATCCACTTTCCTAAATGAATTTTACACATTTTTAACATGACCAATGCATTTTCCCCAATGTTTTCTATTTACATCTGAAACTGCCTTCAAAAACAAATTTCGCACATCAGGAAATTTAAATGTTTTATTGTTTTGAGAAACATAACCTTTTAATAATTGTGACCAGATCAGTTCAATGGAATTTAACTCTGCGTGGTTCGGAGGCAATCTGAGAATTTTAATTCCTTTTTCTCTGGCCATCTCATCTATAATATATTTTTTGAATTTGTTTTTATGTTGCCTTGCTATTACTAATAATTCTGCCTTCAAGGATTTAGGAGGACTAATAATATTTTTAGAATGAAGCCATTTTGAAATTTATATTAATACAAAATTCTGAATCAATTAAAATACATACGATACGGCTATGAATAAATAAAGTCTGACTTATCTGTCAAAAGAACAGGTTTATCTAGACAAGAACTATATTAGGCCGATAAGATGTATTAAAATTTAAATTTTAACTACAAATAAGCATTGAAGGATGAGGTAAAAATAAAATTTCTACCTCTTGAACCTGTACTACGTTCTGCAAATTAAATACTGCACTCCTTTCTTCTGTATAGTATAGTAGTAAAAAGGTTTGACTTTATTTAATTTCTGGCGTTTTAATCTGAAAGAATTCAATTTTAAATTTGCCGCTTTATATAAAAAAGGAAAGGTTCATTTGACGGACATAAATAATTTGCTTGTCAAATGACAGCCATCTCATAAATTCAAAGTTGAAAATACAACGTTGCCAATTCAATTTCAGAAATCATGGGTTTAGGTAAATATTTATAACTGTTAAAATGTGACGTGTCAGAATGTAACAACTGTTAAAATGAACAAATGTCAAAATATGACACCTGTCAGAATGTAACAAATGTCAAAATGTCACACGTATCGTACTTTTCTTTATTTATTACAAAGATCTAACCTAACCTAAAGCTAAAGCTACTCTTTTTTTTTTTTTCGCTGGTGGAAACGCTTTATGCACATCGGGTAAAGGTTCTTCCCTTCCTCCATAGTGTGAGACTACCCCTTACGGCTACTCACTAAACTGGAACCACTGTGCCCTACACGCTGCTGTTGCCCGTCCCGGAAATGGGGCCTGTCCGCCGTGACTATTCGCGAAGATCAAGCGTCAGTAGATGTTGCCCTAAAAGGGTGAAATCTCCAGAAACTAGGCAACTTTTAATGCATTTAACAAACCTCTGTGACAAGCAGTTGATAAACGTCAACAACAGCTGCAGCCAATTGAAAATTAACACAGACAGCTTTTTTAATTTTCCCGCCTACTTTCAAGCCAATCGCCAATCAACTTTTTATTTATCTACCTTTCAGTAGTTCAAGTAGATGTCGCCCACTCCGTGATTTTCTCGAATTAATTAATAATTTGTCAGGTTATAAATATACTTAAATTATATATTCATTGGACTGCTTAAAAATGTAGATTTGAATATTAAGAGCGAAGCTCGGTGACCAGATATTTATCATTATGTATTTAAAAAAATAAATTTGGCATAAGGGTTTTGACATATTAACGTTGAATGTTAAAAATATATTTATTTAAGATTTATATTGAGAGAATGAAGTAAATAACATCGGAATAGGATATTTTTAGGTACTTTTCCGATGACCCCGATATACTAAAATATTGTATTTGTATAAGTGAAGTAAATAAAACGACGAAATATGATCTTTTGAGTACGTTTGTGATGACCGAGGTAAACTAAATACTGATTTGGATCATAATAGTGTTGCGCTAAAGTAATGAATCATTTTAGCCAAATCACGAGAACAAACCAAAAATAGTCTCAATTTGTGATAAATTACCTTTATTTTCTGTTTTTGTAAATACTTTTAAAATCACCCTGTTTCTCCGAAACTGGTCATACGATTTTATTATGGACATTTAACCTGTTACCGACAGGTAATGATCTACAACATACTAGAGTTTCATTAAATTCCGCAATCAACCAAAATGCAGGGTCTTTGTTCGGTGAAAATTTGTTCAGTAAATATAAATATCATAGTCATAAATAATATACGTTCTTCAACTGAAAACCAGTTTAGACACTCTAATATCAATTTAATTGCTGTGTACCAGCTGCATCCCGATATTAACTTCATACCCCGATTTTGAAGCTTTTGCAATTGTGCTATTTTATTTTTACCAAGTAGAAAATTTAACTAAAATTAAATATATTTTTTTCAGTTTCGTCATCGTCGAGATGCTGATGAAATTAGTCAATGGATAGGCAACGCAAAGGTAAATATGTGTTAATACTTCATTAAATTTGAGAGTAAGTGAGTTGAAATAAGTATCATTTAATCGGAATATTTATATTTTTAAATCAAGGGCGGATTTACGGGGGGGTACAGGGGGCAATTACCCCCCCCCCCATGATTGTAGTTTATAAAAAAATTTATAAAACATAATACACACAAAACTGTTTTACATCATAAAGAAAGTGGTGCTTCTTATAACGTGATAAAAAAAATGTATGCAGCTTCCTTATTTTACTAGACTTTTAATAGTAGCAGTTTAAAAGTGTTTTTTTTTTGTTTTAACCATTTCTAAGTACTTTCCTAGTCTCCTTGTGATTATAATTTAGTATTAATAAAGTTTTTTTTTAAACAGATCGACTTGAAATTTATTGCAAATTGTTAGGAAAGGTGTTTAGTTCAGAAGTAGAAAACTTTCGATAGTGGCGTTTTTTTCATCAAGAAGTGAGGGAAAAAAAGAAAATAAACTTGCGCAATCGATAAATTATTATTTGTTAATGAATTAATGTTAAATACAATTTTTCATGAGAATAAACCCATCCCGAGTTATAAGGCGTAAAAATTACGATTTTCACCATAAAAATCGTACATTTCTAGTTTTTTAAATTTATATGAACTAATTTTATGGCCTTGAGCTAACAATTAAAATAATTTTTTTTATTTTTCTACGATTAATACGAAGGAAGATCTGGCAATTGAAAAATGGGTGTTTTAAGAAACTGGATCGTTCTAGCGCAGGGGTTCTCAAACTGTGGTACATGTACCACTGGTGGTACATTACAATGTTTTAGTGGTACAATTTAACATTTAACATTTTGTTTTCAGAAACACATATATTTTTCTTCAAGTTTTTGACTTTAACGGCTCTAGCTTTAATATTGAAATGACGACTTTTCCAAAAACTTCGAACAATTTCGCGACACATTGATTTTTAACGGCGAAATGCTTTTATGGTGGTACATATATTTTTGTTTCATATTTATGTGGTACAAAATTTGAAAAGTTTGAGAACCGCTGTACTAGCGTAAATATCTGAAAAAATATGACTTCCACAAAAAAATGTTTATAACATCTTAATGAGAGAACAACATTGGGAACATTTTAAGACCATCCAGAACCGTTTAACATAAGCAGAAAAAAAGTTATGGACAAAATAAATTTTTTTCAATTTTTTTACGCTATTTTTTTATCGCTATCTAGACTGTGGTATTTGACAAAAAAATCGTTTTGCAGTAACATATGTTTTTACAATTTTTACAATTAGTAATTTTTAGCCCTATGGATAATTATTTTTTAAGTTTTGGTCTGTTAAAGTTGAGCTAGATTTTTGTTTTTTATGACATTTTCAATTTTTGGTCAATACCGTGAAAAGTATTGATTTTTGAAATTAAAGAGGCAAGGCTTTGAGCAAATGTTCTTCCGAATAATTACCATTTTTTTTATCTTTGCGTTTATAACCGTCAATGTCATTTTTTCGGGTCAAATATTGAAAAAACGGTCATTCCAATGAAAAAGTTTGTCATAACATGATATTTCGGCGATATCCTAAGCTTTAAAATGGATTATTCTACATTATTTAATATTATCAGCCAAAAAAAGTTACAGGCAAAAAATACATTTTTTTTTAGAAATGTACGAATATTGTGGTGAATATCGTATTTTTCTGCGCACTATAACTCGGGAGGGAACATTAATTCATTAAAAAAGGTAATTTATCAATTACGAATTTTTTTTTCTTTTTTTTCACACCCCCACCTGCCACCACTCAAAACGCAACTAACGAAAGTTTTCTACTTCTGGACACCTTTACTAGTAATTTGCAAAAAAATTTAAGTCGATCTGCTCGATATTACAAAAAAATTTACTAGCTTTCTTGGACTACTTGGTAAGTTTTACCCCCCCCCCCCCATAAAAAAAAGCTAAATCCGCCCTTGTTTTAAATAAATTTTGATATACAATTTTACTTCATGAAAATATTAAAATATAAATTAAAGTTTTTATTATTTCTATTAAAAAATATTTCCAAATATTTTAATTCTTAGGACAGGAAATAAATAAATATTCTGGATAAATATTCCATACAATTAAAGTGGTAAAAATATTTTTTAGGATTTTTTGTACCTACATTTTTCAACCTAACCTAAAAATTATCTCCCGCAAAAATTTATTTTTTATGAAACTTGGTGAAAACGTTCTTTTCTTTTGTGTTTTAAATAAGCTGTAATTTTATTCAAAGCAAAATATTTATTCAAAGCAAAATATTTATTTTTGGTTTTATACGAATTTGAATTAAAAAAAAGCCTAATTTTTAATCGAATAAAATTTTTTCCGGAACTTTTACTCAGTCATCTTGATTTTTCTTAATTTACACTAAATTTATCGGCCACACACAGTCTGCTAAGAATTTTCGATTAATTCAGGTATTTTAAATAAGTTTGGCCCCTGCAGTAACTGTAAGTTTTCGACACCCTGTGGGTATAAAAATATTTCGAATTTTGAAAAATCCTTTTAGATTATGATAGATATAGGTACCAAATATAAAAAATATCGCTAAGTATGAGAAATTTTGTTATGTTATTGTCACAGAAAAAATGATTAATTTAAAATCCAAATTTCAAAGAATAGTCCAATAAATGAAGGCCGGAAAAGTTATCAACCTGGGCATCAGACGAGAAATAAAGAACAGTCTATTACCTACAAAATTGGTCCTGATCATTTTTTTCGCTACGCGAATATTTTGTGCGAAAACGGCGATTGAAAAATTCATAATTGTAAGAGAATGTAAAAAAAAGAAAAATACCGTAGACAAGGGGACAATCTAAGCTTTCCAATGATGTGGGTTGAAACCCGATAGGGTGCTTGATTATCTATCAATTCACGATTAGCCCCGAGCATTTTGGAAAACTCCAAAAATCAAAAAAAAAGCAACCCTGAAAAAACACGTTATTTATAAAAATACGAAAAAAATCCTTATTGAATCTTTTGAGAGAGAGAGAGAGAGAGAGAGAGAGAGAATATGCTTTATTGTCATAGAAAAATTACAAAAATTTTATAGACAAAGTGAAATTAATCATAATAAAAATAAAAATAAATTACTAGATAAAACAAAACACAAACAAAATAACAATAACAACTGCATTGGATATGCAATATCCGTCACTATAAATTATTGTTCAAATTAAAATTTTCAAATTAACTTAATTTAATTATTGCTCCTATATGCTGCAACCCAAAAGTCTAAGGCACGTTATAAAATTCTGCCACTGTGTAAAATGGTCTTTCTTGAAGAAAAGCCCTAGTGGATCTTCTGAACTTATCATAAGAATTTATAGATTTTAGCTGTATCGGGAGATTATTATACAATTTTTTTGCATTGTAGGTAATAGAATTTTTTATTATGTCTGAGGTGGGAATAGGTAAGTAAACATCAGTATCTAAATTTCTTGTAGGATATCTACGAGTTCGTCTTTCCGATAACTTTTGAATATGTTTGCGAACTAAGCAGACGGATTCAAAGATAAATAGAGCATGAAGGGTTAGAATTTTGAAATTTTTAAAGTAATTTTCACAGTGAGTCCTACTACTTAAACCAAATACATAACGAATTGCTCTTTTTTGTAATTTGAAAATAGATTCGAAGTGGTATAAGCTACAAGAACCCCAGAACGGTAAACCATAGCGAAGGTGAGATTCGAATAAGGAAAAGTAGATCATTAATGCAGTAGTAGGGGTCAGCTCTTTAGAAACAGTTTTAATGGCAAAACATGCAGAAGATAATTTTTTTGCCAAGGTATCAATATGAGTGGACCATTTCAGGAATTTGTCTATATAAAGACCTAAAAACTTAATTGAGTTCACCGTTAGAATCGGATTATTGCTTAGAGTTATAGGCTGTAAAGTACCTCTGTAAGACATTGCTACGGTTTTACTGGTGTTGAAACAAAGCCCATTCGAGTCAGACCAAGACTTGATAGTAACTAGATCTTTGTTTATGCTACATTGTAATGTCTGTATATCAGAACTACTCCAGGTTACACTCGTGTCATCGGGAAATAAAGTAATTCTTCCACTTATTTTTAAGTCTGTGATATCGTTGATGAATAATAAAAATAAAATTGGACCTAACACTGAACCTTGAGGTACGCCACTGCTAATTGGCAGATTTGAAGAATCAGCACCATTAGCACGTACCTGCTGATTTCTATTTTCTAAGTAAGTTTTAAACCATTGCAAAGGAGAACCCCGTACGCCATAAATTTGTAGTTTCTTAATTAAGATTTCATGATTAACACAATCAAAGGCCTTTGCAAAGTCACAAAATACTGAAGTTGTGAAAAGTTTATCATTAAGTGATGTATATATTTCATTAAAAACGGAAAACATTGCGTCACTAGTGCATTTTTTAGGAAGGAAACCATATTGATGAGGTGTTATGATGTTTTGGTTGAAAAGAAAGGGCAGTAGGCGATTTTTCATTAGCCTTTCTATTATCTTCGGAAAGACACCAGATTCGAAGGATTCATTAATCAGCGAAGTTAAAATGTTAATTACTACATCAGGTATATTTGAAAATATTTTAGTGGACAAGCCATCATTTCCACAGGAAGATTTATTTTGAATGCTGTTTATGGTTTGCACTAGTTCGTGCTTATCTACTGGCCCTAGGAAGAAACTATTTAGTGACCCTTTTAGTAGGTAGGAGGAAGGAGAGAGCATCATGGCCCGGAGCTATGTTAGAGCTGATATTCTTACTTACATTAACAAAATAATTGTTTAGTTCATCAGGACTAGGATTAACAGTGTTTGAAGAACGGGTTTTATTTCTTAAGTCATTTATAATACACCAGGTTTCTTTGGAAGAGTTTTTAGCTCTTGAGATGCGATTTTTATAATAGTTTTTCTTAGTAGATTTGATAATTTTCCGATACAGTATTCTGTAGTTGTTGATATAATTTAATATTAGGGGGTTATCTGAGAATTTTTTAATATACATAAGTGACCTCATATTTTTTGAAGAAATTCTTATTCCTTTAGTTGTCCAAGGTTTATGACGTTTAGTTTTAATGGGGCGAAGGGGAAATGCTGTATTGAAACACTTAATTATTTTATTTAGGAAGTCCAAGAATTTAGAGTTAGACACAAAATTACGCTGAGAGAAAATTCTACCCAACTGACTGACTTTTTTTGGGGCTGCGCGTGGTACCGCAAAATTGGCAAAAACTGCTTCATGGTCCGAAAAACCTGAGCTAATTACTTGGTGTTCAACATCAGCGGGTTTAAAATCGGAGACTACGTAATCTATAATTGTTGATGATGTTTTGGTGATTCTAGTTGGCGAATCTACGTGCATAGTGAGTCTGAATGATTCAAAAATATTTGTCAAGGACTTTTGAGTAGCACATACATTAGCAAAGTCAATATTTAAATCGCCGCAAAAAATTTTCGTACTTTTTATAGGCAATGCGTCAAGTAAATTAAGAAGATTCTCGAGAAAAAGGTGGACATTTGATTTGGGAGTTCTATAAATACAAATAATAAACAAATCAATGTTTTTGTTGTACACTACGGAGAATTCAAAGACATTTTCACCTTGTAAAAAATCGTATTTAGAGACAGCAGAGAAGTCATCATTTAAGGATAAAATTAGAGTTTCACCATAGTCTGTAGTATTTCTGTCATACCTGCTAATTACAGTATATTTTTCAATACAAATTGGTTCATCTACTTGTAACCAATGCTCTGTAATAGCCACTATTTGGGGAAACCCTAACTCTTCCAAAAACAAATACAACTCCTCAGTTTTGTTCCGCATTGATTGAATATTAATCAGAACCATTCTTAATTTACTCTCTGCACGACCAGTAAGACTAGCTGGGGATTCTAGTTCCCCAGAACACGTCAAATAAACAAAAAATTTTTTCTATGCGTATCGGCAGTAAAATAGCGGTTATTGTACTCCCTTTGTTTTGGAATGTATTCAAGACCTTCCCAAGCCTCATTGTTCAAAAGGATTTAGTGAAATTACTCTTTATAAAAAGAATATAAACAGATTGATAGAAGGGCTAATATCTCGACCACAAACAAACTTTGGCCCCGTTTTTCAATAGTCCCGAAAAATGACTAAAAGGAAAAATTAACATGGTAATATAGCTACAGGTTCCTCCTTTCACCTGAACTTTGAATCATGAAAAAATATTAATTTTTGCCCGATTTATTCAAAAATTTTAGTCCGCTTGGGAGTGGCATTCCTCTAGAACGTGCTCTCTAGATACAGGTCGGGAGCTAAAAATACGAGATACGGTTGGGGCCGATTATGCCCAAAACCATTACATTTTCGAGAAAAATGATGAGGATCCTTTTTGTACGCAATAAACTGCTCTTTATTTGTTGTCTGAACAAAAATTCTCTGAGAGTCATATTTTGGGAGATATCGGCCAAAAACGGATTTTCCAGAACTTTGGGGCGATTTTCCCACCCTTCCACAAATTTAAAGGAGTTGAGATTTTCACAGTTCAATGTAACCATGAATAGCTGCAAATTAAAAAAAAATTATTCTTGTGCAACCTGATGCCCAGGTCGATATCTTCGTTTACTGGACTAGAATTAAAAACATTAAAAACATCGATTTGGCTGTTGGCTTTCCACACTTGGGGACCAAGTACTTTCTTTCTATGTAAAAAAATGCGCTGATTTAGAAAAACCTAATCCCCGGGCGCGATTTCTCCCGCTTCATATTGTTATTAACAAAAAACTAAAAATGACCGAAAAAAGTCGTATTTTCTCGCACTCATCGTCGAATATCTCGGAAAATATGGCTCTGAGGCAAAAATGTATAGGAATAAATTTGTTTAGCATTGTATTTTCTACAATATTCACTTGGTCTTGAGTGTTTGTTTTCAAAATTTATTGTTTTTTATGCAAAATACGAAAAAAAAAATACAAAATTGAGAACTCATTATCCCTCCTTAAAATTTATCCAATCTTTTTGATATCCTGTAATTAGTTATCTCTTTTGATTGCAAACCTTTCAACCTATACTATAAAGTGTTACTTTATAATATATGGTGAGAAAGCTGTTTTCAAGACGCACAATTTCAAAAAAAAACGTCGAATTGGGACAAATATATCCCATGACAATGGCGTTTAACTTTAGAGCTCGTTTTTAAGAAAACTATAGATGCAAAACACCGATCGGTTCGTTGGACCATTACTACCCACGTGCAAGTTGTTGAAAATATTATAAAACGAATTCGCATTTAGAATAATTAGAATGCAGGAGAGAGCAAACGTCATCGCGTGAATTATATTATTATTCCTGTTCGATCGAATAAATCAATTTGACATTCGTAATTATTTGGAAAAAAACTGTCATGAAGCCTAAGGCGTCTTTTCTGGACCGACGGCTATTTTAGCTTGGTATAGTAGAACCCACTTGTTTATGAAAATGAAAAAACGTTATAAAAACACAAAGGATACCGCCAATAGAAGGAATGCTGATGGATCTGGACATTTTTGAGAACTTTGATGTCGAAAACACCGTACTTTGTCCATATACATAAAAATAAAATAAATTTTGGCGATTAGGACCACTGTGTAAAGATTCAATAACCAACTTAGCTGGATATCGTTATAGGGGAGAATGGCGTATAATTATTTAATGTGAATTTATATTTTAATTTCTATAACGCATATTAGATTTGAATAGAGGTTGATAGCTTCATTTTCTGATCTCTTGTGAGATTTACAAACGTTACTAATTAAAATTTTGTCTCAAATTTTAATTCTAAAATTAAAAACACAGCGAATAAAGTCATAAATATTATAAATTAATTAAGCTTACCTACCCTATCTCAATCCTCACCATCGGATTCACTGTCATCAACATTGATAATAAATTGGGTCGGACTCGTTACATAAGAATTTTCTTCTTTGATGACATGTTTGATTTTTTTCTGCCAATCATCAGCTGAAATTTTGTTAATTTCTTCTTTTTCCAAATTTGCAACCAACCCGTCAAATTTGGGAAACACGTTATGACGCCTTATTCTTTTTTTAAGTTGTCCCCAAATTAATTCTATGGGGTTAAATACACAAAAATAGGGCGGAAGGCGCAATACCTCGTGGCCCCTTTTTGATGCCATTTCATCAATAAAGAATTTTTTTTCAAATGCTTGTGTGCCTAATACTTGAAGCAATTGTTTTTTTGTATAATTTTCTTCGAAATAAAGTTCATGATTTCTTAAAAATTCCTGAATCTCAGACTTATTTGAGTTGGTATTGGGAACTTTTTCTATTAAGCGGGAATGATATGAAGCATTATCCATCACTATGATGCTATTCTGTTCAATATTCTTTAACAGCTGATTTTCAAACCAATCTTCAAAACTTTCTCTAGACATATTTTTGTGGTAATCTAAATTACAATCTTCCAAATTTTTTCCAGAGAGTTTGAGGCAATTTTGTACCCACCCTGAGTCCGATCCACAGTGAAGAATTGTAAGTCGAGTTCCCTTGTTACAAGGAACATTTACTGAACATCTTCTTGTTCCGTCAGACCAACCTTTCTTTGGCGTATCGTGGGTAGGGGAGACTGGGGAGGGTTGATACAAGAGGACGCTTGATACACGTTCAAATTTCCCGCCTTGGTTCTTCGAAGAAGGCGTAACCGCGTGCAGTGCCGACTGTGAGTGTTGAAATAGTGTCAGTTAAAGTCTAGCAACGATCGCGTCACGCATAAAAGTTTTTAAGGTTAAAGTGTGTTTTCTACCTATTCGATGTAAGTTTTTGTATAACAAACGTAAGGCTTTATCTATTTAACAACGAAAACTAACGAAATTCATTATTTTATGCTTGAAGGGCATTTCATTTAGAACATAGAAGCCAGTAGTATAGATCTTTAATCGATTATCACAATATGTTGACGTCATATAATTCCTAAATTTGTCGTCTCGGGAGGTTTGATACAGTTTGTGTCGGGAGGCTTGATACGCGTATCAAACCTCCCTATATGAAGTGAATGTATTTATTTATTTTATAATTTATAACAATTTATGACATTTTCACGGCAATTATTTAAGTTAATTGTTTTAGATGCCGTTTAAATAGAAATGCAAACGTCAGACAAAGTATTCCCCAGATGAATTAAAAAGAGCAGTGCTTGAAGTAGTGAATGAAAATAAACAACTTAGGCCTACTGCCAAAAAGTACAATGTTGACAAAATGACATTGAAAAGATATGTTTCGAAATACCAAGAGGATAGCGGTATCACTTTTTCACCAAATTTTGTCACTGCACATATTTTTTCGCCTCATGAAGAATCGCTTTTAATGGAATATGTGCTCACTTCTGCAAATCTTCACTATGGTCTTACGCCCAAGCAAACAAGGAAATTTACTTATCAATTTGGCCAAGCAAACAATAAAAAGCTACCAGAAAACTGGAAGAAAAAGGAGTGTGCTTCCTACGACTGGCTAAGAGGTTTCATGTCACGTCATCCCCAATTATCCTTGAGAAATCCTGAAGCCACTAGCTTGGGCAGAGCGACTGCATTCAATCCAGGTTCCATTGCTGTGACTCATGAAAGCGGTTGGATGACCAATGATAATTTCGAGAAATACCTAGATCACTTCATAAAACACGCAAAATGTTCGAGAGAAAACAAATATATATTAGTCCTTGACAATCACGATAGCCATATTTCACCCAAAGGCTTAGACACTTGTAAATTAAACGGCATCCATTTGTTAAACTTACCACCTCACACGAGCCACCGATTGCAACCACTGGACGTATCGGTTTTTGGTCCATTCAAGAGATATTATAATGAGCAGGCAGATGCATGGATGGTTAGTCATCCAGGACAAACTATTTCATTAAAACAGATATCGGAATTAGTTGGATTAGCTTATGTTAGAGCTTTCTCACCTTCGAATATAACAAAAGGATTTAGCACTACCGGAATTTATCCCTTCAACCCACATTTATTTGAAGATCTCGATTTCGCAGGAGCAGAAGTTACAAACAGACCGTATCACGAAGTAGGGCAAAGCCTTGAAAAAGAACCGGATATAGATGACTCAACAGCTCAACCTGGCACATCTTCATCTCAGCAGGAGTCACCGGATATAGATGACCCAACAGCTCAACCTGGCACATCCTCAAACACCACATCTGCTTTATTGAACAGCCCCGAAGAAGTTCGTCCTTATCCGAAGGGACTGCCACGAAAGAAAAAAGGTGGCAGAAAGCCTGGTCGGACCAGAATATTAACTGATACCCCGGAAAAAGAGGCCATTGAGGCCGAATATAATATGAGGGAAGAAAAAAAAAGGTTAAAGACAAAAAGACAACAACGAAAACTTCTCAATGCAGGGTTTAGTAAATCCCACCTCAAAAGAAAAGTTTTGAATAGAAATGCAAAAACAAAAAAATGTGTGTTCGATGACTTGGATCCTGAGGATGAAAATGAAAAAGATCCATTTTCTGATGAAGATGACGATGCAGCTTGCATCTACTGCAATTCATTATTTTCGGCGTCGCGGCCTCGAGAACAATGGATTCGTTGCCTGCAATGTCTAAAGTGGTGCCATTCAGCCTGTGCAGGTGTCAGTAATAAGATAAAAATGTTTACTTGCGTATTATGTAGGAATTAGGTAGTGTTCTGATAATAAAAGATTGCATTCTTATTATTGCTTATACCTAATTTTTTATTGTATCAAACCTCCCTTTTAGTGTATCAAGCTTCCCATGTATAGGGAGGTTTGAGACACTTTGCATTGACAATTTCAAACATTCATAATCAAGGTTAAAATTTCAATTTTCAGTAATTAAATATTGCCAAATGCCCAAGCGAAGTCCTTAAATTGCACTCTGACATAAATTGATTGGTAAATGTTAAACACAAAATTTGTATTAACAATTTTGTAAAAAATGTATCAACCCTCCCCAGTCTCCCCTATCGAACCACGTTTCATCTAAATAGTATATTTTTCTGTTACTATTTCGAGATGCCTTAATTTTTTCCAAATATTGTATCCTTCATTTTATGATCCTCTGGCTTTCCATTATTACAGTCCTCTTGTTGATAGTTTGGTATTTAAATCCAATTTTCGACATCCAACGCTGTGTTGTGCTTTTAGTAAAGAAAATATACCTACTATCCACTGTTGGGAACTCATTTCTTTGGTAAGATTCATAAATTAATTTTGATATTGAAGGATCTAAAGTTTTAACACATCCTTTATCACACCTCTCTTTACGATTTTTTGGACCATTCTTTATAATTCTATAAAGAGTGGTAATGGGAACATTTCTTAACAAAGATGTTTTTTCAATGGCACTCCTTTCACCTTCGGAAGTTACAATATTCTTATAAACATTTATACATATGGTTTGGGCATCTTTACAAAGATATTGTTTTTTCGAGGTGGATATTTCTTGATACTCTGAAGTTCTTTCACCAAAAATGTTCTCTTCCTCATCGGAGCTACAGGAATCTTTGGGACTACAACCTGATACCACATAATCCATTGGAATATCATTTAGTGATTGTTCCGATTCTTTAGATCCACTTAAAGAAACTGTATTTTCCCAAGGACGAAACATATTGAAATTGACACCGAATAAATAAATAAGAAGTACACTGTAACAATGTTTCAAAATAAAAAAAGTATGTATATACACGGAAGCCAAAAATAATATTAACTGAAATAAACTAATGCCACGAATCACCTACCACCTACTATTCACTAAATCAAAAATCAAGTGCGAACACAAGCACAGTGTATCACTGTATGAATATTTTCCTAGCCCCCACTACTGAAGACAATATTTGTCTAACTTCTACTTCCTACTTTAATTGCAGAACAAAATGATCCCGCTTTATACAAGTCGCTAATACCGACAAATCCACTTGTCGGCACATCTACATGCCGCTAATACCGACAAAGCCACTTGTCGGCACATCTACATGCCGCTAATACCGACAATGCAACCTGTCTTCACATCTGAGAATTTTGTTTCTGCAATTGAAAATGTAAAAACTATAACCACACTTCCATTGTCGCCTCTTATGAGTGTAACCTCACACCCCACAGTTTAGTTAAATTAATTTAAGACAAAATTTTAATTAGTAACGTTTGTTAATCTCACAAGAGATCAAAAAATGAAGATATCAACCTCTATTCAAATCTGATATGCGTTATAGAAATTAAAATGTAAATTCATATTAAATAATTATACGCCATTCTCCCCTATAACGATATCCAGCTAAGTTGGTTATTGAATCTTTGCACAGTGGTCCTAATAGCCAAAATATTATTTTATTTTTATGTATATGGACAGTGTACGGTTTTTTGACATTAAAGTGCTCAAATTTGTTCTATTTGCGGTAATCCTTTGCTGTTTTTTCATTCTCATAAAGGATTGAGTTCGACTATACATGAATATCTATTTAATTTACATATTTCACTTAACTGTTATTTGGTTTCAGAACGACGTAGTGAGTTGGGGATCAAACAAATATTCAGATGTAAAAGACCAATTAAATGGTATGAGGCATTGGAAAGGTGCAGAACGATTGGAAAATGCTGTTCATTCAGATGATTCTAGTCTTCACAAACTTAAGGTTAATTTTTTTTTGTTTTATCATTAAACAATTTCTTATTATTCACTTTTTTTATCTAATTTATAGCAACTTTTCATTTTTACAGGGTGTTATTGAAATACATGCACATATTAAAATAGGCATAAGTTTATAATGTCCATAGACGAATGACACTTGTTTTACTTAAAAATTTACAAAATTCGGTCTTTTTTTCTATGCTCAAATAAAAAATTATGCTAACTCCTGCAATGAAAGCTTGCACCAGTACACACCAAGCATGTTATTGGTTAATCCTTTATGGTTTGCTTATTTACATTTTATGTATGTGTCCAGTCAAATAAGGTTTTTACTTCGGAAAAATTAAAAGTGAGCTGAATTTTTGTGTACACCTTTATTTAGTGTTTTCAAACAACATTCAAAGAATACCCTTAATTTGACCTTGAGCTTCAGTAGTTATAGGGTGCTAATTTGGCAAAAATTTGTTTTTTCGCTTATATCTGTTGACTTTAGGTATATAACATTGTATAGAGGAATTGAAGTTTACAAAATTCTCTACAAAAAAGTATTCTAGTAGTTTTTTGTAGTATAGGTGTTAAAAGTGTGAATCCAGTACGAAGTACCCCATTCCATACCACCTTTGAGATTGAGTAGGAGGCGCGTTTTTTTTAAGTGGTATCTCCTTTAGGCCTAATCCACAGTCTCGTTCGGTCAAAATATCCTCTCAATACTTCTTAAAACAGTCAAAATAGACTTATCTTAAGCTTCTTCATCTTCGTCTTCTTCTCCTTCTATGTCGCGTTGTTCCAGAAAACCTGTTGCAATGGACATAATTTTTTGAATACTCGGAAATGGATTGTGTGATTCCGAAAGTCTCTGTATATCAGTGTCATCTCTAACAATTCATTGTTCACTACTACTGAAAAAAAGATCACAAAAATTCTCAAGACCTTCGGTAATATTACTTTCCGCAACCAGTCCAAGAATCCATTTGCTTAAGACGCTTTCCTTAGTACTTCGTCCATGTGTGAAGCCTCCTCTTGATTTCGAGGATTTCATTAGTGTCTGTTCAATGACCATGTTCCACAAAAATACTTATCGTGTGATTGCGAAAAAGTTGTTGAATGCTTCCCTATCTATCATCAAATACTATTAAACGAGCAAGGTTTGTATGTATGTATGTATGTATGTGTGTCCAGAGGATCTCGAAATCCACTCGTCAGAATTCAATGAAACTTTCAGGGTAGACTAATTCCTATCTAAATCGACAAAAAATGTAGGTCTCATGTCTGTGAAAATTCGATCTTTCGAGATATTTACAAGAAAAGTTAAGCTTTTAGTTTTATTTCCTAGCAACGGCAGATATAATAACTTGTTTCTATAGTAATATATACTATAAAGGAGAGATGAGCGCTGTAAAAGTGGGGATATAACGTCACATTCCATAGGCGTACTTTGCAAAATAAGTTTCTATAATATAAATAAGGTCACAGCATATAAAATATATATACGCACTTCGTAGATTAAATTTTGAAGTTATATTATTTACAAAAAATAAAAATAAACTTTATGCATCTGACACTTTAACATTGAACGAATTAAATTTAACCAATAAATAACAAGGAGGATTATATGTTGGGATTAAACTTTTTTTAATCTCTTGGCATTAAAAGTAACGCTTCAGTACTTACCTAAACTCAAACATTAAAAAAAAAGTTAGTTCAAGAACTATCTTTAAAAGTCACTGTCTTCACTAAAACTACTGGTATCACTATAATTGTCTTTTCTGAGGTTTATTATTATCGGTTCTATTAAATTATCCATTGATATATCCACTTTCCTACATGAATTTTATACATTTTTAACATGACAAATGCATTTTCCCCAATGTTCTCTATTTACATCTGAAACTGCCTTCAAAAACAAATTTTTAATAATTTTAATAATTGTGACCAGATCAGTTCAATGGAATTTACCTCTGCGTGGTTCGGAGGCAATCTGAGAATTTGAATTCCTTTTTCTCTGGCCATCTCATCTATAATATATTTTTTGAATTTGTTTTTATGTTGCCTTGCTATTACTAATAATTCTGCCTTCAAGGATTTAGGAGGACTGATAATATTTTTAGAATGAAGCCATTTTAAAATATATATTAATACAAAATTCTGAATCAATTAAAATACATACGATACGGCTATGAATAAATAAAGTCTGACTTATCTGTCAAAAGAACAGGTTTATCTAGACAAAAACTATATTAGGCCGATCAGATGTATTAAAATTTAAATTTTAACTACAAATAAGCATTGAAACACAAAAATTCAGCTCACTTTTAATTTTTCCGAAGTTTTGCCGTAAAATTGTCTAATATGACTGGATTAGTATTGTATTCGAGGTTTTTCGGGGTGGTCATACTAAAATTTAGTGAAAATTCAGATAAGGAGGTATCAATATTTACTTTTGTTCTGCTTTGGACAATCCTGTAGAAAGACCTTCGCCATAAAATCTGTGCTATCATGCATTTTAAAACACAGTATAGTAGTAATTAAAAATGCAATTTTTGCAAGAAAAGTTATATTTTTTAAATGGAAAGAAGACTTCAAAGTTGTATCAAACCATTATGAAAGGGTTAGATAAAACAAAAGAAGTCTAACATTAAAGAACAATAAATATTTGATATTGGAGATGGTATCAGTAGATTTAAGTAGAAATAACTTTGTTTTCTTTTTTAGGAAAAACTAGCAATTTCTCTGGGAGATTTAAAGGACGTTGCAGATGAAAAATTCGAAGACCTAACTGAACTTCAAGGTCAGGTCAATGCTAGGGAAAAGTTATTCCAATTAGCCAAAGAAAAATTGGAAGAATATAATCCAAGATTAGCCGTAGCTAGCAGGCCGCAACGACTCGGTCGAGCAGCATCAAAACATCCAATGACGATACAAAGAAGGGTATAATTTTAATAATTTTCATTCAGAACTTTAATAATTTAAAAGCCCGTTTGGCGAAAGCTTTAATTTTATTTAAAAAAAAAAGTAGTACCGGAGTTTTACCAATATGATCTAGATCTGGTTTTGAAAACGAAGTGGTTCTTTTCGATTTTTTTTGTAATTTCATAGATTCGAGGTCGCTCTTTCACGTGATCACTATCTGAAAGCTAAGGGAGGTGTGGAGGGGGTAAAGATATGGAAAATCGGTTTTTCGCACGTAACTCGCTGAGTTTTATTCGGATCGAAACTTCTATATATAAAATAAAGGGCTTTCGAAAACTGAATGTTAACCAGTCCAAATCGGTCTAGCGGTTCTCGAGATATTCCGATTTGAAAGTAAACGGATTTTCGCCGCGGCGAGACCACACCTAGAACCGTGTTTCCTTTTTTTGGCAGTGAAAAAAGGTCGAGACTCGATTTTTTCTTCCTCCGATAGATAGTCATGACCCAAGCATTGTGTCCAAATTTCAAGTCGCTAGTTGTATTTACGGGGGGGGGGGGGGCAAACACTGATTAATCTTTGAATCTTTGACTCGAGGTAACTTTTTTAATTTTTGATCAATTCGGGTCAACAAACTGAGGAACCTGCTACAGGATGTATTAAGGAGGTAATGATTTTCGCGAAAACGGATAAATGGCGACCGATTTTCGGATTTTGCAAATATTACTTTTCGATTTTCGCAACTGTAGAGTCTACTGGAGGAAAATTTTTATTCGCCATCGAATGCGGAATTTTATCTCTTTTCTTTGAGCCCTACAAGAACTGGATCCGAAAATCAGGAAGGGAGGGATGGGGGTGAAAGCGTTTTGCCCTGTAGAAGGTCAAGGGATTGGGTTAGTGACTTCGTGCTGGGCTCAATTTCAAGGACAATCAATTCTATTTCAAGATTTTTTTATCCCAAAGCTCTATCTATATTATGGCCTGCAGGTGCGCGTGAAATATTTATAAAATCGGGTGCGCTAGCTCAGGAGCCGTGAAATTAGACCACCATCTCTCTTCCTCCTCAAAAATACTATTCCGACATCTAATTTCAGGACGGCTCAAATCAAAGGGACAAAAATTCTGCATTCGATGGCGACTAAAAAATTTTCCCCACTTAATTCTTTCGCTGCGAAAATTGAAAAATAATATTTGCACTGCAGGTCATCTCTAAATACATTCAAGAGTAAAAATTTTATTTTTTTATGAGCCCCATATGTCATACTAAATTGGAAATGAACTAGCTGACAAAAATCCAACGATCTAACACTTCCACATAGTACAAAAATGCCGGCTGTAGTACATGAGACATTTTTAATTTCAAATTTGTACAATTTTGAAGTCAACCTGGGGAAATCACGCGATCAAAACTTCAAAATTTCAACCATAAAAAGACACGTGATTCAACAATTTTTAACTGATTATCAGAACCCGTTAAATGTTTAGTCACAAACTACATTGGTAACTAGATATGTCCAACCTGAATGTTTTTCTGTCAAAAATATATTTTTGCATGTATTAGTTCGTGTAATACATATCCCCAATTTAACAGCTTTAAATGAATGATTTGATGCTACCAATCTCATTCTTTAAGCAAACGCGGCATCCCTGCTTCAAAGGTTGCCGAACCATGAGTTGGTCGTGTAGCCGAGGCATTAGTCGTTTACAACTTAGCGATTGCACATATTTTTATTATTTTAATTTATACTTTCCACTCTTTGGCTCCCTAGCTATATATTAAAGTAGAACACTCGATGGCCACTTTATAGAACTTTTTACATAGCCGAACTAAAGCGATTGCGAAAACTAAACACCTGGACAAAATTAACGCACCACTTTAATTATTCTAAATATTTACAATATAAACACAAAATAAAACTTAGTTAAATTGAAACAATAATGAATACCTAAAAATTAGTCGAATATGACCTTAACATGACCTTAATTTGCCTTATTTTTTCTTTAAAAATTTGTTTTTGCTGAAAATGCATAATTAAGCTATCATGCTTTCCAATTGAAAAAAGAAAAAAGAATATGTGAAACACAATAAATGAATTTTGGTGAACCCTAATACCGTGTAGGGCCTCCTCTACTTCTTATTACTGCATTCATGCGTCGAGGCATGCTTGATATTAAATGTTCAACAAACGCTTGCGGAATAATCTCCCATTCTTCAATAACGGCCTCTATAAGTTGGTTGTGATTAACAACAGGAGGTCTAAGACTTCGAATCTTCTTTTTGAGATAGTCCCATAGATGCTCTATAGGATTCATGTCCGGACTGTTAGGTGGCCACTCTAATAAAGGGATATTAACATCATTTAGGTAACCAATAACCTGTCTTGCCACGTGGGGACGAGCGTTGTCCTGCATGAATAAAAAATTAGGCCCAACAAATGGAGCAAAAGGCATTACATGTTCGACAATAATGTTATCTAAGTAATATTGGGCATTCATAGACCTCGTACGTATAGGGACTAATTCCGTACGAGCATCGAAGCAAATTCCTCCCCAAAACCTTTCTCCTCGTCTTCGCCAGACACGCTCACGTCCATCTGGAGCTTTAAGGCTAACTCTGGTTTCATCGGAGAACATAACCCGTTTCCAATCATTGATGGTCCAATTCTGATGTAGTCTTGCAAAATTCAATCTCTGAACTTTGTGTTCTCTGGTAAGCAAGGGCTTTTTGGCTGGTCTTCTATTGCTCAATTCTGCTTCATGTAAACGTCTTCTAACCGTTCGAGATGATATAGCGACGTTGCGAACATCCGCTAATTCATTTTTTAACAGATTGCTGGTAACTCTCCTGTCTCTGAGAGCACGTTGTCTCAAAAAACGATCATCAATTTGATTAGTGCAACGTTTTCGCCCTTGTCCTGTTCTTCGAAGGTACGAGCCTGTTTCATTATGACGTCTCACTACGCGACTGATACTGGAATGATGTCTTCCTAATAAACCAGCAACATGTCGCATTGAATATCCTTCATCCAGAAGAGTCGATGCTCGCACTGCCTCCTCTATTGACAAATTTCTTTGGCGGTTCATTTTTCTTACTTGTTTTACTCGCAAATGAACTTCCAAACATGCATATGATAAAAACAATTACAAACAAACGCTTGCTTCTTACAGAAATTTTGTTTTAATCAACACTTTTTTAAAAAAATTTTACACAGATTTACTCTAAAACAAAGTTTAATATGAATTATTGTCAAAACAAGGTATTATGTGACACTAGCTAGTTTAAATAACATCTGTCAGTATCAAACACGGTCCATAGCCTACTTGTCGTACACTTAAGTTAACAATAAATAAAGATTATTGAGAAAAATATGAGTGGTGCGTTAATTTTGTCCAGGAGTTTATATTTCCTCATATTTTTAGCAGTAGTCGTATAATTACAATCTAATTAATTTTTTTAGACCCGTATTCATAGAGACCTTAGTGATGTTAATGAATGGTTTAAAGAAATGAAGGTAAATTATATTTTATAAAATGATACTTTATTGAATTGAAGAATAGGGAGTTGGAGATATACAGGATCCTGCAACAGTGGCGCGGTGTTCCATATCTCTATTTAGTAAACAGATAGGAATACAATTTTCTATAATGTTACCTTATTGATCGAGCTCGACAAAATAAAAAATTTTCAGTCACACAGGATGTTCAATCTTTCCTGGGCGGTTCCCAACTTTGTTTTTTTTTTCGTAGCAAAACACTCTATGGGAATGTTTTCGATAATTACAATCTGATCATGAAGATCAATAAGCAATTTTGTTCTAACCTAACTTAACTAGAATTCTTAAATACTAAGGTCCTACTCACTAGTGTACCTTAGGGTCTGATAATTTTAGTAATACTACCGGTAACGTGTAACACAAAATCCGCACAATACTCTGTTTGTAACTAGCACTGTCACTGAACTAGTTCAAAAGGTTTGGTCCTCTTGAGTCTTCTTACTAAATTGGTATTATCCAGGAGCTGGATGACCTCAACGTTCCCATGTTGGAGCAGCCGTTATTCATGGCTGCTGGCAGATTTAGATATAGTCTTGTCAACAGTTTCTACTTCCAGGCCCCTATGAAGATCACTGTTGCGACAGTACCGTTGGATAACTTGAATGTTACTTTTTCTGGCGCAGCCCCAAAGCTGGCTACCGTACGTCCAAACGGGTTTCAATATCTGCTTGTAGAGGTGCAGTTTGTTATGTGTGGACAACTTGGAGTTTCTTCCTTATAACCAATACATCTTTTTATATTTTATACCAAGCACCTCACGTTTCTTTTTAATGTGGACTTTCCAGCAAAGTCTAGCGTCAAGTGTCATTCCAAGATATTTTTCTGTATTAGCATAGGGAATCTGAGCGTTATTTATTCTTATGGGAATGTGTTGGTTTCGTTTATTAGTAAAGTTAACATGAACAGATTTATTTTCATTTAACTTAATACGCCATTTTTTAGTCCAGGTGTTAATCTGGTCTACAGATCTTTGTAATTTTCGGTTAGCTTCTTCATGGTTTTTTCCAAGAGCCAGAATGGCAGTATCATCAGCAAATGTTGCAATAGTAACGTGCTCAAGGTTAGGAATATCACTGGTATACAGTAAGTGGAGTACTGGACCTAGTACACTACCTTGGGGTACTCCCGCCTTAATTTCTCTTAGATCCGAATATACGTCTTCCTGTTTTATTCTGAAATATCTGTTCGATAAATAGGATTTTAAGAGTTCTAAATACTGACGTATTAGTAACAAATTTAACTTGTGGTTAAGGCCCTCATGCCAGACTTTATCAAAAGCCTGGGCCACTTCTAGGAAGACGGTGGAGCAGACTTTCTTTTCCTCTAAAGACTTTTCAATTATATCTGTGATTCTATGCACCTGGTCAATCGTTGAGTGTTTTTCTCTAAAACCAAATTGATGGAAGGGAATCAGGTCCTTTTCTTCTATTGTAGGTTTTAATCTCTTAAGAAGCAATTTTTCGTAGAGTTTCGAAATAACAGGCAATAAAGAGATGGGTCGGTATGACGTTACTTCTTGGGGAGGTTTACCTGGTTTAGGTATCATTATAACCTCTGCCACTTTCCACAGCTGAGGTACGTATCTCATCCTAAATGATGCATTGATAAGGTTAGTCAGTTTGACAACAGCTTTACGTGGGAGTTGTTTCAAGATTTCCCCGGTAATGAGATCAAATCCAGGGGCTTTTTTAGGATTTATATTTGTTTCGATTTCCACATAAACTTCTTTTGGAGAAGTAGGTCTAACGACTGAATCTTCCTGTTCTGGTTCATTCCAGTCTTGGGTCTCTTCACCATCGTTGGTCTGGAAAGTCTTTTCTAAGTGTTCTGCGAATCTGGTTGCTTTTTGTATATTATTTCGTGTCTAACTCCCGTCTTCCTTTCTAATTGGTGGGTTATGTGTAATAGGACTTTTTAATCGTTTGGTTGCTTTCCAGAGTGAATAATCGGTACTGTTTTTTAATACGCTGAATTTCGCGTTTTAACTGTTGTGTTGCATTATTTAAAGCTGTTTTATCAGCTGGTGCTCTGGACTGTTGCCATTTTCTTCTGATTTTTCTTTTTTCTAGTATAAGGTCTCTGATCTCTATTGGATAATTATTTCCTTTTGTTTTGTATTTAAAATCAGGGGTGTTCTCCCAAGCTGATCGATGAATATCTTTGACAAAACGTTCGACTTCCTGATCTAGTTGTTCTTCTGTTCTCAACGGAACCGAGAGATTAATTAACCGTTCAAGTTTGATTTTGAAGCTTTGCCAGTCCGTTCGTTTGTTGACTAATTTAGGTTGATTTTCTTTTTGAATCCCACTATCACTCAGTGTAAGAAGTATGGGTGAGTGACCTGAGTTCATGTCCCAAGCTTCTTCTACATGTATATAATTTGAGGATATATTTCTAATTAGAAAGACATCTATAAGATCAGAAATTTTGTTCGGATCTGTGGGCCAGTACGTTGGCTTTCCAGTTGAGTGTTTCTCATTTGAGATTGTTGCATGTTGCTAATAGTTCTTTACCTTTAGATGTTATTAGTCTAGATCCCCAGTGGGTATGTTTCGCATTGAAGTCTCCTCCAACTATGAATATGTCTTCTTGGCTATCCAGAAAGTCAGCATATTGTTCTCTTTTTATAGCATGTCTCGGTGGGGAGTATAAAGCTGTGATGGTAACTTCGTAAGTCTTTGTTTTAATTTTAACAGATGTGACCTATATTTCTTCCGTTTGGTAACCCAATTCTTGGTGGTGTAATATACATTCCTTTATTATAACTTCACTTCCACCCTTTGCTGAATTGTCTGGATGGATAGTATGATACACCTTATAACCCTTAAATTTGATAAATGACTCCTTAGTGAAGTGCGTTTCAGCAATGAGACAGATATCAATTTTTTCTAGTTCCAGGATTGTTGTGGTGCTGTAGTAACCCGTTTGCATTCCATTCTAGGATTCTTAAGTGTTTAGCCATTTCTGGTTTCAGGGATTGCTCCTTGAGAGCGTTTTTCTAGGTTTAAAATACGCTCATCCATCTTGTTTAGTTTGTCTATTCACCTTAAAAATAATATTTACAACAAACTGACCTAAGTTTCATGCAAATCGGTCAAGTATTGCCTGAAATATGAGAATTTCTGTGTTCCGGCGGCCGCCATCTTTGATGACGTCATACCTGGAAAATGTACGGGGTGGCGGATGTCCACCCAAGTCCAAAACACTTACTAGGACACCTAATAAACATTCCTGAAGAAAAATTCTCCATACTCAAACTTTCCCACAGGACCCTAGTCCAGGTCTTGGACTATATAAAGTTATGCCAAGTCTCATTAAAATTTATTTTTGGTCAAATATTGTACATTGGTGACTAACTCAAACGATGTATCTGAAATCGACCTGTGATATACAGGGTATGAAAAACAGCTTACCACACATTGGCAATAAAAGTTTGCAGAATCTTCCTTATTTCAAATTGAATACCCTGTATATTATCGTTCCATAAGAAACGCCAATAAAGGCTACAAATTTCATCAAGTATTCCCTATGGCTAAGTTCACTAGTTTTTCTTAAAACAGCTCTTTTTTCGAAAAATGCCAAGTATTCATATTTCAACGCTATAATCTCAATGAACGACTTTTTTGACGACTGATAAGAATATACAAACGACTGATAAGAATATACAAAGATATCTTGTTTTAATTATGTACATTATAATGAGCCTGTCAGGTGGCCCTGACCAGACTTAACATAACTGGATTTTTTCTTATGGGGATACATAAAAAATATGGTTTTCGTCGAGCCACCAACTTCTTCCGAAAATATGCGACTTAGAATAACGAATGCTTTTCGCAGTATTACACCATCTGTCTTACTGTCTTGCTCTGCATTCAAGAAAATGGAAAACATGTTGAACATATTTTGAAAAACTTTCATTATCAACTTTCAATAAACTTTTCCTATTGTAGTTTTGTAGTTTGTCAGTTGACAATTTCAATAAATACCTGGAAAATTAGCCCAGACTTTAACTTATTTTCATCATGTTTAGGAACACAGTCTAGCTTTGGCTAAAGTGAACCTAAACATGACACAACGCTAGTAAAAAAATAAAAAAAAATTGGCCATTTTGAAATACCAGATATTATTGTCAAAATATGCTATATTTATATGTTATTGGAATGAATGAATAAATATTATTATTATTATTACACCATTGTACACCTTCTAATGTACATAATTGAAACAAGATATCTTTGTATATCCTTATCAGTCGTTTGTGTATTCTTATCAGTCGCCAAAAGAGTCGTTCATTGAGATTATAGCGTATAAATATGAATAGTTGCCATTTTTCGAAAAAAGAGCGGTTTTAAGAAAAACCAGTGAACTTAGCCATAGGGAATACTCGATCAAATTTGTAGAGCCTTTGTTGACGCTTCTTATGGATCGATAATATACAGAGTGTTCCATTTCAAATAAGGAAGATTCTGAAAATTTGACAATGTGTGGCAAGCTTTTTCTCACACCCTGTATATCACAGGTCCATTTCAGATACATCGTTTGAGAAAGTAACCAATGTACAATATTTGACCAACAATAAATTTTAATGTGACTTAGCACAACTTTATAATTTCAAATATTCTAAGTGACGAATATTGGAAAAAAAATTGTCATGCTAAAAATCTCGAAAACTGTCAATATTTTCGAAATAAACTTCTTTTGTTTTTCATGTAGAAACCAAAAAAGTGATAAAAAATGCAGGTTGCGATTTAAAAAAAAATAAAGATTGGTCCCGCCCAAAAAAAATTGAAAATTCTGTGTGACTAGCTTGAGTTCGATCAATAAGATAACATTAAAGAAAAGAAAATTGTATTCCTGTTTCCTAAATAATAGATATATGGAAAACCGCGCCACTGTTGCGGGACCCTGTATAACAGTGTTGGTGTATTTTTACATTATTGATATTTCTCTCAATAACTTCGATCTTTTATATTATAAAAAAAAATTATGTTCCTTTCTACAAGGTAACTTTTCAACTATTAAATATAGTAAATATTCAAACTTATTGATTATACTTTTGGTTTAATTTATAAGTAAAAACTGTTTTCTGTTTCGTCTACTAAGAGTTATTATTTTTTAGGACAGCGTATGGAATTGGGGATCAGACAAATATAATAATATAAAAAACACTTTCGAAGATAAAGTAGAAGACGTCGAAAAAGCTTCAGAAAACTTAGAGAAACATTACGAGGAAGTTAAAATTGAATTAGCTAAAAAGTTAGAAGAATTAAAAAATCTACAACTCTGGAAAGATATAGAAAGGCTAGAAAATGCTCTTCTTTCAGATGAAGCAGGTGTTCAGCACGTCAAGGTTAATAAACACTTTCTATTACAAATTCCCAAGTGAAATTTTAACACATTGCGAAACGAAATTACCAGACTTCACTTCACACTGGGTGCAATCCCCTTCCTAACTAAGATACAAAGTATTTTATTAATTTTGGTCATTTCTTTTTTTACACATTTCACATAAGACATTTTAACTGAAATCGAGAGATTTTATGATGATGATAATGATGACAAAAATTTCGACTGCAAATTTTAAGATTTACGACCGCTGCGCTATAAGCATTATAAAACCAAGGATCAGACGAGGCTAGAAAACGTACCTGTGCGCGAGACTAGGCCGCGTGACGTCAGTAGCCAGACACAAGCTCCGCCAAACTGCGTCGAATAGTAGTAGTAATGGTATACAGATTCAAGTAAACTGTCACCTACTGACGTAACGCGGCCTAGTTTCGCGCACAGGTACGTTTTCTAGCCTCGCTCTGATCCTTGGTTTTATAATGCTTATAGCGGTCGTAAATCTTAAAATTTGCAATCGAAATTTTGGTCATCATTTTTTAATCATAAATTCTTTCGATTTTAGTTAAAATAAACAAATTACGAAAAATGTCGAACCAGCCTATTGTAAATTTTTTTTAATAATTTTTTGCATTTTCCGCGAAAATTTTGAGGTTATGGTAAAAAATGACTCACATAGAAGTTGTACATTTCTTCTGGATCTACAACTTTCCCATTGGATATTTTTTTATTAGACGTCAAGTTTCGCGGAAAATCGCAAAATACCATTTTGTCCACATTTTAACCCCCTCTAATTAACCGTTTAGCACCCCTCTTGTTGGACGAATTTTTTTTACGTTCATTGTAAGCCCATTTACCACTTCCAATCATAAAAATTCTGCAGAAAATTATTGTACGTTATTGCAATTAAATTACCTATCTTGCATGCACTACTAATGATATAAAGGACCCCGCAGTTTTTAAATCTCATTCAAACTGGTTAAAAAGTATCAGTCATATCGTTTTGATTAAATATCTCCATGATAAAAAATAATGAAAGGATTTTGAGATATCGGCAGCCGAAGGTGGAGATTTTTTAAACGTCGAAAATCTTATTTGGCCTATATTAGAGCATTCTGTGATATACAAATATTTTAAGCAGCCATCAAACCATCTCTCTCCACCGTTTTATAGTGGTTAAAATTCTTTTGGATGTGACCCAACCCTCCTAACGGCCAAAAATCACTCCCAAAATGGGGGGAATCGAACTTTGATGGCGGTATTCTAAATTATTTTCGACTTGACCTCACCCCTGGCGAAAAATCACTCCAACTGGTGGAATCGCAGGTTCCGCGCCTTCACTCTGGCAAAATATATCTCTATATCTCTATATCTCTATCAATAGAGAATTTTTGTTCGGACAAAAAATGGAGATCAGGTCATTCTCTACAAAAATGGCCCTTATCGTTTTCTTCGAAAATTCAATAGTTTTCGAGATAATGGCACTCAAAAGTCCCCTCATTTCAGCTGCTGCTCTACCTTCAGGAATTCCGCTTTCTATGAATTAACGCGTAACCTGGCGGACGAATTGTTCAATATCTCGGGAAAAAATTAATATTTTTCGATGATTCAAAGTTCATCGGAATGGGAAAACCCATAGCTACAATTCCATGTGACTTGAAGTCAGTTCGTATTTACCAAAAATATTTTAAAAAAGCGGTCAAAGTTTTTTTCAACAATATTTAGAGGCTGCTTCATTAATTTATTCATATTTTCTTTAAAAGTAGTCATTTATTCTAATTTTGCCTTGATAATGGAACCTTAGGGGGTCTTGAATGACCTCAGAAATGTACTTTCATCTAATTATTAATCCTCAAGAAATAAAGAGCGGGGAACAAGAAATGGATAAACAAAAAAAGGCCGGTTTTGACTCGTGTGACCAATTTTCATCATTTCTCGAAAATTATTAGACTCTATTAAAAATAAAAAATATATTTGAAAAGAAGACCATCTAAGCTTTGAAATGGTGTGCATTGGAAATCAATATAACGGATTATAAGATTATAATTCGCGCTTGTTCCGAAGATTCTCTGAAACTCCGAAATCGGCTAAAATATGCAAATAAACAAATCAATTGTATATTAGAACGCCAGAAAAGTATTGCAAAAAAATTTCTGAGGTCATTCAAGACCCCCTAAGGTCCCATTATTATGGCACAATTAGAATAAATGACTATTTTTAAAGAAAATATGAATAAATTAATGAAGCAGCCTCTAAATATTGTTGAAAAAAACTTTGACCGCTTTTTTAAATATTTTTGGTAAATACGAACTGACTTCAAGTCACATGGAATTGTAGCTACGGGTTTTCCCATTCCGATGAACTTTGAATCATCGAAAAATATTAATTTTTTTCCGAGATATTGAACAATTCGTCCGCCCGGTTACGCGTTAATTCATAGAAAGCGGAATTCCTGAAGGTAGAGCAGCAGCTGAAATGAGGGGACTTTTGAGTGCCATTATCTCGAAAACTATCGAATTTTCGAAGAAAATGATAAGGGCCATTTTTGTAGAGAATGAGCTGATCTCCATTTTTTGTCTGAACAAAAATTCTCTAGTTGGCATATTTAGCCAGATATTAGCGGGAAATCCATTTTCCAGGTTTTGGGGCCCATTTTCAGCCCCTCCCCTTGACCACAACGCGTTAAGGATTTTCTCATGTTAAAACACCTGCGGTGACCTACAAGATGCGCTATGTGGGAACTCATGCCAGACTTATTCCCAGGTTTGACCCTTCAGTTACTGGACTAAAATAACATTTTCGACGTTTAAAAAATCTCCACCTTCGGCAGCCGGTATCTCAAAATCCTTACATTATTTTTTATCGCGCTCATGGAGACATTTAATGAGAACGATGTGACTGATGCTTTTCAACAGGTTTGAGCGAGATTGAGTGAAATCCAATTCCCCTTTAAAAACTGCGAGGTCATTTATAATTATTAGAATTTATGATTAAATCATTTTCCAGTAACCAATCAAAATATCTAATTAATGGTCTATTTTTAGAATAGTTATTATGCATTTAATATTTCATGAACACTCAATATAAAAATATTTCAAAGTCAACTAATCGATATACTTACAACTAATAAAAGGACAACAATTAGGTCATTTTTATTGGGTGGTATGCACATCTAAGAGTTACCAATGAGTTTTTTTTTTTTTTTTTTTTGCGGAGGTGAAGGAAAACCCTTTATGGGGAAGTTATGAGCCTAAAATCTCAAGGTCTACTGTGAGACTCTCCTTTCAAAGCATACTCACTAAAAAAACTTCACCCCCTGGTTGGGTCCGTCTGACCGAAGCCTCCGGTGACACTTAGGCCTGCCGGCCCATTGTATCTTCCCTCTCTGTTTACAATACCCAGTCCAGTACCTTAGTGCCCTGTACAAGCTTGTACAGGTCCTGTACTGAGTGGGAGTTGTATAGTTCTGGGTCACCTATTGGCTGCCCAAAAATTTGCTGTCTTTTGCGGTCCAGTACCTCGCATCTACACAGTATATGTGTCACTGTTTCTGTTTCCTTACCGCACAGTCTGCAGGTAAGGTCACCATTGTACAGTCCCATCTTGTTGAGGTGCCCCTTAACTGGCGCGTGGCCAGTAAGAAGTCCCGTAACTGTTTTCAGCTGGCTCCTGTTCATCTTTAACAGGTCTGCCGCTCTTTTGTGGCACGGTCCTTTGATGTATTCTTTCCCGTGTTTGTTTCCCGGGACGTTTTCCCAGTAATTTTTATGTTTGTCCCAGATCCAGTTTATTACAGACACTCTTGCTGTACGCTTTGGTACCTCTAGTGTCCGTCCATGGTTTGGGGGGTTTTCCGAGCCTCTTCTTGCGAGTTCGTCTGCTTTCTCGTTACCTGCAATTCCCTGATGTCCTGGCACCCATATCAGTTTGACGTGATTATGGTCTGCCAGCGATCTCAGTTCCTTTTTGCAGTCCCATACCAGTCTCGACGTCACTTCCTTGCTGCACAAGGCCTTGAGTGCCACTTGACTGTCTGATAGAATATTAATAGGCGCGTTAGCTATATCTCTCCTGTTATTCTCCCTCGCGCATTGGAGAATAGCATATACCTCTGCCTGAAAGACAGAAGTGTGAGTACCCAATGAGTAGCTGATGCCAGTCTGCGGGTTCCTAGAGAACACACCCGAGCCAGCTCCATTCTCAGTCTTGGATCCATCTGTGTACCAGGTTTTCCCCTGTAGAATGTTCCTGAGCTGTGAGTCGTTCCATTCAGTTCTATCTGGCACCACTACTTTGATTGGGTTGTTGAAGTCGTATCTTTTCGGAATATGATCTGTTCTCGTCCCTAGTACGTCCCCGGTCACTATTCCGACGATACTCATATGTCCAGTCCCAACGTTCATATTGGTTTGTGTGTTCTGTAGTCTGAGGGCACCAAGCCTTGCCTCCCCTTGTACCACAAAGTGGAGAGAAGGCAATCCCAATAGTGTCTCCATCGCTAGAGTAGACGTTGACTTTATTGCCCCCGTGATTCCAAGACATGCAAGTCTTTGCACCTTGCTTAGTCTTGTAATAGCTCCTCTCTGATGCGTCTTTGGTCACCACACCAGAGAGGCGTAATGAGAGGTAATGGAGGGCAAGACCACCTTGTTGTACAGCCAGTGCAACATTTGTGGTCTTAGTCCCCAATGAGTTACATCGTGGTCTTTTTTCTTTTTCAGGAAAAAATGGGAAATACTATGACAAAATTAAGAGACGTCGCTGATGAACAGATAAAAAACCTCCAGGGTACTAATCCTGCGGAATTGTTATCCCGATTAGCTAAAGAAAAACTTGATGAAACTAGTGATAAACCAGAACTACTAGCAACCCCTTTTACACCAAAGCTACGAGCCACCCCTTTCACACCAAAACTACTAGCAACCCCTTTTACACCGAAACTACTAGCAACCCCTTTTACACCAAAACTACGAGCAACCCCTTTTACACTAAAACCACTAGCAAAATTGTCTAGAAGAGAAGCAAAGGTTTTAAATATTTATTTTTTATATACATTAAGAGTCAGTTTGACGAACGTATTTGTTAGAAATATAGGGTATAAATTATTTCAACGAAAAATATATCCATTCTCAAAAGTGGATTTTAAGAAATTAAAAATAAAATAATTTTCTCAAAGTCTTCCACTAACAATATAGCAGAAGTTATACAGATTCGGATAAAAAATATTTATGGTATTACGGTTTACCGAGAGCATAAAGGAAAGCTTGTTAAAAGTTTAGAAGCATTATAATTTCTCCTCACATATCACGAAGAAGGATAACAGTCTACATCCCAACCGTTTCTCGAGCGCCCACGCTGTTGCCAAACTTATCGCATAACCTAATGCACGAAACGTGTATTAAAAATAACTAAAATGTAACAGATCAATAAGTTACAGGATAAGATCAGGTCAGGTCAGGTCAGGGTACGTTAGGTCAGCTTAGCTCAAAAAAATTATGTACAAACTAATATTTCAAGTAAATATGTTGTATTGGCATTTAGCAACACATTGGGAAACAAAAAGAGATCGGACGTAGACGCTAGTGTTCGCTGTAGTTTGCCTTCGTGACTCCGTGCGAAGTTCATGTTATTTCAATAGCTAAGTGGGGTCAACAGAGGGGATCTCCAAGCAGCAAGGGTTCGTCGAATATATGTCAATTACTCGACGTAGAAATACGTCGAAACAACGGTCGATTCGACGTGAATTCGACGACACAATGTCATAGTCTAAAAGACGTCGACCTATAACGTTTAATCGACGTCGACCTATGACGTCGAAATGTTCATTGTTGTTGACGTCGTATATACGTCCATATACATCGAAAATATATAGGTATGGAAGGTATAGAGGTAGAATAAAGAAATCAAAATTACATTGTTAAAACTAAAAATATTTTATTGAACTGAACACCACATAAAAACAAGGATGGGTAAGAAAGCTTCTAAAATATCTAAATTAGTTGTTCCCTTAATGCTGAAACAGGTTCCACAAAGATCTTACAGCTATTTTTCTCCTAAAATTTACAATACTACGTTGTTTTACGTTATGGCGAGTATAAATTAAGCTTTAAGGAGCTAATTAATACTGTTACTTGATGAGTAGAAAATCTTTTGTACCCCATATAACTTCCAGGTTCTGTTTATTTCCGCATTAACTTTTCTTAAAACTTTGTTGAATTGGAGGTTATCCTTGATGTGTCAAAACGTTTCTGCTTTTCTTGTGGTTAACCATGCACTATTGATCATAGATAGCCCACCACCATCCTCGTCTTCTCTAAATTCATTTACGGAATACATTAGAAAGCAATGAAAATTAAGAACAGTATAAGAACTAATCAAAACGTAAAACATCATCAATTAACTTCAACATGGAGGATAACGGATACGGATAACTCAACCTAGTAGCATGGTTTGTGAAGTGAATTATGATGATGAATTTCGATTGGTAAAAGCAAACGTCTGTTATGACGCCGAGAAGGCGTCTACAAATAGACTTCTAATCGATATCGTTTTAATGTCGATCGACGTCAAGGTCCTCAAATGACTTAGGATCGACATATATTCGACGAACCCTTGCTGCTTGGGAAGTACATCATTGCGTCTCTCTCGGTTATATGATCTTATATTATTATTGCTTTCCTTTTTACTCTTGTAGATTTCGGCATAAACCAAAGAAATATTTTGTCCGAATCTGTATACGAGGTTGCACCACGTCTAGACTGAAAACAACTATTCCTACTAACCACAGACATTGAATTCAAACCGTCCACACGCCTATAATGACACAATCAACCTTCTGATTTTGTTATTCAAGGAGCTGTCATTCTTAGACCGGTTTCGGCATTATTGTGCCTTATCAGTAAGAAGTAGACAGCTCAACATCGTATCTTTAAACGATGGCTCAAAATTGCATTCGACTAGCCCCAGGAGTAGTTGTTTCCAGTCCAGACGTGGTGCAACCTCTGTTATATTGCTAGTGGAAGACTTTGAGAAAATTATTTCATTTTTAATTTCTTTTGAGCATGGATATATTTCGAAAAACTAAAGTATCTTTGCCTAAAATGTACGCAAAGAAAAAAAAGAAAGCATTTTAAAGAGGAGACTCTAAACTTTCTCAAGAAGCCACTAGGTTTTATTTTTTTTTTGTTTTCTCATAGAAAATTTGACCGGAAGTTATAATTTCTAAAATTCTCACTGAATTTTATAAAACTGAAGAAATCTATTAAATATAAAAAAAATTCAGCGATATCACATTTTATGAGAGATTGGTCTAAATGTGGCTTGGCAACTGGGCTATATAGGGCAGGTCAGGAGTTGGAGTGACATCCTTTTTTCTGAACAGGGCCAATTTAGTCTTCCTCCTCATTTTCGGGGTCGCTGAAACCAAATATGCATCCCCTTCAAACGGCCAAAACCACCCCCTAGGCGGTTAAACGCGTTTTACAAGGATGCCCTGAAGAAAAACACACTTTCCCCCATTTTCGACGACGCTGAGCACTGTGGTGGTGTTGGATATCGCTTTTGAAGGGGATGCCGACCTCGAAAACGGGGGGGGGAGACTAAATTGGCGCTTTCCAGAAAAAAAGGGAAAATCACCTCAAATTCCGACTCGTGACCTACACTAATTGGCAATTTAACGAGATCTGTTGAGAAAATCAAGAGACCGTAGAGTAGAGTGAGTTTCTCGAATTGATCGAGTTAAATTGCCAATATGAAAGTAGGTAAATACGAGAAATCAAACTTATAAAAAATAACCTACCTAAAATCTGAGCTCGAATGGTATTTGATGAGAAAATTCCATGAATTTTAACTGACGTGTGACGTGACACATAAACAAAGAAGAAACACGTCAGGATAACGTGGTATTATCGATTTTTTATCCAGTTATATTTTCTCGTCCTTCGTCATAGGCTAAATATCCGGTAGCAAACTACGATTTTTGTATTAGTATTTTGGCATTTTTTTTACATAAGAGTGGAATTCTTGTGGTACAATAATACTAACTTAATTAATCAATTTTAGTGGCACATGGTCGCTGATTATGGAGTCTGAATAGTTGCTATGGACAAGTAAGTATTTTTTATATACATTAATTTAAAGACTGATATTGTCTCAATATATACTGTATTTGAAAATCAAGAGAGAGTAAATTCCCAGAAATGTTTTGCAGTTATCAGTGTTAAAGGCAGTAAACCATAGACGTGCGTTTTCAAAATTAAATTAATATGGAAATAGAAATATTTAATTTGTTTTAGTTATTTATACCTAGATTACCAATTTTAGATAGATAAACATAATTCGTAAGTAGTAATTTAATTTGGGTAAAATGAAGAAAAAGTCAATATTATTTTAGGCATTTTGTTTTAGGCATATGTTTATTTACAAAATATGTATATAATATGTACAGATAATTACAATTATTTATAAATTAATATGAGGAGCTAAAAAAACAATTAAGTAGGTATATGAGAAAAAAAAAACCAACCGCAAGGATAAAATTTGACGAGCAACATGCAAAAAATACGACAATATTAAATCTTAAAAAATAAAAATCTAAAAATAAAATTAAAGTACATAAATTAATAATTTTAAAGTTATGGTTCCTCGCACTCTGTGTCAGAAGATTCACCATCTGATTCTAGAGAAATTACAATGGGCTCTATAGTAATATCAATTATGTTATCTAGCTCCCACATTTTTTTTTCTATTTCTGTAACGTGTCTAATACATTTTTGCCAATTTTCACTTGTTACTTCAGATATTGCCTTATTGAAGAGATTTTTAACATCTGATAATTTAAAAGTAGTGTTATTTCTGGCAACATAACCTTTAACTTGAGCCCATATTAATTCTATCGGATTCAGCTCACAATGGTAGGGTGGTAAACGAAGGATTTCAATTTCTCGTTTTTTGGCTATCTCCTCAATATTATATTTTTTATAATTTTGCTTATGTTTTTTAGCAATAGTTAACAATTCTGCCCTCAGCATTGTATTGTCAAAGGCAAAATTTTTAGAAGATAACCATTTTGCAATTTCACCCTTTTTCCATTTAGTGGTTGGTAAAGGTTCAAGTAATCTGGAGTGGTAACTTGCATTGTCCATTACAATAACCGATCCTTTTGGTATGAATTGAATCATGTGTTCAAAATATTCCTCAAACACGTCTCCATTCATTTCTTCGTGATAATCAACGGTTTTTTTTGATTCAAATAAGAGTAAACCATTCTCAAAAAAACCGTTTGTACTGCCTATATGACAAATAATTAATCTTTTACCTTTTCCTATAGGTTCCTTAAAACCAGTAGTATATCCTTCTAGAAAAGCTTGATGGGATGATTTTATATTTTTGTCTTTCCAAACTCTTCCTACACAATGTCCTTCATTAACCCATGTTTCATCTAAATAATAAATGTTTTTATTTTGAGCTTTAACTTGTTGTATTCTTCTGAGGTACTGTCTTCTCCAACATACAATTTCTTCAGAATCAATTAGCATTGAGTGTCTGCCCATTTTTTCAAATTTAAAGTTTAACTCATGTAACACTTTCCATAGTTTATCCCGGCTTATTGTGGGTAAATCAACATCATTCGTAATGGCTTGCAAAACTTTATCTAAAGTTGGTATTTGCTTGTTTATAAAAAATGAGTGAACAAGCTTACGAATAGCATTTTTAAAAAACTCGTCCACGTTGACTTTTAATAGTTTTGGTCTACCTGGTTTCGGCTTTGGTGAGGTTACTCCACCTGATTTTTCCTCCTTTAGAACTCTATATATTGTAGATTTTCCATATCCCATTGCCTTAGATGTTGTTTCAACTACACTGTCAATAGTGTTTGAGGGATTTTGATGTTTAAAATAGTGGTACACATTCACTACAGCACTCTTTTCATTGAGCGATAAATGGTCTAGTTTTAATTTTTTCACTGGCGTATACTCACAAACTGCTTCCATTTTTAGTCACTACTATTTGTCACGTTTATCGAAAATCAAATAACTGCATTTCTAGAAACTATTTAAGTCAAAATATCTGTCATTAGAAGCTGTTGCCATTCGGAGGTCGTTAAATAACAATTATCCCTTTCTATTCTGGTTCTGGTTACTGAATGTTTCCTCCTTAGCGGGTCGGATCCGACCCAGACTTGGTAGTCAATGTGCTATTGCGAGCGCATCATTCATCCCGCCGCCTACGGGTCTCTGGTACCCTTCCATTTAGTAACGTTGCAAAAATATTTCTAGGTTTCGTTACATTCATTTCTAATAGTATATTACGTAACCAGGTTGGAATGAGAATTAGATACGAGCAAATGCGAGTGTGAGGAACCACGATAGTGAAATTTTCTTGGGACCTTTGTTTTCTGGTATATAATATCTTAACCAATATTGAATTGGAAGTGCCCATAATTTTCAAGTTGTCGAGAGTCAACTGACAAAGCTCTTCTATATGGCTGGCACCAAATATTCCAAAAATAATAACTACTTTCATCATAGGATACTTGTCATACTGTACGCACATCAAAAACTGTTCAAATTGGTCTCTGGTCAAGATCTTTGGTTTTTTGGGTTGGTAACCTTCTCCTTAGCGCTTCAGAAACGCCTAAAATTCTTGCTGATATCTAATCATAGAATAATTTGACCATAGAGATGAAGACTTTCCTTCACACCACTTCACAAACTTATTGTATGCAATTTCATATTGGATCCGGGATTTTATTGGTAATAAGTCCAAAGTAGCTTGGTTGGCAGCTTCATCAATTTCTTTAAATTGATTGTTCTTTTCGATATTTTCTTTACTTTTTAAGGGCAAAACGACAACATTTAAAAGTGACACATCCAAAACTTTCAAACTTTTCAAAAATGATGAATACAACAATAGTTGTCACAGTGCAATTCGACACCATCAAAACCAAGTAATTTCAATATTTGGTAATGTAGCTCTGAACTTTAGATTTTCAAGAATTTAATAATAGAACAGCTCCTCAGGATTGGTCTTCTTGATAGTCCTTATTACCAAGACTAGGTTCTAATTAGTCTTTGTAAACTTTAACTAATTCTTCTGCTGCAATATTCAAACTTGCAGCGTCCATCTCCTCTAAGTGATTGAAAAATCCAACTCTCGAACGCACATCATCATATCAGTGGCGTAGCCAGGAATTTTTTTCGGAGGGGGCCCACCATTTCTCGTAGATAATACTTACTATAAATACTTTTTTCAGCAGGGATGGGGTAAATATACAGGTCCCGTCCAGTTTAGGCCATTAGGTTAGAAAAGAGATGTTAAAATTAACAAACAACAACAACAGGGTGACCCAGGGTTAAACCGTCAAACGTTCAGGATCGGTTTTTCAGGAAAAAAATAAGATTCTTTATTCCCATAATCCTGGGTCCTAACTTGTTTTGATTTTAGAACAAAAGAGTTTTTTATGAATTGCTCAAAAAACAATTTGGTTGATTTTGATAAAACTTGGCACCCTTATTTGCGGCAATAATTTAAATATTATTAGAATTAAATTATTAATTCCAGTGACGTTCCACAAGGTAATTTAATTGATATTGGGATAAATCATTGTACGCCACTGTTTTTTTGTATGTTCGTTAATTTTCTTGGATTAAACAGTTGGATACACAAAGTTTTTGCTTCTTCAGTTTTATTCGTATCTCGCTTAGTTTTTGAGAAAAAAATGAAAAACTCGGAAATAAAAATCGTATTTTTTTCCTGAAAACCCGATCCTGAACGTTTAATGTTTAACTCTGGGTCACCCTGTATACAATGTAGGCTATTTAAATACATTATTTTATTTAACAACAATTTGTTAATTATTAAGATAAGATTAAAAGACAACTAATTATTAATATAAGATTGAACTTTGAATGAGCATTATTCAAAGGCAATTCTCCGAGTTTGTCTGACATCAAAGCTGGGCATGTTAATCAATTGGTAGATGTATTATTCCGAAAATATGATTTCAGTGAGTAAACCAGTAAGGAATTTTAATTTATTAGATTCGACATCTTAAGACCGGTTTCTGTCTTTCGACTTCATCAGTTAGGCTTTTCGAATCCAATAAATAAAATTCCAAACTCGTACAAGTCAATAGCTATATCCGCTATAAGATAACATTTTTAGATGTGCTACCATCTATGGTAAGAAAAGAGTATTGACATTAAATTTTGACTGAATCTAGTCAAGATGTCACTCTCTTCTTTTTTATCCCTTTCAGAGATTAATACAAAGTGAGTAAACCAGTAAGGAATTTTAATTTATTAGATTCGACATCCTAAGACCGGTTTCTGTCTTTCGACTTCATCAGTTAGGCTTTTCGAATCCAATAAATAAAATTCCAAACTCGTACAAGTCAATAGCTATATCCGCTATAAGATAACATTTTTAGATGTGCTACCATCTATGGTAAGAAGAGAGTATTGACATTAAATTTTGACTGAATCTGGTCAAGATGTCACTCTCTTCTTTTTTATCCCTTTCAGAGATTAATACAAAGTGAGTCTTAGGTCTTAGGATGTCGAATCTAATAAATTAAAATTCCTTACTGGTTTACTCACTTTGTATTAATCTCTGAAAGGGATAAAAAAGAAGAGAGTGACATCTTGACTAGATTCAGTCAAAATTTAATGTCAATACTCTCTTCTTACCATAGATGGTAGCACATCTAAAAATGTTATCTTATAGCGGATATAGCTATTGACTTGTACGAGTTTGGAATTTTATTTATTGGATTCGAAAAGCCTAACTGATGAAGTCGAAAGACAGAAACCGGTCTTAAGATGTCGAATCTAATAAATTAAAATTCCTTACTGGTTTACTCACTTTGTATTAATCTCTGAAAGGGATAAAAAAGAAGAGAGTGACATCTTGACTAGATTCAGTCAAAATTTAATGTCAATACTCTCTTCTTACCATAGATGGTAGCACATCTAAAAATGATTTCAGTCTTTTCATCGTTGAGAAACTTGGTTCAGTTCGTTTTACAGAGGCAGTGATAACGGGTAAAACGGCTAAAATTTGGAATAGCGTAAAAATGTTCTGAAACAAACAAGGATCTGCTACATTTAAAGTACCGACTGCACTTTGAGGAAGACAGGAATCTACTTTTTGGCATTTCACTGTCCAAATATCCCATTCACTGCATAGAATAACCGTGTATATTGTTTGTAAATCATCTGAATATAACATAATCGCTGGCTCAAAAACGTAAAATGATTTATATAGTTACCACATTTTCTTATAAACTTATAGAAGTTTCGGAGGGGCCGGTCCCCCAGCCCCCCCCCCCCCCCCCTTGTATACGCCACTGTATACACATGATTTATCAGATCGAAGAACAATATTAAAAAAAGTGGAAGAACTGCTCTTCCGTTGTTAATTTTACATATAATTCGGTATTCGTTAAGAAAACTTACCTAAAAATTTCAATTGTGGAGGCCCCGGGGTTGCAGCCCCATTTTCCCTCCCTTAGATTCGGCCCTGTCCGAGTTAATTCTTTTTAATACTGTTTATAGAAAAAATTAGTGTATGATATTGGTGTTAAAAGTGCTTTTAAGACACTCATGTGACTTATATCATGAATAACTATTAATTGACCTAAAAAAAAATTTATTTATTTATTTCATTAATACTTAATACTAATAAAAAACGTTATATTTAGTTTCAGAACCTATTAAGCGGAAACGAAGATGAAAAAGCTGCCTAACTTTTGGTCCATTATCTGCTTTCTAATATTTTGTTTACTTCTGTTTCGTGTATATTTTATTAAAAAATAAATAACTTGTCAAAATCTTTTAGTAATAATAATAATAATCGAATGATATGATTTTTTTTTAAAACCACATATACGTAAAAGAAAAAATTTAAAAAAAATGATCATCCCCTAGTCCCTTAAACCAATTCCTCTCACCATATCTATTGATTCGGGCATCCGAAGCCGTTAATCGTCAGACCGTGAAGAGTCATCTCTTATTAACAATTATAGGCAACTTAAGTGACACAATGGAACCCCTGCTCTATAATAGAGTGGATGGATGATAATACACTGCCATTATACGGTATATTGTACGCTTCGAAATTAATCGTTTGTGAATTATAAATTTATTTGCTGGATAATGTTTTGGGGGACGATAATTTGTCCTTGGGATGGAATCGGTTACGTGATTTTATTATGTGGGTTTCAGAAGTTTATAGGTTTGTGATAATGATAATTTGACGATCCCCATATTTATTTTACAATTTTACTGAATAGAGAGAGAGAGAGAGAGTGAATTAAAACTAATCATAATAAAAAATAAAAATATAAATTACTAGATAAAACAAAACACAAACATAATATGAATAATAATTGCATTGGATATGCAATATCCGTCATTATAACTTAATGTTCAAATTAAAATTTGAATTTAATTATTGCTTCTACCTATATTCTGTAACCCAAAAGTCTAAGGCACGTTATATAATTCTGCCACTGTGTAAAACGGTCTTTCTTGAAGAAAAGCCCTAGTTGATCTTCTGAACTTATCATATGAATGCATAGATTTTAACTGTATCGGGAGGTTATTATACAATTTTTTGGCATTGTAGGTAATAGAATTTTTTATTAGGTCAGAGGTGGGAATAGATAGTAAACATCCGTATTTATATTTCTTGTAGGATATCTACGAGTTGGTCTTTCCGATAACTTTTGAATGTGCTTGCGAACTAAGCACACGAATTCAAAGATAAATAGAGCAGGAAGGGTTAGAATTTTGAAATTTTTAAAGTAATTTTCACAGTGTGTCCTACTACTTAAACCAAATATATAACGAATTGCTCTTTTTTGTAATTTGAAAATAGATTCGAAGTGGTATAAGCTACAAGAACCCCAGAATGGAAACCACAGCGAAGGTGAGATTCGAATAAGGAAAAGTTGGTTATTAATGCAGTAGAAGGGGTTTGCTCTTTAGAAACAATTTTAATGGCAAAACATGCAGATGATAATTTTTTTGCCAAGGTATCAATATGAGTGGACCATTTTAGGAAATTGTCTATATAAAGATCTAAAAACTTAATTGAGTTGACCGTTTGAATCGGATTATTGCTTAGAGTTATAGGCTGTAAAGTACCTCTGTAAGACATTGCTATGGTTTTACTGGTGTTGAAACAAAGCCCATTCGAGTCAGACCAGGACTTGATAGTTACTAGATCTTTGTTTATGCTAGATTGTAATGTCTGTATATCAGAACTACTCCAGGTTACACTCGAATCACCTGCAAATAAAGTTATTCTGCCACTTATTTTTAAGTCAGTGATATCGTTGATGAATAATAAAAATAAAATTGGACCTAATACTGAACCTTGAGGTACTCCACTGCTAATTGGCAGATTTGAAGAATCCTCACAATTAGCACGCACCTGCTGATTTCTAGGTAAGTTTAAACCATTGCAAAAGAGAACCCCGTACGCCATAAATTTGTAGTTTCTTAATTAATATTTCATGATTAACACAATCAAAAACCTTTGCGAAGTCACAAAATACTGAAGCTGTGAAAAGTTTGAAAACATTGCGTCACTAGTGCATTTTTTAGGAAGAAAACCATACTGATGAGGTGTTAGGTAGGGTGTTTTGTTTGAAATAAAGGGCAGTAGGCGATTTTTCATTAGCCTTTCTATTATCTTAGATAGGATAGGTAATAAAGCAATAGGTCTATAGTTACAGGTTTCGGTTTTATCGCCACCCTTATGAAGTGGGATTATTATAGCTGTTTTTAGACAGTTCGGAAAGATACCAGAGATTCGAAGGATTCATTAATCAGCGAAGTTAACATGTTAATTACTACATCAGGTATATTTGAAAATATTTTAGTGGACAAGCCATCAGTTCCACAGGAAGATTTATTTTGAATGCTGGAACATATGTATTCAAAGTCAATTTGCGCAATTAGTGGTAGACTTACAAACTTTTTGGAAACTAATAAACATTTAAATCCCTCTCAGCATGGTTTTAGAAAGAACAAATCAACAAAAACTTTATAATATTACATAACTGTTCGATTTAACTCGTGCTTTTGATTCAATTGACCATCATCTGTAACTTGAAAAGCTTTATCGGATGCGAGTAAGAGGTTATCCAAATAATTGACTGTCAACCTACCTAAAAAATAGAGAACAAATAGTATACATCAATATTCATTTTTCAGAAATAGAAGTCACAAATATTGGAGTACCTCAGGGCTCAATACTGGGACCCATTTTATTCATACTATTTTTTAACGACATTATATCCACTTGTCCTACACCGGATCTAAAAATCATTCGTGCTAATGACAGTTCTTTTGTAGTTGAATCAGAAAGTTCTGATGAGCTAACTAATAAAGCAACTAAAAACAGTCATGGATTTTCACATTATTGTAAGGCACATAGGTTATCAGTAAATATAAAAACATCTCAATTGTTCCTAAAAATGCCTCAAATAATCTAAAATATCTAGTTTGGTTACATCATCAGTCCTTGGAGTTAGTTCAAGTTAAGTTAGATCAACAAAATTTCTTGGATGTGCTACTATCTATCGTTAGAAGAGAGTTTTGACACTTTACAAAGCAACGATTCCCAATGTATTGGGTGTTGCCTACACTCAATTTGCATTGTGTGTTGCAAAGTTTTTATTTGACTGATTCTAGTCAAGATGTCACTCTCTTCTTCGTATCCCCCATAAAATTTCTTGGGTTAGTAATAGATAATAATTCAAAAGAATGATAAAACTATGACCACATGGAGAAATCGATGTTTTTCGTAAAAAAACGTGTTTTTGAGGCAGTTTTAGCAAATTAAAAGACGATTACTACTTAACCTAAACATTTAAAAATTGATAAAAAAGATTGTAATTCCATATTACTTTAATCTAAATTTAGAACAAAATAATTGTGCTAAGAGTTCACTTGAGGAAATTCTTGGCTCACAAAACAGTCACAGACACGAAAAGGTATGATTTTATTGGTCATCCTCAGGGAACAATACAGTCAGCAGTTGAGAATCGCAAAGTACGCTTTCAGCTTTTTAAAATGGCTCCCTTAGTCCCAAATGACAATCGATCTGGCGCTAAATCTGCGAAATTGTAGTGGGCTTTGGAGTCTATCTCATATATATTGGGTATTTTATGTGCTATTGTTGCAGAGCAAAAATGTTATGTTTTTAGAATACAAATCAGGCATGTTATACAATTCCGTGAATATTTGTATAAATTTTAAGAGATCTATTCAAAATGATTATTTTTTATAACACTTATTTAATGCAGTGGCGTATTAAAAAAAGTTTAAAACTCAAACTTTTTTCTTTAGCGTTTGCGGTAATTAAATTTGAATAAAAGTTATTTATTATACTTATGGTCTATAAGAATTTTATGTATTTAAAAAATAGTGGAATCGATCAGGCTTTCGAAAACATACTGATGAAATCGAGTAATTCCCATCAATCCTGCATGAAATGTTCAACCCAGGCGGCGGTGTGGAAGGGGGAAATCATCTATCTAAAGAACTTGAAAACGGTTTTTCCGACAAATCTCAGCCGGGTTTGATCATACAAAAAAAATATATTCGTACCAAAATTGAAGAGCTTGACAAAACACGTAAGCTAGTTCTAACCTGAACCCGATAACTCAATTAGTTCGCGAAATATTGCGATTTGAAACTGCAAAAATGAAAAAAATTAATTAATTATTTTTAATAATAATAATAATAATAATAATAATAATAATAATAATAAGGGGAGTGGGTGGCTCAGTGGTGGAGCACTGGACTCATAATCCAAGGGTTGTGGGTTCGAATCCCACCGTCGGCAGAAATCATTTTCTGATTTTTAATTAATTAAAAATTTAGAAATTGATTTTCATATACCAGGTGCGATTCCCCACTCGACCCTTCACTGTTGGGTTCTAATTAACAGTGCTATTCCTAAAGTGGCGCTGGGAAACAGTAACAAAGCCTATACAGAACACGAGGCTAATGACCAGAGTAGTCGATGCCGTTGACACTGAAGTAAAAAAAAAAAAAAAAAAAAAATAATAATAATAATAATAATAATAATAATAATAATAATAATAATAATAATAATAATAATAATAATAATAATAATAATAGGGGGAGTGGGTGGCTCAGTGGTAGAGCACTGGACTCATAATCCAAGGGTTGTGGGTTCGAATCCCACCGTCGGCAGAAATCATTTTCTGATTTTTAATTAATTAAAAATTTAGAAATTGATTTTCATATACCAGGTGCGATTCCCCACTCGACCATTCACTGTTGGGTTCTAATTAACAGTGCTGTTCCTAAAGTGGCGCTGGGAAACAGTAACAAAGCCTACACAGAACACGAGGCTAATGACCAGTGTAGTCGATGCCGTTGACACTAAAGTAAAAAAAAAAAAAAAAAAAAAAAAAATAATAATAATAATAATATTTGTATTTGCTGAAGTAACAAGTAACATTGTTTTGGCATCGTCAAAGAGAGAAGAAGGAACATCTAAAAGTCCTAACCTAAGTAACAGTAAAATTTAAAAAAAAAAATTGAGATACAATTGTCACTGATGGTGATTACACGGAACACAAAATAAATAAAATAAAATAGAAATATAAAATTGGTAGTGGTCGTAAAGAAGTGGTCAGATCAAGATCATAGAATTCTTGTAGATTGTATAATGCAGATTCAAGGTCGATGTTGCGGCACTACATTTCTCGAGAGGCAGTGAGAAATGGGGCCTCATTTTTTTGTGAATGAAAGGGTAATAACGAGTACTTTTATGTACCAGAAGGTGGGGGTGGTGGGACAAGTAAGGGGGAGATATGGGGGGGGAAAAGAAATATTATTGAAACGCTTGTAACTTCGGTATTAATTGAGCTAGCACAACCAGCCTTGGCACAAATTGTTCACTTTTTCATCCGCTAAAATGGCAAATGCGCGCTTAGCGCGCAAGATAAAAAATGGATAACTTTTTGCTCGCGATTTTAGGCATGAAGAAGGGGTTGGGGAAAGAATTTTTTTTCACCTCTCGACGGCATTTTTCTTTTATCTTTCATTTGAGCCCCTGAGCATTAGACACTCTCAGATTACTATAGTTGCTACCTATTGCCCACCAAGATATTCTTTGAAGAAAACCCAATATATGTATTTCCTATCTAATCAGAGAAACAAATTTATTATTGGCGGTGACTTTAATGCTAAAAATACCCATTGGGGATCTAGACTAACGACCACTAAAGGTAAAGAACTTTTAGAAGCTGAAGGTATGGAAGAAAATAAAGTCCTTTACCTACGGCCACTATAGAAAACAGGTAAAAACACACGACATACAGCCTCAGTAAATAGCTCATGACGCACGGTAAACACAAAACCATGCGATTTGTTTACCGTAAACAAAACGCACGGTTTTGGTAAACAAAACGCACAGTTTATACATATAGTTGCCTTCAAAATAAGTTGGACAAATTGTTTTGATCGTTTTAACTTACTGGCCTATTCCTTGAAAAAGAAAGTGTTTTTATAAATCGTTATCTTATCTTTAGAAAAATAATGTATAAAAAAATATATATGAATGGCATTTCTTTAGAAATAAAAAAGGTCAAAACAATTTGTCCACATGGTGGCTGGCAATCGTCTTCAGTAGCGGAAGGATATGTTGACGATTCATTAAAAAACAAAGAACTTACTTCATCTCGAATATCCTCCGCTATTTTACAAAATACAACCTCAACAACCGCACCACATGAAAATTTTACAATGACTTATGACTCAACAAATCGAAATACATCCAATATATTTAATAATTGTTCAATAACCATAAACAATTATAATGTTCCTAATGGTAAATTGTAAATTGTTTGTTTATAAAAATTCTTACATTCTTACAGGTTGCTATCGGGGCATATTTATAAATATTTAATAAATTTTCATTAAATTTACTTTTAATTATTGAATGTATTTAAAATTTTAATAAAATTGTATTTGTTGTATAAATTGCTGGGATATAGTATTTATTTTTTTTACTAGTATCTTTGTTTAATTTTAAATTGTAATTTCTATTACCAACCTGTACTTAAGTATATGTAACAATTTTTAATAGATATGTAACAATTTGTTAATGTACCAAACAGTTGTTTGGTAAGTTTCAATAAAGTTTCAAAGTTTCAATAAAGTTTCAATGTTAATAAATAAAACGAATTATCCTATATGATAATATATCCTCTATAAATTTGTAAAATTGTTCGAAATAAAATTGTTAAAAAAATCTAAAGATGCAATAACTAAGTCCAGACTTGTGGCACACTTTTTATGGCCGTAGGTAAAGTATAGTACGTAATGCGTGTTGTAAAGCAATTACGCACTCATGGAATTTTTCCATTCGTGCGTAAAATGCTATTTACAACACATATTACGTAATATACTATTATATCTCACAAGTTTCGGTTTCGGCGATCAGAATATCGCCATCATCAGGCCCTGCGTGGAAAAATTATGGAGTTAAAAAGGCAGTTTAGTTAAGTTACATAATTTAAGAAATATATTTTAATTTAATTTTAATTTCAATATAAGCAAACAGTCACCATAATTTTTCCACGTAGGAAATACAACAGGAAAGCACCAAAAACATGTCAACACAAAAGATTAAGTTACAATTCTATTTTTATAGAAAAAGGACGAACTTATAGGTCCTAATTTATATATTTAAAATTTAATTTATATTTTATTTTAAAAACGTAGTTATAAAATTTAAAACTTTTTACTAAAAAATTAACCAGCAGTCAAAAAGGAGATTTACAAACAAATTAAAACATTAAAACTAACGAAAGAGACAATTTTTAAGAATGATAGCTGGTTATCTTCCATACCTTCAGTACCTACTACTCACATATGGCTAACCCTACTTTAAAACTTTTAGAAGCAATGAAAGAATATAAGTGTGAAGCGTTATCCACTGGAAAGCCTGCCTATTGGCCAACCGATTCCAACAAGATTCCAGACCTTATTGATTTCTTTATAATCAAAAACATATCGGCCAACTTTTTAGAAATAGAAGAAGGATCTTAACACTTAGTGAAAACATTATTGAAAAAGAAAATAACCCTACATTGACTAACAAATTAACAGATTGGAAAAGCTTCAAAATCATCCTTGAAGAAAAAATTAGTCTATCTGTTCTATCCAACAAGCAGCTTGGGAAACTACACCTGCTATTAATAGAAGGACGGTAGGAAACAAGCTTAGAAGAAAATGGCAGCAAACTAGAGCCCCACACGATAAAACTATACTCAACAATGTTACCCAAAGACTCAAAAGAGAAATACAACAAATTAAAGAAGAATCGATTAGTATTTACCTAAGAGAATTGACATACGACAGCAGTACTAATTATTCGCTCTGGAAAGCTACTAAGAGATTGAAAAGACCCGTAATGCGCCACCTGTCAGATTGGAGGATGGTAAATGGGCTAAAAATAATGAGCAAAAAGTAACAAGATTTGCAAATCATCTAGAAAAAATCTTTCAACCTCATGAAGATCGAGATGATGAACCTACTCTGGAAGAACATCCAAATAGAATTTACCTCTCCCAAAGAAGTAATTACCGAAATAAAAGAAAATATCAATCCGAAAAAAGCTCCAGGTTTTGACTTAATTACTGGAGAAACTTTAAAACAATTACTCAAAAAAGCAATAATTAAACTAACTAACCTAATAAATGCTGCCTTCAGACTGAAGTATGTACCCAGCCTTTGGAAAATTGCGGAAGTCATAATGATACCCAAGCCAGCGAAACCACCACATGAGGCATCGTCATACAGACCGATCTCATTACTGCCTGTTAAGCGGCGTTTTCATTGGTATAGTAAACTTGCGCCAGTAACTTGCTAGATAGCTACTAATCCAATGTTAACTGCTTACTAACTTACTTGTACCAGCAGACTGGCTAGGTAAGTAAATAGCGGCGTAGGCCATTTACTAGCCTACTAACCTTCCCCCACTACAGTTCCTGCTACTCATCTCGCTACTAACCTCTGTTATGCCGAATATAAACAGTTTTGCGCCAGGCAGTTCCAGTGACATTTGTATATAGGTACGTGGAACAATATTTTCTAAAATCTGCTACTAGTATGTGTGTAAACGCCTACTAATCTTTGACTTGGGGTTAGCTAGCTAGTTGCACCAGTTGCTAGTACAAGTAGCTATACCAATGAAAATGCCGTTTTATATCGAAACTATTTGAGAAACTCCTACTCAAAAGACTAAAACCACTTATCGAAGAAAGAAAAATTATCCCTGATCACCAATTTAGATTTAGAAATAAGCACTCGACGATCGACCAAGTTCATAGAATAACCAACATTATAGAGAAATCATTAGAAGAGAAAAACGTTTGTGCTACTATCTATCTTGATGTAGCACAAGCGTTTGATAAGGTTTGGCTTGAAGGCTTAATACATAAGCTCAAGCTTTTCCTTCCAAAACAATATACAGATATCCTTCATTCATATATATCGGAAAGATACTTTAGAATTAGGCAAGAAGAAGCCTATTTCGATCTTAAGGATCTGACCTGACTTGTCCTGTACTTACTGTACACATGTGATGTTCCAGAGTTAGAAAACCACCTTCGCCAACGACACTGCCATTCTATCGGTAGGAAAGAGCAATGAAGAAGCAACCCACAAGCTGCAAACAGCTGTCCCCCTTATCTATGACTGGACGAAAAGATAGAAAATTAAACTTAATAAAACTAAATCACTCCACATTAACTTTACAAACAAAAGGATATTTATGTGAAAAATTCAAATAACCCAGTTTTTTTTATCTTTTACAAAAAAAAATTTCACGAAATTTGGTGAAAACTTACCTTTTTATGTCTCAAATATACTGTAATTTTTTTGATTTAAAGCATTTATTTTTTCTCCTTATTTTGACTTACCTAATATCGAAAAAGCACCCTAATTTTCAATCGAAAATTCTCACGTCAAAATATCTGCTTTTTTAAAAAACTCGGTGGGCTTTTTGTTAATTGAAATCTCAAAAGTATAAATTTTAATAAATAGGTCACAATTGTACATGATGATTTAAAAAAAAATTTCGGCTTGAAGGCTTAATACATAAGCTCAAGCTTTTCCTTCCAAAACAATATACAGATATCCTTCATTCATATATATCGGAAAGATACTTTAGAATTAGGCAAGAAGAAGCCTATTTCGATCTTAAGGATCTGACCTGACTTGTCCTGTACTTACTGTACACATGTGATGTTCCAGAGTTAGAAAACCACCTTCGCCAACGACACTGCCATTCTATCGGTAGGAAAGAGCAATGAAGAAGCAACCCACAAGCTGCAAACAGCTGTCCCCCTTATCTATGACTGGACGAAAAGATAGAAAATTAAACTTAATAAAACTAAATCACTCCACATTAACTTTACAAACAAAAGGATAGATCATATTCCAGTCAGAATAAACAATAACCTGATTCCATATTCAAACACAGGCACACACAAAATGCTTAGGTATTACCTTAGATGCCAAACTCCGATGGAAAGTGCATTTAAAAAAAAAAGAGAAGAACTTGGACTGAAATATCGAAAAATTGGAAGAAACTTCACTCTGTGTCTACATAATAAGCTTATGCTTTATAAGCAGATACCTAAGCCTGTATGGACATATGGTATCCAACTAAGGGGATGCACCAAAGCAAGCAACTTATCAATCATCCAGGGGCGGATCTAGACTTCCGTGGGGGGGGGGGGGGGGGGGGGGTCACGAAGTTATTTTTACGGTGGCGGGGGGGAGTATGGGTATAACTGAATAATAAATAAGTCACAAAATACTAAAACGACATAACGAAAACCAAAAAGAAAATCGTTGACATTTATAGCAGATTTTGGAAATGAAATCCACCAGCTTCTATACTTCTTTGTCGGAACATCAAATGTCTAAATGACTTCCTGAGTGTTAAGGGATCATATTTCTTTCAATCGATCCCATATGGAATAGTCGACAGGGTTAAAGTTAGGGGATCTAGGATCTAGGTAGCCGCATGCATCCTATCCCCGCGTCCTATTTAGACCAGGGTCGGTAATTTTTGAAACAAAAAAAAATAATAGTAGGATGAAACCCATTTGAAAAGGAAGAGAAGATAACAAAAATGAAAGGAAAAATAATTTAAGGGCGATCTGAGGTCGGGAAGTGGAAGCGGGTGAGTTTTTAAGGGTAGAAAACTATTTATCTCGATTTCCTGCAAAACTACAAGTCCTATGAAAAAGTTGTAAACAACTTTTGTATTTACACTTTTTTCACATAACCTCAAAATTTATGTGAAAAATTCAAATAACCCAGTTTTTTTTATCTTTTACAAAAAAAAATTTCACGAAATTTGGTGAAAACTTACCTTTTTATGTCTCAAATATACTGTAATTTTTTTGATTTAAAGTATTTATTTTTTCTCCTTATTTTGACTTACCTAATATCGAAAAAGCACCCTAATTTTCAATCGAAAATTCTCACGTCAAAATATCTGCTTTTTTAAAAAACTCGGTGGGCTTTTTGTTAGTTGAAATCTCAAAAGTATAAATTTTAATAAATAGGTCACAATTGTACATGATGATTTAAAAAAAAATTTCGGATTCGAGTTTTTTTCGTTTCTTTGCATTTTTTGAGAACATTTACCATAGTAATGTATATTTTTTTACACCATCAAAAAGTTAGTTAGTGTTTTTTAGTGCAAAAGCAGAGCTTGTGTATGCACGTTAAAATTTAGTGCTACAGAACCTAAGGAACGCTCATCCCAATAAACAATTTTGGTAACTTATAGTAACGCCTAGTTTTATAAAGGAAATATAATGTTAACGGGCTTATATAAGGAGTTTTATATTCTCACCTTTAGTAATGTAGTTTTATAACAGTTTTATTACACAACTGTAAACTCTAGTAATATAATCGAGTTATATAACTGTTATATAACAATTTTTAAAGAACTTATAGTAATGGTTACCAATGTATTTATAAGAAAGGTATATAAAGGTTGTCAGAACCTCTTCAATATAACTGATATATCCTGAGTTATACAGTAGTATTCTAATCACCTCAATAAAAACTTGGAGACAGTAGTGTTTGCGAGATTACTTTATAAAACTTTTGGTGATCATGTTGGTAACGATCGTTTCTTACCTTGAAGTTGTTTTGACAAATAATAGCACTTTAGATATAAATGAACCAAAAGCTCGTGATTTGTTGAATAGAATTTCTTCTGAGCTTTTTTTATTTTTATTTTTTTAAACAAAGTTAATTACTTAAAATGACTCATCACGTTATACGCTACATTATTTTTTAAAATTATATGTGTAAACTTTTAAAATCAACCAATGTCGGAAGCAACAAATCTCAACCTGTGTGGCGGCGGCCACAGAAAGGACGATCATAGCAGATTGAAGTTATTTTGACAAATAAAAGCACTTTTTTGCAGGGTATAAAAGTATAAAAGAAAAATATCTACAGAGCTAAAACTAAAAGAAGTGATGAGAATTGTTAATAATCGTTTTTATCAAATATATTACCCCCAGACCCTAGAACATTACTGGTGTGTACCTATAACACATGCACAATGTTTACAGCATAAACAAATTGATGATAACATAAAATTTTTGAGGTTAGATCATACCTCTTCAATTACTAGTGGCCTAACCTTAGGTATATATCAGAGGTATATACTATTACTTTAGAATATATTAGGTTATATAAAGTGATATAAGGCTTTCTAATAATTGTAAGGTTGGTTACTAATGTTTGATCAAATATATCAGACGCTTCGATAATCTCATAATTATACTTAGTGCTATTTAATTTATTTTCCGAAACAACCCAAAATGAATAATAACTTGTTGAATAGAGGCGAAGCGAATGATCTTTGATGTTCAAAATGATAATTATGTTAAAAAAAATATATGCATCCCATAAAATTTAAACTGAACTTTTATTTATTACTGGGAGTTTTGAAGGCCTCTGTTTTTTTTCGAAGTATCCTGTTAAAATGTTGCGGTAAAAAAATTTTTCCACTTCAATTTTGTGTCAGACTAATAATAAAGTCTCAAAAAGATTTACGAAATATATCAGTTATAGTTTATTATTATTCTGTTGTTAATCATGTGAAAGCATAATTTTGAAATGAGATAAGGCCATACATAAAATAAATGTGTGCAAGAGAGAGAAACGTATAACCTATTAAGAATATGAGAGGATTGACAGGAAGGTTATTTAGGAAGTTATATAGCGGTGTTGAGGGTTCTGGAATAAACCCTATGTTGTGCCAGTTTCCCAGGACGACCAACAATGTGTTATCGCCTTTTTAAACTGCATCGTTGTATTCGTAAAATGGACTGTAGTTTTTATATTGGTTATGTGTGTACTGTAGTATGTTTATCTTCTCAACTCAATTCAACAAAAACAATGAACACTTTTATTTAACTATTTATTAAAATGTTAAATAAATAAATGAATAACACAACAACGTAACAAAGGATTACATTAAACTAGTAATCAATGAACAAAGTATTAAGTATCTTATGTGCTTAACAAAAACTAGCATATAAGTAAAAAACTAAAAAGACCGCATCAGTCAGAAAATATTTTTTGCATGTGTTCTGCATGAGTGATGAATAGACACTGTTTTAAAAAGTCTCGAAACTCATCGCTTCAAATTTTTATCCCTTCCCGGGTCGCACGATTACTTCTAGAAAGATTGTAAGTTTTTTATGCTGTCTCTCTCTCCCGCTTGAGAAGACAAGGATTAACTCAAATTACGTCATCATGAATTTCAGGGCGGACGTGACTATGGTAGCGTAAACTTAAAAAATCCGTTATAGATTCTACGCGGTAAATATTGGCCTACGTGTTAATCGTAGCGTAATGGAAAAAGACTAAAAAAACTATTTGTCGATGTCTCGTGATTGAGCGCTGTTTGGCAAATGCATCCTAGTGCGGTGTTGCCGGTTGAATGTTACATGTTTAATTGTCTGAAAATTAAACAAGCGGTTTCCATAACGTTTCTGTTCCTTGTGGTAACAAAACTTAAAGCTGTATAGCGTTACTAAACAAAGGAGTTAGTAACCTCTATAAATGCTATATTTAAGCTCTTTAAGAGGTTTATAAGGGCAACGGTAATAGTTCGGTTACCTAACTACATAAATGCAAGTTATTTAAGGGAGGTGATATAACATTTACGGTAACTATTATATACACAAAAATGTTTATTGGGATGAGTATACCTTAGTCTTAAGTTTCAAACTCTATTAAATTGCTCATTGGTCACTGTTGACTAAATGCCTTTATGGGTGTTTAATAACAAAAAAATTTGAGCCCCGCAGTAACTCGATTCAATAATTAGGAAGGACGCTACGGGCCGGCAAAGTATTTGCTATATAGCGGGAGAATGGAGAGGATTTGGGGCCTTTTCCGCACAAAAAAACTTGTCTAACTATATTTGCGTGCGGAAAAGTACTAATTTGCGGAAAATAACTACTATTACCACATAATTATTTAATTTTTATTCGTTTTTCTAGAGTGATTTCGTACTTTTTTTAATATAATTTTGAGATTGCAGTTTACGACTCAATTAGCCACAATTTTTAAATCGCTATTTCCAAAAAGAATGCAAACTAATTAAATTTTTTCAATCACCTGCTTACACCTCATTCATTATATCCTGTTTCTGAAACAGAATCGATACGCTATTCAACCAACAAAGCTATTATAGATGACTATCATATTCAGGTATTTCTACCATGATAATAGAGACATTTGTTAGACTAGCCAGGATGGTCACACCGAGCTAAAGGCATTTAATTTGAAATATACAAACCCGAAAACAACCCCTGATGTGTACATTTTTATATATCAGTGACAGTTGTTTGTTTGGTTTGAGTTGTAGAAATAAAAAGTCAAAATTCAAACATAGACCAGGACCAAACCGATATTAAAAACCCGAATTTTGAAAAAATTCTTAGCAGTATGTGGATGGTGGAATTATAAGTAAATTAAAAAAATCAATTGGACAGATTAAAAGTTCGGGAAGGGGTGGGAGTAGCAAAATATACAATTTGAGGGTTGGATATTGATTTTTTACGATTTGTGGCTGAAATATGCATACTATTGAAAAAAGTTTAATGTAACAGTTGTAGATAGGTAATTAAAAAATGTAAAACTTTTGTATTAATCATTTTTCAACATAACCTCAAAATTATTGAGAAAATCGTTAAAAACCAAAATATTTATTTTTAGATTTTATACGAATTTAAATTTAAAAATAGTCTAATTTTCAATCGAAAAACTTCCCATACAAATTTTCAATTTTTTTACTTTGTCAGTGCTTATTTTCTTCGTTGAAACATCGACTTTAAGATGGTATGCCAAAAATATATTGTTCGTATTAAAAAATATTGTTTTCATAATCGATTTTTCAGTTAATCTAGACACTTTTTTATTTCTTATTGCAAATATGCATTGAAATTGATGAAAAAGATTCATGTAATATAATTCATTCGCATTCATTTAATTTCAATATCCTGTTAATGGTTTTGAAATTGTTTAAACAATAATCGAATACTTAAAAACTTTACTCTAATTATACAGGGTGTTTCATAGAGAAATAAACATACGCTAACTGTGGATAAAGGACATGCCCTTAGACAAATAAGAAAAACCCATATTTGATATATCTAACTCGCTTCATTACTGAGTTACAGGGTCTTTTATCAATTTTGCTCATTTCTTTTATCCACCGTACTTTTGGAACCCCACCGTGTATATTTATTTGATATTTGGCAATCTTGTTCTACTCCATTAATACAATCAAGAGACATAGTGACCAAAATTAAAATACAGGTCCGACTTCAAAAAAAATTATCGAAATAATTTTGCACTTAAACAAGACCCTGTATAAAAAAATATTAAGAATTGGGTTGCATATTCGATAAGAACGGAAAAAGTTTAATGGGAATACAAAGATTTTGAGAATGCACATTTCATTCTACTAGTAAAATTTTAAAAGCAAATTAAAAATTGCTGATTTTCATGGAATTTGATTATTGTTATAAACAATGTTTTCAAAGACAGTTAATTGAATATAAATGACATTATTTGCAATAAGAAATAAAAAATTATCTAGATTACTGAAAACTGAATGTCGTTTTTTGGTTTTCTGCATTTTTAACGATATTTTTCAATACTAGCAATATATTTTTTTTTTCATGCAACTTAAAGTCAAAAATTAGAATTGTTTTTTATTAAATTCGTATAAAATCGAAAAATAAATATTTTGCTTTGAAAAAATTACAGCTTACTTAAAACACAAAGAAGAACGTTTTCACCAAGTTTCATAAAAACAAAAATTATTTTTGCGGAAGATAAAAATTAAAAACGAAAAATACGGTTTTTAACGATTTTCTCAATAATTTTCAGGTTAGTTGAAAAATGGTTACTACAAAAGTTTTACATTTTTTAATTATCTGCAACTTATACATTAAACTTTTTTTGATAGTATGCATATTTCAGCCACAAATCGTAAAAAACCAATCTAACCCTCAAATGGTATATTTATCTACCCCCACCCCCCTTCCACAACTTTTCATTTCTCCAATTGATTTTTTTTAATTTACTAATAATTTACCCTAAATTTTTCAACCATCCACATACTGCTAAGAATTTTTTTTGTTTCAAAAATGATTGGCCCTGATCAAAGGTATTTTTCTACTTTAAATTACCGTTTTATATTAAACCTCATTATAGCACACTTTTCATTATAAAACTGACTTTGCACCAATAGAAATGTCTATTCTCCATGGCCACTAGTGAATGTAGTTATTCTGAAACCACTTATAATAACAGAAAAGAAACATTCTCGCTCTTAAGATTGAAAGAAAATTCTGAAATATTTGTCTTATGTATTTTATACGTATTTCATTCTATCACTAGAGATAGAATCTTATTCCGTAATTGTTTAAAAAAATAAGGTTTGCCATGAATGTCAAATTAACTGTTAGTATTAGTTGACGTAGCCTTAATATTGGTTTGTAAAAACTTTTAATTTATTAAAAAGGAGAAGAAAATACTCCTCCAGAAATAAAAAATATGCCGATAATATAACTCAAAATTTGCTACCGCAAAAATCCAAGCTTGAATATAAAAATACTACCTACACATTTTACTATATTTAATTTCTATTCGTGTCGAATTCTCATTCCAACCTTGTTACAGAATATACCAGTAGTAGTAGGTTGTTGATAGATATTAGATATTATTGACAGTTCTGTGACAGCTAATGTCAAAATTATTCTTGTTGCATCAAATGTATCAAATAAATTAATAGTTTTTAATTAAAGTATTTACTTATTTATATTTTGTCGTAAAAAAAATTGCATATGCAACTTTCATGTAATGGCTATTAATACACTCCCTTAAGATTTACTTACCTTAAGCATTGTATAAAGATAATATAGTAGTATCACGCTCTAGTTAAAAGTGTTTGATGCAATCTCGCGCGGCATCTATTGACGATTTTATGAAGTTCTCAATTTCTAATGCTGTACATATACGCCCTCTACATCTTCTTTCACATGGTCTTTACCAAGTAGTTCCTTCAGCTATTAAAGTTGTCTGTAATATTGCACTTACGTATTTAATAATAAACATCTGTTGTACAGATATAACATTTTCAAAATTCAATCAGGATTTTCTACGAAACTGTGTGATTAGTCATCTTTATTTACTAATAAGGATAAAATTTATGATATATCAATTCTGTTTCAAATTTTGAGCAGCATTGAAATAGGGAAGAATATACATTTTTATTTTAAAAATAGTGTTTATTTATTTATATAAATAAGAAATTATTTTTTTTAAATAAAGTTAAAAATACACTTTATAATGTACATGGGCGGATCCAGACGATTTTCAAGCTTAAGCGTAATGACTATTAATGGCTATCATTACATGATCGTTGCATTATATAACTATTAAAGGTTTAAGAATGTATTTTTTGTCAAATGGATTTGGATAAACCGCGTTTTAAATTTTTGTGTTAGAGTGGGTACTGTTTTGTACTCAATGTAAATGATAACCGACAGTGTAGTAGGCAGATCAAGGCCACGAACTCGTATAAAACTCTTGAAAACCAAGCACTCATGTATATAACTTATCCTTGAAAATAGCAAGTGATTTATTGAAATATATATTATTATTGATAACTATATAAAACCTGAATTAATAATTTAATTGAACCTAACTTGAACAAATTAGAAATATAACCAGACAATTATTCTTTCGTGAAAATTCAACAAGAGAAACAAATGCCACACAGATTTATCGTCCTTCGGGATAACGGACAACACACATCATGTTATTAACTCATAACGAGGGAAACCAGGTTTAATGAGGTTTTTATGCAGGCAATGACAGTCTTTTGTTACAATAATGAGTTTAGGGCTGTCAATTGTCCTGGGCATTGTCAGCGACGCTCTTTTGTTATGCTCGTACGTGACACCCCATCTAGCCATCTCTGACCTGTATTTTTCTTGGTGATAGAGGCGATTTTTGTAAAATGGGACGGGATTTGTTACTCGTACGACTTTATAGAGGGTATAAGGGGTGTTTATATTCGATGCGTGCTTATGTGCCATATTTTTGATGGTTGCCATTTAGTTTATGAGCTTGCGGAGAATTTCTGGCTGCTGTTGTTATTCAAGTTTGGTAAGGATCGTAAAAATAATGTCGTATGGAATTTTTAGGGTACATTTTTTTGACGAGTTTGAAATGAATTCTAACATGTATATATTTACATATGTAAACTCTAAAGTATTTTATTTTACATAAAATTTTGATTAAAAATACATGGCCCTCTAGCCGTTAACATATAATTGATATTTTATACAACAACGGGTAGTTAGCAGATTGATAAGTTAAAAATTATTAAATATTATTATTATTTAAAACGTTTTGTATTTAAAAATTGTTACGAATGATTAATAAAAAAAGTTTTTTGATATGAGAGAAAAAAATTCGTAGAATTTTGTAGAAAACACTCAATAAAACATATTGAAACATATGGCGCCCAACGTGGGGCTGGCAACAGGAAAGTGACAAAACATAGTATTTTTTTTGAGGAAAAGGTAATTGTCACTTGCTGTCAAAAAAATTAAAAGAGTTAAATATAATTTGGGAAGATAGCAAACATGAATATACTAGAGATATTAAAAAACTTAATGGAGAAAATTGAGAATAATATAAACCAAAAAGTAAATCAAATAAATATAGACCTAAAGAAATATTTACAAGATATGCAGAAAAAGCAGCTAAGTTTGGAAAAACAGAGTATTACAAAATGAAAAACAAATAGAACAAGATAAGAATGATATAAGAAGAATAGAGCTAAAGACAATGAATAATACTAAGGAAATACAGGATAAAAGAGATGAAATGAAACAAGGCAATCAAGTGAATATCAATATTATGGAACAAGGAAATTATAAAAGAGAGATTGCAGAGTTGATGAATGAAGCAAGAGAAAAGGGACTGGAGGAACGAAAAGCACCACAAAGAGAAGTACAAGTGATTTCTACAGTTATCAGAGAACCATTCTTGGATGAAATGAAATATTTGAAACGTACTGAGAGGTCAAGAAGTTTTTACAGAGATGGACGGCGGAATGATTTTTCAGGGAATTTTTAGCAGGATGGTTTTCATGTAAGTCCAAACAACAGATTTGAGAAAGTCGATCTGCTCAGAAATGAAGAGAAACTAAAAAAAATGAAAGTAATAAATTATAAAATGATAAACAGGTTAAACGATTGAAGAAAAGAAATCGATACAAAAAAAATAACAGAGCAAGACAAAAAGAAGGTATGAAATATGCAAATAGTGTAAGAGGTTGTGAGGGAATAAATAGTCTACCGTACACAGAAATGAAAATTGGAAAATACCACATCGAATCAATATATCCCTATGATGAAACAATAGTTATTTGTGCTACCAGTTGGGAAACGCACAATTTTTCGTAACGAGCGCAAAATAACGCGAGTTACGAAAAATAGTGTTTCCCAACGTGTTTCACACAATATTTTTTCTAATTTTGAATAGGATGTGATTATTTGAATTCAAATTTAAAGTATTTGAAACGTCCCTACGAGCGTCCCTCGTAGATTCCTTTTAAGTCGCCTAGTAAAATTGGAGATGTTTATTTGTTACTATGGAAGCAAGTATTGTTTAATGTCATGTTTCGTGATTTTGATTGTCAAAAGAAGTAGGAATTAAAAATCGTTTTTCTTCTCGTAAATAATTCATTCACTATTTTTTAAAGTAGAAGAATATATAAATACTGCAATGTTCGATTCAGAGAACGACGTACCGAGCGACATTGAAGAAGCGGCTTAATCTCAATCTTGTTTGTATACGGGTCACTTTTTTCGGCGGACGTCGATTACTCTTCTTGCGGATTCAGGTGCTGATTTGCTCAGAATAAAACAGCATGGGGAATGGAAATCTAATACGATTGCCGAGGGTTATGTGGAGAATTCAATCATCAATAAACAGAAGATTGCCACGAACATACTCGGAGAAAATTACATAGAGAATACATCACAAATTAATGCTAATCAGGGAACTATGTTGTCAGCTGGGGTCAATATTAGTAACTGTTCTAATTGTGCTATTAATATTTATAAGTAGTTTTTTATTCACGTTTTGAAATTGAATAAAGTTATAAAACTTTCTTGATATTATGTTAGTACACCATATTTAACGTCAATAAAGAGGTAGTTCAAGTAATTTAGTCTTACAATTATTCTGTACTTTTCATCACCAGTTAGGAAATATTTCACTTTTCGTAACTGGTTACGAAAAATAAGACGTTTCATAACGTCAACGAGTTTTATAAAATGTCACTTTATATGTCAAAATTAGAAAAAAATAAATATGTAATAAGACTACAGTGAAGTCATAAATTATATATCTAGTTAAAATAGATAGTTTAAAGTTATTAGAATAATATATTTACATAGAAAAATGAGCTAACTACTTGAGAAAACAAAGACAAAAATTGTAAAAAAAGAACTTCTACATTTGGTAAATAATTAAAACAAACGGCACAAACATTTTAAATAATGCCTGGTAGTAGTACGTCAATAAAGCTCTAGAAATTCAATGAAATATAATTATTGTTTTTATGTAAGATATAAACTGCCTAACTTTTGAAATTAATTGAACTATAACCGTGGTTCAAACTAAACTAAATGGTTAATTTGCAAGATTTCTTAAAATCAGAATTATGTAAAGACAATAAACGAAATATATAAGAATTTCTACAAAACAATTTTTTCAGCTACCATATGTCATATATATCATATCAACCCTAAAAATATGGCCGAAAGTAGGTAATGTTTATCGTCTCTTGGGCTATCACTATCACTATCTAGACAGCTTTGACTGTCACTTGCGTACTTTGACGATTCACATAGTTTTTTATTAAACGTCATTGTAAATCAAAGTCTGGAATCAAGAGAACAAAACTGTAAAATAATAATAATAAGTTCTGATTCTGAATAATTGTGATTGTGCGAATTAGTGAAAATGAGTAGTAATTCAGACAGTGATGAAGAATTTACGAATACTCCACCAGACTTGCAAGACAAAGCTATAATAGGTCATTTATTTTAGCAAGGCAGTGACGTCACACGCTAAAAATCTGCGGCTTTGCCAGGTAGAATTTTTTTTCTTTCACTTAAAGATAAAATTGTGCCAGTTTTTTTTCCTAGCTTGAATATAAGTGCATCTAATGCACAGAACACAGAACTAAAAGGCTAAAATAGGTGGAAGAAATTAATAGCTGATTTAGACGTATCCAGTAGCTGTCGACAGTCTCACTGTCCGTCAGCGCTGTCGAGTAGTTCGCTCCATGTAAACACTTTTTTGTGACAGTACAGCGCTGTCCGTCAGCGCTGTCTCGAATAGAAAGTCCGTCTATTTTTGACGACAGTAGTCCTCACCCGCGTCCCCCCAATCACCCGAATCAGTCCATGGCGCATCTTTATAGAGTGAACAGTGGCGGCGTTTAAAAAATGACCCGAAAATGAAGCGAATTAGAAACGTTGAACTTGGTTCAACTTTATAGAGAACACGAATGTTTATGGAATCTGCGTTGTAATGCGTATAAAAATAAACAGCAACTTTTCTGACGTACGTCGTAACGCCAACCTGTACTCAGAGGAAACTTCTAGTTTTAGTTGTTGCTGCAAAGCAAAACCTCCCGTTATATTTCTATCGTTGATCTACTTTCTGACCCTTAACCTTTTTTTATTTAATATTTCTTCCTCAAACATATCTGTAAGCTCCTGTAATAAGAACGCGGACATTATCTTAATAGATTTCCTTTTAAAGAGCCCCACATTCATTTTCGTACGCACCTGATCAGAAGCACACATTCGCGACAAACTGGACTCATGTAAACGACCCGGTCCAGTGGTGGGCGTGTCCTAGCAAGGGTGACATTGAGGCTGTCGACAGCTACTGGATACGTCTAAATCAGCTTTAATATTATTTGTAACCACATGTATAGATGGGACAGCTTTGATCATGCGCAGATCATCAACAACATTGCCAGTTGTTCATGTACTTGTACGAAAATCTAAGATATTGGCAATTTGATTTACATATATTACATTATAATCCCATAAAAGAGCCCGAACTCATCATTTTACAATTATTTAGGATCATTAAATTCTTTTTTCATATGTATTCAGAAGAAAATATACATGTTTGAGCATATAACAACTGCTGGCATCGCAATAAAGAATTAGGATTTCCCACAACTCATTTGGCAACGCTGTTATTTAACATCAACACCTTTGACTTAGTCTGACGAAATTATTGAGCAGAGCCGGTTTTAGGTGTGTTGTTGTTGTTGAATTGTGTTTAACCAGCTATCGTTTTAAAAAATGTCTCTTTTGTTAGTTTTAATGTTTTAATTTGTTTGTAAATGTCCTTTTTGACTGCTGGTTAATTTTTAGTAAAAAAGTTTTTAAATTTTATAACTACGTTTTTAAAATAAAATATAAATTAAATTTTAAATATAGAAATTAGGGCCTATAAGATCGTCCTTGTTTTCTACAAAAATAGAATTGTAATTTAATCTATTGTGTTGACATGTTTTTGGTGCTTTCCTGTTGTATTTCCTACGTGGAAAAATTATGGTGAGTTTTTGCTTAAATTGAAATAAAATTAAATTAAAATAAATTTTCTTAAATTATATAACTTAACTAAACTGCCATTGTGACCTCCTTTTAACTCCATAATTTTTCCACGCAGGGCCTGATGATGGCGATATTCTGATCGCCGAAACCGGTCGCTCGATAATAAATAACTTGTGAGATATAAAGGACTTTATTTTCTTCCAAACCTTCAATAAATTATGCTAAATGATTTTTTTGTTTTATTTATTTATAGTGTGTAACAAAAAGTATGCAACAAATGGAAAACTTGGTGACATACCTTTGACAAGAAAGGATTTACCAATTTACAGTTATTCAGGCATAATTCCACCGAAATTTCCCTGTAATTCGTCCCCGACTACAATTTCAGTTGTACTTACTTCACTATTCCATCTTTAGAAAGTACTCACGGTGAAAATCTATATTTCAGTGGCCATGAATTCCACTTAAAACACGCCTGTCATGGCAGCGGTTTCACTGCGCATGCTCATAGTTGTCTCTTGTGCTACACTAGGGATCGTTTTAGCAAAACGGTATTGGCCTTCTAGTTCTATGAGTTCTGTGATCTAATGTGCTATCAACTTGATTGAAGATTAGAATAGATGTAAAAAAGAACTGCTATTTAAAAGTTGTTTTGAATAATACTAAAGACGTCTGTAGCTGTAATTATACAAAGTAAAAGGTCTCATTTTGACGTCCGTAGCTGTAATTATTTTTTTCTAAATGTCAAATTTTGTTTTGCAATTCGTATCCATGGTTACGCCGTGAAAATACCACGCTGATAGACCAATCAGGATTGAAAGGCAGCTGGTATTATCAGTAGTAATACCCCTAGGGCCTTGATAATACCGAGATAATTTTGTCATAGAGAATGCTGAAAGCGTGTTGCTTGATAATGGCCCGAGGCCGAAGGCCGAGGGCTATTATCCTTAAGCAACACGCTTGAAGGATTCTCTATGACAAAATTTTGAGGATTTATCAAGGCCCGAGGGGTATTCGATAAGATAATTTTTTACTTTGTAGATTTAAACATTTTTAAACTAGTTGTCAGTTTGACGTTTAATTAATTTTTAATCAAAAACTTGACTTGCTGAAAACACCAAACTGAAAACACCACATGTAGGGTGTTATCGCTGTAATCCATAGCTGATTGGATGAAATTTGACACATGACTCTAAATTAAGTAATTTGATTGGTTACAATAGTTAGTAAAAAATTATCGCGATAATTCCAGCTGTCTTTGGTTTGTGATTGGTCAGATTTTGTGAAAATTCGAAGATGAGTGAAATAGTCGCGATAATACCAGCTGTCTTTGGTTTGTGATTGGTCAGATTTTGTGAAAATTCGAAGATGAGTGAAATAGTCATTTATATTTTTTTAATTTAATCATTACGATCTCCCAAAAAAACTCAAATCTACAAAATGTATCTACAAATAGTATATAAATTATTCATAATAGAAGCCTAGTTCGATTTTTATTAATATTATTTCGATAGAACATGCAAAAATAGAATGAAAAGCTTTGAAAATTATCCCGAGTCGAAGACCGAACCAGTATGGTTTTCTGACCACGGGAGCCAATTTTTCTACCAATAGTTTCATGCCGTCGAAAATATTTTATGACCAAACAAAATAAGACCAGACACTTTTGCTAATATTGATTGGCATTCCTACTTAGTGTAGTTTAAAAAAACAGAAGATTCAAATTTTTAAGAATTCAAATTTATTGGATGTTTATGTGTGAAGGAAGAGTTACTACAAAATACTAAGCTATTGCATTTAAAAGATAAAATAATTCAAAATTTGGTTTTAAGGTTACTACCGCCATCTATACAATAAACGTCCAATTACACAAAATTGAGCAGCCTACTTCCTACTACACATACAGTTAACTGCCATTAACAAACACAGATGGTGACATGTGACATAGGACGTCACGGGAAACTATTAAGTGAGTATCGCTCATCAATGATCTTGGAGGTCGAGTGGCGCAAAATTAAACCTGTTTGCTGACTAACTTTCAAAATTAGTTATCTAGGACCCAGGTGGCCATATTTCTTAACCACTTTTTTAAAATATTTTTACTAGAGAGTAAAGCAAGTTTTTTACGAATCTTTGATTCTAAAAAATATTTACTCTTAATAATTATAATAAGATTATTATGTTATACTATATCCACGTTAAGAAATGTACTTTCAAAAACGCTATTTGAATAATGTTACATTTGCAAATCATATTTTGAGTGTAAATTATTCTTTTAACAAAAATTTTGAAATTTTACATAAAAAATAAAGTAAATTAAACTCAACCATTTAGAAATACTTGAAATAAATAGGTTTAAAAATTCAGAGACTCTCTTAACTGACCAATTAGATATTAATAGTTCTCCTTTATTAAATCTATTTACCTGTTCCTAGAATTCTGTGAGATAAGCTCCGTAATGATAATACTTATTATTGCTCCACTATAAAACATATATTTTTAAATTCATAATTTCTATAATTACCCATTGTTAACTTTGTTTAGTAAGCACCGAAATTGTAAATATATAGGAGCCTTATTTGAAATAAACCTTTTGGGAACCCTTACCAAGCGGCATATCTCAATCAAAGTTGCCCCACTCTCCTTCGTGATTACTTGTGACTGTGCTATACGCTAGACACTGAAAGAAAAACATTAACATAACCTCTATCTAACGTTCAAAGGTTATGTGTTATGTTAGGAAACCGATATATGTATCATAAAATAAACAATATACAAATAATAGATGATCTCTAATATATTACCTCCGCTAAAAAGAATGACAGAATTAGATGTTAAACAAGGATTGAAAATTGTACTGAACAAAATAGAAGTTGCATGTACCAAAAGAAATCCGGTGAGTTTGCTATTGTGTTTAAAAATTGATACTATATCAACTATCTCTCATAGGAGTTGCAGGCCGTCGCACCTACTTTAGTAGCAGTAAGTAAAACCAAACCTACGAATCTAATAGTTGCAGCCTATGAAGAAGGCCAAAGACACTTTGGTGAAAATTATGTACAAGAACTAGAAGAAAAAGCAAATAATCCAATTATTTTAGAAAAATGTAAAGATATAAGATGGCATTTCATTGGACATCTTCAATCAAACAAGGTTAACAAAGTATTGTGCCTTCCAAATATTAATACCATTGAAACTGTTGATTCCCAGAAATTGGCTAACACGTTAAACAATAATTGGGCAAAATATGGACAGACAGAATCTAAATTAAGAATTATGATACAAGTCAACACTAGTGGAGAGGAAGGTATGTTTTTAGCTCAATATTAAACAAGGTGATAGTGGTAATTTTCTAACAAATATGTTAACTTTTAAAGGACGTTAAAAAAATAACGTGTGGTAAAATATAAAAGTTATTCTGTACATCTCACGGTAAATATTTGACGGATGTTATTATCCGGTAGTTCAAATAACCCAATTTTACCCATTCTGCAACATTTTCAACATCAAAAAAATAACTGAAGGTTGTTAAAAATGTCCGTTAAATTTAAAATTTTAACTTGTACCTCTTTGGACCCGTTTAAATTAAGCCAACTAGTGTAGTGACCTATAAGTTCTAGAAAATGTGGCGTTATATGGTCTAATAACATCGGGAATTTTTTGCTTTAAAAATTGTCAATACTCTCTTCTAGTCATAGATGGTTGCACATCTAAAAATGTTATCTTATAGCGGATATAGCTATTGACTTGTACGAATTTATAATTTTATTTATTGGATTCGAAAAGCCTAACTGATGAAGGCAAAAGGCAGATACCGGTCTTAGGATGTCGAATCTGATAAATTAAATTCCTTACAAGTTTTCTAACTTTGTATTAATCTCTGAAACATTTTGACTAGAATCAATCAAATAAAAGCTTTGCAACACACAATGCAAATTGTGTATGCAATCCCAAACATAATTTAAAATATTCCTTAATAAAAACTTTTGTGCAAGATAAAAGTGATAAAAGTCAATTTTTATACATGTGAGTGGCTAATTGGATGCCTTTATCATTCTCCGTCCAGTTCTGATGCTTTGTTTTTAGATAATTTTGATAATATCTGTGATGATTTTTTTAATTGCAATAAGCGATGTATTTTTATTGGTGATTTTAATTTAGACTTTCTGAATAACAGTTTTTATATAACAAAAATTAAATCTATCTTTTTACAATATAGTATTGATTAATTGGTAAATGAGCCTACAAGATAGTGAAACATTAATTGATTATGTTCTAGTAAATCACAATTTTGCTACTTGTTGTGTTCACGACACTCCTAAAATAAGTAATCACTCTTTAATCTCTGTGAATTTAAAAATTAATAATAATGTGAGTACATCTACAAAAAAATATAGAAATATGAGCGCTACAAACTTACAGAAAATTAAACTCGAATTAATTACTTGTAACTGGAACTTGGGACTCTACTGATGTAAATTATATTTATCATAATATTTTGAATAATTGTAGGGCCGTAATTGATAACGTTTCACCTGTTCTGAGTTGTCAATATAAAAATAATGTACCATGGTTCGACAATGAAATTTACGATAGTATTAAAAAGCGTGATAGGATGTATAGGGACAATTTTAAGAAACAAAGAAATGTAGTTGTAAATTTATTAAAAACAAAAAAAGAAATTTATTACTTTGAAAAAATCGACAGGTACCGCAATAATTCAAAACTTATGTGGAAAACGTTAAAAAATCTGATAAATGACAAAAATAAAAATTTTCTTAATGTTGTTGATTTTAGTTGTAATTTGGAAAGAGATGAAAAGGAAATTGTCAACAAATTTAATAATTATTTTATAGATAGCATAGAACATATTGTGGAAAGTATTGTAAGTGATGAACAGTGGAAATTTTGCAACTATAAGTTATATCCTACTTTTTCAAAATTTAGGACAGTATCCATTGAGGAACTGCGTGTAATTATTAATTCTCTAGATAATAAAAGTAGTACATATGAAGTTCTAAATTCAAAAACTTTGAAAGACATTTTTGAAGTTTGTGGTCATGTAATATTAAACTTTGTGAATACATCACTGAGGGCATGCGAAGTCCCAGATGATTTAAAAGTTAGTACTGTAGTTCCCATACCTAAAGTTAACAATACCATAAAGGCTAATGAGTTTAGACCTATTAATACCTTACCACCTCTAGAAAAAATTCTTGAAATAGCAGTTTATAATCAAATGTAATGAAATTTTAGTTGACACTCAATCGGGGTTTCGAAAAAAATATTCATGTGAAGCAGCACTTCAGCTTGCATTATGTAAATTTAAAAGGGAAGTAGATGCTAATAAATATGTCGTAGCTGTGTTCTTAAATCTAAAAAGGGCTTTTGAAACCATAGATCGACAGATTCTATTAAGAAAACTAAAGGGGTATGGTATTAAGGGTGAAGTGTATAAATGGTTATCTCACTACCCAATGGATAGAAAACAAAAAGTCAAAGTTTGTGATATCATCTCCTATGTAATAAATATCCATGTAGGTGTACCCCAGGGTAGTGTATTAGGCCCCCTCCTTTTCATTCTGTATTTAAATGACTTGAATCTTTTTATTGATTTTCTTAATATATTCGCAGATGATACATTATTAGCTTGTTTTGATGAAGATCTCAAGAATGCCTTAAATAAAATGTATTCTGCTCTTTCTGCAATAAATAAATACTTAAAATTAAATAGATTAAAACAAAATAGTTTAAAAACCAAAGCTATAATAATAACGACGAAATACAAGTACAATTGTCTAAATATTAATGAAATTAATCTTAAAATTAATGAAGAAAAAATAGAAATTGTAACATCCATAAAATATCTTGGATTTTATATTGACAATCTTCTGTTATTTGGTAATCATTTTGATTATATGTTTAAAAAAATATCTAAGAAAATATATTTTTTACAAGAATATCCAGAAGTTTATCACTACAGTCCAGAGTTACAGTTTTCAATTCAATTATTCAGCCTCATTTTGATTTTTGCTCTTCTGTTACCTATTTGTTTAATCTAAATCAAGTATCACAACTACAAAAACTACAAAATCGGGGTATGAGGATTGTTTTGCGAACAAATCGATATACTCCAATTGTAAATATGCTTCAATCTCTGCAGTGGTTCTCAGTTTCTCAGAGGTTATACTATTTAACGATGATTTTTATATATAAAATTCTACATAATTTGGCACCACCCTACTTTAATGAATTTATTAATTTTAATGTCGATATTCATAATTACGACACAAGACATAATAACAATATTTACATTTCTACAACCAATAAGAAGTGCTCTATGAACTCTTTGTTTTTTAAAGGATTTGTAAGCTATAACAATTTACCAAAAACAATTAAAACTAGTTCATCGTTAAGAATTTTTAAACACCATCTAGCAGAATATGTGAAAAAAATAAATAATTACAATCTTCTGTGATTCTATAGATCAATTTTTTAGTTTTTAATTATAAATTTCTTCAATGTATTTTAAATTATATCCCAAGGTATTTTGTATTTTTTATGTAATTTATTTAATTAGTGTACAATTGCATTTATAACTTTTTAACTATTTTACTTTTGTACTTCTTATTTTATTAGAGATTTATATTTTTGTGTTTATTAGGGTTACCTATTTTTCAATAGTTCTTCTTCTTCTTCTTCAATACATCGGGAATTTTTTGCTTTAAAAATTGTCAATACTCTCTTCTAATCATAGATGGTAGCATACTTTAGTTTTTCCGAACGCCTCGCCTGAATATTTTTATTCAACGGCTCGACGCGCGTAGAGTTTTCGAATTTGCTTTTTTATTTTTAATAATTTTTTAAAGTAATACAGATTTTTTTTAAAATAACATAATATAATTTTTAGTAAAATTTTCCGCTCTTTCACGTGGTGCTATTAGTTTTTCGAAATTTTTTTTATTTTCGAGATATAATGGAAAAACCAAATTTTCGATATTGTGAAGTTAGCATACACTTTAGAGCAGCAAAGATTTTTTTATCGTTTCCTACACCCATCCAATGCTCTGGAAAAAAGGGATTACTTATTATATAGTACTAAGACTGCTGAAAAATATGTAACCAAAATAGATCGTAACAAATTTAAACAATTAATTAAATATATTCAATGGAAATGAAGTTTTTATAAGTCAAGATGTTGATACTGCTTGGGAAATTTTTTTCAAAAATTTAATGACGCTCTTGATATTTCAAAAAAAAACCGTTAGGAATAACAATAAAGTAAATAAAAAAATAAAACCCTGGATATCAAATGCTATAATTAACTCCACAAAACATAGAGACAAACTTTAAAAAAGAGCAATAAAAAATAAACAAAATCCTGAACTATTAAATAACTTTAAAATATACAGAAACCATCTTAATAAACTAATTATTGTCGCTAAAACCAACTATTACTCTGAACAAATAAATATTAATAGCAAAAATATAAAAAAAGTTTATGAAATAATTAACGAAGCCACAAATAGCAGTAACACAAACTCAACACTACATATCTCTGTAACAGATGAAACTAATATGCCTTTCACATCTGACAAAGAGATGGCAAACTTTTGTAATAGTTTTTTTTGCAAATGTATGTACTGATATGGCCAAAAATATTGATCCAATACAAGACATAAAAAACGCCATTCCCCTAATTAGAGACTCCATGTTTCTATCTCCAACCAATAAAGAGGAAATAATTATTCATATAAACTCATTAAAGAGCAATAGCTCCCCAGGATTTGATAATATAACGAGCAATTTGTTAAAGGAGAATCATTTATATATTGCAGAACCTTTAGCTCATATATTTAATCTAATTTTTTCAAATGGGAAAGTTCCTGATTGTTTAATTTTCAGACAATTAAACATATAAACTCATACTCATTCAACCGGCAACGTCGCACCAAATACGTTTGGAAACTGTGCTCAGACGGGATAGTTTTTTACTCTATTGCACAATGATAATATCACGCCATATATCTAACCGTTTCGTCTAGACAATATAAAAAACCCACGCTAACGAACTTTCTAGAACAATTCTGCGAGCCGGGAAGGGATAAAAATTTGAAGCGACTGAGCTTCAAGATTTAAAACAGTGTCTATTCATCACTCATGCAGAACACACGCAAAAAATATTTTCTGACTGATGCGGTCTTTTTAGTTTTTTACCTATGTGCTAGTTTTTGTTAAGCACATAAGGTACTTAATACTTTGTTCATTGATTACCAGTTTAATGTAATCCTTTGTTACGTTGTTGTTTTATTCATTTATTTATTTAACAGTTTAATAAATAGTTAAATAAAAGTGTTCATTGTTTTTGTTGAATGGAGTTGAGAAGATAAACATACAGTACACCCATAACCAATATAAGATACTACAGTCCATTTTACGAATACCATGATGCAGTTTAAAAAGGCGATAATACATTGGGAAACTGGCACAACATAGGGTTTATTCCAGAACCCTCAACACTGATTACTTCAAACGATCATTAATAGTACCAATTTTTAAAGCTGGCAATAAAAATAATATTAGTAACTTCAGCCCAATTAGTTTAATTAGTGGATTTGCTAAAACTATTTGAGAAAGCTGTTAAAAAAAGGTTATATGAATATATAAATAAAAATGATATCTTAAATAGCAAACAGTATGGTTTCCAAATTGGAATTAGCACAAATGATGCTATGTTCGAACTAATAAATCAAATCAATGAAAATCTGGACTCCAATAACAAATGCTTGTGTGTATTTTTAGATCTGGCGAAAGCATTTGACACGGTTCCTCACAAAAAACTCCTTGAAGTACTGGAGCACTATGGAGTGACAGGTACAGTGTTAAATGTTTTTGAGAGCTATCTGGCAAACAGGACTCAACATGTGAAAATAAGAAATGAAATTAGTAAACCGGAGAAGTTGCAGATGGGTATCCCGCAAGGCACAGTATTAGGGCCAATTTTATTCATTTTATATATAAACTCCTCATAATCTCATATGCCGACGATACTGTGCTTATATTTAAAGGGAATACATGAAATCAAGTTAAAGAAAGAGCTGAAAGTGGTACACTAATAATAAAAAGGTGGCTCGATTGTAATGAACTATCACTTAATATTAAAAAAACTATATATATGGCTTTCTCGTTAACTGACGCCAGCAGACCTGACTTTAACTATTTAAATATTCAGAATACTAACTTACAATTAAAGGAGTCAAATGAGATAAAATATCTGGGTATCTACATCGATAAAAATCTTAAATGGAATGCTCAGGTTACTAATTTGACAAAGAAGTTAAGAAGGCTTATATGCAAATTCTACGAGTTATGTAAGTTTATGCCAAAACGACTTTTGATAACAATATATAAATCTTTGGTAGAGTCAGTATTAACTTATGGTATTCTTGTTTGGGGTGGTCTATATAGTAACGCATTATATCCCTTGTCGCTTGTTCAGAACTATTTGCTTAAAATAATACTTTTTTTTTTAATTTATTAATTTTCTTTTGGTATATATTACATATTTCTAGGACATTTCATTTTCCTAATTCCCTGCTATAGGAGTTTTCCTCCTTTTCAGGGTGAGGCCCTGATTACAATATTAGTAATCTAGCTAGCTAATTTTCCTAAGGTATCTGTACAGGTGGTTCTTATGTTCTATTTATTATATTATATTATATATTATTATGGTAATGTATGTTGAGGGGGTTGGGGTTTGTGGGGGGTTTACCTTATGGTGAGGGGGGCGGAGTCCAATAGATCCTGGAGTTCGGGGGGGAGGGGGAGGTCTTGTGCCAGAAGCCTGAGGTTGGGCTGTGGGAGTGAGGGGGTGAGGAGGGTGTTTTGGGCTGAAGAGGGGGAGACGACGAGGTCGCCAAGGGGTGAGGAGGGTGTTTTGGGCTTGGGTGTTTGAGCCATTCAGGGTGCGAGAGACGTATTTTTTCCGTAGGAGTTGGAAACGAGAGAGAATTGGGGCGCTGGAGACGTTGTTGTAAACTTCTCTAGAAGGAAACAGATAGGGGAGATATTGGCATCGTCGTAGGATACGTCTCTCGAGTGAGGAGATTTTTCGGGCTAGATGGGGGGGTAATACGCCGTATGGGACCTGCTCTGTATTCGACATCGGGGCGGATGAAGGAGTTGTAGGTGTGTATAAGGGTTTTGGTGTTGCACCGTCCAAACCGGCCATATAAAGCACCAAGGAGGCCGGCTCGTTTACGCATTCTGTTAAGCGTGTTGTCAAGATCAGGGGACCATTTAAGTGTTTGAGAGAATCGAACACCCAAATAATCTACTTCCCTTTGTTGAGCGAGCCTCACTCCCTGGAGGTTTACAATGACGTCTTGGGGGAGCTGGGTGGGTCTTGTTGAATTCGGATGTTTAAAGATGATGAATTGTGTTTTTTGAGGATTCAATGAGACCCTCCACCTATTGCTCCAGCTAGTGAACTGATTCAGTAGGTTTTGGGTTCTGATGCTAAGTTGGTTAGAGTTTTGGGCTACCGAAATCAGAGCAGTGTCGTCGGCGTATAGAAGGCTGGTTGATGATGGGTGGTTTGGGAGCGGGAGGTCGCAGGTGTAGATGAGATAGAGGAGGGGGGCCAGGACGGAGCCCTGTGGCACTCCAGCAAGGGGAGTGATAGGTTCGGACAGGGCGTTGCCTACTTTGACTTTGATGGTTCGGTCCGAGAGATAAGAGTGGATGAGTTTGGAGATGTTAAGGAGGATACCTATGTTCATGAGCTTTTTGATTAATCCGGCATGCCAGACTTGGTCAAAGGCTTTTTGAACATCCAGAAGAACGGCTGAGGAGATTTGATCTGAGTTAACTGCCGTGTGGAGTGAGGAGATTGCGTCCTGAGTGGAGTGGTGGTTTCTGAATCCATGTTGGGATTGAGGGATGATGTTTCTCTCTTCACAATAGGTCCATATTCTCTCCTTGAGCAGAAGTTCAAGGAGTTTTCCGAGGACTGATATGAGAGAGATGGGACGGTAGGAATGTACGGATTTGGGGTCCTTGCCTGGTTTTGGAATTAGGATAGTGTTGGCGGATTTCCAGGCAAGGGGAAAGTAGGATTGGGAGAGGCAGGCGTTAAGGAGAAGGGTTAAGATGGGAAACATGGATTCAGGTAGATGTTTTAGCGTTCATCTGTTGATGGAATCAGGCCCGGGGGCCGTATTTTTGCCTGATTGACAGGCGGCTTGGATGTCGTGGGGGGTGAAGGGTGTTGTGAGGGGGTTTTCGACTTCCAAGGGGGGTGCTGGATTGGCAAGTCTGATGGACAAAGTGTTCGGTCTGGTTGAGGAAATTTTCGTCAAAGTAGGGGTTGTTGGGGGTTCTGAATATGGCTTCATGGTAGGTTTTATGGGCGTGGGCTTTCTCTTCAGGGGAGGTGTGGGTTACGCCGTCGATTTCGAGGTGTGAATGGGTTTTGGATTTTTGACCCGTGAGAATTCGGAATTTGTCCCAATACTTGAAACCGTCTCTGAAGTCCAAATTAGGGGTGGTATTGATCCATTGTTGTTGTTTGTGTTGATTAATTCGGAGCCTGATCAGGGCATTGAGACGGTTCCATTTAGTTTTGAGGGTCGTGGGTACGGACATAAAGTCTATACAATCTGCGCTTTTGGCGGATAAGGTTCAAGATAGAAGGGGGGGAGGGCTTTTTGGGCTGTGTTGATGGATGTGAGGGGGGCGAATGTTTCGACGGCGTGGGTGACCTCGGTGACGAGTGTGTCGATGTCCTGGAGGGTGTTGAGCGGGCGTTGCTCTGGAAGGTTGGCAGAGATGGATCTCTGAAATAATGGCCAATCTGCTTTTTTGAGGTTGCGAAGGGTGTGAATTGTAGCTGGTGGTGGGATGGGGGTGAAGAGAGATGTATATAACATCAAAGGGAGGTGATCAGAAGTGATTGTCTCTCCAATGAAGCAACTATCATCAACCAGTCCCGTACAGCGATCTGTAAGTAGGATGTGATCATTGATAGAAGATCCAGACAAATAGGTCGGACAAGTGTTGGAGACTCTGAAGACGGGGAGATCGATGAGCAGATTGGCTAGTGTGTGGCCATTTGGGTTGGAGGCATGATCTCCAAACATGATATGTCTGGAGTTCTCTCCAAGCAACATGGCTCTGGGAAATGATGATAGGTATTCTATCAATAAGGAGGAGATTGTTTGGCCTGGGTGGTTGTAGTAGGAGAACACAAAAACAGATTATATCCCACAAGTCAACTTTATAATAGCGAAATACTTAATATAAGAATGCTATATTTTCACAGTAACTGTTTACTAATTCACAAAAAAAATAATTTAAAGAATGTTATTTCACACGCTTATAATACAAGACATGCATCTTACCAAAATTTAATTGTACCTTTCTGTCAAAGAGATGCGACACAGATTTGCAAGAAATCTTACACCAAGAATTTATAATATGTTGTCATTAGATATAAGAAATTTAATTAAAATTAAACAGTTTTCAAAAGGATGTAAATGTCATATTGCTGCAAACTTTCAGCTCTACCAAAACCTTTTACATCTATCTTAAAATCTTAGTAATGTATAATATTTGTTTTTCTTGCTTTTTTTTATAACTGTCATGAGAACCTGTTAACATGTCTTTTATTTTTTATATTGTAATTCTATTGAAATTTCCTAAAAAATGAGTTAAAATTTTTTGTAAAAATGCACATACAGGTGTATCACCTAGGTGCAAAAAAAATAATAATGTAAGATATATAAAAATTTGCAGGATGATTATAACGATGAAACATTTTTGTACTATGTTTAAATAAAGACTTAATTGGAAAGAAGATCGGTCAAGGTACATACAGACGTCTGATCTTTGGGTATAATTCTATTTATAATGTTGATGATGATGTTTTATGATGCCTTTCATGCGAAACAAGTGCACTAGCATTCATTGTATTTATTTATTTATTTATTCAAGTACTTAAATGCCAAGTTTCATCGATATCACATTTTGTGCGAGGTCAAACTCTCTGACAACTGTTATTTTAAGATGTACATATTATTATTAGAAATTTTATTACACGAAAAGGAAATTATTTCTAAAAATTATAAACCAGCGCAATACAAGTGTTCATTCTCTTAGACACATACTGTTTTATATTATATTATAAGTAGTTTATGCTACTTCTGTAATCATTCCTGATTATTCCTTGATTACTTATTATTGAATTTTTTTAATATTACGCATTCAATAGGGTTAATAGAATGTTAAATTTTATGAATTATTTTAATACTACATGTTTTAACAACTAATAATCCCATACTAATTCAATTGCTTTCATATTGTTTAAAAATGTACCAGCAATCTTAAATTGTAGAGGTATGTAGAAGTCTAAAATTTTGTGGTTGTCAATATCTATATTCGTGAAAAGAAGAACGTAAAATCATTGATAATAATGATTTTAATAATGAAGTAATCTTTCAGAGAAAAATGGAATACCTCCTACAGAAATTTCAAAAGTCGCCAAGTTTGTTATAAACGATTGCAGCAATCTTGAATTACACGGATTAATGACTATAGGAAAATTCGGATATGATCCCGCAGATGGACCTAATCCAGATTTTGTATGTTTAAAGAAATGCCGAGATGAGCTATGCCAAGAGTTAGGAATTGACTGGAAAAATATAGGATTATCTATGGGAATGTCTGATGATTTTGAACATGCTGTAAGATATATTTTTTTAATTAATACCAAAATTTTTCATTACGTACAATTTTTTAAACAATTAAAGTTTTGCTTTCAAATATGATATCGCGGATCAGACGGGAACTGCGCTGTTCCTGCCCTAATCACCTTAATAGTTAGATAATGACTAGCCAAGACAAAGTGGAGTGTATAATTAGGTTACCTTGTATGTTGCTGCTTCCTGTAAACTTTGAAGAATTGAAATAATATGTGAAACTTATCTGTATCTGTAAAGATAGAGGGGTGGGCCGCTCCACAGCACGTAGGCCTTCTAGCTCATCAACCAGCCTACTTGTTTAAAGTAAGTGATGACGTCACCTGAAGGTAGCTCCCTCATGTTGGCATGTGTTAGCCTGCGCTGGCCGAAAAAAAACGTCTTATTTAAGAGAGTGTCAGGCATTCGTAAAGAATGTGTTCGACAGTCTCATCTTCCTGTTCACATCCTCTACACAGTGGAGTGTCAGATAACCCCATCCTGTAGAGGGGTTTTCGTAGATGGTAGTAGCCAGTCAGGATACCTGTGGCTGGGCGCAGGTTCTGTCTATTCATTGTCATGTATTTGTTGGTTGTTTCGCTGTTCGGATACTGTAGTAGTTCCTTGGCTAGCTTGCAGCATTTTTCGTCGTCCCATCTACCCTTAAACTTCTTTAGTAGGTCAGTCAAGTCCTGTAGAGGTGTTTTCGTAGATGGTAGTAGCCAGTCAGGATACCTGTGGCTGTGCGCAGGTTCTGTCTATTCATAGTCATGTATTTGTTGGTTGTTTCGCTGTTCGGATACTGTAGTAGTTCCTTGGCTAGCTTGCAGCATTTTTCGTCGTCCCATCTACCCTTAAACTTCTTTAGTAGGTCAGTCAGGTCCTGTAGAGGTGTTTTCGTAGATGGTAGTAGCCAGTCAGGATACCTGTGGCTGTGCGCAGGTTCTGTCTATTCATAGTCATGTATTTGTTGGTTGTTTCGCTGTTCGGATACTGTAGTAGTTCCTTGGCTAGCTTGCAGCATTTTTCGTCGTCCCATCTACCCTTAAACTTCTTTAGTAGGTCAGTCAGGTCCTGTAGAGGTGTTTTCGTAGATGGTAGTAGCCAGTCAGGATACCTGTGGCTGTGCGCAGGTCCTGTCTATTCATAGTCATGTATTTGTTGGTTGTTTCGCTGTTCGGATACTGTAGTAGTTCCTTGGCTAGCTTGCAGCATTTTTCGTCGTCCCATCTACCCTTAAACTTCTTTAGTAGGTCAGTCAGGTCCTGTAGAGGTGTTTTCGTAGATGGTAGTAGCCAGTCAGGATACCTGTGGCTGTGCGCAGGTCCTGTCTATTCATAGTCATGTATTTGTTGGTTGTTTCGCTGTTCGGATACTGTAGTAGTTCCTTGGCTAGCTTGCAGCATTTTTCGTCGTCCCATCTACCCTTAAACTTCTTTAGTAGGTCAGTCAGGTCCTGTATAGGTGTTTTCGTAGATGGTAGTAGCCAGTCAGGATACCTGTGGCTGTGCGCAGGTTCTGTCTATTCATAGTCATGTATTTGTTGGTTGTTTCGCTGTTCGGATACTGTAGTAGTTCCTTGGCTAGCTTGCAGCATTTTTCGTCGTCCCATCTACCCTTAAACTTCTTTAGTAGGTCAGTCAGGTCCTGTAGAGGTGTTTTCGTAGATGGTAGTAGCCAGTCAGGATACCTGTGGCTGTGCGCAGGTCCTGTCTATTCATAGTCATGTATTTGTTGGTTGTTTCACTGTTCGGATACTGTAGTAGTTCCTTGGCTAGCTTGCAGCATTTTTCGTCGTCCCATCTACCCTTAAACTTCTTTAGTAGGTCAGTCAGAGCTGATGCCGATAAGATAACCATATGAAGGTGCCAGGTCCCAAAAGTTTTTGGGAGGCTGTGCTTTCTTAGCTAACGAGTCAGCTATACGGTTGCCCTTTGATTTTCCATGGCCCTTGATCCAAGCTAAAGTGACCACGTTGTTGTTGCTAGCTTCGATGAGAGCCTGGCGACATTCTAGTACTAGACCTGAAGGGACACTTATCAAAACTCCATATATTAGGCTATTTGATTATGACATGTAGTCGTTGTGAGTGCTGCTTTGAGACTGATATGGCGTCAAGAACAACGTTCTTTTCAAAATTGAGTACTCATCCCCCCATAAAATTCATCCAATCTTTTTGATAACCTGTAATTAGTTACCTCTTTTGGTTGCAAAACAGTAAGATGAACCCAATCCCCGTGGGTTATATAGTTATTTTCGTCAACCGACCATTTATGATTGTAAAGTAACACTTTATAGTATAGGTTGCAAGTTTTTCCATTTGTTATTTAGAAAAAAATTAATTTTTTCTTAAAAAAAAATTCTCTAGTCCGGCAAATTGCAAAAAAAAATAAAAAACTATTTGAAATTGTTGTAGGGGTGCATAATATGTATAAGAAAATCGAGACCAGTGTGGGTGGCATCGCTTTTTTTGCTTAATTATGCAATAACCACGGGGATTGGGTTCAATTCACTGTTTTGCAACCAAAAGAGGTTAAGGGGGGATAATGAGTACTCAATTTTGCAATTTTTTTCGTATTTTGCAAAAAAAACAATAAATTTTGAAAATAAACATTCGAGACCAAGTGAATATTGTAGAAAATACAATTCTAAACAAATTTATTCCTATATATTTTCTGACGATGAATGTGAAAAAATACGACTTTTTTCGGTAATTTTTCAGTTTTTTGTTAATAACAGTCTTGGGACTAGGTTTTTCGAAATCAGCTCATTTTTTACATAGGTCCCCAAGTGTGGTAAGCCACCAACCAGATCGACCTCCTTTTGGAGCTAATTTGAGTGGAGTACAATAAAAGAACTAAAACTTTATAAACTTTTAGTTAATTAAAATAGGTAAACACAATATTAATTTAGTTTTTGTTTTAGATTGAATTGGGCAGTACAAATGTACGAGTAGGATCTTCTATATTTGGATTTAGATCCGCAAAAACATAATTTTTAGTTTTAAATGTTATTAAATGTGTAACAATTTTATTAGTAAACCTATTAAAAAAAAGTATGTTAATCTTCCTGAAAAGTGAGAATAAAACAGACAATTTTATTTATTTCTACATCTCATCAATTCGATTAATTAAGAGGGGCATCGCGACAGGTATGCCAAACTACAAACACCAAAAATCCCCATTTTTTTCTTTATCTTTTATCACTGTCTTTCTGCAATAATGAAGAGAGATAGATATCTTAAGACTTCAGTGAATCTCCTGTATCCTAGGTGGCGCTGCGCTAGAATATAATATATTATTTGGGATATCTAAGGAATCTGAGAGAATAAATTTTCTTTATTTTCACGATTGGTCTTGTCGCAGAGAGCGCTAATAATCCATTTGTCATGAGTTCGATACCTGCTTCAGCCTCGACAGAAATTTTATTTTTTATTTTTAGGAAATTTCATTTTTTTTGTTTACTATTTTTTTTCTAGCATCAAAATAGAGTTTATATTTTATTAATTTAATTAATTTTCAATTATTTTCGTATACATCCGTTTATTTTAATATGAATAGCGCTGCCACGAGACTAATCTCATTAAATACATCAGATAGGAATGGAGCCCGGAAAATAATATTTCTAACATAAAAAAAATATTTAAACATCAATGGATTCATACGAAAATTGAGAATTATATAAATGTATAATCTTTAGTGTGAAGCAAGAATTTTTTTAAAAAATGAATTAATAAATAATTGGCGGCCCCAAACGCAAAATGTTTTTATCAATATCTATTTGTTTAAACAATTGCAGAATACATGAGTTATCGACACAAAAAAATTGCGTTCTATGAACAAAATGCAACATTGTAACCACAATAAATTATCTGCAAGTCCTTTTATAAAAAAAAATTGTTAATGTTGGAGCATTAATTTGTATATAACAATTGAACGGTTACAGATAAAAAATCGCTGCAAGTCTTAAACCATGGGTTATGATGAATTGTTCATGTTTCATCCCTTGAAATCTTTTTTGTCCGTGTCACCATTTTCGTTAAAAAGTCCAAAAAATAGGGTTGAAAAATTAAAATGCTCACAAACGATCGCTTTTAACAATGAAGACGGCTATTTATAAATTTTTTAATGTCACCATTGTATTCAGTGTGATTTTTCCTATAAGAATAATATATAACAATAAACCTACTTTAAAATTTTACCCAAAAAACCAGTGACACGTATTTAGTATCCATACTAAACTTTATACTTTATTTATTTACCGCAGCATCAGAACAGTGTCGAAAATACCTACCTAGATATTTCTTTATTATCAATATACGATATGAATTTATATGAAACTGGCCACGTATTATTTATTGCAATTAGAAATAAATTTTGTGCTATCTGCGCTAGAGCTGCTAAGCACAATATTGTTGCTAAAAACCACAATTGCTACAAAAATTGGGATCAATCGGCTCCTGCCATGGAATCTGACATGGTTGTCGAAGGATTTAACTCTAGCCAAGAGATGCATGGTGTAAAATACTTGAAATTTATAGCAGATGGCGATTCTAGTGTATACAAAAATATTATTGAAAAAGTTAGTTATGGAAACGATGTAAGAAAAATTAAATGGACAAACCATGCCCTGAAAAATTACGGAAAACGACTTAGAGAAATTAAAAAAGATACAAGAATCAAATTGGAAGAAAGAAAGATGTTGACATTAAAGAAAATCAAACTCTTAACAAAAAGAGCAAAAACTTCCATTTAACATCCCAAACAAAAAAAACCCAATGTACATCTTCTGAGAACAGATTTAAGAAATGGTTTAAACCATGTATATGGAAACCACTTGTCTTGTCGTCCAGACATATGCAATTCTGTTGGAGACATTAAGACATTACCAATAATATGATTCCACTACTAAAGTCGACATCCATATTTAATCATCTGAGTGGTAAGTGCAGATATAAATAAATTTATATATTTTTTTAAACAAATTTATTTTAGGAGCTTTGGATCTTCTTACTAGAAAATCCCATTTACTTATTGAAAACCAAATTAATAATACTGCTGAAAGACTCATGAATGTTGTAGCACGATTTAATGAAGGAAAAAGGTTAAACCTAGTTCAAAGAGGGTCATATCAAAGAAGGGTGCAGTTATCTGGACTGAGGTATAATACAGGAGCTCAATGGCATACAAACTTGGCAGCCAGACAATCTTTTGATCTCCCGGCTAAAGCACATGATGCCTGACGCGACATTTAATCCAACCGGTCCTCCTCAAGACTGTAATATCTGGAAAAATGGCGAAAGAAATAAATGAAAGTTATAGATAATTTTAAAACACCCGGTATAGTCAAAGTAAATAACTAGCGGTTCAAACAGTAGAAAAATCGAATCATCTAGAAAATTACCACAATGCAAGCTTTGCAAAAACCATACAAAATTTTGTTGCTTGTTGAAAAATTTCAAAATATAAGTTGAGCAATCCGACACCGTTCTGTTTTAATTCAAGGAAATTAAATATTGGATGTCATAAACAATTTTTCTGGTCAAAGTTCCTTTACAATGTAACACAAAAGACAAAAGTGCCGAATTGGCATTATTTTCATTTCTAGCAATTTGTATGATAAACAATAACGCGTGATTGGTCAGTATATAAGACAATTGTAATGGCGTCCAAGAAAATGATCGCGATTGGACCGTCTAATAAGTTGAGGAAAAATAGTATCCCTCCAACAAAGAGGGGACAAAATTTTATAAAAAGTAAAGTTTTTCTGATCACGGGGACGAAAAAGAGAGGTGAGAGCCGGTAATCATATACGGACCCCTCGTTAGTGGTCCACGGGTCGCGCTGTAAAAGTCGCGTTTTCTAGTAGAGAAAAATAAGTTTGGTTTTCTGAGTAAGTTTGGTTTTTTTGATTTTGAGTTTTTTTTTTATCGTACCGCGCGGTTCGGTTAGTGACACGTTGCGCTAGTGATACAGTTTGGTTTGGCGTAGAACCAGGAATACGTTCGTCGCCCCACGTCTACAAGGGATTTCCCGGGCTGTAGATTTCACCCCAATTTGAGGACGAGCTAAGAGTAAGATTTGATTCGATTTTTCTTAACCCTTCTATTCATTTCGAACCGACTCGTGTTGTTTGTAGAGAGTTAAGTCTAACTCCAGTTAATTGTTCTCGCATTTTTTTTCCCGCTATTAGGAGTGCTTCCCAAAACGGTTGTTGGGTTAAGTATTGTATACAGTAAAGCCTGTCTGTAGGCATCAGAAATTTAACCTTTGTTCGTAAATTTTATCCAGTACTTGAATGGACCTTTTCCTTTTATGTCACATGTATCGTGAGGTAACTAGCGAACTTCTGATATTTAGTAGAAACAAAGTTTCAATTTCACGTTAACCCTTTTGTCACTTAATTTCAAGTAGAAATATTAGGTGTGGTTTCATTTTACCGCCACAGAGCGATTTCTTTAGTTTCTTTCATTATTACTTTAATTTTTTATCATTTTGGGATCATTTTATGCATTTTCGTAGTAGTAAAGGATAGTCATTATTTTAATATTGTAGTCATGTCTTGTTAACCATTTTCTTTTATTAGTCAATAGATTCATTTAAATTTTAGCAAGCGTTTCTTTTAAATCCCCCAACCCCGAGAGTTTTAGACACTTCGTGAGACAAAGGTATATTCTGCACTGAATCGCTGCAGGGATCACGCCCTTCTAGGATTTTCTTTCAGGTATAAAACTCAGTAAGCCTTAATTGACCGCTCTGCCAAGGTTTGATAGACACGCAGCTAGGTAAAAAAGTAACCTTAAAACTACCCCGGTTATTACTTCTGGTGGGGTTATTACAAGACCTATTGACAAGAAATCTTGAACCAAGTCTCAACTAAATATATCTTTTATGTATTTTATGACATATGCAGTGATTCGATAAATAAATAAATAAGTGCTAGTACTTGCATTTATTAATCATAAATTTATTTCAGATTCTTAGTTCTAATATACTTGCATGTATTAATCGTAAACTCATTTCTTTAATGTTAACTTTATTGTAAATCATTAAATATTATAAAATCATTTTTGTAAGAAAATAAATTGAATAATTAATAATTATTTCTTTATTTAAAAGTACCTAATTACAGTTATTCACTAAAACAAAAACAAAACAATACACTATGAAAAAACTGCATTGCTTTTTAGCAATGGACAAAAGACATAATAGCAAATAAAATGTGTAACAAACCTACATCAAGAGTCCCATGGACGGGTTAATATGTGAGACATACTGTAAATATTAATTTCTGCAAATGTCTGTGATTCCCAACTATGCAGGCACTATTTTGAATGCACGAATAAAAATCACAAAAAACTGTTATAGTTGAATTGCACATTCTCCATATTACTAATCACTAATTTTTCACACTGACGAATTCCTTCGAATATGCATAAAAATTGAAGATTTTTTGAACAGCCTCTCGAGAATGGAATTTTTGTTCGTGGAAATATTTTTACCCGTTATAGCTTACACCTTGGAATAGGACATCTCCATTTTTCAACAAATTTTAAAGAATAATAAACATATTAATCATTTAGTGGAAGGTGTGCTTTTGACAATTTGTGATCATCAATTTTAAAGTGAAACATGTCCTACATGAGGTATACGGGATTAATTGAAATACTTTAAACTGAAGAACTGGTTTTAGTTAATACTAATTTACTCATTAAAAAAAATTGCAAAACACACGAATAAATTAGCCAACATAACCTAAAATGTCAGTTCTAAACATCTAAACTTTCTTTCTTCGTAAATTCGTATTCGTAAAACTGGTTGCATACATCGTTCAAAATAAGACCAAAAAGCGCCACTGTCTCAAAGTGTCAGGCGGAAAACGCCTGAACTATGGAAAGAGAAAATCTTACTGGGATATAGGCAACTTACATAAATTTTTTTTTTCTGGAGAGTTAATCTCAAAAATTATAAAGTTTTGCGAATTGGTATTCTCGGAAATTAATTCTGTATCCTTCATTTAAGACATCTCCTTTTCACGTTAAAATTGGTGATCACAAATTGTCAAAACTGTCAAAAACACACCTCCACTAAATGGCTGATATCTTTTTTATTAATCCTTAAAATTGACTCAAAAAAGGAGATGTCCTATTCCAAGGTATAAGCTATAACGGGTATAAATATTTCCACAAACAAAAATTCCGTTCTCGAGATTAACTCTCCAAAAAATCGTCAAATTTTTATGCATATTCAGTATTGCCAACTGAAAACGAGGTCGGCAGTGGCAAGGCCCCTCTTAAGAGCAATCCGGAGCTCTTGTGAAAAGCAAATTTCACTTCTATTTTATGAGGATTTTCTAATATAAAATTTTATTTATATGCGCCCCACTGGGAACACTTGGCGATGGGATGTTTCTCGACAGCTTTAAATTTCTGAAACGATGAGGCAGCACTATGCAAAGATATTTAAGAAAAGGGTGGGAAATCATATTATTTAAAAACTACTTGATATTTATTAAAACAAATGGGAGCAAATTTTCATAGATTTAATACAGAATGGCACGAACCCTTCTTTTTGTGATTTTCTATTTAAAATTAACAAAATAAATATTTTTCGAAGGTTTACAAAAAAATCAAGGGGTCTCCACCCTAAGTTTTGTAATTATTAGTATTTTCTGAAAATTTCACAAAAATCAGACTGAAACTGAAGGCTTAGAATGATTTTAAAATTTTTCAAGGGGTTCGGTTTGCTCTTAAGAGGAAGTTATACTATACTATAAAACAGTGCATGCATGGGTTTGGTAGTCCCTAACTTTTTAGAATCATTTTTGATTTGAAGATAATTAAAAAATAAGTACATATTGGTAAAGGTCTAATCTATGTTTCTATGTTCTCACTTTTTCAAAATTTGATTTAGTTTTTTTTTTGGTGATTTTTCTTTTTTTTTCTTAAGAACCAACGCAAATTTCGAAAAAATGGGAACATAGCAAACCAGTAAGGAATTCTAATTTATCAGATTCGACATCCTAAGACCGGTTTCTGCCTTTCGGCTTCGTCAGTTAGGCTTTTCGAATCCAATAAATAAAATTCCAAACTCAATAGCTACAAATTTCGGGCTTCTTCTCTTGATTTAACTTGATTTACCAAAATATAACCTCACTTAATTTGACAGGTAAATTTCTTTTAATTTTTATCTTTCTTTTGTTTTTATTACGAGCACCGAAGTGAACAGTTCAAGAGATTTTGATCAAAAGCCTCGCTTGACAGCGAAAAGTAGTTTTTATAAACCATCATATCACGGCTCTTTAGATTAAAATTTGACAGTTTTTTACTCAAAATTTTTTTAAAAATTCAAAAATTGTCAATTTTTATACAATTTTTGCTTATAACCAAATCATTCTCGAGACAAAAAGAATGATTTTGATGTAATTTATTTACAATTCCTACTTATATAAAATTTACACACAGACTTTTTAAGTTCGTCATTATCGATTTCTAAAATTCTATACAACTTTATTATTACTGCCTTTTTTACAGTAATTCTTTGATTTTAGAAGTCCCAACACTTTATTTTCCCGATTTATTGCATTTCCTTATATTGAAATTTGAGGTTAAGTTTAAAATTTCTTTTTATTCAAACATCTTAAATAACAATGTTCTCATTGTTATTGTGATCGCAGACTTATCTGAGATTATATTACTTTAAATTTGGCTATTGATATATTTGCTAAATTGTTTGTAAATATCCTAAAATTGTTGGTGAAAATCTCTTATGGGATTAACGTGTTAAAATCTGACATCTGAAATTGTATATTTTCTTTTGCAATTACTACGTTAAAATTAGTTTCAAACATTATTTTCGAAATTACATTCTGTCCTGTGATTTATTGAAGTAAAATAAATAGTTATTTAATGGTATTAATAAAATTGTTTGTTTAATTTTTTTCTCTGCGTATTGAACATAAGTTTTGTATTCTCCTTTAATTAGTTAATCAACTTAGTCAACCGTTGCAATAGATAAGATCTTTACCAATAAGTACGAATTTTTTTCACCCACTAGTAATAAAAAATAAACCTTAAAAATTAGGGACTACGAAATACTTGCAAGGCAACATTTTGCATCCGGAGAGTGGCGCCACTCTTAGAATTCAAACGAAATGATCATTTATGAGTGGAGATAAAATACTTTCTACTTATTTAAATGTTTACGAGGGATAGACAGATGGGTGAAGAATTATAATTTTCCTGGAATATTAAGTTATAAGTATTTCGTATCGAACCGCAGATATACCTACTTTCTGTTATTTTTTGCTAAAAAATTCATTTAACATGAGAAATTTGACAATGACAATAATCTATCTCTTGTAAAAGGTCGTTCAGACGGCCATTATACTTTTACTTTTGTTGTAAAAATAATGAACATTCAAAATAGTTAGTAAACCAGTAAGGAATTTTAATTTATTAGATTCGACATCCTAAGACCGGTTTCTGCCTTTCGGCTTCATCAGTTAGGCTTTTCGAATCCAATAAATAAAATTCCAAACTCGTACAAGTCAACAGCTTGACTAGAATCAGTCAAAATTTATTGTCAATACTCTCTTCTAACCATAGATGGTCGCACATCTAAAAATGTTATCTTATAGCGGATATAGCTATTGACTTGTAGTTTATTTATTGGATTCGAAAAGCCTAACTGATGAAGCCGAAAGGCAGAAACCGGTCTTAGGATGTCAAATCTAATAAATTAAAATTCCTTACTGGTTTACTAACTTTGTACTAATGTCTTAAAGGGATAAAGAGAAGAGAGTGACATCTTGACTAGAATTAGTCAAAATTTATTGTCAATACTCTCTTCTAACCATAGTTGGTAGCACATCTAAAAATTCAAAATAGTGTTTATTTATTTATATAAATCAATTTCTAAATTAGAGAGATTCTATCACCGTTCATGGAAAATCTCTTTAAGAGTAAATTCTAAACCAAGATTAGTCAAGAATTTGAGTATTTCTCAAGGATATGGTACAGATATGTCGATGATGTACTTGCTGTATTCGATAATAAGAAAACTAACTTAGCTGACTTCGTGACAAAATTAAACTCTCAATTTCCATCCATACAGTTTACCTATGAATTAGAAACTACCATTTTTAGACACTTTGGTTATCAGGAACGAGAATAAGTTAGAAGTTGACATCAGATTCGTTTCATTGTAATCAACACAAGATGGCTAGCTTACAGTTCTTAGTACATCGTTTATTTAACTTCCCACTAAGTAAAGAAAGATTTAATAAGGAAAAGAATTTGATTAAGGGTATAGCTGCAATAAACGGTTATGACGAAGACTTAGTTGACAAACTAATCAACAAACATACATTTAAAAAAACCTACGTGACACCACGTTTTTCCAACACGAAAAACAGACTGAAAAATTTGTTTCAATACCGTATAATCCCACTTACACCAAAGGACTTACCAGCGTGTTCAAAAAAGCGGGTTTAAGTTTAGTTTTTCAGTCTAACAACACTTTAAAACAGTTATTTGGTAATCACAAGAATAAAAACAGTAATTTGAAAAAAAGTGGTATTTACGAAATTAGTTGTGGGGATTGCGATAGAAAGTATGTTGGGCAGACTAGACGCTCTGTACAGGTCAGATTTAAAGAGCACTTAAAATATGGGCGTACGGAAAAATCTAGTATAGCCGAACATGCTTTTAATCAAAATCATAGAATAAGTATAGACAATGTAAAATGACTTCAAATGTATCCAATAATAAATTGTTGGACGCATTTGAAATTATAGAAATAGGTAAATGTAAAACTAGTTTAAACAGAGACAAAGGACCAATTCCTCTTAGTCCGTTTTTTAGTTTAATCCATTAGGTACTGGCAGGTTAGTCATCCCTGGCTCATTAGTCACCCTTGGCTGATTAGGTCACTGGAGTTGACGGTGCCAGGCACCGCCGAGGGGAAGGGGTGTTAGTCATTTAGTATAAATAGCTGTTAGAAATAGTTAATTGTTTAGTCTATCATCAACTCCTGATGATGCCAACATAGTTGGCGAAATGCGCATGGAGTGTGTTAAAATTGTGTCTTGGTTGAGTGGTCGACGATAGTTTTCAACTTATATTACTTAATATAATTTTTTTTAAGTAACTTATAATATAATTTTTAGTAAAAGTTTCTGCTCTTTCACGTGGTGCTATTAGTTTTTCTCCGATTGACAGCAAATATTAATTTTGCAGGCACATATCAATCAGCAAAGTATTACTTTTCTTGCCTAGGCAGAAAAGTAAGGACTTTCCTGCTTAGGCAGCAAAATAATCCATAAATCGTTTATAATTTCCTTCATATTTCATCCGAGACTTCTCCAGCCATAGGCGTAACGAGGGGGGGGGGTTATGGGGTACTCAGCTATTACTAGCCATTACTCGGCCAATAGTAGCCATTACTTGCCAATAATAGTGAGGAGCCATTACTAGCCATTAGTGTACAAAAATTTAACTCGCGGATTACGCCTTGGAGTTACTTGTATTTAAAAGCTATTTCTTGATCGCCCTTCCAAAAATAGCATCTGGTCTACTTAAGTTGGAACCATATGGAAAACTTTTTTATTATTGGTTTTGTGAAAAAATTTATTCTTCATAAAAAGTTGTGCATGGTCCAAAACTTAAAATACAACTATCAGATGTCAAATTTTTGCAGTCGTATACGAGGTTTGTCAAAAAATATGAATTTTGCTCAAGAGTAAAGTACCTTTATTATTAAAAAAATTTGTTTCTAATGACATTCTACGTCAACATACCGATTTTGAACAAGATATTCCGAATTTGAATTTTTAATATTTTTTGATACACCCCCGTAACTGACAATTTTAAATTTATTGAAAAAGTTTAAAAGGAACGAAAAGACAACAATTCCATACCAATTTTTGTTAATAATATTTCACGGTGTGGTTAGTATGTATGAAAAACAAATAAAAAATTCCTTTATTAATTTTTCAAAAAAATTATTCTTCATAAAAAGTTCTGCATCACATTATAATCATTAAGCAGGAATCAAATTTGCAAAATATTTAGTGGTGTACAGGGAAAATCAAAATTTTTAATCCGGATTAATTTAATCCTTATAAAAACGAGTCTAGTAGGGGTTTGTAGGTCTTAAATGTTTTTTCAAATTCAAAAAAATAAAGGTACTTTACTTTTGAGTAAAATTCACTTTTTTTGACAAACCTCGTATATGGATTTAAAAAAATGATATCGGATGGTTGCATTTTAAGTTTTGGACCATGCACAACTTTTTATGGAGAATAAATTTTTTCACAAAACCAATAATAAAAAAGTTTTCCATATGGTTCCAACTTAAGTAGACACACTGTATAACTTCCAAAATAACATTTATAAAAAATTATAATCTATTTATTTAATTTGAAACTACATGATTATAGTATAATATGCAGTGTCATCCCCAAAGTACGCACCATATGGGAAATTTTTTTATTAAGCTCTAGTTACGCCACTGTCTCCGGCAACAAATTTAACTCAATATTTTTTGCCACCTCCCTTATTTCTGGAGGAGTATGTACTTCTAAGTCGCTATCACTGAATTTTTCATTCCTTAATTTTAAAACTAAGCAATGGAAAAAAATTTAAAATCCAAATGACATTTGACAGTAAACAAAATTCCGACCATAAAAATTGTTTTACTTTTTTTTGACATATGAAATGTTTTTCCTTTTATAGGTAACTCGGATTAAGATTGCAGCGCTCATGCGGTGAAATTGGAACTGTGCTAAGGAGTAGTAGTTTGTTTACTTCGTGCTTTCTTATGGGATATTTCATGTGTATTTAAGTTGTTTATTTGGTATCAGTTTTGTTTTTTTGAATTATTTCTAGGTGTAAATTGTGTATTGTTTTTGTCTAGTGTTTAGTGTGACATTCATTTTATTTTATAAACTATACATAAACATTTATTTTATATCTTTAAAAGTGTGATATTTCCAGTTGTATTTAGGTGAGTAGTAGTCAGGAGTTTTACTCAAATACATTTTAGTCTCAAATTATTGTTTCCATTATTTTTTAGAAATGAAGTTAAGCATTTTAGAGTACATGAACTGTTTGGGCGGATCGGCTAATTCTAAATCTGTAGTTGAAGGTGAAAATGTCCTGAATGCAGGACATCTTATTTTAGCGGGAAAGACCCTAGAAACTTATGAGTGGATAGAAATATATGGTTTGTGTTTACAAACGAGTGCATTGGAATCTAATCCACATGAAATTACTGGGAAATTATCTATTTCTAACACTGTAAACGTGGAGAACCTCTTATGTTCTTGTAAAGTTATAGCATGAGGCTTTAATGTTCTCCGTTTTACTCTAACTGTAAATAATAAATCAAAGCAAAGTGGTAAATAATAATTAAATATTTTTACCATACCTTTTTGAATAAAATCACTTTCAGTAAAATGTAGAGAACACACTCTCATGGTATTTGAAACTTTCTTGCCAATTTTTAATGTTGTGATCCACAATCTTTTCCTATCCACTAATTCTCTATTGCCAAGTTTGGTTTCAAAAAAAAATTTGGACGTTCCTGCTTTTGGAAACGAATGAAAACTTAGTTCAGGGTTTCTTTTTCCCCGTGATGAACACTTAGGTACACAACAATAATGATTACTCATTATAAAAAAGATCAACAAGTCAAAATTATTTGTAAAAACAAGACAAAGACACTATGAAAATTACTTAACAACGCTAAAGAAATAACCCAAAATGTCAAAACTACTCCTTAGCTCAGTTTTCGCAGTTTTCACCAGAGGGCGTATCAGTTAGGACGAGAAGCGAATAATATTTCAAATTTTTACTTTAAAAAAATTTGAAACGAAAACGATGAAAATTCCTAGAAATATGAAATTACAAAGTATTTATCTGAAGGAAGGGCTGATAATTCAGAAAATGGTGGAAGAGGCATGAGACTGCATTTCCAATACTAGTTAAAATGGTTAGAGATACTGCTACGTCAGCATCAATAGAAAGGGTTTTTTCCAAGGCTTCTCTAATAATTGCCAAACGAAGGAATAAATGATGATTCTGTTAGATGTTTACTGTCTTTACATTCCTCGATGGCTATACTGAAATCGCGATCGACACGGAGTAATAAATCGAAATTTTATGGGAGTTTTACAGCACAGGTGGCTCAAACAAAATTCGTGATTTTAAATAGCCGGTAGTTATAAGGTGTGTTAAAATTAAGAATTTTGGCTTTTATCGGACAAAATAATATACTATCCTTATTTTAGACTCTGATAAGCGCACAGTTGGGTAAATTAGGGTGAATTTGTTTGTATTATTATTTTTTTGTTACTATTTTAAACTTAAATAATTGTAATTTAACCGCCGGGGTGCTTGTTTTAGGTGAGTCCCCTCGCCACTCACCCCTGAAAAAATTTTTTTTTTGGTTGGCTACATAACAAAGTAAACAATTTTATTTACAAGAACATGAAATAATGATTTTTGTGTGGAACATTCGGCCTACTGGATTCCTTTTTTTTCTCGGATAAACCGTCAAACATTTCTTATTTTGTATAAATCTCGTAAGTTTTACAAAATAAACCCTATATCAGCAAAAAGCTCTTAAAAAATACTATGCAACGATTTAATAAAATATAGGGTGATGCATTTGAAAAAGTCGAGTTATTGTAATTTGTCATTTTCAAAAAATCGTAGCAGGCGATAGAACATCGACTCCGAGTTCATCTACACCTCGAAAGATGCGCTAAAGCTTAAGGAATTTTTTTGTGGATCTCTTCACAACGCTATTTTGACACATAAATTGACATAAGTTAAAAACTATTGCAAATAAGTCGAAGAAACCTGGGTGCCTTATATCGACAATGTAATGGCGAATCTAAATATGTAATAAAAATGGGGGGTTGCCGTTTAAAAAAACAGAACTTAGTTGAGTATCTTATTTGGGACATCCTGTATATAAATTGTCGGTCCTATCGTTTAAAAAAAAACATCAAATCGATAGCTTGGGTAGAAAAAAGTTATAGAGCATGCACACACCCCTGGGTCACCCTGTACATTACTCCGGCTCGATCGCGATTTCAGTATAATAGATTTTTAATATACTTTATTTCAACATTAAACTATGAAGAAAAAAAATGAAAATGAGATAGTATTAAGCAGCTTTTTATACTTGTGAACCAACCAACGATGTAATTAATCAAACTTTCAAACTAGTTTGATCAAAATATTTTATACTTATTTCAAACTTAAAAATTATAAAGTTTTATTTTATTTGATTCACAGCGCTGCTATAGGCTTGATTTTAGTTTGATTATATTTCAAATCAAATTCTTAAAATCAAATCAAACTCTTGAATCTCTATGTAAGTCGAAAACTTACTGGAGGTAATACTATGGATATAATTCTGGTAATTTATATCCAAATAGACTAACCGAAAATCCCGAATTCCACTATAGTGTTTCACTGCTTGTCTACTTCGAGTGAATAAACTAAGTGAAATCTATTCTCAGAAGTAGCTAAATAAGGCGCGCATAAAACGTAAGCAAGTCCGGCCAGCGCCAGCGTCGCGACGCCCGAACTAGCTTCCCAACTCCGCGTCGAAAGTTATTTAAGAAAATATACTAAGAGTCTCTCTCAGTCGCGGGTGTTAGTTGGAGAATCGAACATCGTAGACAAAATGGTAAGTTTAACAGCGGAAGAAAAAAAAACAATTGTACTTGTTTGGATTACAGCGTATTTGTGTTATTCGTGGAAGTGATTTTCTGTGTTGTGCGAAATTTACGATTTGATTTGCAAAATGTGGTTATGTAATAGAAACGATTACAATTTTCCTCCATCTTGGATATACATGAAGTGTTCATTCACAATCAGTCAGTAATTTGTCATTTTCATAGCTTACTAGAGGTTCTCTAATTCATTGTTATTAATGTCAGAAAGTATAGTCAATTTTTATGTTATTTTTGACAAATGTCAAATGCACCGATGACTATATTAAAATATTTTGTATTAAATATATTAAGTATACAAAGCTCGGTCGAAAATGTAATTCCAGCCTCACGCTATGGCTCAATTTGAAATATACTATTCTATTGATTTTAGTAATTTCTAAATCAACTTTCTACTAGTAATAATTAGCCGCGATAAGTACCAAAATATATTTATTTAATTAATAATTTCTTCATAAATAATGTTTAGATATAATTTCTGATCTAAAGTATCGGTAAACCAGATATTATCCACTCATAGTATCAGTACAACGATCACTTGATTGATTGCAAAAATTTCAGCTGAGAGAGGCAAGAAATTTTCGCAATATGAAATGACATGTACAATTTTCGAGAATTTTACAGCCTTAATTTAACTCTGAATATGGTAGGGTTACATAACCTTTAGAATTAGTCATTTTAAACAAAATAATAGACACAAGTTAATGAAAAAAACACTTTAAAAGAAAAATGTTACAAGTTTAAATATTATTATTATTTTATATGACATAGTTTTTTATATATTGTTTCGAATTGTTGGGTTTTTTTAAATAAATTAAATATTGTTTAATTCAATCTACATTAAACGTTTCATTTTTATCCGATATACATTTAAATTGACACTATTTGAAAACAAATTGTATCATAACTATCAGACTGAAGTTTTGAAATAAAATTTGAATACTTTTTACATACAGGGTAGTCCTTAAGTAATTGTACATAGAATTATGGTAGATTCCTCACTTTAAAATATTACGAAAATATTTTTGGGCACGAGAAATCAGAATATGGTACCTACTTCGACGACGTAATTTGTAGAGGGCGCTAGTTATGCCACATTTGTAGCTGATCCCTAAAATGCGATTATCTCGTAAACCGTTAAGTTTTAAGGTTAATAACAAGTATGCTTTTTTTCTACTAAAATAACGTGGATTTAATATTCTTTTACAAAAATGGCGCTAACTTAAAGAGCAAAAAAGTGTATCGCACATATATACCACAAAGGTGGCCTAACTAGCGCCCTCTACAAATTACATCGAAGTAGGTACCAGATTATGATTTCTCGTTCCCAAAAACCCCCAGTTCCAAATTTTTATGTATAGATATCCAAAAACGCTAAAGTTATTGCAAAAAATAAATCTTAAAATTTAACCTTTAACACCCTGTATATTCCTTATTAGCACCATTTTATTAGAGCAAATTAGTTCAAATCGTAATATTTTAATGTGCCATACTTCTATGTACAATTACTTAAGGACCACCCTGTATATATAGTGAAAACTCTTGCTATCTAGAAATACATTTCTCCATGGCCACTACTGAATGTAGTTATTTTGAAACCACTTATAATAACAGAAAAGAAATCTTCTCGCTCTTGATTTTGAAAGAAAATTCTGAAACACTTGTCTCTTATGTATTTTATAAGTATTTATAAGTATTTTATAAGTATTTGATTCTTACTCTAGTGTTCTGTAACACCAAGCTGTAAATATCACGTCCGCATCCTAGATGGCCATGAATTTCATGTTTGACAGTTCTACGCGACGTGTTATTTATTTAGTTTGAATTTGCCTGATTAAATATTTCATTTTGTTCAAAGTCTCATTTTACTAGTCGGTGCATTTGACATTTGTTACAAATTTAGTCTAAATTCAATCTCAGTTAATAAGAAAAGACAAAACTACTAAAATGTCTGATTCTTAGATCGAATTGATGAATTGCACTCCACCAGATCTAAAAGAAACTGCAGAAAAGATAAAACCATACAAATCTGACATTAATAACAATGAACAACTTCTATTACGCTATGAAAGTGACATAGTACTGACTAAGTGTGAATTAAGTTTTAAATTTTACTGCGAATATGCCTTGAGAGATTTAAAGAAAACTTCTAATCGGCTAATATTGGAAAATAAGCGTATTAATAGAAAAATCCAAAAATAAATCAATAATTACGGTTACCTTAATACAAGAAAACAAAAATAATCATTCCTGTTTGAACGCAAAATAAAACTTCATCTCTAGTCGAAATTTTCCATTTACGTTCTATTTTAAAACGATCTTGCGAGTTTTCGTAATACGAACTCAATTCCCGTTTATTTTTAGATGAAATGTGGATCATTTGGCGTCATGCCAATAAGCAGAAAAAGGTTATGTGTAACTTATACGATTACAATTTTTTCTACGGCAACTATGCGTTTTAAAATAGTAGAAAAAAAATACTGATTGGCTTTTTGTCAATAATTTTATTTTCGATTTTAACCGTTTGACGCAATTAACTTATCGATATTATCTAATTACTCTAGTTCAGTTTTAATAATATATTATGGTTTTCATGTAACCCCAAAAAAAATAATCCATAGGATTCATATCAGGACTACGAGCTGGCCAAGGGAATTCACTTCCACACCCTATCCAGCAATGAGGAAAAATTTCAATTAAGAGCAATCCGGAGCTCTTGTGAAAAGCAAATTTCACTTCTATTTTATGAGAATTTTCTAATATAAAATTGGAACACTTGACGATGGAATGTTTCTGGACAGCTTTAAATTTATTTAAGAAAAGGGTGGGAAAGCATATTTAAAAACTATTTGATATTTATTAAAACAAATGGGAGCAAATTTTCATAGATTTAATACAGAATGGCGCGGACCCTTTTTATGATTTTTCGAAGGTTTACAAAAAAATCAAGGGGTTTCCACCCTAAGTTTTGTAATTATTAGTATTTCCTGAAAATTTCACAAAAATCAGACTAAAACTAAAGGCTTAGGGGAAAATGAACCACATACCTTGTCGAAAATCTAACGGTACATCATCTAATAATTCCGGTAAACTATTTCTTAAAAAATGTAAATATCAGAGGACCATTTAAGCTCGAAAGGTCCTAAAAGTCTGTGAGTCCGAAGGACATGGACCAATATTTACCAGGATCGAGAGTACCTCCCCCCTCAGTTTTCGAGGATGCTGAACACGATGGCGGTCTCAGAATTTCTCTTTTCGCCAGCCGAACCCCTTAAAACGGCCAAAGATACATGGGAAATGATGTGCTGCACGTTTAACCTCTTTAGGTGGTAGTTTTTGGCCGTTTTAGGGGTTCGGCTGGCGAAAAGAGAAATTCTTATACCGCCATCGTGTTCAGCATCCTCGAAAACGGGGGGAGAAGGTACTCTCGATCCGGGTAACACCACTATAAAAGTATATCGATACATTAACTTTAAACTTATACTAAAAATGCCTTTCTTTTTAAATAGTAAATGTTTTATTTATTTAGCTTGTGGCGTATACAATCATACATAAAAATAAAATGTACACCACAGCACATGTATAAAAACTGTAATAACCCATAAGATTTGAGGTTATTTTCCTATAGCTACGTGGCTACCAAAGTTTACGAGCGGTCTGAAAGGCTTACTGGTTTCTTTACCAAGATAAAATCTGTCCTAAATGGCGATTTCTTAAATCTTAGCGAGGATGTATCAATAATTCTCAGGGTTAATCTGATCTTAGTAAATCCTTTTTAAGTGGGATTGGTTTCTATTTAAATAAAAAACGGTAACAAAAATTAAAAAGGAATCTATTAAAAAAAACTAAAACATTGACTAACACAAAAAAAATGACAAAATTTACAACAAAAGAAAATTAAACTACTTCTCAAAAAACTATAACTTGGCTTTATGCAACAATGGCTTTGAAATTAAGGCGAAATTCTAATAATTACAATACCTCCAAATCGGTCTAGCGGTTCTCGAGATATTGCGCATATGGATATTTGCGAGCGGCGAGAACACACCTAGAGCCGTGTTGGCGTTTTTCGCATGGAAGAAAGTGACTTCTAGACTTGATTTTTTTTCCTCCGATAAATATTCATGACCCAAGCATTGTGTCCAAATTTCAACCCGATAGTTTAATTTGGGGGGGAGAGGGAGGACAAACACTGATTAATTTTTGACTCGAGGTAACTTTTTTAATTTTTGACCAATCCGGGTCATCAAATGGCAAACTTTTTCATGAGGACACTGCTACAGGATGTATTAAGGAGAATCTATGACTCCACTATAAGATAGTGATGGTTTTCGCGAGAACGGACAAATGGCGACCGAATTTCGGATTTTACAAATTTTAATTTTTGATTTTCGCAACGAAAGAGTAAAGTAATGAAAATTTTTTATTCGCCATCGGTTGCGAAATCTAATTTCACGGCGGCTCGCTTTTATCAATATATCATACACTCCCGTAGGCCTTAATACAGATAGAGCTTTGGGGTAAAAAAAAAATTGAAATTGAATTTGAAAATGAGCTTAGCATGAAGTCACTAACCCTATCCGTTGCCCTTTTCCAGTAAGGCTCAAATCAAAGAGAAAAAATTGCGCGCATAAAAAATTTTCCCCACTTTACTCTTACTTACTAGCGGGTTGAAATTTGGACAGAATGCTTGGGTCATGACTATCTATCGGAGGAAAAAAAATCAAGTTTCGAAGTCACTTTCTTCCATGCGAAAAACGCGAACACGACTCTAGGTGTGTTCTCGCCGCGGCGAAAATTCATATACTTTCAAATCGCAATATCTCGAGAATCGCTAGACCGATTTGGACGGGTTAAAATTGAGTTTAAGCGTTTTCGCGAGCACTTTATTTTATATATAGAAGTTTCGATCCGAATAAAACTCAGCGAGTTACTTGCGAAAAACCGATTTTCCATATCTTTACTTGTTAATTTACCCCCTTCCACACCTCCCTTAGCTTTCAGATAGTGATCACGTGAAAGAGGGACCTCGAGTCTGTGAAATCTCAAAAAAAAATTTTTCGAAAAGAGCGACTTCGTTTTCAAAACCAGATCTACTCCACTATAAAAAAAATAAAGCTAAAAGACAGTTACAAATATGTACCCTCAGTTTATATGATAAAATAATTTTCCGCAAAAAATTTCTGCTTAAATCTAAATAGTATATTGAGTGACTCGCCAACCATGTCCACCTTCATAATACTGAATATTAAAAATGGTCGATTTACGGTTTCGCAGATAATTATGTAAAAATTAAAAACAATTAATATTTAAATTTGTCAAATGTCAATTTTTTTAACTTTCTTAATATTGCCAACTCCGATAATATTGTATAGAATTTAACAGGCGGACAAAGAAAAGAAGATCAAGAAGAAGAAGAAGGAAGAAGGAGATGCCCCCGCTGCCGCTCCCGCCGCCGAAACCAGGTCCTCCTCCAAGAGCTCATCCAAAAAAGCAAAGAGATCTGGTTCCAATGTCTTCTCCATGTTCTCCCAGGCTCAAGTAGCCGAGTTCAAAGAAGCCTTCCAACTTATGGACCATGATAAAGATGGTAAGTTTTAAAATCCTTGCATGCAATTTGGAATCTTGAACATATCTATCCAATTGGGAAATAAAGCTTTTGAGCGAGTGTGGCAGGTCTCTTAAACAAACTTCCACACTCCTGCATACTCTGCATAGGCGTTGGAAGTTTTCAATATCTGTCCATATCGGTAGCTACTTCCTTATATTCTACAATAGCAATGCAGGGAAACCTCGAAACTTAAATTCCAGACTCATCTTTGGTTCCCACATTAATCCTATTAGATATTACAAACTCTCCACCTCTTCTATCCATGTCCAAAGCTTACATACAAGTCTACTAAAACAATATCTTATGTAGCTAGTAGCTAGTTCAACTTAATGGCTCTAAAAGGTAATTATGCTTATTCTCAAATAAAAGCCAGTTGTAAGTGCTTATGACTAATTAGGTTCTGTCACTAAACTGATAAGAAATTATGATAAGACTCTAGGGCTGAGAATATACTGAATAGTCTGTTGTCCTATATGAAGAGCTGCTGCACGAACAACACTTTTCATTCTTCTTCTACCCGCTTTGTTGACAACTTCAACCTTACCAAACATCTTCTCGGTGTCACGAAAAAGTCGATTCTGGGTTATACATCTAGAACCTACAGTTGTTTCATATTTAACATCTACACTTTGGGAGTTTCTTTAATTATATAATCCCCGTTTATATATATTTTTAACACTATTAATTTTACTTGCAGGTATCATCAGCAAGAGTGACTTGAGAGCCACCTGCGATGCCGTTGGTAAACTCGCAAGCGAAAAAGAGCTTGATGAGATGGTCAACGAAGCATCCGGACCAATTAACTTCACACAATTGTTGGGTCTTTTCGGTACTCGTATGGCCGACTCCGGTGGTACCGACGATGATGATGTTGTCATCGCTGCCTTCAAATCCTTCGACGAGGGTGGTACCATTGATGGCGAAAGGTAAAACAATATTCATATCTCGTTTTTTACACAATTTTCTTTAGATTTAAATGTCTTGTCATATTGTTTGGTTCCAATAAAAAAATCGGTATTAAATTGTACATATTTGTTTAAGATTCCGTCACGCCCTTATGACCTGGGGAGAGAAGTTCAGCGGGAAAGAAGTCGATGACGCTTTCGATGCAATGGAAATCGATGACAACAACAGAATCGATACCCAAGCTCTCATCACCCTCTTGACCGCCGCCCAAGAAGAAGGAGAAGGTGAAGCAGCATAAGCAAAAAAAAAAACAATCATCAGAAAAAATATTCCACGGTCAACATGTAGTCCATCAAAAACCAATATTCCAAACATCGTCAGTGTGGTGTGTCTGTATCAATCCAGCCTGAAATTGGATACTTGCAGAAAAAGTGTATATGTGTATTTTCTTATGTATTTGTTTTTAATTTTAATTTACTAGTTGCTTTACCAGCACGCGACAGTAAAAATATATTATTATTTTTTGTTTCATGGAGAATTTTATTTGATTTCAAAAAGTAATTTCCCTTCTCTCCAATTATACCTCTACCACTTCTTGCGCTCTTTTAGTCATATTGACCCACTTCATTCTGGCTCAACAAAGACAAAGGCACATTTTGTATTTTCCTCCGGAGTTAGTCCCGTGAATTAATTTCATGAGCATCAACTATATAAGGACTTCATATGTCCCCAAACAAAAATCAAGAGGGTTATAGTCAGGATTTTTTGATGGCCATTCAAAATTACTTCCTCTGCCAATCCATCGTTGAGGAAATATGCCACTTAGATGATTTATAACAACTAATTGGAAATGAATTGGAGCTCCATCATGCATAAACATTTTCCTTCTTACATCTTGTGACAGACCATCCAAAATATCATTAAGTATTTTGCAAAAATTAAATAAGAATCTCCTTTTAAATTTGGAGAAAGATGGCTTATAATGCCACACCAAATATGATTGTGACGAAGGATTTCAAGAGAAAAAGATTTGAAAAATGCAACAACTACCCTAATAACACAGAAACATCTGTAAGACATCTTAGAAACATACATATGGGACAATAGAAACATCTCTGAGACATCCCTATTTACCTCGCGATGTTCGTGGGATGTTTCTGGCAACAGCCGTGTCCTCATTTGCGAAGTCGTACAAACATCCCGTCGGGATGTTTGTAGGATGACCCGGGACGTACTACAAACATCCAGGGCACCTTAATCAAACATCCTTGGGATATAAGAACAAATAATATTTCTCCTTTACCACACATATTTACACTCCTAGGAGTGTAAATACTAAAAAATTAAACAAACATGATTTAAAAAAAATTATTCAAAAAACAATTGAATTACCATTGAGTTTATTTTTTTTTTCATTTGTATTCTAAGATTGCGTTCTTTTGCTCTTCTCAGCCAATCACCAATTCTTATCTCGGTTTCCTTGTTGGAAGCATGACCTGATTTCTGTGCAGCTTCTAAAATAATTATACATAAATTAGTGATGTAAAAAACCGTGTTTTTTTTTTCATGAAATCGCAAGTTAAATTTAACACACTATTTAACCTCTAGTTAAATCTATATTAGTGTCATATTGAAAGGATGACTTTAAACATGGAAGTGTGTTAAGAATTTGTCTCAAAAAAGTTACAAAGTTACAGTGATTTACGTTATAAACAATTAGGACTTTTTTTATTTTTCATAATGTAAATTACTGTAATTTCAGAATTAAATTAGAATAATTTTAAATTACTATAATTTAATAATCGGGAAGTAATAATTACCAATTACTGCTTTTGATAAAAGGGTCGTCCCAAAGGTATTTTTCACATAAAGGAAAACTGCTCTGCTAACGAGTCCTCAATTACTGGTGCAATGCATGCAGGTCCAATCGATTCATAAGTAGTATTTCCACCAAGCTGGGCAAAGAACTGTACCTTCAATTTCAAAAACATAACTATTAACAATTAAAGTCACTTGATATGCAAGCCTAACCTACCGTGTGGTTTTTGTACACACTATATATACAATTATACAGAGACTGTCTAACATGTTAACATTAGTCTTCTTCACTTAGTTTTGGGTTAATTTTAGAATTTTCTGCTTATTTAAAAGCTTTCTGTTTTCTCGGGACTCCATCGTAAAAATAAAAATATGTTTCACTAACTTCATAATAAAATCACAATCGCCACGAAAACAAAGTAAACATACCATAAAATGGCCGAACTAGAACTATATGCCGCGCGCAGCCGCAGAGTAACCCAATCATCGTTAACTGATAAATAGCGGGAATATCAATAGTTTTCGTTTTTAAATAATTACACTGGGCAACTCATTCTTACATCAACGAATAGTTGTTTATTAAAAAATGACGTAAACGTACCTAGGAAATCTTATTGTACATATTCAGTAATTATTTTAAATGGGTAGGTATCTGAAAAATACAATAATTTTTATTTGCATTTAAATTTTTTAACTATCAGTGTATCAAATTTTACAACTTTTTAACCAGATTAAATATCAATTACCAAATATAAGTAATATGAAAAAAAATTGTTGAAAAAATATAAAAAAGGATGTTTCTAGAACATCTTAATAAAAACATTGCAGGGATGTCCGAAAAGAAACATCTCTGGCATGTCGTACTTAAGTCTGAAACATTGGGACATTCTGAGGACCTCAGCGGGACATACCAGCAAGATCCCGTGTTATTAGGGTATAATCTCACAGCAAAAATAATTCACTGACAAGAAATGACATTTACCAGAAACAATTATCTGACAGTCCAAGGCATGCTTTTCATAAATGAAATAATATTTGAAATCCGCTTCTGAGGCTCTAAACTGCTCAATTGCGTTTTTCTCGAAAACGGGTGAAACTATCGTTTTTTTTTCGTAGCAAAACACTGTGGGATTATTTTCTATAATTACAATCTGATCATGAAGATCAATAAGCAATTTTGTTCTAACCTAACTTAACTAGAATTCTTAAATACTAAGGTCCTACTCACTAGTGTACCTTAGGGTCTGATAATTTTAGTAACACTATCGATAACGTGTAACTAGCACTGTCACTGAACTAGTTCAAAAGGTTTGGTCCTCTTGAGTCTTCTTACTAAATTGGTATTATCGAGGAGCTGGATGACCTCAACGTTCCCATGTTGGAGCAGCCGTTGTTCATGGCTGCTGGCAGATTTGGATATAGTCTTGTCAACAGTTTCTACATCCAGGTCCCTATGAAGATCACTGTTGCGACAGTACCAGGGTGCATCGACGATGTTCCTTAATACTTTATTTTGAAAACGTTGGATAGCTTGAATGTTACTTTTACTGGCGCAGCCCCAAAGCTGGCTACCATACGTCCAAATGGGTTTTAATATCTGCTTGTAGAGGAGCAGTTTGTTGTGTGGACAACTTGGAGTTTCTTCCTAATAACCAATGCATCTTTTTATATATTAAACCAAGCATTTCAAGTTTCTTTTTAATGTGGAATTTCCAGCGAAGTCTAGCGTCGAGTGTCATTCCAAGATATTTTGCTGTATTAGCATAGGGAATCTGAGCGTTATTTATTCTTATGGGAATGTGTTGGTTTCGTTTATTAGTAAAGTTAACATGAACAGATTTATTTACATTTAACTTAATACGCCATTTTTTAGTTCACGTGTTAATCTGGTCTACAGATGTTTGTAATTTTCGGTTAGCTTCTTCATGGTCTTTTCCAACAGCCAGAATGGCAGTATCATCAGCAAATGTTGCAATAGTATCGTGCTCAAGGTTAGGAATATCACTGGTATACAGTAAGTAGAGTACTGGACCTAGTACACCTTGGGGAACTCCTGCCTTAATTTCTGTTATATCAAAATATACATCTTCCTGTTTTATTCTGAAATATCTGTTTGATAAATAGGATTTTAAGAGTTCTGAATACTGACGTGATAGTAACAAATTTAACTTGTGGTTAAGGCCCTCATGCCAAACTTTATCAAAAGCCTGGGCCACGTCTAAGAAGACTGTGGAACATACTTTCTTTTCCTCTAAAGACTTTTCAATTATGTCTGTGATTCTATGCACCTGGTCGATCGTTGACTGTTTTTCTCTAAAACCAAATTGATGGGAGGGAATCAGGCCCTTTTCTTCTATTGTAGGTTTTAATCTCTTATGAAGCAATTTTTCGTAGATTTTCGAAATAACAGGCAACAAAGAGATGGGTCGGTATGACGTTACTTCTTGGGGAGGTTTACCTGGCTTTTAGGTATCAATATAACCTCTGCTATATATAAGGTTGGTCAGTTTGACAACAGCTTTACGTGGGAGTTGTTTCAAGATTTTCCCGGTAATGAGATCAAATCCAGGGGCTTTTTTATGATTTACATTTGTTTCAATTTCCATATAAACTTCTTTTGGAGAAGTAGGTCTAACGACTGAATCTTCCTGTTCTGGTTCATTCCAGTCTTGGGTCTCTTCACCATCGATGGTCTGGAAAGTCATTTCTAAGTGTTCTGCGAATCTGGTTGCTTTTTGTATATTATTTCGTGCCCAACTCCCGTCTTCCTTTCTAATTGGTGGGTTATGTGTAATAGGACTTTTTAATCGTTTGGTTGCTTTCCAGAGTGAATAATCTGTACTGCTGCCATTAGTTAATTCACTCAAGTACTCACAAATCGATTCATTTCATGAATTTCGCGTTTTAACTGTTGTGTTGCATTATTTAAAACTGTTTTATCAGCGGGTGCTCTGGACTGATGCCAATTTCTTCTGATTTTTATTTTTTCTAGAGTAAGGTCTCTGATCTCTCCAAATAACCTGACCTTAGCCTATGTCCCAATAGTTATGAATCACCCTGTATATCTGTTTTGAATTAAAACGAGAATAGAGAAAGAACAGCAGATATATTAATTGAATTTATAGTCTTACAATTAAATAACTACAAAAATGTTTATAATACATCGAGTTCTATGTACATTCGTTTATAAATTAAAATAATAAACAAAATAAATTATTAATACATTAAATATCAATTTATTATCAGTCAACAATGTTGTATGGGCATCCGATCTAAAGAAGATGCTGTTTCTTTTTTTACCTAAAAAATAAAAAAATTGTTTTAAAAATAAAAGTCATTCTAATATTGTCTTTTTATGTACATTACTGTTTTATCAACGGTAATACCACGAGTCTTCAAAATTTAATCTATAAAATTTAAGAGTGGTATTTGGAAACATTATTTTTTTAATCATTTTGTATTAAAAATAGAGAATATAGTCATTTATGCAAAAGACATAAATGTTCAATATTTTCTTTATCACATTCACTAAATTTATTCGCCTCCATTTTTTAAATTTAAACGTCCAATATTGAGGAGTTATAGATTTAAATACTTGATTTCATTGATTGTATACTAACGTAATACAAGTTGCCTATCTAGAAGTATTATTTAAGCTTATTTATATAATGGTAACGTCAATCAAAATCTTAAATATTAAATGATTGTATCTAAGTTCAAACATGTAATTTAATTGAAGTAATAATTTGTGTATGTGTTCAGAATTTTTTAACTTATTCTAAATTCTAAATCCAACAATTTATGTAATCTAGTACCTACATACTTAATTATCTAGTACATTTTAAAAACCAAGGCATGCGCGACTGCTTTTGGCTTCTTCGTTTAGATCTTGACATTATTTGTCAATTTTAAACTGATTTATTGAGATTTCTGACTGAATTTAGCTAATTTGAAGTGTAGGTATTCAAAAACTGATGTTTAATGAACAAAAGTTGAGTGTTGAAGTTAGTTATGTGTATTAAAGCGATTTAAAATAAACGAATAAAAACAAGTTAGTTTACATTTTGAAATTTGGGTATTAACGTAGATTTTCAATACAGAAACGAAGAGACGGTTTAAATAAATTTAAGAGGACGAGTGGTATTTGGAAAGGTTATTTTTTGAATCATTTTGTATTAAAAACAGAAAATATAGTCATTTATAAAAAAGATACTTTACAAGCAAATGTTCCATATTTTCTTTATCAATTTCACATAAATCTATTCGCCTCCAATTTTTAAATTGAAAAGTCAAATATTGAGCTGTTATATATTTAAATACAGGGCCACCAAGGCATGCGCGATTGCGTTTGGCTTAATTCGTTTAGACTGACATTTGCCAGTTTTAATGTAATTTGAAGTGTTTAGGACGTACCTATTCAAAAACTGATGTTGAGTGTTGAAGTGAGTTATGTGTGTGTTAAAGCGATTTGAAATAAACGAATAAAAACCGGTTAGTTTACAAATACATTTTGAAATTTGGGTATTAACATAGATTGGCAATACATTTTCATATAATAATAATTGATAATACTAAATAAAAGTTGTTAAATGTTTATATTTGACATTTCAAAAAAGGTAAACAAAGTTTTATCAAAAAACAAAAACTAAGAAGCGGTTTTATCAAAGGTAATACCACGAGTCCTCCAAATTTTATCGATTAAATTTTTGGTTTTCACGAAAACGGCTTTATTTGGAAAAACCACGAAAACAAACTGATTGATAAAATCACGAGTCCGCAGGACGAGTGATTTTATCTTAAATCAGTTTGTTTGAGTGGTTTTGCCTAAAATAAAGGCGTTTGAGTATGAAGATCAAAAATTTAATCTATAAAATTTCAGAGGACGAGTCGTATTTGAAAGGATTATTTTTTGAATCATTTTGTATTAAAAACAGAGAACATAGTCATTTATGCAAAAGACACTTTACACACAAATATTGAAAATTTTCTTTACCAATTTAAATTGAAACCTGAGCTGTTATAGTTTTACATACAGGGCCACCAAGGCGATTTTTTGACTGGCTACCCCGCGAAACGGCGCCGTTAATAAAAGCGAAGAAGAATGAAATGAAGTCTTTCTTAATTTAATTAATTTTAAGTTTAGTGTTATGTAAAAATGTTAAAGGCATTTTGAAATCAACTAATAAAAACAGGTTAGTTTACAAATACATTTTGAAATTTGGTTATTAACATAGATTCGCAATACATTTTAGTATAATAAAAATTGTTAAATGTTTACATTTGACATTTCAAAAAAGGTAAACACAGTTTAATCAAGAAACAAATACGAAGAAGCGGTTTTATCAGTATAAAACACAATGATTGGTTAGGATCCTGAGCTGTTATTGGCTGAAACCACAAAATCTGACTGTATTGACAGATGAAAAAAATAATCAGTATAAAACTCAATTATTGGTTAGGATCGTAAGCCAGGGCCGGATCTAAGGGAGGGCAAACGGGGCTGCAGCACCGGGGCCTCCACAATAAAAATTTTCAGGTAAGATTTCCTAACGAATACCGAATGATATGCAAAATTAACAACGGAAAAGTAGTTCTCCCACTTTTCCCACTCATTTTTCACAGGAAACACCGAATTCTAATTGAAAAATTATCAGAGGTAATACCACAAGTCCTCCAAATTTTATCGATTAAATTTTTGGTTTTCACAAAAACGGTTTTATTTCGAAAAATCACGAAAACAAACTGATTTTATCTCAAATCAGTTTGTTTGAGTGGTGTTGCCTGAAATAAAGGCGTTTGAGTGTGGAAACATACAATTTAATCTATAAAATTTCAGAGAACGAGTTGTATTCCGCATATTTCGTCGGTAAAAGATTCCCTACCTCCCATTTTCGAAGATGCTAAACATGATGGCGTTATCCAAAATTATTGTCCACTTGACCCCACCGCTCAAACGGCCAAAAACCACCCCCATTATGGGGGAATCGTTGATTCCGCATATTCCACCGGCAAAATATATCTTCCCCCCGTTTTCGAGGATGCTGAATACGATGGCGGTATTCAAAATTATTTTCGACTTAGTCCCACCCTCCGCAAACGGCCAAAAATCACCCTCTACAGGGTGGATTTTTTTTTTGCTCTAAACAAGAAAAACCGCGTCATCTCCAATTTTTGAGAATGCTGAGCACAATGGTGATATTACATCTGTACAACGACTTCGCCACATGCCCCAAACGGCCAACAACCATCCTCTACAGGGTGAAAAAATTTTTTTTAGCAAACATAAAAACCCGCGAAAGTTTTTCACCCTGTAGAGGGTAATTTTTGGCCGTTAGGGAGGTGGAACTAAGTCGAAAAAAATTTTAATACCGCCATTGTGTTCAGGAACCTCGAAAATGGGAGGGGAGATATATTTTCCCGGTGGAAGACGCGGAATCCCCGATTCCCCCATCTTGGGGGAGGTTTTTGGCCGTTTGAGGGGTGGGGTCAAGTTGAAAGTAATTTTGGATACCGCCATCGTGTTTAGCATCCTCGAAAAGGGAGGGAAGGGTATATTTTGCCGGTAGGAGACGCGGAATCCGCGATTCCCCCATTTTAGGGGTGGGTTTTGGCCATTTGGGGGGTTGGGTCAACTCCAAAAGAATTTTCACCACCGCTATCGTGTTCAGCATCCTCGAAAACGGGGGAAGAGGTGGTTTGGTTGCTGCTTAAAATATTTGTATATTTTTCCGACTCACAGAATGTAGTATCTATAAATGACCTTGAAATCTCGTTTCCGTGACGTGCTGGGAAAAAAGTGCGCCCGGATTCGGATTCAGGGCGCCAAAATACCTAGGAATAACGTGGTCTGGTCAAATAGTCCCGACCTTTTTTTTTGTAAACGTGTGTTATTTTTTGAATCATTTTTATTAAAAACAGAGAATATAGTCATGAATTGAAACATCAAAAAATATTGGGCTATTATAGTTTTAAATACAGGGCCACCAAGGCATACGTGATTGCTTTTGGCTTAATTCGGATATAAAGTTGGACATTCGTCAGTTTTAAAGAGACTTGTTCAATTTTCAATCAAAAATTGAACATAAATCGTAATTTGCATAACGATTATTAGTATTGCATAAATCTGGCAACGCCGTGGAAACATGCCACCTCGCAAGCCCGGTAAATAACAATAAAAAAACAGTCTAGACACTCAACCTTGGTATCGACGGTTAGAATATTAGCCAGGCGAAAAACAATTTTTTTTATCCAGCTTTGTCTCTGGATGTTCCGTTGATACCGGCAAGCCGCGTTCATCGTAATTCAGTTTTCACGTCTAGTTCACCTCGTTCAGACCAGATCGCTCAAATCGCGGCGATCGATCATTTGCAAATTTTCAAATCAATTTAAATCAGTATCGCTCAACATCTCGTATAGTTAACATCGTAATTTAGTCTTCACTCACATCTCGTACTGTTCGGATCGCACAAAATCGATGCGATCGAATATTTGCAACTTCAATTTCCAAATTCATTTTTTAAACATTCACTTCAGTGAATTGCTCAACTAGTTGATGTATCACACTAGTTATTTTTATAATTAAATTATAGTACATGTTATTACCTGTTTTTTTATGTGTTGTTCTTGTTCTTCGTTAAAGAAATTTAATTAAAAGGTGTTATGAAATTCCTGATGTTTTATTGGTAATACTGGAGAGACGGGGGAAAGAATTCTTGTACGTCCTACACATATACAGTCCACATTATTGAAATCAAAAAATCAAACAGGGTTTAAAAGGTCAGCAAACAAGGCTGTACCGAGAAACCGCTGCAAAGGTGCTCAAATTTCTATGTAATTTGAAGTATTTACGTATTCAAAAACTGATGTGTGTTGAAATGAGTTATGTGTGTGTTAAATGATTTGAAATAAACGAATAAACACGTTAGTTAACAAATACATTTTGAAATTTGGGTATTAACATAGATATAGTATAATAATAATTGATAATACTAAATAAAAGTTGTTAAAACAATTACGAAGAAGCGGTTTTATTAGTATAAAACTCAATGATTGGTTAGGATCCTGAGATCTTATTGGTTGAAACCACAAAATCTGACTGTTTTGACAGATGAAAAAAATAATCAGAGAAAAAAAAATAGAAAGATATACGTTTTGAAAAAGCTTAACGATACTCGCTGGCCTTATCGAGCTGAAGCTACTAAGGCGATTGTCGACGGTTATTCCGAAATCAAAGAAGTTTTAACCAACATATCTTCTAATAAGGAGCAAAAAGACATCGTGAGGAAGGAGCCAACCCATCTTCTGGAAAAGATGAGCGGTCTCGAAACAGCTCTATTTGCTATCTTTTGGAACGACATTTTGGAGCGATTCAATGCTACAAACAAAATGATACAGGACCCAAAAATGATTCTTGAATCTGCAATGCGTGCATTGGAATCATTAAAATTATTTTCTGAATCCAAAAGAGACAAGTTTGATGAATACGAAGAATCAGCTAAAGGAACATCAAATAATAATAAGAAAAATAACGTTTGTTTATCGAAAGATAATATACAAACCAATATATAATTATTCAAATATGTATACACGTCAACTTCTGTACTCCATATATATCACGAGGAAAAAGAAATCTATAATAGCGAAAAAACACATCGCCGATATATATGGGTACTAGAAGACGCAAGTATTTAACACAACAAAATTATCTAAGTACAAAAGCACACATAATGAAAAGAGAAATACAAATATAGATACAGAGAAGAAAACAGAACTTGCTTACTAGGAGCTAGCTGATTACCTTAACATGATTGGTAAGAGCTCTCTTGAAGAGGTTTAAATTCTTAATATTTTTTATCTCATGAGGTAGATTATTGAACTGAACTAAGCCTTTATGGAACAAACTATTCATTGAATTAGTCGTTCTGCTACCGGACACGGTGGCCTAGTTGGTAAGGCGTCTGCCGATTCAGCTTGGTCAGTGTTCGGGGAGTAGGTTCGAATCCTGCCGTATTCAAGTGGAATTAAAGTCAGATAAGACTTTGGGCAAGTGCAAAAAGGTAATTGTGTCATACGCAGTTTCATTCACGCCGGTAAACAAGCCGGATGAGATCGGATATCTCGTGGAACTGATTGGGGTTGGTGACACAATTACACACTTGTTAGTCGGTAGATGACCTGCATGACAAAGGCATAGTCCTGTAGGTCCCGTCCAGTTTAGGCCATTAGGTCAGAAAAGAGACGTTAAAATTAACAAACAATAGTCGTTCTGCTAGTGGAAACATAAAAATTAATAGAACCTGCAGCTCTAGTTCCATGTTGGTGTATATTAGTAATTGGTATCATTTGACAATTCAAATATTCCGGCAATAAATTATTTATGATTTTAAAAATCATTGTCGTTGTTATAATATAGAGGAACTGTTGCACATTCAGGCAGTTTAAAGTACTTAGCATAAGGTGAATGCTAGTATATCTATTACATCCTAAAATAACTCTCATTGCCTTATTCTGTAGAAGTTGTAATCTATCAAAACTAGAGTTAGAACATCCCGTATATATAAGAGAGCAGCAATAGTGAAAATGTGGTAATATAAGTGTATTGTAAACCGTAATTTTAGTTGAGACTGATAGATAAGAAGATATACTGACCAGTACTTACAATCACGCACCAGAAAAAGAAATGTAAGATTGAATCCGCTCGATTATATGAAAGCGCAAAAGAGAAATTCAAAGAGTCACGTTTTATCCCATTGATCGATCAACTAAGTTTTTCTCTTACTGAAAGATTGCTTTCATATGATGCGTGCGTTCGAGATTTGGATTTCTCAATCACTTAAAGGAGTTTAAATGCTGCAGCAGAAGAAGTAGTTAATGTTTCCGATTTAGAACCTAGTATTGGTAATGAGTTGGTCCAATTTGTATCGTTGCTAGATCTCTACAAAAAGGACTATCAAAAAGACCAATCTAAGGAGCTGTTCTATTATCAAATTCTTGAAAATCAAAATTTCAGAGCTACATTCCCAAACATTGAAATTACACTCAGAATGTACTTGGTTTTGATGGTGATGAATTGCACTGGAGAGCGTTCATTTACCAAAATGAAAATTGTAAAAAATAGGCTGCGAACTACGATGAGACAAAGCCGCCTATCAAAGTTATCGCTTCTTAGCATTGAAAGTGATTTATTCCGGGGATGGATTTCACCGATATCGTCAATGATTTTTTTTTTGAAAAAAGTCGCAAGTTGCACGATTCTATTCGTTTGCTGTGATTTAATTAGATTAATTTCTTGTATTTTGTATATTGTTACATTCTGTTAATTTGTTCCGTAATAAATTATTGAAACACTTGAAAGAAAAAACTTGTTTAACTTGTTCGAAAAATAATTCATCCACCCGTTTTGATCCGGCCCTGTTGTGAGCTCTTATAGGTTGAAACCACAAAATCTGACTGTTTTGACAGATGAAAAAAATAATCAGTATAAAACTCAATGATTGGTTAGGATCGTGAGCTCTTATTGGCTGAAACAACAAAATCTGACTATTTTGACAAATAAACAAAATAATCGATAAAATTTCAAGGACTCTTGGTATTACCTTTGATAAAAATCAATCTCAGATTTATTATTTTTTTTAAATCAATTAAATTGACTCACTTTTTTCATTCGGATCCCTAGTTCCACAAAGCTTGTAAGCAATCTTAGTTTTTCTTTTTTCATTTATATATCCAGGAATATACAAACTAGGAGCGTCTAGCCGTCCAATAGACAGCAATCTGTTGAAATCTTGTTCTAACTTGTCTGCAATTGGTCCTTTAAAATGCAATAAAAGTTGCACACATGCGTCGTTGTGCAGGGACCTGGTTCTTCTACTGTCAACTGTCAAAAACCATTCGGGGATTCCCATGACTTCTCGAATGTCCTCAATAAATTGTGCACTAAAAGATATTTATTTTATAATAAAAGTAGGCGTAAAAATGAAATCTATATAAATAAAAATCAATTGTCGACTGTTTGTAAGCGCTTCACTCCAGAACAAAGTTTATATAAAAGAAAATGTTTGAAAAATTGTACGGAAAAGTGAAAAAATTCGGTTAAAAAATCTCCATATAAAAAAGTGAGTGAATGAGCGAGTAGGGAGATTTTCAAAAACATTGACAGAATTGACAGATTGACGTTTATTTGTTCAGTTTCTTTAATTGTTTTATCTGTTACATCCAAAAAAAAAATATATTTAGTGAAGGTCAGGAGTCGGGGTTACACCCTTTTGTTCTTTGGTTAACATGAAGTGAAAAAAAATACTTTTATCAGTTTAAACAAAACATGTATCATTGTGAAGTATTTCAGTGAAAACCGCATGTATCTGTCTTTATTCGTTTAAAAGTTATAAGCTCTTGAAATATTGGAAAATATAATGGAACACCCGGTATTATGAAGAAAAAAAATAATAAATAAAAAAAATATTTTAGACAATTTTTTGTTCTTCGTGATCTCACGTATGGTAAATGTAAATGGAGTCTGACAGACTGTAATTCTCCTTCCTTAAGTTTATATTTATTGCCAATACTTACACAACAAACCGAGGAGGTTTTTCGATATTAGCATATTTAATAATATCATAATCTGGTTCGATGTTGGCACACGCATATCTTTCTGATCTTCTTTCAGGACCTAAAATTACTATGGATTTTCCAAGAGCTGTTACGTCACCTTCCAATGGAAAGTTTGAATCAGTAAAGACTTTTCTCCTGAGGCCAATGTCGATGGTTCCTAATCTGGCAGAAAGATCTCCAACGTGACATCTCAACGGGTTTTCTGGACCACACTCTTGGCGGTAAAGATCTTCCTGTAACAAAAAAAAATGAATATGCCAAGTGTAGGATATAAGTAATTAGAATAAGTAGAAGCATTTTAAATACTTTTTATATATAACGAACGATAGAATGTGTGTTTATTTCAATATACACAAAACATTATTTTGAGATGCAGTATTTCAAAAATTCCTCCGAGAGCATAGTTTTATTGGTCCTTTCAGTAAAATGTTGCCAAATACCACTACCACTTGAATGAATAAATGACGTATTAAAAAACTATTTAACTTGAAGGCACGATAACCTGCCTTAGTGCCTTGTTACTTGTTTGGTGGAATGCCTACGTGAGAAAATGTATATTCAATTAATTAATCGCTAATGTGTTAGAGGGAGGAATATTGTAATAAAGTGAGACAAAAATAACAAAATATTTCTATAAATCTCATACAGCCTAAACACGCGTAAGCAACCAATAAAATTTCAGAACACATTCCTTAAACTTCCCACGCGAATTTCAAAGCGCAACGCGATCATCTGATTAGTCAGAACGAATTAATTTCCAGAATAATCTACCCCCAAGCAGTGGACAAAGAGAGAGAGACACAAAACGTTTGTAACAGCGTACCCAGATAAAATATAATTTCTTTTCAGTAGTTATCCACCTCTCCTGTCGAACTCAAGTTTCGGCAATAATACGCCAATTTTCAAGTCATTATTTCTGTGGCTTGGTACAAGAAGTGCATATGTTACTATTTGTGTTTTGCGTTCCCCTTCCTGCCTCGAACAACTGGCAGTCTACTGGAAGTCAATCGCAGTAGAATTAGTATTAAGCCGATAACGATTGAAAATAAAATGTTTACGTTCACAAAGGAGGAAAAGATACAAATTTTAAAGTGGTATTTTGGGGGCCACTCGATTCGAGATAGATACAATAAATTTATGTGATGAGAACTGCCGTAAGTGTGAAAATTTCGATGAACCACATGTAAAGCCAATTAATGAAATTGGAAAATAAGTGCCGCTGTTGAAGCCAGTGAACCGTTGAATTTGGGATAAAAATCTCTTTCATTTGAGCTAATTTTTACCCCCTTGACCAATTTAATTTTTTTCATATCGATGACGTCACAGATCTGAAATATACCGCAAATGATAGTAGTGTAGGTCCAATTGATATGTCCCAATTTTCAAAAAAAAATATTCACTAGTTCCTGAGTTACAGGCTGTTAAAAACGTCATGGAATACATGGTATGTGAAAAACCTATAAAACTTAATCGGAAAGAAATAAAAAATATGGAATCGTCAGATCGTCAAATGGTCTAATACAGGTTCCAAAAAACATCACAGAATTTCAAAATTTAATTGAATCTGTTCCCATCGTCACAAATAAAAATGAAAATTGCTTGTTGAGAAATGATAAGGAAAATAACATAATTATATTTTCCTGTCAAACTAATCTTAGTTTCTTATCATGTTCTGCAGATTTATACGTAGATGGTACGTTTCAGTACTGTCCAAAATATTTTCTCCAATTGTTTACAATTCATAGTTTAAAAGATAATAACTATATTCTACTAGTTTTCTGTTTACTTCCTAACAAACTCTCTTTCTCATATTATCTTGTTTTTCAATATTTAAAAGAAGAATGCCTAAATCTAAATGTTTCTCTAGCTCCTAAAACAATAAATTCAAATTTTGAAATTGCAAATTTATAAAGCTATTTCAGAACCTTTTCCGTGGATGTAAATTTCATTTGGGACAATCCTGGTTTAAGAAAATTCAAGGAGTTGGCTTATCAGTTGCTTATCAAAATAAGTCAGACCAATATGATGAAAGTTCGCATCTTTTCACTCTAGGTACAACCAATCCATCTACTGTGCTCATCCCAACATAAACGTATTTTTAGATGTACAGGGTGGCCAAATAAGAATGCGAGGTACTGTATCTGGGAAACTATCCATCGTAGAGGCTTGCGGAAAAAAAAGTTATAACTAAAACGGCCAAGAGAAAAACCTGGAAAATATTTTCAAGTTTCTAAAATGGCCGCTAGGGAGCGTAACTGCAATCTTGAATCTAAGAAAGTCATGTTTCTGTGAATTCCGCTATATTAACCTAACAAAAAATACATGATCTTTAAAGTAGAAGATAATCTGAATCTTTTTTGTTTGACAATTTTTGCTGCATCTCTAAAAATAAAGTGGTGGGGGTATTCAAAGGTTTCAGTAAAAAACACCCTGTATATTCAAAACGGCTGAGCCGATTTTAACAAACTTGGGCTAGTTGAAAAGAGCTATTCTTGGGCTAAAAATGCTATAATATTTGAAGTTTTGTTAGTTTCAGATGTCGCCGCTAGAGGGCTTTTTTCGACATTTCGACAGAAATGGTTAATTTTCTCAAAAAAATTAAATGCATTGGTATGATTTCTTTTTCATGAAAAAGTAGCTAAATGCCTAAACAAGCTCGCGAAAACCGCATCTCGGTATCTTGTTCCTAACCTAAAATTTAGGCCAAAGAAAATTTTATACGGAAATCTCTTAAATTTTTATTTTTTAAACTAATTAATTCCTTTTATTATGTAAGTTGTGGCCCTAAAAAGGACCGAATTAAAAAAGAAAGGTTTTTAATGTCCCCGTAAATGCTCGAAATTCTGAAGCCTCTCATGGGTAGACAAAACTGCAGCTTCAATTTCGGCTCTCGGTATGTTACGTAATGCATTACGAATCCGATTTTTCGTATCTCTCTGGTCGTAGATTGAGTCTAAAAATTCAAGACAAGTTAAGTCTGGTGATCGCGCAGGCCATGGAAACAGACTTCCTCTTCCAATTCAACGCTGTTGTAATACTGCATTAATATGCTCTCACACAATAATGGAGAATTTTTATTTCTAATTCTTTGGACCGATGAAGCCACCTTTAAAATCTGCACAATATGCATTATTGGTCTGCAGAAAATCCGCATTGGTTGCGTGAAGTTCAGCACCAAAGACGTTGGAGTTTAAATGTGTGGTGTGGCATACTGGGAGGCAGAATTATTTTTTTTAGCAATCCCTAAGTGGCAATATCTTTCTTAACTTTTTGGCCAATAAATTACCGTTGTTGTTGGAAGATGTTTCACTGGAAACACGTCAAAACTTGTTTTTGCAGTTGAATGGTTGCCCAGCACATTATGCTATTATTGTGCGAGAGCATATTAATGCAGTATTCCAACAGTGGTAGATTGGAAGAATAAGTCTGTTTCCATGGCCTGCGCGATCACCAGACTTAACTTGTTTTGATTTTCAGACTCAACGTACGACCAGATACATATGAAAACCCGGATTCGTTAATGCATTACGTAACATACCGAGAGCCGAAATTGAAGGTGCAGGTTTGTCTACCCATGAGAGGCTTCAGCCATGCATAGAGCGTGATGATCAGCATTTAGAGCATTTACGGGGGCACTAAAAACTTTTCTTTTTTAAATCGGTCCTTTTTAGGGCCACAACTTATATAATAAAAGGAATTAATTAGTTTAAAAAATAAAAATTTAAGGGATTTCCGTATAAAATTTTCTTTGGGCTAAATTTAGCTACTTTTTCATGAAAAAGAAATAATACCAATGCGTTTAATTTTTTTGAGAAAATTAACCATTTCTGACGAGATAAATAGCATGAAAAGGAGCAGTGATGTTCTTTTTAAGTGTGCTAAAACAATGGAAGGCTGAAGTTATTTGACGTGAGAAAAGTAAGTAATAAAATTGGAAAAAACTGTCCAGTATCTAGAAGGTGGTTAGCGAAATGTATTACCAACACCACGGGCTTCTCCCATTTCGCTAACCACCTTCTAGATAGGTACTGGACATGATTTCGACTCTATCTCTGGTTTTAGAGTTCTACATACAGTGAGTAATAGATTTCTTCTTGATAACTTTGAAAATCTGGAAATTGCAAAAAACGTCAAATTCAATCCCACATGTTCACTAAACGCCCAAATTAACTTCAATAGTACCCCAACTTTTTCAGCATTAATTTAAGAATACTTTATTATTTAATTATTCAATTTCCTTAAAATCTTTAATCATAATTTATTTATCCGTACAGTTTTTTCCAATTTTATTACTTACTTTTCTCACGTCAAATAACTTCAGCTTTCCATTGTTTTAGCACACTTAAAAAGAACATCACTGCTCCTTTTCATGCTAACCCTTGGCCAAATACAAAAGCTTCTAATATTAAATTTTCATATTAAATGTTTTCAGTTTAAAATGTTACATTACAATTTCTTATTTTTAAAATATATTCTACCTACCTCATATTCAACAAACCATACGTTTTCAATAGTTCTTATAACAGATTACTTTATCATCTTATTAATTAATTTCTGTTTTACCCACATTAAATATAACCATTTCCTATTGGTCAAAATATTCTATGACGTCTCACTTGTATAAAAACTTTGTCGATAGAGATAAAATTTATTCCTTTGTTTAACCAGCTAATTTTTAAAATGTCTCTTTGTTAGTTTAATTTTTAATTTGTATGTAAATGTCCTTATGATTGGTTTTAAAAATAGCTTTAAATTTTATAAAAAATTTTATAAATTACAATTATATATTGGGACCTGTATAATTCGTTCCTTATTTTGATTTATGTGATGACATGTTGTTGGTGGTTTTCCTGTTGTAATTCCTGCGTGGAAAAGTTGTGGCGAGTTTTGCTTTTTTGAAAAAAAATTAAATTAAATTATAAATTAAAAATAAAAATAAATTCCTTAAAATCATGTAACTTAACAAATTTGTTTTTTAACTCCATAATTTTTCCACGCAGGGCCTGATGATGGCGATTTAATCGCCGAAACCGGTTCAATAAATATAACTTGTGAGATAAAAAGGACTTTTTCTTCCATACCTTCAATAATTATTACTCACATATGGCTAACCCTACTTTAAAAAAAAAGGTTCAGATTATCCTCTACTTTAAAGATCAGGTATTTTTTTGGTAGGTTAATATAGCGGAATTCGCAGAAACATCACTTTCTTAGCTTCAAGATCGCAGTTACGCCCCCTAGCGGCCATTTTCAGAAACTTGAAAATATTTTCCAGGTTTTCCTCTTGGTCGTTTTAGTAATGACTTTTTTTTCCGCAATCCTCTACGATGGATGGTTTCCAAGATACAGTACCTTGTATTCTTATTTGGCCACCCTGTACTTTTACAATGTCAAATAGATGCATCCATAAAAATAAATAGTGAACATGTTATACCAAAATATCACACCAAATTATTAAAAAAGATTTTATTAAAAAAAATGTGCGCGAATTCGTTTTTTTGAGGTTAGGATGCATTTTTAAAAAAACGCTACTATACGGATCGATACTCTACTTCATCACACGGTCATTTTAATTTTTTTTATTTTTCCACGACTCTTAGAGCCGGAGTTATTTAAAAAATAGTGAAGCAATCCACTCGAAAAATGCCGTTTTGGGCACATATCTCGCGAAGCTCCACCCCAAATTTATTGACAAATTTTTTACAAGCTTCTCTTTATGTAGTCCAGTAACTGAAGGGTCAAACCTGGGAATAAGTCTGGCATGAATTCCCACATAGCACATTTTGTAGGTCAACGCAGGTGTTTTAACATGAGAAAATCCTTAACGCGTTGTGGTCAAGGGAAGGGGCTGAAAATGAGTTTCCCGCTAATATCTGGCTAAATATGCCAATTCGAGACAAAAAATGGAGATCAGCTCATTCTCTACAAAAACGGCCCTTATCATTTTCTTCGAAAATTCAATAGTTTTCGAGATAATGGCACTCAAAAGTCCCCTCATTTCAGCTGCTGCTCTACCTTCAGGAATTCCGCTTTCTATGAATTAACGCGTAACCGGGCGGACGAATTGTTCAATATCTCGGGAAAAAATTAATATTTTTCGATGATTCAAAGTTCATCGGAATGGGAAAACCCGTAGCTACAATTCCATGTGACTTGAAGTCAGTTCGTATTTACCAAAAATATTTTAAAAAAAGCGGTCAAAGTTTTTTTCAACAATATTTAGAGGCTGCTTCATTAATTTATTCATATTTTCTTTAAAAATAGTCATTTATTCTAATTTTGCCTTGATAATGGGACCTTAGAATGACCTTAGAAATTTTTTTGCAATACTTTTCTGGCGTTCTAATATACAATTGATTTGTTTATTTGCATATTTTAGCCGATTTCAGAGTTCCAGAGAATCTTCGGAACAAGCGCGAATTATAATCTTATGATCCGTTATATTGATTTCCAATGCACATCATTTCAAAGCTTAGATGGTCTACTTTTCGAATATATTTTTTTATTTTTAATAGAGTCTAATAATTTTCGAGAAATGAGGAAAATTGGTCACACGGGTCAAAACCGGCCTTTTTTTGTTTATCCATTTCTTGTTCCCCGCTCTTTATTTCTTGAGGATTAATAATTAGATGAAAGTAAAGCTTATATTCTGACCTTTCCATTGATATAAGTCAATCCCCATATTCGTTTTGTGTCCTAAAATGGTTGTTACAATTATATACGCTCATTTTTACGCTCTCCCTCTGAGATCCATGATATTGTATATTACCTAACCTCGTGTATAGTCTATCCAAGAGATAAGTCAGAAAGAAAGGAACACACCGCCAAAGGTACCGCCTATGTCGCCCTATTTGAGTGAGACGCCGCAGCGCCGGCGACATTAAAGAGGCTCCTTTCTTCAAAGGAAATCCGAGCGCTTCGGTCTCAGCGGTACCTTTGACGGTGTGTTTCTTTCTTTCTGACTTATCTCTTAGCGTAAGCGTAAGCGTAAGGCCACACGGCACCCTAAACGGAACGGAGAACGGAGGACGGGTGACGGACCCGTTGAACTCTCTAGTCACAAATAGCGGTTTGACGAGCGTCACGGAGCGACCCCTTCCATCGGCGCCTTGTTTTACAAAATATACATTACAGGTCTTGATTCAGTACCCTTAACTACCATGGAGTTGGAAAGACGAAAATTGATAGTGTGTTGTTAATTGCGTAGGCGGAGAAAGAGAAAGAGAAATTATTGGGTTCACCCAATTAACGAAAAAAGACATTTACATGGTGCATTTACTACGTTATTTATGGACCTGAGAGAGGAGGAAACAAAATTTTTTAATTATTTATTTATTTATTAAAGAAATCCGAGAAAAATGTTGTTGGTTATTTCCTTAATAAAAGATCTGACAGACTTCATAAAAACATTAAATATCTTCGTTTTTACGTGAAAACTGTTAAGCAATACAAAAAAAATAAAAATAGCTTCAAATAACATGGGCGTAGAAAATGGTTGGGAAAAGGGGACATATTCTTCTAACTGCACACCACTGGATCTCGATATGAAACATGATTTTTTACTAAAATATGTCTTTTTACATTTAGAAATGGCCTGCTAAATTTCAAATTAATATATTAATCCGTTTTAAAGTTTTTAAATAAAAACATTTATTTTTTTTTAACTTTAACGCCCTGTATTTCGAAAAGTAATCGAGTTGGACCCCTCATTCCTTATATCATTTTGTCCAATTTTACGAGATGTATCTACAGCCAGACGTTGTAAGTGTCGTTTGGAAACACCCTGTATGTAAACTAATTTCACCAAAAATAAAAAGTAAAATTTTTCGTGCTGTGATTTAAAGCTCGCTAGAACAATAAAATTTAAAAATACTATAATACGAAGGTATTTACTTACCAAATTCTTGACGCTCTTTATCGGGATGCTCCTCGAAGTTCTCTTTTAGCATCTCACAGACATTCTTCCAAGCATTACTTTTTAATTGTTTGTTTTTATAGTCCTCATTTGACTTATCCCACAACAGGGGTCTGTTTTCAATACAAGCTATTAAAATTTCAATATCTATTTCTTGAGACATCGTCAAAACAGCAAGACATCAACTGAATAATGAAATGAATGAATACGGTACTGATGCTTGAAAGTCTAGCAGCGTCTGCGCGATGGAAGACGAGACGGGTCCGTGAATGCCCGTGTGGCATGGTAGATAACAAACAATGATCCGCTAGCTAGTGACGATGCGAAAAACGGAGACGGGCCCGTCCAAAGTAGCAGAACCGACGGAGGGTCCGCTACACAAAAACGGGTCCGTTAGCCAATTTACGGGCCCGTCCCGTTTATGTTGTCGTGTGGCCTGTATCACTGCTCTCCATGTATCATAAATTCGAACGGGCCGGACCCGTTCCGTTTAGAGTGCCGTGTGGCCTTAGCGTAAGCGGGCATTGACGGGCATTGACCCGTCTCGTCTTCCATCGCGCAGACGCTGCTAGACTTTCAAGCATCAGTACCGTATTCATTTATTTCATTATTCAGTTGATGTGTTGCTGTTTTGACGATGTCTCAAGAAATAGATATTGAAATTTTAATAGCTTGTGTTGAAAGCAGACCCCTGTTGTGGGATAAGTCAAATGAGGACTATAAAAACAAACAATTAAAAACTAATGCTAAAAGAGAAAATTTTGTTTCCTCCTCTGTCAAGTCCATAAATAGTGAATGCACCATGAAAATATCTTTTCTCGTTAATTGGGTGAACGCAATAATTTCTCTTTCTCCGCCTACGCAACAAACAACACACTAGCACTTTTCTACTTTCCAACTCCATGGTAGTTAAGGGTACTGAATCAAGACCTGTAATGTATATTTTGTAAAACAAGGCGCTGATGGAAACATGATGGAAGGGGTCGCTCCGTGACGCTCGTCAAACCGCTATTTGTGACTAGAGAGATCAACGGGTCCGTCACCCGTCCTCCGTTCTCCGTTCTCCGTTCCGTTCGAATTTATGATACATGGAGAGCAATGATACAGACCACACGACAACCTAAACGGGACGGGCCCGTAAATTGGCTAACGGACCCGTTTTTGTGTAGCGGACCCTCCGTCGGTTCTGCTACTTTGGACGGGCCCGTCTCCGTTTTTCGCATCGTCACTAGCTAGCGGATCATTGTTTGTTATCTACCATGCCACACTGGCATTCACGGACCCGTCTCGTCTTCCATCGCGCAGACGCTGCTAGACTTTCAAGCATCAGTACCGTATTCATTCATTTCATTATTCAGTTGATGTCTTGCTGTTTTGACGATGTCTCAAGAAATAGATATTGAAATTTTAATAGCTTGTGTGAAAGCACACCCCTGTTGTGGGATAAGTCAAATGAGGACTATAAAAACAAACAATTAAAAAGTAATGCTTGGAAGAATGTCTGTGAGATGCTAAAAGAGAACTTCGAGGAGCATCCCGATAAAGAGCGTCAAGAATTTGGTAAGTAAATACCTTTGTATTATAGTATTTTTAAATTTTATTGTTCTAGCGAGCACGAAAAATTTTACTTTTTATTTCTGGTGAAATTAGTTTACATACAGGGTGTTTCCAAACGACACTTACAACGTCTGGCTGTAGATACATCTCGTAAAATTGGACAAAATGATATAAGGAATGAGGGGTCCAACTCGATTACTTTTCGAAATACAGGGCGTTAAAGTTAAAAAAAAATAAATGTTTTTATTTAAAAACTTTAAAACGGATTAATATATTAATTTGAAATTTAGCAGGTCATTTCTAAATGTAAAAAGACATATTTTAGTAAAAAATCATGTTTCATATCGAGATCCAGTGGTGTGCAGTTAGAAGAATATGTCCCCTTTTCCCAACCATTTTCTACGCCTATGTTATTTGAAGCTATTTTTATTTTTTTGTATTGCTTAACAGTTTTCACGTAAAAACGAAGATATTTAATGTTTTTATGAAGTCTGTCAGATCTTTTATTAAGGAAATAACCAACAACATTTTTCTCGGATTTCTTTAATAATTTTTTCTTATTTTTTTATAACCACTAGATATTTATTTTAGCAAGGCAGTGACGTAATTTCTAGTTATTTCTGTTGTTAGACAGACTATACCCACGCGGCGATAGTTGTCTGCATGTGTTTGTATACAATCTCTGTTTTGGAGTCGTCGGCTTGACCGGTTTATTGATGTACTGATGATATTTTTTCAGTATTTATTTAAAATAAAATAAATATTTTTCATCAAATTAATTCAGTTATCAAAAAAAAAGAAGAAGTGTTTAAAGTGAGAAATTTCCACGTTATTCTTGTCTACAAGAAGGAATATTCAAGGATTTTTTTGTTGGAAGCAGAAAATAAGTTGGCATTTGCTTTTAGCCAAAACAATGAGGCAAAAAAACAGGTGAAATCCGCCAGTAATTGTCGAATAATCGAATATTTCCGAGATTTTCATTTACGGGCTTCGTAATTTAGCGAGAAGAGCAAAGGTGCTGGCACCATCTGCAATTGGTCTCTAAAGTCCAAAAGATGAAGATCAGTGCATTTCCAACCCCATCGAGTGGAAATTCGGCAAGAAACTACCATATCTATTCAATATGAATTATGGATTTTTCGAAGTCTGATTGTGCAAAAATATTGGCATTGCGAAAAAATTGGTAGGGATCATTTTTGTAGAGAATGAGCTGATCTCCATTTTTGTCTCTAATTGGCATATTTAGCCAGATATTAGCGGGAAACCCATTTTCCAGGTTTTGGGGCCTATTTTCACCCCATCCCATTGACCACAACGCGTTAAGGATTTTCTCATGTTAAAACACCTGCGATGACCTACAAATTGCGCTATGAGGGAACTCATGCCCGACTTATTCCGAGCTTTCGATCTTTTCAGTCCTTCATTTACTGGACTAAATATCTGGTCACCGAACTTTCGCTCTTAATATTCAAATCTACATTTTTAAGCAGTCCAATGAGTATATAATTTAAGTATATTTATAACCTGACAAATTATTAATTAATTCGTGAAAATCACGGAGTGGGCGACATCTACTTGAACTACAGAAAGGTAGATAAATAGAAAGTTGATTGGCGATTGGCTTGAAAGTAGGCGGGAAAATTAAAAAAAGCTGTCAGTGTTAATTTTCAATTTGCTGCAGGTGTTGTTGACGTTTATCAACTGCTTGTCATAGAGGTTAGTTAAATGCATTAAAAGTTGCCTAGTTTCTGGAGATTTCACCCTTTTAGGGCAACATCTACAGACGCTTGGTCTTCGCGAATAGTCACGGCGGACAGGCCCCGTTTCCGGGACGGGCAACAGCAGCGTGTAGGGCATAGTGGTTTCAGTGGGGTGGTTTTAGTGAGTAACCGTAAGGGGTAGTCTCACACTATCGGGAAAGGGACAAACCTTTACCCGATGTGCATAAAGCATTTCCACCCGCCAAAAAAAAAAAGATTAGCTTTAGGTTAGGTTAGATCTTTGTAATAAATAAAGAAAAGTACGATACGTGTGACATTTTGACATTTGTTACATTCTGACAGGTGTCATATTTTGACATTTGTTCATTTTGAGATTTGTTCATTTTGACAGTTGTTACATTCTGACACGTATCACATTTTAACAGTTGTCACGTTTTTACAGGTGTCACATTTTGACAAGTGTCCATTTTAACAGTGTTACTCAACGTTCCTATAAATATTTACCTAAACCCATGATTTCTGAAATTGAATTGGCAACGTTGTATTTTCAACTTTGAATTTATGAGATGGCTGTCATTTGACAAGCAAACTATTTATGTCCGTCAAATGAACCTTTCCTTTTTTATATAAAGCGGCAAATTTAAAATTGAATTCTTTCAGATTAAAACGCCAGAAATTAAATAAAGTCAAACCTTTTTACTACTATACTATACAGAAGAAAGGAGTGCAGTATTTAATTTGCAGAACGTAGTACAGATTCAAGAGGTAGAAATTTTATTTTTACCTCATCCTTCAATGCTTATTTGTAGTTAAAATTTAAAGTTTAATACATCTGATCGGCCTAATATAGTTTTTGTTTAGATAAACCTGTTCTTTTGAGAGATAAGTCAGACTTTATTTATTCATAGCCGTATCGTATGTATTTTAATTGATTCAGAATTTTGTATTAATATATATTTCAAAATGGCTTCTTTCTAAAAATATTATCAGTCCTCCTAAATCCAGAATTATTAGTAATAGCAAGGCAACATAAAAACAAATTCAAAAAATATATTACAGATGAGATGGCCAGAGAAAAAGGAATTAAAATTCTCAGATTGCCTCCGAACCACTCAGAGTTAAATTCCATTGAACTGATCTGGTCACAATTATTAAAAGGTTATGTTTCTCAAAACAATAAAACATTTAAATTTCCTGATGTGCGAAATTTGTTTTTGAAGGCAGTTTCAGATGTAAATAGAGAACATTGGGGAAAATGCATTGGTCATGTTAAAAATGTCTAAAATTCATTTAGGAAAGTGGATATATCAATGGATAATTTAATAGAACCGATAATAATAAACCTCAGAAAAGACAATTATACTGATACCAGTAGTTTTAGTGAAGACAGTGACTTTTCAAGATAGTTCTTGAACTAACTTTTTTTTTAATCTTTGAGTTTAGGTAAGTACTGAAGCGTTACTTTTAATGCCAAGAGATTAAAAAAAGTTTAATCCCAACATATAATCCTCCTTGTTATTTATTGGTTAAATTTAATTCGTTCAATGTTAAAGATATTTACAAGAAAAGTTAAGCTTTTAGTTTTATTTCCTAGCAACGGCAGATATAATAACTTGTTTCAGATGCATAGTTTATTTTTATTTTTTGTAAATAATATAACTTCAAAATTTACTCTATACGAAGTGCGTATATATATTTTATATGCTGTGACCTTATTTATATTATAGAAACTTATTTTGCAAAGTACGCCTATAGAATGTGACGTTATATACCCACTTTTACTGTACTCATCTATCCTTTATAGTATATATTACTATAGAAACAAGTTATTATATCTGCCGTTGCTAGGAAATAAAACTAAAAGCTTAACTTTTCTTGTAAATATCTCAGAAGATCGAATTTTCACAGACATGAGACCTACATTTTTTGCCGATTTAGATAGGAATTAGTCTACCCTGAAAGTTTCATTGAAATCTGACGAGTGGATTTCAAGATCCTCTGGACACACACACATACAAACCTTGCTCGTTTAATAGTATTTGATGTATAAATTCGAAAAAATTAAAAAAAATTGACTTAGCTCGTACATCCATATAAAATTCTAATTTCACTCCGCTATATTGAAGGAGCAAGAGGCCAATGTTACATTTTAACTGTTTTTTTTTGTTTTCCGTTTCAATGTAAATTTTATGTTAATTAACATTATAATAAATAATTTCGCACTGTAGATTCATAACCATTGTTAAATTTTAAAAATAAGATTATTTCACCAGTCACCCAATCATTCTGTTAACAAAATGTTTACATTAAGGACAATTTTTTTGATTTTAGTTACAGTGTTTGGTGATATAGTGCTTAGTGAAAACAGTGAACTGTTATCAGTGACAGTTTTGCACCGTCATGGAAGCAGATCTCCTCGTATATTGTATAAAAATGACCCGCATAGGGTTCAAACTTCCACAATATGGCCAGACGGTTTAGGACATTTGAGTAATATCGGAAAAACAGAATCTTTTGCCTTAGGACGATGGTATCGAAAGAAATACAAACATTTTATACCTGAAAAGTACAACAATAATTTTGTAAGGATTTTATCTTCAAATGTAGATCGATGTCTTATGTCGGCCGCTTGTAACCTTGCGGGCTTATATCCACCAAAACAAGAACAAATTTGGAATGAGAATATCCAATGGCAACCCATACCGATCCATACTACTCCGCAACGCTTGGATGGAATTATATCTGCAGATAACAGACCTTGCAAAAAATATAAAAGCCTGTATGAGGAATTAATTCGATCCGAAGGAATCAGTAAATTTCTTGAGTCTAAGAAATCTTTGTTTCAATATTTATCCAACCATACTGGAGATGATATCAGCAAGCCATTCGATGTAATTGCGTTACACGATGCACTTTTTGTTGAAAACTACCTAAATTTAACTCTACCGGATTGGACTAAAAAAGTTTTTCCAAATGAAACGTTTCCTATTGCGACAATGAACTATGCGTTGGATACCAATACCACGCAATTGGGTATGATTTATAACAGAATTTTATTTAGTCCAGTAAATGTACAGAGTCCTGCAACAGTGGCGCGGTGTTCCATATCTCTATTTATGAAACAGATAGGAATACAATTTTCTATAATGTTTGTTACAATATTGATCGAGCTCGACAAAATAAAAAGAAATCGGTCACACAGGATGTTCAATTCTTCCTGTGCGGGTTTCGAAAAATAAAACATACTTTATGTATGTTTGTTTCGAAAATATTGACGGTTTTAGCATGACAAGTTTTTTTTTCAATAAACATCACTCAGAATATTTGAAATTATGAAGTTGTGCCAAGTCCCATTAAAATGTATTTTTGGTCAAATATTGTACAGGGTGGCCAAATAAGAATGCGAGGTACTGTATCTTGGAAACCATCCATCGTAGAGGCTTGCGGAAAAAAAGTCATTACTAAAACGACCAAGAGGAAAACCTGGAAAATATTTTCAAGTTTCTGAAATGGCCGCTAGGGAGCGTAACTGCGATCTTGAAGCTAAGAAAGTGATGTTTCTGCGAATTCCGCTATATTAACCTACAAAAAAATACCTGATCTTTAAAGTAGAGGATAATCTGAACCTTTTTTGTTTAACAATTATTGCTATATCTCTAAAAATAAAGTGGTGGGGGTTATTCAAATGTTTCAGTAAAAAACACCCTGTATATTCGAAACGGCTGAGCCGATTTTAACAAACTCGGGCTAGTTAAAAAGAGCTATTCTTGGGCTACAAATGCTATAATATTTGAAGTTTTGTTAGTTTCAGATGTCGCCGCTAGAGGGCTTTTTTCGATATTTCGTCAGAAATGGTTAATTTTCTCAAAAAAATTAAAAGCATTGGTATGATTTCTTTTTTATGAAAAAGTAGCTAAATGATGCCTAAACAAGCTCCCGAAAACCGCATCTCGATATCTTGTTCCTAACCTAAAATTTAGCCCAAAGAAAATTTTATACGGAAATCCCTTAAATTTTTATTTTTTTCTGTTAGGACCGATTTAAAAAAGAAAAGTTTTTAGTGCCCCCGTAAATGCTCTAAATGCTGATCATCACGCTCTATGCATTGCTGAAGCCTCTCATAGGTAGACAAACCTGCACCTTCAATTTCGGCTCTCGGTATGTTACGTAATGCATTAACGAATCCGGTTTTTCATATGTATCTGGTCGTAGGTTGAGTCTGAAAATCAAAACAAGTTAAGTCTGGTGATCGCGCAGGCCATGGAAACAGACTTGCTCTTCCAATCTACCACTGTTGGAATACTGCATTAATATGCTCTCGCACAATAATAGCATAATGTGCTGGGCAACCATTCAACTGCAAAAACAAGTTTTGACGTGTTTCCAGTGAAACATCTTCCAACAACAACGGTAATTTATTGGCCAAAAAGATATTGCCACTTAGGGATTGCTAAAAAAAAATAATTCTGCCTCCCAGTATGCCACACCACACATTCATAAACTCCAACGTCCTTGGTGCTGAACTTCACGCAACCAATGCGGATTTTCTGCAGACCAATAATGCATATTGTGCAGATTTTAAAGGTGGCTTCATCGGTCGAAATAATTAGAAATAAAAATTCTCCATTATTGTGTGAGAGCATATTAATGCAGTATTACAACAGCGTTGGATTGGAAGAGGAAGTCTGTTTCCATGGCCTGCGCGATCACCAGACTTAACTTGTCTTAAATTTTCAGACTCAACCTACGACCAGAGAGATACGAAAAATCGGATTCGTAATGCATTACGTAACATACCGAGAGCCGAAATTGAAGCTGCAGTTTTGTCTACCCATGAGAGGCTTCAGAATTTCGAGCTTTTACGGGGACCTTTCTTTTTTAATTCGGTCCTTTTTAGGGCCACAACTTACATAATAAAAGGGATTAATTAATTTAAAAAATAAAAATTTAAGAGATTTCCGTATAAAATTTTCTTTGGCCTAAATTTTAGGTTAGGAACAAGATACCGAGATGAGGTTTTCGCGAGCTTGTTTAGGCATCATTTAGCTACTTTTTCATGAAAAAGAAATCATACCAATGCATTTAATTTTTTTGAGAAAATTAACCATTTCTGTCGAAATGTCGAAAAAAGCCCTCTAACGGCGACATCTGAAACTAACGATACTTCAAATATTATAACATCTGTAGCCCAAGAATACCTCTATTCAGCTAACCCAAGTTTGTTAAAATCGGCTCAGCCGTTTCGAATATACAGGGTGTTTTTTACTGAAACCTTTGAATACCCCCCACCACTTTATTTTTAGAGATGCAGCAAAAATTGTCAAACAAAAAAGATTCAGATTATCCTCTACATTAAAGATCATGTATTTTTTTGTTAGGTTAATATAGCGGAATTCACAGAAACATCACTTTCTTAGATTCAAGATTGCAGTTACGCCCCATAGCGGCCATTTTAGAAACTTGAAAATATTTTCCAGGTTTTTCTCTTGGCCGTTTTAGTTATAACTTTTTTTTCCGCAAGCCTCTACGATGGATAGTTTCCCAGATACAGTACCTCGCATTCTTATTTGGCCACCCTGTACATTGGTGACTTTCTCAAACGATGTATCTGAAATCGACCTGTGATATACAGGATATGAAAAACAGCTTGCCCCACATTGTCAATAAAAATTTGCAGAATCTTTCTTAATTCAAATTATCAACCCATAAGAAGCACCAACAAAGGCTCTACAAATTTTATCAAGTATTCCCGATGGTTAAGTTCACTAGTTTTTCTTAAAACAGCTCTTTTTTTCGAAAAATGGCAAGTATTCATATTTCTACGCTGTAATCTCAATGATCAACTTTTTTGACGACTTGTAAAAATACACAAACGACTAATAAGAATATACAAAGATATCTTGTTTCAATTATGTACATTATAAGGTAAGATATCTTTGTATACAGGGTGTCCCACGACCATTCCCTCGTTCTCTTATGCCTAAACGATACAAGATATCAGCTTAATTTTTTGGTGACATATGCAAATCGATAAGATCTACTTGTTAAATTATTTGTAATTATACAGGGTGATCCAGAAAATTGTAATTTATCAAAGTTAGGTTTTTTAAATGGAACACCCTGTATTTTATGACATTTTTAGATTATACGTTAAAAACTAACTCAACTTTATTCAACGTTCCCTATATCTATCTCTTACCAATTTTGAGAAAATCGTTATTTTAAGAAATATATTCTATTTAAACAAGAACTAAAAACACGGAAACCTCTTACTTTCAGTAACACAAATTTATATCCATTTATTCTAACTTTTAGGGCTTGCACTATGTAGAATTTCGATATTTTTCACAGGGTGTTTAGGAAAAGGATTCTAAATTTATATTTTTCAAACATCAGAAACTCACTTAACTTAAATGGACCACCCTGTATTTTTTTATCCTATGTGAAATAACTTTTCATTTTCTATCAAAAACTATGAGTAATGCATATTTATAAAATTAACGAATAAAAAGTTATTAGGATTTTTCTCTAAAATTTCTGTGAACGTAATGTTTCCTATTGTAGTAGGCCATGGTTTTAAACTAATCTAGTTAGCGGATGTTCATAATGATTTGTCAAATACCTACTGTCCAAATTATTAATTTATTTTCAGTAGTGGTATAGTTTTCAATAGTAGTATTTTCGATAAACATTATTAGAGATTAACAAAATGAAACACTATACTCAAGAAGAAAGAGTGGACATGACCTTTATCCTAGGTGACTGTTTTAGAAATTGCTTGTTAGCGTCAAGGGTGTACGCAGAAAAGTATCCCGATCGACCACATTCAGATAAAAGGGCGTTTGAGGAACTGCTAGAAACTTTTATTCAAACTGGTAGTGCATCCTACAAAAAACCTACCAAAGCAACGTATATTGTAAATAATGAGGAGAATGAGTTCTTAGTTTTAGGATCAGTGGTTGAAAATACAAATGTCAGATTAAGAGAAATTGCTAGACAAACTGAAATTAGTAATACAAGTGTTTGCATAATTTTCAAAAGCATAAGTACCAAACTTATCATATACAACTTCACCAGAAATTATATGGACGAGACTTTCAATGTAGGTTAGACTTTTGTTTATGGAGTCTACAACAACGGCTTGGTAAACTGACGTAACTTTTATTACGGAAAACGGTCACCTGTATCGCATTGTGGACCGCCAAAATCGGTGGAGCCTCAATGTATTTCGGGAAATTGTAGGAGACCATGTGATTGATCGATATTTTTTTGATGGAAACTTGAACGGCGTAAAATTTTTACGGTTTTTAAAACAAGAAAGAATTATTTAAATAGACAATTCCCCAATAAATGGAGTGGAAGGGCAGGTCCACATGAATTTCCACCTAGATCTCCTGATTTAACCAGCATGGATTTCTTTCTTTGGGGTTACATTAAAAATTTAGTTTACAACACTCCACCTACCACTGCTGATGACATGAAGATTAAAATAAAGGATGCGTTTGCTACTATAACACCAGATATCCTGAGAAACGTTTTGAGATCTTTTGAAAAACAAGTGCGGTTATGCATAGAGGAAAATGAACATTTATTATAGTATTTTTTTTCATAAATGTTTACGTCTTGATTTTAGTTTGATTTTAGATCCCATACATATTTATCAACTACAATAAAAAAATCATTGCCTACTAGAATGTAAACAAAAAAAAAATAGAAATTTTAGAGAAAAATCCTAATAACTTTTTAATCGTTAATTTTATAAATATGCATTACTCATAGTTTTTGATAGAAAATGAAAAGTTATTTCACATAGGATAAAAAAATACAGGGTGGTCCATTTAAGTTAAGTGAGTTTTTGATGTTTGAAAAATATAAAATTAGAATCCTTTTCCTAAACACCCTGTGCAAAATATCGAAATCCTACTAAGTGCAAATGAAAGACCTAAAAGTCAGAATAAATCGATATAAATTTGTGTTACTGTAAGTAAGAGGTTTCCGTGTTTTTAGTTCTTGTTTAAATAGAATATTTTTCTTAAAATCACGATTTTCTCAGAATTGGTAAGAGATAGATATAGGGGACAATGAATAAAATTGACTTATTTTTTAACGTACAATCTAAAAATATCATAAAATACAGGGTGTTCCATTTAAAAAACCTAATTTTGATAAATTACAATTTTCTGGATCATCCTGTATAATTACAAATAATTTAAACAAGTAGATCTTATCGATTTACATATGTCACAAAAAAATTAAGCTGATATCTTGTACCGTTTAGGCACAAGAGAACGAGGGAATAGTCGTGGGGCACCCTGTATTATTATCAGTCGTTTTTATATTCTTATCAGTCGTCAAAAAAGTCTTTTGTCAAGCTCGATCAATAAGGTAACATTATAGAAAATTGTATTTTTATCTGTTTCCTAAATAGAGATATGATATCTTTTTCATCTTGTATATGCTGTGAGTAGTAAAAAACCAAGTTTTCCAATTCAAAACCCTTTGAAATTTTTTTGTGGCGTAAAAACCATGAATTTTTTACAGTTTTTTAGTTTTTCGCAAATAACGAAGTGTTTCATCGAAAACAAAAATTGTAGAGCACTAAATTCTGCTTCAAGTGATATACAGGGTGAGTCAAAACATCGGAGGATTACGTCGTTGGGGTAAGAGATAAAACTTTAAAATTTTGTGTGAGCTAGTACAGTTACTGGTTGTACATTTTGAAAATAGTTTCGATTATACAGAGTGTTCCAAAAACGCGTGGCAGCACAAACTTATATTTTTTTAAATAAAACATACTATATTTAGTTCAAGAATCGAAAAGATCTCACCGAGAGCGTTAATATATGTTATAATGGGTGTTTCAAAAAGATATGGCCAATTATTAGCAAAAATTACACCATCTTTAACACTCTGTAAAACATTAAATCAAAATAAATCAACAGGTCTTTTTATTCAAATGTCATTCTCATATCGTTGGCCGTGCTCAGTACTAATTACTTTTTTATCTGTGGCTTCTTTAATACAGGGTGAAACAGAACTCAAATTACCCTATAAGTCTTTTTACAATTTGTTAGTACGATATAGTACATTAAGGGTGTAAGTTAATGGAAACCTGCAAATATTTTATGATAACGGAAAAATTATGTATTTTACGTACCTACACAAATAAAATAGTATTAAAGGGTAGACTTTTTTTTGCCATATGGGGGGTGAAGTCGACTCCATCGCATTCAGCATCCTCGAAAACGGGAGACGACGCGGGTTTTCACGATTATAGCGGAGAACAAATTTTCCGGGGTGATTTTTGGACGTTTGAGGGTCGGGGTCAACTCCAAAAATGTAACCACCGCCATCGTGTCCAGCATCCTCGAAAACGGCGGATTGCGTTGGTTTTGCCGGTGAAAGACGCGATTCACCATTTTGGGGGTGGTTTTTGATCATTTGGGGGGTGGGGCCAACTCAAAAAGAATTTTAACTTCCGCCATCGTGTTCAGCATCCTCGAAAACGGGTGGAAGCGTAACTTAGGGGCGTCAAAATTTATTTGTATTTTTCAAGATTTTCTTCCGGCTCACAGAATGGACTAATAATTCCGTATATCTCTATAAAGGTATTGGCCACGTTGGGCGCAAAAAAAAATACCACTCGCCCCTATAAGTCGCTTACAAAATTCCAAAAAAAATTAGAGAAAATATATGAAAATATTAATTTAGAGACCTTTAAAAATCACTAATTAACAAATAATGTACATGAACAAATATAAAAAAAAATATGAAAAACTTGCGGTTGTTCCAAAACTAAATTTCGGCAACTTGCAGCTACTAACTCGTCAGGTCAGGTCAGCTCAATACGAAAATCTGGTTAACAATCTGCCCAACACGAGAATGTGGTTAACACTAGAATGCGGTCCACAATCTGCCCAACACGAGAAGGTGGTTAACAATCGCCCAATACGAGAAGGTGGTTAACACTCCGCCCAACACGAGAACCCTAAAATAATATACATTAAACCCCTAATCGAATACCCCTCGGCCCAGAAAGAAATTTACAAACTCTAACAGTTTATACAATAAAAACATTTAAATATCTCAACATACCCTTTTATACAGTGAAGGGGAATTCTCGGCAAATCAGGAACTTTCCTGACAGATGCTTCCGTGGAAGGTGAATCCTCGGAGAATCAAATCATCTCCCGGGGAGGTACTATACCTATAATATTAATAGGCCTTACACACTTGCCAAATAACATAATACTCGACTTTCATGAAAAACGCCTTACCTGACAAAAATGGCGTCGTTACGAACGTGGCTTGGTTTGGCACAAAATATCAATTCCTCTTCAACAGATTCAGACCAGGGTAAACACACCAAATCAAATAGGCACCCTGCAAGTCTAACAATACGGGAATCGCTCGTCTATCCCAATCAATGGTACGAAATAATCTTCATAAAACACCGGGCGATTCCTTAAAATTTTGACTAAACCACGTTATACTTATCACCCAACAAGAAAGAAAGACAAAGCCGGTCCGAAATTTCCTTCGAAATCATTCTAGAACGAATTCCACCACGCAAGTTCAGAAAGAGATTCACCTATTAATCGCCACGGGTCACTAAAAACGACTGCGACTTGACCAATCATATAACAGGTGACTGGCTAACACAGCCGTACAGTACCTCAAATTCAACAGACGAAATGACCGAAACGACAGATGGAAACATGACATCGATAAAATTAGACGTAAACAATCTATTTTAATAGATATACTTTATACGAAACTAAATAACTCGTTCAAATGAATATAAAGTGAGTCAAAAAAAAACTTGAGGCTATCTTATGTGATATATGGTTCCTAAATAATATAATCCGATCCCGACAGTGGCTCACATCTACAAGGTAGGGAAAACTAATTAATGTAGTAAGGTCTTAATACCGTATTTAAACGTTACAAGGTATATATACCTACAGTTCTCTTTATAGAATATTCTAATGCCTTAGAAAACCTAAAATATACAGTACGTTTCATATAAATATTTAATACCATTTAATTTGTGTACGTAAAATACATGATTTTTTCTGAAATCGCTCAAGAATGCCTAAATTTCTCGGAGTAATTTCAGACCCGGATCTAAAACACCCCGGGAATATTTTTGCCGTACAAATTTCCTGAAACGTCAAAGTGACATCTATAAACCAAAGAAGTCAAAAGGTTGGTCTGATGTACAAATTGAAACCAGATTATATATATATCAAATGAATAAGGTACGTTTAGAATGTAAGAATTTTAAAATTACCTAGATATTTATGTAGAGTTTACTATTTAGGTTGCTTTCATAATTAGTGTTGCCGGTGAATTTATAAAAATTCCTTAATTTATGATAATGTTGAATGCGATTTTAGAAAAAATAGTATATGTACCTCATAGTAAAAGCACATTCCCAGACTCCAATGCTTGTTGGCCTCGGTTTAACGCCTCGGCCAACAATTTGCATTGTCTTCCAGGAATGTGTCGCTTTTACTACTAGGTACACAATGTACTATTTCCGTTATCATAAAATATTTACAGTTTTCCATTAACTTACACCCTAACTATACTATATCTTTTGAAAGCTTCTTAATTGTACTAACAAATTGTTTGATTTGAGTTCTGTTTCACCCTGTATTAAAAAAGCCACAGATAAAAAAAGTAATAATAATATAAATAATATATTAAGATGCTATACTTTTTTAACGCTCTCGGTGAGATCTTTTCGATTCTTGAATAAAATATGTTTGTTCGATTTAAAGAAATGTAAGTTTGTGCTGCCACGAGTTTTTGGAACACCCTGTATAATCGAAACTATTTTCAAAATGTGCACCCAGTAACTGTACTAGCTCACACAAAATTTTAAAGTTTTATCTCTTACCACATGTCCCATGTCAGAAGTTTGGCCCACCCTGTATATTGTTATGCAATACGATTGAATAAAGGGCTGAAAATGATCCATCAAATATAGCGTATTCTAGTGAATTTTGAAAAAATTAAGTTTGTCATATTTATTTCATAGTTATTTGCGAAAAACTAAAAAAACTGCGAAAAATTTGTGGTTTTTACGCCACAAAACATTTTCTCAAGGGCTTTTGAATTGGAAAACTTGGATTTTCACTATTATCCACAACATATAAAAGATGAAAAAAAATCAAATACCAAACCTTTTGCGCGGACATTTTTTTGGACATAGCTACTGGACAAATTGCATAATAATCGAAATTTCCCCCTAGGTAGGCTAATATCAGGATTACTGGTTAATTATATAACCACGTTCTTCGAAGAAGTTATACAGAATCCTAGTACCTCTCAAAAATTCTTAATTTTATCCGGCCATGACAGTACCATTGCCAGATTGATGAATGTATTGGGAGTGTACGATTATACTTGGCCAGAATATGTCTCTACTCTGGCATTCGAGTTGAGACGTAAAGGAAATGAAGTGTTTGTAAGGATCTACTTCAAAGATAGTAAGTTTACAGTGTGATATATTTTTTTAAATTTAATTTTAATTAATGTGGGAATTATCAGGAAAGAATTTATGTTTATTAGACTCTATTAGAGAGTCACGAATTTGAATCAAATCAAATCAAATCAAACTCAAATCAAGCCAGGCAGTGCTGTGAATGTGCATGTCCCCAGCCCCCCCATAATTATGTACACATTATGTACATTTTTGTACAAGCATAATTGATTTTTGTACAAGTGACGTTTAAAAGTTACTAACAAATGAAAGGGGGTGCTGGCAATTATTTAGAAAACATTGAATGGAAAAATGAATTAATACTCGATATTGTGATAGATCTGACTAGGCAGTAAAAAGAAAATTATGATATTTTAGTTACAAGACGGAAAAAGAAGAAGAGGAAAAAAGAAAAAAGAAGAAAATTAGAAGATTATAGTCTATTTTTATGTATGAGAGAGTATTAAAATAATAAAGCGTTCGTAATCCATAGGCGTACCACTTCTTTTAGTAGACAGTTAAAATATTTTGTGAAGTTATACCTCGAGTATTTTCGTATGAAATAACCTTTGTATAAATATAATAAATATATCGGGTGTACACTTATATTTTCACCTAATTAACCTGCTTATAACTTCTAAACAGCTGAAGGTAAAAAAGTGCAATTTTTTCTAAAATATTTTATTTTTCCACAAGGTATGTTAAGAACATTGTGTCAAAACTACTTCTTACCTACAAATCCAAATCAGAATCGAAATCAGAAGATGAACTGTCGCAACCAATATTTACAATGAGTGGCTCGATCATTTCATCAGTAATATTGTCCAACTTCCACATTTTCTCTTCTTCTTTAATCGTATGATTTACTGCCTTTTCCCAGTTTTCAGGCTTCACATTATTTACAGCCTCCAAAAACAACTGTTTAACATCACTCATTTTAAAAGAATTATTTTTTCTTGAAATTTCTCCCTTTATCTGTGCCCATATCAGTTCAATCGGGTTTACTTCGCAATGATATGGTGGTGATCTAACCACCGTCATCCCACGATTTTTTGCAATTTCATCAATTTCATATTTTTTTAATTTCTCTTTATGAAGGGAACACAAATGATACAGTTCTCTTCTCACAGAACCGGGATGGAACTTAATATTCTTTGAATTTAGCCAATTCTGTAAATCTTTTTTTAACCACTTGGTTGTGGGCATTTTTTCTGTAAGTCTCGAGTGATAACTTGCATTATCCATTACTATTATACAGTTCTGAGGAAGAAGATCTATCATTTGTTCGAACCACTCTTTAAAGACATCAGCATTCATGTCCTCATGGTAGTCACCGGTACGAGTAGATTCAAAAGTCAATAAACCACCTTTAACAAAACCGTTTGAACTACCGATGTGTACTATTATCAGTCTGCGCCCCTTTCCTGATGGTGGATTTAAACCAGTAGATAAATTATTTAAAAAAGCCTGTCTTCGACTTGTAACAGTTTCATCTTGCCAAAATTTATTTGGTGTATGTCCCTCGTTGATCCATGTTTCATCTAAATAAAATATATTTCTTCTTTGGTTTCTCATTTCTTTTATAGTCCTTAGGTAATTTCTTCTCCATACTACAATATCGCTTCTTTCTATTAAAATAGACTTTCTGGAATGCTTTTTCCATAGAAAACCTATTTCTTTTAAAAGTTTCCATAGTGTGCTTCGACTCATTTCAGGGTAATCCTTATCATCTCAAACCGTGGCAAGAACTTTGTCTACTGTTGGAAATTCTTTTCTAAAGAAGAACGCATGCACTTTCCTTCGAAGTCTTTCTTTCAAATGATTTTCTATTTGAAATTTTGGTTTTCCTGGAGCTTTACGTGCTGTTTGAAACTCGCCACATTTCTCTTCTTTAACAACTCTGTAAATCGTAGATTTCCCAACACCAAGCGTACTACTAACTAATTCCACTGTGTCATCAACACTTTTACTTTTACATAAATGTTTGTCTGTAAATGATTTAAAACAATTAAATATTAATGTTTTTTCATTAACTGTTAAAGGACCGATTTTTTGTCGTTTACGCGGTACTTCCAAATTTTCCATGATCACACTAGAATACACAATAGACTGCACACTGCACCTTGCATGTTGCAACTAAACGACATTTAGTAAGCTGTCAAGAATACACAACGGGACCTCCTTACTAAATGGAAAACCTACAATCGCATTTTCGGTGAAATTTGTTGGTAAGGGATTTATCTACTTATAATTCGATTATAATAGGTACTTATTGAAAATAATCTTAAGATACGGCTATGTTATCTTTAATACACAGGGCTTTTGGCCTGTCCAAACCTTTTTCTATTGTTCTGTACAGCTTATGGTTATAAAAGACCAATAAAAGACCCAAAACTTGTATTAGCTCAGGTACATTTATGACAAGTTTAGGAAATATTTAGATTATTCCGTAAAAATATTTAAAATGACCGTACTAAGTTTTGCATTAGAAATGCTGTTTTATTACTCTCTCATACATAAAAATATACTATAGTAAATTTAAATAAGAGCTGAAAAAGTAGGGTTACTAATGAAATTAATTGGTGCATTGAGAGAGCACGTGGTGTTTGATTTGATGTTTTTTAAAATTTCCAAATTCTCGAAATTGTCCAATAAGAGTCTATTAGAAACAGCATGTAATACCTTAAAACCAAAAAAAATTGTACAAAATTGTTCATAAGTCGTAGAACGGAATGCCATGGATTATAACCCATAAGTGAAGTTTTTTTTTTTTACCATTTAAACAAGAAAATCTCCAGAAAATCAATGAATGTGCCGAAATACTTATTTTATTTTGATGTTTTATGATTTGATATTATTGAATATTAAGTTCATATTACAATACCGTATAATTTTGAGCAATTTTCGCAAAAAATAAAAATAACTTTGCATCAAAAAGTTTGAAAATTATTTTACTCTTCAAAAAAATTCAGCGTGGTTAACACAATAGTTGTGTAATTTGTAATAATACAGGCTTTTCAAATAAACCGTCGTATACAGGATGTTGTCTGTTTATCGTTTTACCAATTCACCTTCAAATCTAGATGTATTTTTTAATGCTGAACAACTTTTCTAATTAATATTTCCCGAGATTTTTCAAAATAAGGATACTTTACTCTTATCTCAAAATCAAGTTTTTGAAGGTTCCTCGTATACTACTTGTGTTTTACTATATTTTGTTAGTGCATGTTTAGTTTTAGGGGATGCACAAACTTTTATCAAGAATAACTTTTTGGTGAAAAACCCTTAATAAAAAAGTTTCCCATATGGTGCGTAGTTTCGGGATGACACTGTATATGGCTGTAATTGTTTATAACAATAAGTTGCGCGATTTGGTATCTTGTACAAAATTGTACGAAAGTCGTAGAACGAAATGACATGGTTCATTTTTTGATTTACCTTATGGTGGGCTGGCGAACAAAATGGCTGTAATTGTTTATAACAATGTAATTCTTTATAACAATAAATTCGGCGAATTTGGTATCTTGTACAAAATTGTACAAAAGTCGTAGAACGAAATGACATGGTTCATTTTTTAATTTACCTTATGGGGGGGCTGGCAACATAAACGGCTGTAATTGTTTATAACAATAAGTTGGGCGAATTTGGTATCTTGTACAAAATTGTACAAAAGTCTTAGAACGAAATGCCATGATTCATTTTTTAATTTACCATATGGGGGTGCTGGCGACATATGTCAGATCTATCACAATATCGAGTATTAATTAATTTTTCCAATCAATGTTTTCTAAATAATTGCCAGCCCCCCCTTTCATTTGTTAATAACTTTTAAACGTCACTTGTACAAAAATCAATTATGCTTGTACAAAAATGTACATAATGTGTACATAATTGCTACGTATTCAATATTATGATTTGGGTTATGGGGGGGTTGGGGACATGCACATGTGCTGTGAACCAAATCAATTTGTTAAGTTCAAAATTACAAAATGCCTGTTTATTAAAAAGTTCGGCAGTTAAAACTTAGCAGTAAAGTATTCACAAATGAGTCATAAAAAATAATGAAATGGGTAATTAAATAAATATTGGGCAATAAAATAGCAAAACGGGCAGTTACGTGTGGGCAGTTAACAAATCGGAATTAGTCGGTAAGAAATCTCATTTTAAACAGTGTTCTAAAAACAATAAGGGGGTAAAATGTCTTCCTTGTATATTCAGCATGTTAGGTAAAAAAACAAAAATGTTGTATGGTTTTTTGATTTACCTGGTTTTAGACTTCTAAACCCTAAAGTTTAGAAAAGTCTTATGGAAAGCTTCTGTCTATCTGTCCGTCTGTCTGTACGCATTTATAACTCAGCTTCCAGAACCGATAGACAACGGATATGAACTCAGGATACCTTGAATGTGTGCACGCCTAAATTTCAGCTTTCTATGACTTCCGGTTTTAAAACTGGTTTTAAAAAACTTTAACCGGAAGTTTAGAAGTCTATTGTTCCCGCTCTCTAGCGGGTGCCGTTACTACTTGTTTTTTTCAGTAAATTTAAGTTATGAAAAAGAAAATGACTCTACCGAAAGTTTACCTCTTTTCAATCAAAGTGACGTTCGGATGTCTCCGCTCTCTGTGAACTGCCGAAATATTTATCTAACTGCCCATTCCAACATTTTTTACTGACAATTTATTTATTAGACTACTTACGTATTTTTTGTACTGATATTGTAGGATGAAATAACCGGCCATTGTTTCTTTTATTACTGTTCATGTTTTACTATCGCACTAATTTACCAACCGCCGAAAAATAAAATAACTGCACATTATTTTTTCAACTGATCTTAATAACCTCTCGAATAAAAGTTTTAAATATTAGTTCCCTTTTTATTTTTTGTTAACACCGAAAATTGCTCAAAATTATACAGTAGAGTAACATAAACTTAATATTCAATAATATCAAATCACAAAACATCAAAATAAAATAAGTATGAATTTTGTCAAATAATTCGTATTTGAGGTACTTATCTATATTGTAGTGTGTAAGTTAGGTTATAGTTTTTTATAGTGTAATAAGGAGTTTTTTGTTTGACAGTAGTTAGGAATAGAGGGTTGTCAATTAATTAAAAATAATTTTAGAAATGTCAGATTATTTTGAACTCACCAAATACCCTGAATGTTTTGAATAAAATAATTTAAAAATATGAAAAGGCCTTCTTAATAATTAAAATATATGTCGCCAACCAACGTGGGGCCTTTATATAAAATAAAATAATAAAATACGTATAAAAAAAATGTACTTAAGAAGTGGAAACAAAAAGATGGATGGAAGAAGATCAGATCCAATTATGCAAATGTTAATTACTATAAACAGAAAGCAAGAAAAGATGGAGAATAACATAAAAAGAAATCTAGATAAGAATAGAATGGAGATGGAAAATCAATTCAAAAGAAATAATGAGGAGATAATAATTATAAAAAGAAGAGAATTTGAAAGAGTTGAAGTGAGATTAAAGAAACAAGAAAAGGAAACAGATAAAAAAATAGAAGAAATTAGAGAAGAAGTAGAATTTGCTATTAATGCAGTGGCTAATAGAGTAGATAAAAATCAGGAAGAATTAAAAAAATATATTCAGGAAAATAAGAAGGACATACAAGAAAACAAAGAAGAGTGTAAAGTAGCTTTAAAGCAATTAGAAGAAAATTTAAAGAAAAATGCTAGAAATCTAAAAACAGAACAATATGTGAGTCATAAAAGAAACGTAATGGTAAAGAAAACAAAATTATTTACAATTTATGAAGAAGAAGAAGAAGGAGAAGAGAAAGGAGAAAAAGAAGAGAAATATGATAAAGCATTAAAAAATAAAGTAATTGAAAAAAGAAATGTACAACATTTAGGTAATCGTCGCTGGGGGGCGTACAAACCTAAAAAAAGTTGTAAATATAAAATAATAGGATACCAAACAAAAAGAATTAGAAGAAGGAAGAAAACAAAAACAGTAAAGAAAAAGGAAAGAAACTGGAAGAAAGTAAAAATGAAAAAAAAAAAATAATGTTTAATAACATTTAAAAATATTTTTACTGTTTAAAAATTTTTTGAAATGTTGGGGGGGGGTTATGTAGCGTGTAAGTTAGGTTATAGTTTTTTATAGTGTAATAAGGAGTTTTTTGTTTGACAGTAGTTAGGAATAGAGGGTTGTCAATAAATTAAAAATAATTTTAGAAATGTTAGATATTTTATGAACTCACCAAATATCCTGATACTTGTTTTGAATAAAAGTTAAAAATATAAAAAGGTTTTCTTAATAATTAAAATAATATCTTATAGGAATTTTTAACAATAACAAAATTATTACAAATTAAAAGTGTCTTGTTGTTTTTTAAGTAATTTTGCACCAGAAACTGATTAATTATTAAAACTAAAGAAGTCCCTTGAAATGGTTCGCATCACCCTAATAACACAGAAAGATCTGTAAGACATCTTAGAAACATACATATGGGACAATAGAAACATCTCTGAGACATCCCTATTTACCTCGCAATGTTCGTGGGATGTTTCTGGCAACAGCCGTGTCCGCATTTGCGATGTCGTATAAACATCCCGTCGGGATGTTTGTAGGATGACCCGGGACGTACTAGATATGAATCTAGTCAAGATGTCACTCTCTTCAGTCAAAATTTATTGTCAATACTCTCTTCTAACCATAGATGGTAGCACATCTAAAAATGTTATCTTATAGCGGATATAGCTATTGACTTGTACGCGTTTGGAATTTTATTTATTGGCCTAACTGATGAAGCCGAAAGGCAGAAACCGGTCTTAGGATGTCGAATCTAATAAATTAAAATTCCTCACTGGTTTACTAACTTTGTACTAATCTCTTAAAGGGATAAAAAGAAGAGAGTGACATCTTGACTAGATTCAGTCAAAATTTATTGTCAATACTCTCTTCTAATCAAAGATGGTAGCACATCTAAAAAGGGTACTTTACTCTTGTCTCAAAATCGAATTTTTGAAGGCTCCTCGTATATTGCAAGTGTTTTACTATATTTTGTTGGTTGGGGATGCACAAACTTTTATCAAGAATAACTTTTTGTCGAAAAACCCTTAATAAAAAAGTTTCCCATGTGGTGCGTACTTTAGGGATGACACTATAATATGTACGCGTATGGAAAACTGTAGAAAATTTTGTAATAAAAAAGGTTTTCGGAACAACATTCTAGAGACACTTTTATCTTTCAGAAAATGCAAAAAAAAAGTAAACTCGAAGACATTTTTGACTCATATGGCATATTTTTTTACTTACAGGTAAGAAATTACGAGATATTAAATTACCCCAATGCACACTGGACTGCAATTTTGAAGCATTCAAGACAATTACCAAACCTTTCAGAATAAATGAAGAAGAATGGATAAAAGAATGTTCTAGTGATTGAAGTGGAGCTGTAACTAAAAACATTTAATACAAGAATTAGTAGTTTTTTTTCTATATTTTATATTGCTATTAAAGGTTTTTTCTTCGTTTTTTTTTGCGTTTTATGCGAAACTAAAAAAATAATGAAGTTAATGGGTCAGTACCCGAAGTTATAGGACATTTTGTTTCCCATGGGGTGTGTCTATTCAATGAAAATATTTTCCTTCCGGTTACTTCCGGTTATACCGGAAGTAGACATCAACTTTGTTATTTCAAATGACATGTACCATTTTTATTTTTATTTTTGGATTCAGCATCAAATTTTTAAGAAAAAATTATCAACATAACACAGGTCTAAGTTTAACAGTTTCCGAGATATTTGAGATTTTTATAAAAATTTTTTGAAAAATACGCATTTACGTTAATTTCCGTATCTGGCTTAGTTGTTGAGCTATTAATTTTAAATTTTATACAGATATTGTGAGAATAACGTTCTAGTAAACGGTGAAACGTGAAATACGATATTTTATACAGGGTGTCTAGAATGGAACGTCCAATATCCATATTTTCAATTCTCAATAAGTCGATAATTTCAAATGAAACACCCTGTGTTTTATTATCACGCCTGGATCAGTTTTTTATTCTCTTTCGATCTGTATTAGCATTCCCTATACCTAAAGTTACGTATTTCTGAGTTATTGCTAGATTTATTATAATTTGGAGATATTTTACATAAATTGGTCGGTATATATTGTCTCAATATTTTTTTCTTTATTTTTATTTTATTTTATATTTTATTTATTTTACCCCACTTACCCATAATTTAACTACGACATATTATTTTATTTGGGTCCGTGCAAATGGCCAAAATATAGTTAAAGACAAATATTTTATTAGACAAAAAATTATAAATTCTTTCAAACAATTAAAATAAACCAACCAGAAATTGGAATGTTGAGATTTACTTACTTAATCTATCATCTTCGCAACCCCCACCTTTCAATATTCAGATAATAAAAAAACAACAACTTCTGCCTGTGTCTCAACTTCTTCTGCTATTATTTACCTCTTATACTCTTCCTTATTTAAACTACTCTTTCTTACTCAACCTCTTCCGCTCTATCTTGCTCCACCTTTCCTACTTGTTCTTATTCAGTCTCCTGCTAGCCTCTAATCTACCTCTTCTGCTCGTATTTATTTTGTTTTATATTTAAATGTTTTTAATCGTCCACTTGGCTTTATACCTTTTCTATGTAATTATTTTAACTCTCTAACTCCTTTAACTTTATATTTTTCCTCTGTAATTCATTTTATTTTTTTGACTAAACTGACTTTTCCTATTTTTCTTTTTTGACCACCTCCTCCCAAAATGTTCTAATCTTTCAAACTCCCCATTTTACCTAGCAAACACTCTTTCCTTTTTTTATACCCCTCTTTTTTATATCACAACAATATATTGTTACGTACTATCGTAATCTCAGACAGAATGTAATTATTTGCTGTTGATAATTTTGGGCGTCATCTACTGTAAAGTAGAAAAATTGAGAGTGTTAATCCCAGGTAGTGTTTCAATAAATATGTAAACATTTATTAATAATCAAAATAAATAACGGTTAACCTTTTAGTTTATGTGGAAGAGTTGTTTGCCAGAATAAGGTAAGTGAAATAATTTTCATATTTTTAGACTTAGACTTTTTTTAATTGTGGTTATTTTCCTAACATGTTAAAATCTGACATCTGGAATTTTATATTTTCTTTTACAATTACTACGTTAAAATTAGTTTCAAACATTATTTTCGAAATTACATTCTGGCTGGTGATTAAATTAAAATAAATAGGTAGTTGTTTTAATAGTATTAACAAAATTATTTGTTTCATTTTTTCTCTTCGTATTGAATATAAGTTTTATATTCTCTTTATTTAGTTAGTCAATTTAGTCAACCGTTACAATATATTGTTACTTACCGTTCGATCTGTTCGTTACCTTTATTTGTGGATCGTGAAACAAATCGAGAGAAATACTCAACTTATATTTAATTTTATTTTAGCTTTGATTTGTTTAATTTAAGTTTAATTTCTAGTAAGCACAAATTAATTATCAATTTTATTTCCTTTTTTTTTTATTATTAAAATTCTATTAATTGGTTATTTGTTTGTTTATATCCCTTCGTGATCTTAAGTAGAATGTTGTTGAGCGCCACCTACCTATTGGTAGGAAAATCTTGAGACCTTAACCTCCAGCCGTGTTTCAATAAATTAACTGTGAAAACTTTTAAATCGATAATAACGTAATAAATCGTTAAATACAGAAATCTTTATTAACAATCAAAATAAAATAACTAGAAAAATGTGGTTGTACGTAAGGGTTATTGCGAGAGTTTATTTGAACGGAAAAAAGTTTATTGAACGGAAAAAGTTAAGTGTATGTTTTTTTTTAATTGTTTATGAAGTTGATAATAATACTACTTTTATTATAATTATACTCTTACCTTGTTCTAAGCTACATTTATTTGTCTGTTGAAGTGAAATCTAACCTTACTTAAATGAAATTATTATTGGCCTTGTTTAATTTTATAGACGTCTTTATGCTCTTTTAAATATCGATACTTAATATTAAATGATTGGTACCTTTATCTCTTTATTAACGAATCATCAATTTTTTTAGCTACTTCTGTTATTTTCTTTCCAATCTTCAATAATGACGGATATGATATTCTTCAAAATCAATCAGGATAAATTACCGGATACTGTTGGATGGGAATGACTAACAGGATCTGGATTCTCCTTCAGGAGCAAAGGCAGGAATCAATGATTGCGAGTCCTTTTCTTATTAACTTCCTTTTCTTTTTGTGTTATATTCAATCTAACCTCACTTAAACTTGACAGGTAAAATTTTTTTTTACTTTGTGTTAATCGCAGCAGTTTTTGCTTGAGGATTCTTTTGTTTTTATGAAGAGCTCTGATGTGGACAGGTCAAGAGTCTTTTTGCAAAAGCCGCGTTTGACAGCGAAATTTGGTTTTTATAAACGAGCATTTCACAGCCAACTCGATTTAAATTTGACAGAATTTTACATTAAAATTATTATTAAATTAAAAATTATTGATTTTTATACACTTTTTAACCATCAAAACATGATTCTCTAGATAAAAAGAATGATTTTGATATAAAGTATTTGCTATTTCTACTTATATTAATGTTACATGACAACTTTTTATTTCATCATTATCGATTTCTTATAATTGTGTAAAACCTTATTATTACTGCCTTTTCTACCGTAATATTATAATTTTAGAAGCCCCGACACTTAATTTTTTCTATTTATTGAATTCCCCTTGAATTTAAATTGACCATATTGATAAATTGAGGCATTGCATTTTTAGGTTAGATCTAAAATTTATTTCTCTTGTACCAATTAAAATAACAATGTTCTCATTGTTGTAGTGATTGCAGACTTATCTGAGATTGTTCTACTTTAACTTTTTCTCTTTAGATCTTTGCTAAGTTAATTATAAATATGGTAAAATTATTGATAAACATCGCTTATGGGATTCCCTGTTAAATTTTGATATCTAAAATTTTATATTTTATTATGTAATTTCCACCCTAAAATTTGTTTCAAACTTTGTTTTCTACTTTATATTCTGATTAAGATTATTTGAGTTAAATTAGATAGTTTTTTATTGATTTTGATTAATTTATTTGTGACTGTTTAATTTTCAGATAATTAAACATGTAAACTCATATTCGGTCAACCGGCAACGCCGCACCGGGATGCATTTGAAAAACAACCTTCAGACGCGAGACATCGACAAACAGTTTTTTTTTCTAATACGCTACGATTAACACGTAGGCCAATATATTTACCGCGCAAAACTATAACGGATTTCTTAAGATTACGTGACGATTGTCAAGTCCGCCCTAAACACATGATGGCGTGATTTGAGTTGGTCCTTGTCATCTCAAGCGGGAGAGAGAGACAGCATAAAAAGCTTAAAAAACTTCTAGAACAATTAGGCGGAGGAGAAGGGATAGAAATACGATGCAATGCTCCTCGATGCTTTCTTAAACCAGTGTCTAATTATCACTCACGCAGAACACACGCAAAATAATATTTTCTGAATGATGTGATCATTTCCTTTAATTCATTTTTCATTAATATGTGTTAGTGCTTGTTAAGCACATATTAATTACAATACTTTGTTCATGATTACTATTTTAAGGTAATCCTTTGTTACGTTGTTGTTTTATTTATTTAACAAGTTTAATAAATGGTTAAATAAAAGTGTTCATTGTTTTTGTTGAATGGAGTTGAGGAGAAAAAATATTACAGTCCACTTAGAATACAACGATGCAGTTTAAAAAGGCGGTAACACATTGTTGGCCGTCCTGGGAAACTGGCACAACATAGGGTTTATTCCAGAACCCTCAACAGTGACTTTATATTTAATATAAGCTTTGTATTCTCTTCTCCACATTAGTCAACCGTTACAATATATGCACTTGGTCTTGAAAATTAAAATTCGAGACCAAGTGCATATTGTAGAAAATACAATTCTAAACAAATTTATTCCTATACATTTTCCGCCTCAGAGTAATAATTTCCGAGATATTCGACGATGAAATACGACTTTTTTCGAAATCAGCGCTTTTTTTACATAGAAAGCACTTGGTAACCAAGTGTGGTAAGCCAACAACCAACCCAAAGCCTAATTTGACTGGACTATTATAACAGTTTTCGATATTGACAAAAATAAAGGTATGTTATTCTTGAGCAAAATTCATATTTTTTAACAAACCTCGTATACGAATGCAAAAAATTGATATTTGATTATTTCATTTTGGGTTTTAGGCTATGCAGAACCTTTTATCATTAATAACATTTTTTCATAAAACAAATAATAAAAAAATGGTGTGTGCTGACTTAATTGGACACACTGTATACATTCATTTAACTACTCATTTTAAATGTAGCGAACGTTATATGAAAACTTTGAAATTTAAATGACCATTATTAATACTTACATTTAAGGGATCTGCCAATTGTGTAAAAAATGGATTCCAAACATATCCTCCTGCGACGCATCTAGTAGCTGTTGTTTTCACAGTAGCATCTACTCCCACTGGATTGACATATATAGCCCAATTATGATCTCTTGTCTAAAAACAGATCATAAATAAATAATTTATTGTGAACAAATCTATAAGATCGAATGACTAGTAATCTATGCAAGATAGGTATAGTAGAACCCACTTGTTTATGAGAATGAAAAAACGTTATAAAACCATTTTTGACATTTGGACATTTTTGAGCAGTTTAATGTCGAAAACACCGTACACTGTCAATATACATAAAAATAAAATAATATTTTGGCTATTAGCACCACTGTGCAAAGATTCAATAACCAACTTAGCTGGATATCGTTATAGGGGAGAATGGCGTATAATTATTTAATATGAATTTACATTTTAATTTCTATAACGCATATTAGATTTGAATAGAGGTTGATATCTTCATTTTTTGATCTCTTGTGAGATTAACAAACGTTACTAATTAAAATTTTGTCTTAAATTAATTTAACTAAACTGTGGGGTGTGAGGTTACACTCATAAGAGGCGACAATGGAAGTGTGGTTATAGTTTTTACATTTTCAATTGCAGAAACAAAATTCTCAGATGTGCAGACAGGTTGCATTGGCGGCTTGTAGATGTGCCGACAAGTGGCTTTGTCGGTATTAGCGGTATGTAGATGTGCCGACAAGTGGATTTGTCGGTATTAGCGACTTGTATAAAGCGGGATCATTTTGTTCTGCAATTAAAGTAGGAAGTAGAAGTTAGACAAATATTGTCTTCAGTAGTGGGGGCTAGGAAAATATTCATACAGTGATACACTGTGATTGTGTTCGCACTTGATTTTTGATTTAGTGAATAGTAGGTGGTAGGTGATTCGTGGCCTTAGTTTATTTCAGTTAATATTATTCTTGGCTTCCGTGTATATACATACTTTTTTTATTTCGAAACATTGTTACAGTGTACTTCTTATTTATTTATTCGGTGTCAATTTCAATATGTTTCGTCCTTGGGAAAATACAGTTTCTTTAAGTGGATCTAAAGAATCGGAACAATCATTAAATGATATTCCAATGGATTATGTGGTATCAGGTTGTAGTCCCAAAGATTCCTGTAGCTCCGATGAGGAAGAGAACATTTTTGGTGAAAGAACTTCAGAGTATCAAGAAATATCCACCTCGAAAAAACAATATCTTTGTAAAGATGCCCAAACCATATGTATAAATGTTTATAAGAATATTGTAACTTCCGAAGGTGAAAGGAGTGCCATTGAAAAAACATCTTTTTTAACAAATGTTCCCATTAGCACTCTTTATAGAATTATAAAGAATGGTCCAAAAAATCGTAAAGAGAGGTGTGATAAAGGATGTGTTAAAACTTTAGATCCTTCAATATCAAAATTAATTGGTAGTATTATTTATGAATCTTACCAAAGAAATGAGTTCCCAACAGTGGATAGTATATTTTCTTTACTAAAAAGTCCAAGGCCAGATTTAAGAATTTCTAAAAGCACAACACAGCGTTGGATATCGAAAATTGGATTTAAATATCAAACTATCAACAAGAGGACTGTAATAATGGAAAGCCAGAGGATCATAAAATGGAGCATACAATATTTGGAAAAAATTAAGGCATCTCGAAATATATAACAGAAAAATATACTATTTAGATGAAACGTGGTTCGATACCCACGATACGCCAAAGAAAGGTTGGTCTGTCGGAACAAGAAGATGTTCAGTAAATGTTCCTTGTAACAAGGGAACTCGACTTACAATTCTTCACTGTGGATCGGACTCAGGGTGGGTACAAAATTGCCTCAAACTCTCTGGAAAAAATTTGGAAGATTGTAATTTAGATTACCACAAAAATATGTCTGGAGAAAGTTTTGAAGATTGGTTTGAAAATCAGCTGTTAAACAATATTGAAGAGAATAGCATCATAGTGATGGATAATGCTTCATATCATTCCCGCTTAATAGAAAAAGTTCCCAATACCAACTCAAATAAGTCTGAGATTCAGGAATTTTTAAAAAATCATGAACTTTATTTCGAAGAAAATTATACAAAAAAACAATTGCTTCAAGTATTAGGCACACAATCATTCGAAAAAAAATTCTTTATTGATGAAATGGCATCAAAAAGGGGCACCTTCCGCCCTATTTTTGTGTATTTAACCCCATAGAATTAATTTGGGGAGGGTAGGTAAGCTTAATTAATTTATAATATTTATGACTTTATTCGCTGTGTTTTTAATTTTAGAATTAAAATTTGAGACAAAATTTTAATTAGTAACGTTTGTTAATCTCACAAGAGATCAAAAAATGAAGATATCAACCTCTATTCAAATCTAATATGCGTTATAGAAATTAAAATGTAAATTCATATTAAATAATTATACGCCATTCTCCCCTATAACGATATCCAGCTAAGTTAGTTATTGAATCTTTACACAGTGGTCCTAATAGCCAAAATATTATTTTATTTTTATGTATACGGACAGTGTATGGTGTTTTCGACATTAAACTGCTCAAAAATGTCCAGATTCATCAGCATTCCTTCTATTGGCGGTATCCTTTGTGTTTTTATAACGTTTTTTTCATTCTCATAAACAAGTGGGTTCTACTATACAGGGAACCCAAATACAAATAGATAGCGGACAATGTATTCTTTTACAAAATTAAATCATATATAGGGTGTTTCGTTAAAAAAAATGAAATAAGCGAATTTTTTGCGTGACGATTTTATTTTAATTTTGACAGCACCCTGAATAATAAAAATAAGAATTTCATAAGATAAACGACAGAACGTTATGTCGTTTACACTTTGTAAAAAAATCGAAGTTGCTTTAGAAGAAATGTAGTTTTTTCTTAATGCTGAAAAAGTGCATTTTTAATAAAAAAAATTGTATTTCTCAAAAACAGTTAAAGACATATAGGGAAGTAATGACAAAAGTTGTTCAGAGTAACGTAATTATTAAAAAACCGAAGTTACCACCAACTTCCGATATAACTGGAAGTAGCAAGAGGATGCCAATATTTTTATTAAACCACTACATTCCAATTTTCAGTTTTCAGATACCTTTACTTCTCGGCGGTTTATTGGATGCACCCTGTATTCAAAAATACCTTTAATCACCCAGATTATATCAGATTGCATAAAGATTTATACTTACCACGTTTCTATCATTTTTGCCAGGATGCCTCAGTTTAACTTCAATTGTAGTATCACTAGCGCTGCCATCCTTGTGAATTAATTGTCTCTGAAAAAGTAAAACCGTTGTGAAAGTAATTTCTTTTATTTGTTAAACTTTTTAAATGTGGTAAACTTATTTTTAATCTTAAGACTTACCATTTTCATATATCCAAAAGCAAAACCACCTGGATTGTGGAAAGATACAATTGCTCTAAGTTCTCGTGCTTCTGAAGGACTGTATCCCCTCTCTATAGTTGAACAGGCCCATCGTCTTAAGTTCTTAAAAAACAATTCTAATATTATACTATACATTTTCAAATTTTATTATATCTTCTGAATATTTCGTAAAATTTACCTAAGATAATAAGAGTTTTCGGGCTTTATATAAACCATAACAACAAAAAAAGATCAGTTCTAACATCGAAATCGTCTTTCAGAGGACCTGGTGCTCACGACCCAACTAAAAACGCCATCTTCTGAAGTTTTACTAAAATTGAACTGGGACGAGCGACCTGGAAAATCTCCGTGTTAGGTGTTTCGATCGATTTGGTAAGTAATTTCAGTAAAACTACAGGAGACGACGTCACTGAGATAAACGAATTTCAGTTTGACAACTCAAACTTCCGTTTCCTTGAACACCTACACCGAATTCCAACACGTACCCGCATTCTTGATCGTAAGCATTCTGGGCGGGACTTAACGAGGAAGAGACTAAACGCTTAGAAGCGCGAATTAGAAAAATATCTTATTCAGTATGTCCTTGAATTTTAAACGCTTCACATCACTGCTCAGGGTATGAAACCTCGTTAATATTTCTCTGACAAATTCTAGATGATTTCTATAGTGAAATATCTCCCGTTACTAGGTCCAATGGGTTGTAATCGGGATATTAAATGTCTAATAATTAGCATGTCTCAAGTGCTCCTAAGTGCGGCAAAAATACAGTGTGGCTTTGATTGTTCAACTGACTACATCTCCGTTAATGTAACGTAAAAATATTTCCTTTCACAAAATGTTATAAAAATACAAGTTCATTCTGGGTGACTAATAATGTAACATAAATCATTTTATAGTTATTTATTGTTACCAATTAGTGCTGGTTAGTGTTACCAATGTAGTGTTTTATTTGTTACGTTTTTTAATTGTTAAAGTTTAATAAACTTGTTAAACGTGTAACGTGTGTGTTTTATTTGGAGTTTTTCTGGAAAACAAACGTAATTACAGTCCATTTATATCATCTTCAAACAATGCATAAAAAGGCGGCAATATAGCAAAAAACTTGCATTGGAAACAGTTCCAAAGGGTATCTCGCTGAAGATACGACATAATATATATTTATGCAATTTAAAAAGGATAGTTTTCTAAAAATGTCTACAATTTACATAAACCCCTATCATATCAGCAGTATTTTATTGCTTTAATAGTACCTATCTCATACATAAAAATAAATTATACAAAATTACCTTTTTGTAAATAACGACGGATCTTCCCAAAATACTTCTTGGGCCAAATAAACTCAACAAACTATCATTATAATATGTTTTGTACAAAGTTTGGTTTTCAAAATTGCCAAATTTTCCGCTTAAATCTCCAGCTTCATACTGATCGGGAGTTCCATGATATGCTCGGGGCGATGAACCTGGATCAACGTTTAGAGGATTCCAAGTACCATATAAGGATGTTTCCTCACATGGAAATTCTAAATTTTCTTCCACTGGAGTCTATAAAAAAATATACTATTAACTTACGAGCCGCGACACAAGATGTCGCTTTGAGCGTTGCTGGGTTGGCGTATATATGCAAAATTCATGAATTGGAGAGTTCATAATCACGTAAATTCATTTTCGGAAACTGTGCTGCTTCCGTATTTTGGATGAAGCCAGGCAGCAAGATACATTGGTTTGAAGACTTTTTTATTTTTTTGTTTAATAAAAATGAAAAAAAATCCATTCCAGCTATAAAACACATTCTTTAGCATATTATTATGATATAAACGGGGTTGTAGAAAAAGTATAGTATTTAACTCGTCGAAAACATTTTATGAAACTCGTGAACATTACCAGCCTCGGCTGGTAAACTGTTCTCTCGGTTCAAAAAATGTTACTTTCGTCACTCGTAAAACAATATACTGTTTGTACAATAATTTCCTAGGCTGACGTACAGATGGTGCTACTATTGACAAATCCCTATTTTTTTAGGAAGAACTAACCTCCAAATGATATGGCCTGCTTTATGAAATGCACCATATATTTCAATTAATTTTAAAATATGAAGCCTGTTAACAACTTATTTACAAAAGTTTATCATCCTGTAAGTATTAACAAGAATTATAATAGTGTATTTGGTATACAGGATGTTGCAAAAGGTACAATTCAAACAATTTTAAACAAACGGTATTAATCATTTTTTTTAAACAAAGGAAATAATGAAAATTCCTTCTTAATACTACTCTTTTTACTCACCATATGAATGTGATAATTTTTGACACCAGTTAAACCTTCCAAACCAACTTCAACATCAGTAATGTCATATTCAGTTTGTTGAATAAATTCTATTTTGCCTTTTACTGTAAGATCGAATCCATTAGGAAACCAGTCTCTAGCAACTGCTTTCCTCCTATAGACACCGCCGATACTAGAAGAAAGAAATTATTGTATTTATTATAATTACTATAGTCTATTTTTATGTATGAGAGAGTATTAAAATAATAAAGCGTTCGTAATCCATAGGCGTACCACTTCTTTTAGTAGACAGTTAAAATATTTTGTGAAGTTATACCTCGAGTATTTTCTATGAATTAACCTTTGTATAAATATAATAAATATATCGGGTGTACACTTATATTTTCACCTAATTAACCTGCTTATAGCTTCTAAGCAGCTGAAGGTAAAAAAGTGCAATTTTTTCTAAAATATTTTATTTTTCCACAAGGTATGTTAAGAACATTGTGTCAAACGGGTTATGTAGGTATAAGGGTTTAAACTTTGACTTTTAAACAACGTTACGTTCATAAATAATAATTTTAATATAAAAACTACTTCTTACCTACAAATCCAAATCAGAAGATGAACTGTCGCAACCAATATTTACAATGAGTGGCTCGATCATTTCATCAGTAATATTGTCCAACTTCCACATTTTCTCTTCTTCTTTAATCGTATGATTTACTGCCTTTTCCCAGTTTTCAGGCTTCACATTATTTACAGCCTCCAAAAACAACTGTTTAACATCACTCATTTTAAAAGAATTATTTTTTCTTGAAACTTCTCCCTTTATCTGTGCCCATATCAGTTCAATCGGGTTTACTTCGCAATGATATGGTGGTGATCTAACCACCGTCATCCCACGATTTTTTGCAATTTCATCAATTTCATATTTTTTTAATTTCTCTTTATGAAGGGAACACAAATGATACAGTTCTCTTCTCACAGAACCGGGATGGAACTTAATATTCTTTGAATTTAGCCAATTCTGTAAATCTTTTTTTAACCACTTGGTTGTGGGCATTTTTTCTGTAAGTCTCGAGTGATAACTTGCATTATCCATTACTATTATACAGTTCTGAGGAAGAAGATCTATCATTTGTTCGAACCACTCTTTAAAGACATCAGCATTCATGTCCTCATGGTAGTCACCGGTACGAGTAGATTCAAAAGTCAATAAACCACCTTTAACAAAACCGTTTGAACTACCGATGTGTACTATTATCAGTCTGCGCCCCTTTCCTGATGGTGGATTTAAACCAGTAGATAAATTATTTAAAAAAGCCTGTCTTCGACTTGTAACAGTTTCATCTTGCCAAAATTTATTTGATGTATGTCCCTCGTTGATCCATGTTTCATCTAAATAAAATATATTTCTTCTTTGGTTTCTCATTTCTTTTATAGTCCTTAGGTAATTTCTTCTCCATACTACAATATCGCTTCTATCTATTAAAATAGACTTTCTGGAATGCTTTTTCCATAGAAAACCTATTTCTTTTAAAAGTTTCCATAGTGTGCTTCGACTCATTTCAGGGTAATCGTTATCATCTCGAACCGTGGCAAGAACTTTGTCTACTGTCGGAAATTCTTTTCTAAAGAAGAACGCATGCACTTTCCTTCGAAGTCTTTCTTTCAAATGATTTTCTATTTGAAATTTTGGTTTTCCTGGAGCTTTACGTGCTGTTTGAAACTCGCCACATTTCTCTTCTTTAACAACTCTGTAAATCGTAGATTTCCCAACACCAAGCGTACTACTAACTAATTCCACTGTGTCATCAACACTTTTACATAAATGTTAGTCTGTAAATGATTTAAAACAATTAAATATTAATGTTTTTTCATTAACTGTTAAAGGACCGATTTTTTGTCGTTTACGCGGTACTTCCAAATTTTCCATGATCACACTAGAATTCACAATAGACTGCACACTACACCTTGCATGTTGCAACTAAACGACATTTAGTAAGCTGTCAAGAATACACAACTGGACCTCCTTACTAAATGGAAAACCTACAATCGCATTTTCGGTGAAATTTGTTGGTAAGGGATTTATCTACTTATAATTCGATTACTGTAAGAAATTCTTGGAATTAAAATAAAACAAAATTGGCAAATAGGTACTTATTGAAAATAATCTTAAGATACGGCTATGTTATCTTTAATACACAGGGCTTTTGGCCTGTCCAAACCTTTTTTATTGTTCTGTACAGCTTATGGTTATAAAAGACCAATAAAAGACCCAAAACTTGTATTAGCTCAGGTACATTTATGACAATTTTAGGAAATATTTAGATTATTCCGTAAAAATATTTAAAATGGCCGTACTAAGTTTTGCATTAGAAATGCTGTTTTATTACTCTCTCATACATAAAAATAGACCATAGCCTTCGCACAAGAGACATTTTTATTAAGAAATTTGTTTCGGTCAGTAGTTTTAAATAAACTGGGAGAAAATCCGTTAACATTTTGCGTTCGATACAGGGAGGCAGAGCATTTGTTTTGCAAAATTAGAAATATTTTCATAATTCAAAATTTTTGCATATTCATGTGAATTGCTTACTTTATCCCAAAAAGTAACCACATTTTAAAATCTACCAAAAAAAGTAACCTACTAAAATTTCTTCCAGGAAAGCCAAAATCTACTCTTCTTCTTTCTCGATTCGGCGCCAATCGGAATAGTTCCTCTGCGCTGCGTATACCGGTCCATTCATGGATGTTCCTCAGCCAGGAAGCCTGCTTTTTCCCACTCCTCTACGTCCTTCCACTTTTCCGATCATGATCAGTTGTAGGATTCTGTATTGCTCTCCTCAGAAGATATGTCTAAGATTTAGTAGATGTTGCAGGTCTTCTAGTTTGTCACTAAGGATGACAGTGTCGACGGCATATCGTATCGTAAGCTTTCCGTTTCCGATAATTCTAACGTCCCAGCTATCCACCTCCATGTTCTTTAATATGTCTATAAGCTTTCTGTGTTGTACTCTGTCGAAGGCCTTCTCGTAATCAACGAAACACACAAAAACGTCACGCGCTGGTCACGACATTTTTGTAGTAGTATGTTCAGAGCAAACAGTGCCTCTCTAGTTCCCCAAAATCTACTAAAAAAGTAGAAAACTACTAAAGGGGGCAACGCTGCAGCGAACGATTCGTTCTGTACCGGGCTGTGATTGCTATGATATTCCTTCTTAGTGCTATGCGAGGAGAAATTGCAATACTCTTTCAACATTTTTTTTATATCCACTTTATTTACAATCTGTCAATAACAATAACGTCGCTGTAGAGTGAAAACCACGTATGTTCGAAAAAGTAAATTTTACAGGAGGCAATAAAAACCGATTTACTTATGATACGTTAGAAATGTATACGTGTTTATCAAGTAGACTACTAGATGGCGTTATAGGTCTTTTTTAATTAAAACGTTTCGTGAGGAAGTGCGCTACGAGGTTTTTAAGCTTATTAAGCAATAAAACTATATTCATAAAAAAATGACATACGTGGTTTTCACTCTGCAGCGACGATAAATAAATTTTATGGCAATTTTTGGCCTCCTTTAGCCGGGTCTAGACAGTGAGATTTTTAAATAAAAATTTTAATTGCCTACTTCTAGGCTTCATTTGTAGCGTATCTAATATTAATTACTTCGATGATAGTTTACGCGCCACTGTAAGATCGTCTGAGATCAAAGGGACTGTTTTGCGTGAAACCCCTGGTACATTAAGCACTAAAACGAAAACATGTCTTTACAATCCGACAATCGAAGTTCGAATAACAGATAATTACAAGTTAAAGAAAAGTAAACGTCACTGACTCGGACAATTGTTGTCGGCACTGTCCGCCAGATGTCGCTTCGAGAGATGTCGTTAATACACTGAGTTCTAGAAACTACTATATTTTTAAAAATAGCAAGTATAATAATATAACGTTCTACCACATTTTTATTACCTTTTACCCAAAACAACCAAAACAATTTAATTTTTTTTCGGATGTAACAGATAAAACAAGGTAAGAAACTGAACAACTATGGTATGGTATACTGGCTGTACACTGCAGTGATAAGACCCATGGGGGACCTAAAGTAATACAAAGGACGGCGATACTGGAGCTTGCTAAAGTTTTGCATTACAGGTACCATGAGGAGCACCCCAACAGCAGCAATGGAAACCATACTAAACATTTCGCCACTTGATATTTATATCAGAACTGAGGCGAGAATGGGGGCATTCAGGTTGGAATGCAATGGCTACTGAGATCCTTTTATGAACAAGGACACAGTAGAATCACAAAAATCATCACAAAGCCCTCCAGCGTTCAGCTGAGATGGAAAGGTGAAGTAACAAACAACTATCGGAAAGGACCATTGGTTTGGTATACTGATGGATCAAAAACCGCAAGTGAAACTGGAGTTGCAATATATGGTGAAACACCCAGGTGCAACATAAACGCACCATTGAGGAATTACGCATCAGTATTTCAAGCAGAAATACATGCTATAGAGCTGAGGGAGAATATTGAGGGAAAACAATCCTCATTTACTCTGACAGCCAAGATGCCCTAGAACTGTCTACAAACCCTGCTTGTTCTGGATAACCAAAATAAGGTAACATTTAGATGGTGAAACACCCAGGTGCAACATAAACGCACCATTGAGGAATTACGCATCAGTATTTCAAGCAGAAATACATGCTATAGAGCTGAGGGAGAATATTGAGGGAAAACAATCCTCATTTACTCTGACAGCCAAGATACCCTAGAACTGTCTACAAACCCTGCTTGTTCTGGATAACCAAAATAAGGTAACATTTAGATGGGTCTCAGGGCATAAAGGGATAAAAGGCAACGAGGAAGCAGACGCCCTGGAAAGGAAAGCCTCAGCGACCGCATTTAGTGATCCTGAACTGGCGTTTCGCATTCCCAAATTCTCAGTACAACTTTCGCTGACTAGGTGGATGTTAAAAGAACACCAGTAACGCTGGGATCTCGTGTTGGGCCAACAAAACAGTAAACAAATGGTTAAAGCGTCATCAAAAGTACCGACAGATAATATTCTGAATCTAAGCAGAAATCAAATAAGGTATGTCACGGGACCAATAACCGGACATTGTCACCTTAGGGAACACCTACATAAAATGGGCATCTTTCAAAATGAACCCATATGTAGATTATGCAATGAGGTCTCTCATATCATACTAAAGTGCAAGGCACTCACACACTGGAGGTATAACCTACTGGGGCCGGTAAAGACACAGGAGGACTTTCCAAAAGAAAATCTAGTGAAAAGGCTACTCAGCCTGATAAAGGTAACAAACCTTTTCACCAGAACATGTAACGATGTAACTGACATAAAACAATAAGTCTTTAAGGCTATTGAGGCATCTATAAACCTCAGTCAGATACATCGTCATAATCAATCAATCAATGAACCTGAACAACTAATTGTCAATCTGTCAATTCTGTCAATATTTTTTAAGATCACTGTCTTTTGTCTCCCTCAATCACTCACTTTTTTATATGTAGAATTTTTAACAAAAAGTGTTTCACATTTCCATACAATTTTTCAAACATTTCCTTGACAATTACAAACACCACAAAAAAGAATTAGCAAAATAGGTACAGCCGTTTTGAAATGACGCGCTTACTTACATACATTCGGCAATTGATTTTTATTTATATAGATTTATATAGGAAACTTACATTGAACATGCAAGTCGTTCTCCTCTTGCTTTTGGGCCATGATCATCATATAGAACCAAAGATTTTCCCAGCACACTATGAAATCCACTCAATGGTAACAAAGGATCTGTCCAAATGTTTCTTGAAATTTTATCACCGTCCAATATTTTACCAGCTATTTCCAAAGTACCTTGTCGTGTCGAAAGATCTCCTAATCTACAAAATCCTAAGCTATCCAAGTCACATTTTTCAGGTGAAGTTCTGTTATCAAAGTCCACCTATGAAAGAAATAATATGCCATGACTCCCAAAATAACAAGTTTGTAAATATGAAACGTCAATGTAGTTACTGTCAAACGAGTCATTGACGTCTTTCATTTGTGTTAACATTTATCAAAGATTTTTAATCACAACAATACAAGTATATTGATTTTCTGTTACCGTTTGAAGAAAACTGCTGAACAATCGTATTTCTCACCTTAAAAGGATTGAAAACATCACCAGCACTTAAACATCTCGAAGACCAATTGTAAAAGTCCTTTCCTGGCGGCAAATCGTGAATAGCCCATCGATGGTTTGCAGAATTATTCAGTGCCGCGCCGTCAGCATGAACCAAATATTCTATAAGAACTGTCGTATCTCCCCAGGGTTCGTCTTTGGCTTGCCTCATCAACATTCTTCCCACTGTCGGATAACGAAATAGAACTTGAGCCGTGAATATTTGTTTTTGGTAGTTGAAATTTGGTTCATATAATATAATGCCTCCGCAAATCCAGGGTTCTGCTATTAGCTCTGATGATGGATATTGTGTATTTCTATAAAGGAAAATATATTATAAACATTCTACGAAATACTTCAATGTTTCCCTTTTTTTTCAATCTAGATATTTAAACTTCAAGATTACCTGTAAATTAAACATGACATGGACTACATTTATATTTCAATTTTTGTCTACTTGTTTGCAATTAAAACTAAAATGTGGTTTAAAGAAAGCCAAAAAAATTAATGTGTTCAGCAAAGTTTAGGCATTTTAAAAATTCCGATTTTAATGCGGAGAAAGTATTTTATCATTTTCCCATAAACGGACATTAAAATAAACTTACTTGTAAATTACTAAAGACCTGTGAACAACAGAATGGCTTCCTTTTAGAGGAAGGTAGGTATCCCAGTAGGGTCCGGTTAGTTCTTGACCACCCCTAACAAGTATGGTTTCATTATTTCTTCCTAGAAGTTTACCAGATAAATCCCCAACTGCATACTGATCTTGAGTTCCAAACCCTTAAATTAATTATTACTTAAATTCAACATCAATAATACAAAGATTTTTCAAAAAAATCAAGGAAGAGTCAATTAGCGGACCCCTGTTACTAATTAATGCGGGTCCGCAAATACAAATTGAGGGGGCAATTTGCGGACCCTGATTTGCTAACAATCGGGATCCACACCTGTGGTTAGCTGGCGGCGGAAGATGGGCGAAACATAACCTATGTGAATATGTGATGTAGGCCATCAGAACGGAAATATAATTTTTAATACACAGATGAGTGATAAGGATATTCAAATCCAAAATGCTCAATCTCAAGTTTCTCAAGATTTATCAATTATTAAGTTACCTTTGAATTTTAAAATAAGGGGCAGGTCTAAAGACATAAAAAACCAGCTGTTGGTTTGAAGAAGAGACAAAATAAAACTGGATTTTTAACCAGACAATAGTTTCAAGGCAAAAAAATATTGTTTGCAATTTTTAACAATCATGACTTGGGTGTTTAAATTTTATTTCATAACTACAAAGTTCAGTCTATCGATTTACCTAAAAGTGAATTATACGATTTAGTTATTTTATTAATTAGTAATAGGCTCTTCCAATAATTAAAGGAACTGAAGGTGCACAGGGTCCGGAAATCGTGCTTACCATTTGGTGGGACGTTGTTTAAATTGATGTTTAAGGGATTATATACAAAATTTGTGGTTAGACACGAATTTTCATTTTGTCCTACAGCTCTAGACGGTTTAATAGGTAACTCGTGGATTTTGTAACCAGAGACTGTCGAACTATATACAATTCTAGTTTCCAAATCCCCTCTTGTCGTTGTTAAGTTGACAGTTACAAAAGTTGGTTCAAACTTGGTATGTTGGGTCATTCGTATATCTCCCTTTATACCACCAGATTGTATGATGACCCTAAAATTAGAAAAAAATATATAAATAAAAGTGTTTTCTATCTATTGGGGTCGATCTGACTTTCGAAAACAGACTGATGAAATCGAGTAATATTTTTTCCCAATCGATGAAATCAGTTCCCTCCATCATTCCTGCATGAAATGTTCGACCCAGGCGGCGGTGAAGGAGGGGGAAATCCTCTATGTAAAGAACTTGAAAACGGTTTTTCTGACAAATCTCAGCCGGGTCTGATCCCACAAAAAAATATTCTTACAAAAATTGAAGTGCTTGACAAAACACCTAATCTCGTTCCAACCTGAACCCGATAACTCAATTAGTTTGACATTGTAAAAATGAAAAAAATTAAATAATTATTTCTGGGTGGTGGGACAAGTAGGGGGGAGACATACACCAAGTTTCCAAAAGAGCCTATCGAATAAAATATTAAACTTCAGTGACGCTGTCGCTGGCCCTTCCACTAGTCAGCAGCTGTCGCCAGTAAAGCCTTCCTAAATGACCTCTTCCAGCCAAGTTCCCATCGCCACGGTTACAACAATTAGTGCTGACAAAGCAGTGAAAAACCGAAATCTGACTTCATTGGAAAACATTTTAGCCTCTGCAATTAATTTGCAGAATGCTACAAATTGCACGTTCAATATTAATATTAAGAATAATTAATTTGTTGATATGTATTTAATAATAAATGTTTCTTTATGTTAACTTTTGGGCTTTTTCCGCACGCTAGTAGAAAAAATAGTGTACCTAACACGTGCGTAAAGTGACTTTTCCGCACTTGTTAGGTAAACTACTATTTCCCAACCCACTTCTTCATGCATAAAATCGCGAGCAAAAAATTGTCCATTTTTTATATTGCGAGCGAAGCGCGCATTTGCGAAAATAAAAATTTAGTGCTATCTTTTAGCGGATGAAAAAGTAAACAATTTGAGCCCTGGCTGGTTGCGTCAGCTCGATTAGTAGGGAATTTACAAGCGTTTCAATAATATTTGTTTTTCCCCCATATCTCCCCCCCTACTTGTCCCACTACCACCACCCTCCGGCACATAAAAGTACTCGTTATTATCCTTTTATTCACAAAAAATTGACGCCCCATCTTCACTGCCTCTCGAGAAATAATTAATTTTTTTTTTATTTTTACAATGTCAAACTAATTGAGTTATCGGGTTCAGGTTGGAACGAGATTACGTGTTTTGTCAAGCACTTCAATTTTGGTAAGAATTTTTTTTCGTGGGATCAAACCCGGCTGAGATTTGTCGGAAAAACCGTTTTCAAGTTCTTTAGATAGAGGCTTTCCCCTTCCTCCATCGCCACCTGGGTCACATTTCATGCAGGAATAATGGGGACTTCAACGATTGCGAAAAAAAAATTCTCGATTTCATCAGTCTATCTCCGTTATAAGGCTTTCAATAAAATCGATCATGGCATCCTTATAATAACCTCAGGGGTTCCTCAATGATCATTCCTGGGCACTCTTTCATTCAATATATACAGTGTGGCGCAAATTTAATTGGGATTTCGTAAACCGTTGTGGATACAAAGTTGATTAAATGGAAAAAAAAGATGTGTATTTTCAAGACGAATTTATTGTTTTTTCAAAATTAAAATATCAGGTCCGGTTTTTGAGATATTGGGGAAAAACCGAAATTGACGATTCTCGATTTATTTAATTAACACCCTATTTTTTTATTTTTTTTATAAAACGTTTTATCTTTGAAGGGCTACCCTCGACTATTTTTTTTAAATACGGACCTGTACTTTTTATTTCGTTTTTGAACTCCCCGTTTTTTTTTTATATCCAACAATGTAGAACACTTAATTTTTTTATTAGATTCTTACAATGAACTGCAGTTTAGGAATTTTTCTAAGTACAATCCTGTTTAGTTTTATCCTGAATATTTTTTAAACAACTTTTGGATGTAACTTAAAATAGATAGATATATAGATTTATTTATTAAATAGGAACCCCTAATATACATATAAGATATAAATTACAGTATATAAAATAAAAAATACAATAAACAGTTTGTTAAAATTATTCTACAACTATTTATTAAAATAGGAATTTAAAATAAAACTATTGAATTGACAACACTAAAGTTATTACATATTAAAAATATAATACAATCCAAAAAATAGTAATTTACGTAACAAGTTCCGAAAGTGATATTTTACGGGAAGAGTAGGAAATTTCCAGGACGAGTCGTAGGCGAGTCCTGGAATCCTGCGAGTCCCGTGAAATCACTTTTGGGTCGTGTTACGTACAATATTTTTTCTGCAGCCGTTTTATATGTTAAAAAGGTTATCGATGGATAATAACGTATGAACTTTATATATCTAGACAATTACATATAACAATCACTCTTATGAATACATTACTTACGCAATAATTCATAAGTATCCGCTTTAGCAGATTCACTAATCTCATGTAGAATCATTTCACTCTACTTATTTACATTTTTTTTATTTGAAAAGCGAAAAAACACACCAATGTTACATGACAGGCGCTGTCGGAATAAAATACAAGTTCATGTTATTGTCAAAACCGCCTACTGATATCCAAAATCGTCCCGAAAGTAACACGAATCGTACCGAAAGTAAAGAAATCGTTCCGAAAGTGAAAAAAATCGTCCCGAAAATGCTACTTTCGGTACGATTTGTGTAAAGTGGTACTTTCGATTTAATAAATCATACCGAAAATTTTGTTTTCGAGACGGCTGCAGAAAAAAACTATTACCATTGGACAATTTTATCTGATACTCATAAATTCTTTGATCTTTATTTTAAAGACATTGAGAGATTGTGAATTTTTTACATCTATTGGTAGATTGTTAAGGTCTGAGAAAACTTTAAAAAACAATGAATTCATTGTACTTTTATGGCAAGTTCGCAAAATATATATTGATGCAAATATTCCGGAGCCATCTGATTTACAATTTTATAAACCAAAATCATGGAAAAATAAAATAACCTATCGTTTACTGAAAACCATTTTAGAGAACCTAACATATTCCTTATAGGAGTATAACGATTGGTTCTAAGGATTATTCTCATTCCACGGTTTTGCAGTTTTTGAAAATAATTCAAAATGACTGTAATTTGTAATTTCTAATTATCTATTATAATTCAATAGCTCAAGTTTAAATAAATTTTATTTATTTTCTGATTGTAGTTATTTAAGAAAAACGAATTCAGATATTTAATAGAAATTAAGTATACTTAGGACAATATGTTCAAAGTATACTTAATTTTTAATTAATTTTATTCAAAAAGATTTATAAATATTTTCAGTGAAAATGGAACAGGACCGTACTTAGGAAAATTCCTAAAGTACATTTCATTGTCAAAACCTAATAAAAATATTAAGTGTTCTACATGGTTGGATAGAGAAAAAAAAGGGGATTTCAAAAATTAAATAAAACGTACAGGTCCGTATTTAAAAAAAATAGTTGAGGGTAGCCCTTCAAGGACGAAACGTTATAAAAAATTGAATACGCTATGTTAAGTTGTATTTGTCCTTCAATAAAAAAGCTTTATAACTGTTTTTTATCTTTTAAAATTAAAGCGTTAATTAAATGAAACAAAAATCGTCAACTTTGGTTTTCCCCAAATATCTCAGAAACAGGACCTGATATTTTAATTTTGAAAACCCAATCAAATTGTCTTGAAAATACGTATCTTTTTTCTCATTTAACCAACTTTGTATCGATAACGGTTTCCGAAATCCCAATAGTGTTCAATTAAATTTGCGCCACCCAGTGTATAAAAATTAACTTCATTAAAATAAGTCATAGTTCTACCAACTACTACCTAAATTCCCCACTGCAAAGATAGACTACTTATTTTTATAAAACCCTTAATGCGACCCTGTGTAATCTGTGAACAATTGTTTCTGGCGCAGAGCCAATCTTGAAATTTTTATTTTGACATCTGTCATTTTGGTGGCATGTACACTCAGATATAAAATAGTTCAAGCGTATTTAATTTTGGAAGAAAAATAAAATTAATTAAATGGTTTACTAACCTTGTATTAACTGGATCGTCATATTGAATTTTAGCACAACCCAAGAAGACGTCTTCGTGTTTAGTCTCAAAAAGGACCAAATACAGCCTTCTCTGTAGTCCAGTTAAATCACTATGCAGTAACATCAACTCTTCATCCCTGTATAAAGTTTTAAACTTACGTTTATTGTAATCAGTAGACACTTTAACTTTTCCTAGTCGTTTATCTACATCACCAATGGCTTTTCCATCGCCCCTACCATCAGGATCAAAAACTAGCTGAAGTATATTGCAGTTATCTGCATGTCGATTTTCATCTGAATCAAGAATATCAGTAACATATATTTTCCAGAAATGTTCAGTGTACTCCACAGATCTACTAATATTTTCTTTATTTCGAACATGGTACAAATCCGTCGTTATCAACATGTCACTGTGATTATCTTTGGTAGAAAACCATCTAAAGTGTACATTACCAGAGAAGGGACTATTAAATCTAGCAACAGCACTTTTTTCTTTGGTTTTATCCACCATGGTAATTGAGGCACAAATAACTTGATTAGTATCTTCATTTCTAAATAAAAGTCCTTTTCCGTAAAGACCCAAGTTTCCTCTTATGCTTAAATTTTCTGTAATATACTCGACAGTTTGGTTATCAGGTATAAATAAATAACCAAAACTGTCTTGTAGACTGATTATTCTTTTTCCTAAATGTTGACATCTATTTTCTATTTTGGTGTAATCTACAGGAAATTCTGTGACGTACCAGGACCATATTTGGTTGGGATATTCTAATGTTGCTTTTAGATCGGTAGTGATTTTAATTTCGCTTTTGATTTTTGTAAATGTTACGGTACCATGAAGGCCTTGGGATGAAATATAACTTCTAAGTTCTAGTGAAGTAGAGTTTTGTATTACTGAAAAAAACAACTTTGAGTAGTATTTCATGCCCATAAAAAAAACTTTTATTCTTGCGCCAAACACATGACTATCATATTTAGTGGAATGCCGTTAGATTTATACCTCGAACGATATATAATATAATATCTTTAAATGGATCAAAAATTATTTTCCACTTCATAAAATACATTGTAAGGCTTTTTCTTGCCACTAAGAAAAATATTGCCTTACAAGATGACGCTTTAGTACGGAAATTGCTCGAGCGCCAGATTATTTAATGTGGTTTACTCCACAACCCTTAGAAACGGCGTCTTAGGGACACGGGTAGCTTCAGATGGAGATACGGTATCTCCACGGGTCTTGTTGACTTCAGACTAGTTTTATGTTAACTTATTATAAACCTTTAATATCCCTGAAAAGAGGTAAGGTTGGTGAATATAAACCAGGAAATTAACGTGGCACATATATTGTGTTTAGCTATTGTACAAAAAATAAAATTTGTTATTATTTCAAAGCCCAACCCTCAAAACCCTGAACAGAAAAATACTAAAATCAACGTTCGATTTAATGCTAGTGACTGACGGCGGTTACTGTCGGAATGACTCAATCAGACTATAATTAGTAATTTAACCTTATTAATTTCTACGATGAAACACGAGGGAGTTTATCAAAAATTAACGGGAGAGTTAGTTATCTTCATTAACTTTTATAAATCAATCAAACTACAATAAATAAATTAATTCACAATTATTTATGTTCAGAAAATAAATAAATTAATTCGGGAGAGTTATTATATTTAAAATACGGTCTAACGGATGAATTGATCCTACTTTTCTACTCTGAATTTAAACGGGGACGCGACCGATTCCTAGACTTTCAGCTTAGCCGACATTGACAGTCAATACCATTGACGCCAATGCCAAACTAGCGTGAGTAAGGGATTGAAATTGCCTAAGTGGTAATGGGGAGCCTAAATAGAGCTAGATCAATCCCAAAATTGTCGGAATTTAATACGGGTTTACAGACGAACGCCTAAACTTTCAGCATAGCCGACATTGACAGCCAATACGATTGACGCCAATGCCCAACTAGCGTGACTAAGGGATTGAAATTGCCTAAGTGGTAATGGGGAGCCTAAATAGTGCAAAATCAGTCCCAAAGTTGTCGGAGTTTATTAGCGGTTCACGGACGGATTCTTAAGACTTCCAGCTTAGCCGACATTAACAGTCAATACGATTGACGCCAATGCCCAACTAGCGTGAGTAAGGGATTGAAATTGCCTAAGTGGTAATGGGAAGCCTAAATAGAGCTAGATCAATACCAAAGTCTTAGAATCTGGAGAGGTAGCTTGTTTTAAAATATAAAATAAATAATTGAAAGCAAAAATGTAATTTCAACTTTCAATTAAATAAATCAATTTCAAAACCACTACGATCAAAAACCAAAATAAATCAAATAACCAACGTGAAATTAAAAATGCAGAAATAATTAACTTAGTTAACGGAGAAATACTACTATTCGGTAATTATTATCAAAGATTTATTATTATTAGTATTTTTTTTTTTTTTTTTTTTTTTTTTTTTTTTTTTTTTTTTTTACTTATGTGTCAACGGCATCGACTACTATGGCCATTAGCCTCGTATTCTGTGTAGGCTTTGTTACTGTTTCCCAGCGCCACTTTAGGAACAGCACTGTTAATTAGAACCCAACAGTGAATGGTCGAGTGAGGAATCACACCTGGTATATGAAAATCAATTTCTAAATTTTTAATTAATTAAAAATCAGAAAAAGATTTCTGCCTTTGGTGTGATTCGAACCCACAACCCTTGGATTATGAGTCCAGTGCTCTACCGCTGAGCCACCCACCCCCCTATTATTAGTATTATTAGTTATTGCAAACTGGCAGAATGTATACCGTATACGTTATACCTTAGCGCTATGACGATGTAAGGTATGCGTAAAATTGTGAGTTATTGCAGTTGCTTTTCTCAAGGTAGTGACGTTTGACATGCTAATAGTGGGGTGTCAATGGTGTCGAAATATAAATATTGGATATTGTGCTTGAGTTGATGGTAGAAAAGTATTAACGAAATTACGGAAGAACTTTTGAATATTTTTGTTGAGGAAGAACATGAAGATGAACACATAGATGAAGCCATATTATTTCACCTTATCAATAATAGGGAAGGTCGAGGAAGAAATATCTATGATCGCCTCAATTTAGAGTTAATGTTAACCCATTACATAAAATCAAATTTCCGATTTGAAAGAGAACACATTGTATTTTTAGCAGAACGTCTTATGTTACCAGCTGTAATTAGAACAAGAAGAAGTAATGTTATCAGGTAAACTATTGACTTTCTCCTAATGAAAGTAAAAACCTATTACCCCTAATTTTGTGTTACAGGACTTGAAGGATTGTGCATTTTGCTTAGATTATACAAATAGGTTAAAGGGTTTTGATAAAATTTCAACAATCAAAACCGGGAACCAGGAAGTTCATACAAGAAAAGACTCTTAAGATCCATTAGAGCAAAAAACAAAGCAAGAAATAGAAATATGTTGTAGAATTAAGTTTAAATTACTTTGAAATAAAATATTTTTAACTTTCTTACCTTTATTAAGCAATAAATTAAGACTAATAGTTTTTTAGTTTTATTTAAAACCTAAAATGCAAATATCAGATATCAAAACTAATGGAAAATTTCATTTTTTGTATTTTAAATAATTAACATCTTTTCAATAATATATATTTAAATACATATAGACAAAACATTACAATTAAGCACAGAATTTTGGAAAATGATTTCTTTAATCCCCAGCCAGCAGTTAAATTTACATTATAACGATAGGATTATAGGTTTATTCCAATCTGTTGTAATCCAAACAGACTAAGTTCCTTGAAATAATGCAATAATTTATTTTTCAAAATACTCAGCAGCACACCATTAAGAAGCCCGGCTTGAGCGCGGTCGTCCCTAAAGGGGAAAAATCGTGATTTTTCCTCTTGAGAGAAGGCCATGCCCAAACACTCCACATACCCCCCGGAATCTTTCAGTTCCGGGTCTTCTTACATTTATCCCGCTGAAGGCAGTTATAGGGATATTTGCTATCAATCTAGTTTTTAGGGGTAGCGATAAGCGCTTTTCTCCCTATATCTCAGTGTCGTGTCTTGGTGTGCCTTTGTCAGTTAGTCTGGTCCTGTGTGGCGGTTGGTTTTGGTTTTTTTGTGCCCCCCCCCCCCCCCTGAGTCCCTCCCTTCGTGTTTCCCCCTCCCCCCTTCTCCCCTTGCCCTTCTGTGTCCCCCTCTCTCCCCCCTTATCCTTTCCCTTCCCCTTTCTCCCCCCTTGTCCCCCCTTCTTTTTTTTTTTTTTTTTTACCGCCGCTTCTCTTCCTTGCTGTTACTCCTGTAACAGCCGCCGTTGGTTAGGGTAGTCCGGAGTTGTACGTCGATTCGTATCTTCGGGACTCCCTCGTCGTTCGCATGTGAGTTCCTCAATTTCACAAAAATTAAATCAACTTGTGATGACTTTGGCTATCAATCGTAGTTAGCGTTGAGGAGTTGCCTCCTCGGTCTCTTATGCTTTCCGTGGTCATTTGCTAGGTAATCTATCAGTTCTCTTAGCTGTTGGTTGGAATGGTTCCTCAAGTTTTCAAATATCTGCTTTGCTCTGTCGTTCATGATGTCTAGAACCCTCTTGGTTTCTAGATCTCTAAATAACCATCGGTTGGCAACGTACCAGGGTACGTTGGCAGCCTGCCTCAAGCAGATATTATGTTGGGCTTGAATCTTCTTCCTAGTGGAATCACAGACTTGTCCCCACGCCACCGACGCGTAGGTGAGCACTGGTAGAATAACTGCATTAATTAGTCTAATTTTTGTTCTTACGTCTAGTTACCGCATGCTGTGCGTGTTCATTGAAGGTTAGTCCTTGGTCCAGTTTAACCCCTAGATATTTCGCCGTAGAGCTCCATACTATGTCTTGACCGTACATTTGTAGTTGTCTGTCTGGTGCGTGTCTACTTTTCTTGAACAGCACAGCCTCAAAATACTCATAAACTAATTCATCTAACAAACCCTTTTATAGTACCGAAGCCCTATGTTTTGAGGGTTGGATATTGGATTTTTTGAATTTGTAGCTGAAATATATCAGTTTAATATAAATGTTGTAGATAATTAAAACTTTTGTATTAATTTGTATTACTTTTCAACATAAACTCAAAATTATCGAGAATAATCGTTTTTATTAAAGTCTAATGTTCAGTCGAAAAATTTTGTTTATCTACTAATGTCAAATAATAAACCAAAAATCAAACCGGAATTTGACCTTCATTATTCAATAGTGTGTTTGTAAAATTGATTTGATTGGTTAAAAAGCGTTGAATAGTGAAAATTCAACACTTTTAATAACCAATAATCATAAGGCAACTAAATTTAACCAATCAAGATCTAGAATGCATTTACATTTACTATGTAGCACGGCCTTTAATTTATACGTCAATGTCAAATTAAATTAATACCAGTAAAAGTCATTCACTAAAAACTTTATCAAATTTGTTGAAATGGATATTTTATTAATAGAATTTTACACCAAATCCATAAAAATAATACTAATAATCCAACAACATATGCTAGTTCTAGTAATTTCATATCAAATACAGATCACAATATGAATTTTGGTGTTGCAGATACAACAATTAATTTCTCGAATTGCAGCAGCATAAATTTAAATTTTAATAACAAGTAAGAATTAATTTAATATAAATAAGCATTTATATTCGTATAATAGTTTCTTTATCATTTAAAAATGTTTTGTTCTTGATTTGATTTTATAGATATTTTTAAGGTATAAATAATCTATTATTTGTTGACATTAGTAGATAAAGTATTATATTCAACTCGTTGTGTGGTTATGCCTTAGATATAGCGTACGACGTTATATCTTAAAAATGGTTGTTTACTGTTGCGCATGCGTAACTGTCATTGTAAGGCATACCGTATACCCCAAATGATGTGCAAAAACTCTCTATTAAAATTATATTTTAAAAGAAAATTCTGTATTTAACGTAAATAACTCTCCAAAAGAAATTAAGATGTTACGGATAACCAATTAAATCAATTATTCCCAAAATTACTAATCAGTAAAACAAACGGACTGAATGCAAATACCGAATCTAAATTACTAAAAAAAATTACAAGTAAACTAACTCATAAAACAAAAGAACATTAATAAACCGGTAAACAATAAAAAAAACTAAAAATGAAAATCTTAATTCCAAACTTTAAATAACTCTCCGTATAAAATAAAACGAATATTATTCCCCACGAAATAAATTTTCACAAAGAAAATGAACGGAAATCAAAAGATTAAAACTAAAAGAATCTTTTTCGGCTGAAATATTTAACGCGTTTCTAAGCAAAAATAAAACGGTGATAAATTAAATTCAAAACACGGAAAAAAACAATCTTATCAGTTGTATACCTAAGGTTTTTATAACGGCGGCGGAAAAATTCGGGCTACTGAATATTTTAAATCAACTGGTTAATTTAGATCGGAGAAAGCGAATGAATTCTTATTTAAAAATCGTAAAACATTTGGACTCTGAATAGTCCCTTCTCCGAATAGTTTCCCTACTATTTCTAAAAAAGAAATAAAAATGTACTGGGTGAGCTAGCCAAAAATCGAACATTCTATTTAATTTGAAATAAATTTTGATTTAATTTGATATTGAATGTTAAAAAAAAATAACTTCATTACAACATCTCTTGCATTTTTTTTGCAACGGTGTTCCACATTATCTTTACAACTAGTTCTTTGTAATTTTCACCGTTTTCTGTCTTCATATTCCACGCCCAATCTTTCAGGATTAGGTGTAGTTGTTCTAAACTTGTAGTTTCCAAAAACTCGTATTTCTTTGCCTTGCAGAATTCCGTAAACTGTTTCCATATTGACGTATGGGTTTTAACGGTATTGTACGGTATACTTTTCTCAACCGACAGATCAATATTAGTCATAGAATCACTTCCAAAGCGACTCATTTTCACTACATAAGCTGACTCCAGCAAGCACGTAACATAACTGGGCAGTTTTGCGATGTTCTATTTTGGTAACAAAGAAACATTCATTTGTAATGTAACTTTGATGTCACTTGCACGTAACTGCAGTACATTGAATGTCATGTATATCATTATTTAACATTTGTTTGTAATATACCTATGATATACAGAATATGTGGAAATGTTATGTTTTGTTTAATATTCTAACCTGATGTACACACAATGTATTATTGTAAAGTTTCTATAACAGAAACAAAAAATGTTTAATTAATGTGCTTTTTTCTACTTGCATATTACCTCCTATTTGGATACTAAGTAAATATATTATAATAGTTACTGACACGTAATGACTAGCACGTAATAAAAAAAAATTACGCTTCAGTTTTATAAAAATTTGTAATTTGTCACATTAGCCTTGGAAGTGAATTAGCAAAAGGTATTTTGACAGATTAAAATTAACTCGCTGTCAGTGTAAATATACATTTATTTTGAATACAAATAACTAAAATAAGTTCATCGGATAGTGAAAGAGAATTGAGTAACACCACTCAATATTATTCAGTTAGCTGCGGACACTTTACTGACAACCTATTCGGTCCTATTGCCAGAAAAATCAAGAGGAAGAAATGAAAGGTATACCAGCAATTTATGGACTGGCGCACAACAAACAATTTGAATTCATTTTCATCCCACCATACTCTGTGTACTTCTGAAAAAACTCCAAACAGGGACAAAGGTATAGTAGGTAATAAATAATAAATTTTACTATAAATTGTTCCTGAATATTGTTAAATTAATAAAAATGTTACTTGTTATTTATGCTTTTTATTTGTTGAATGAAAGTGTTCGTAGAAAAAGTATAGTACACAACTAGAGTTGTAAGCTCATTACATGCTTGCAGAATTACAACTTTTCTACTCGCATGTAATGAACTTCTTACAACTCTCGTTATGTAATATACTATTAAAAGCCTTTTTCGTATGTTTGACACATAATTATGTAACTTGAATGTTTCCAATAGATGTGCGCCGAACGTACGCCGGCAACCGTGTTTGAACGTACCTTCAATATTTCCAACTTCACAGAGCAGGAAAGAGGAACTGTGCTGTCGAATTGATTGTTATATCGGGTTATGTGATTTGTGATGGGGTTATCGCCATTTTTATGCGGGAGTTATTAGTAGCGGTAGCGTCTAATCTTCTGTGTGAAATTGGGTACAAACTATAGTGTTAGAGAAGGTATTTAATTTTTCTGTTTAGGTGTAGTGCATCAAAAGACAAAGTGCACCAGGAAAGAATATTAGGAGATTGTGAGTGAGTGGTTTCGTCACTCAAAGCAGAGGCGATTGAGAGAAACTGCCTCAAAATAAAATGTACATAAAAATGTAATAACAATAATAGAACTTTAGAATAAATAGTAATGGATTAAATAAAACTCTGAATGAATTACGTGTGGTGTTTTATTGGTATGACTTCCATGAAAAACAGAAAAGATGTGCATAGTCTTACAAAAAAACATCTCACTATATCTCAAAAATCAATCTTATGCGGTCTAATTAGGTATAGTATAAATATCAATATTGAAAAGTAACATTGAGAGAACATTTTATAGTAAGAATCACTCATTTCACTTAATAAAGTAGTACCTACATCGCATTGTTCCTTAAAAATGACTTCTCATGGTTACATTTGGCTACACCATATAGAAGTTATGTTGCGATATTACTGGTATGTAGTGTGAACGTTCTGTGTTGCGGAAATTTGGCAATTGCAGGGAGCTCCTACGAACATTTAAAGTACACTACATGGGGCGTTCAATGTGTCGGTGTAACGTTTATGTTACAGACAGGCAATGTTTTTGTGCTTGCTGGGACTGTTTATTGACAATAAAATCAGAAAAATAGTTTAACGTCATTTTCTGGTGTCCTAGGAGACCATAATTACTTGTTATCAAAGGTATTGTAATTTTTGGTGACAACAGCTGTCAAGTTTTGCCGCGAGTAAACTCGAAAAAACTACTGACAGGAGCTGTCATACAGTTTTTTCATCTAGAAACCATTTGTAATTCAAAATTGCGCGTTTGTGATTGGTGGAAATTAAGACGAAGGAAATAGTCACATTAAATGCCAAAATGCCGCCCCGGAAAAATGTCCGGGTTGTCCGCCCCCCAGAGCGGGCCCTGCCAGTGATCTGTTTCTATAATAAATTATTATTATATTTTATGTCAATTTTTGAAAACAACTTTTAGAATCAAATTAAAAAACAAGTAGTTTTAATATACATAAACAAGAACTTTCAAAAGGGCTTTTGTTGGTCAAAGGAAAGCAGATTTTTTAAATATATTTACTTAATTGCAGTAAAATAATTGTCATCATTAAAGTTTTGTCTTCAGTCATAATTAAATATTTTTTCCTATATTTTAAAAATACTTCATATTGTTTAAATTAAATAAAAAATATTTCCTTTATTATTTGTAGCCATTCTTATTTAACAGCTGGTTTAAAATTTCGTTTAACTGGACTGAAATAATTAAAACCCATTTACCTTCGCTTTCACTCCAAATATACTTATTTGATCATTTATAAGGTCACTTAAAAAAACAAAAATCAAGAAGCATATTGTAAGAAGTGAGAAGTTTTAATAACTTACCATCTAACAATAATATTATCCACAACCATTTCATCATCGTGTTATCAAATAAAACAACCACTGAAATAACTAAAAACTATAAAAAAATCACGCACTGTCACGCACATAACTTAACGAAATGTTTTAAAAATTACACAGAAAATCTAACAGTGGTTGAAATAACCAAACGATCAACATGTGGTTACTCCTTGGGTGACCCAATGCAGTTTGTCAATAGAAAGCGGGATTTCTCTGTTGCTGTTAGTATTTTCTTTAACAATAGCTTCTTTCATAAGCGTAGGTGATAGGAGGGAAATCGGGGTCCCATTAAAAATTATTCAATTTCCATCTTACATAATACAAAATTGAATCTCTTAGATCAAGGCCATCTTAGAGTGACCCGAAAATAGATTTCTTTTGGCTTAAATTATTAGTCTAAGAAATGAAGTACAGTAGATTTTTTAAACTCCTCGTCCCAGTTCTAACACCGAAATCATCCTCCGGAGGACCTGGTGCACGCGACATGGCTAATAACGTCATCTCCTGGAGTTTTACTGAAATTACTTACCAAACAGGGATTTTTCGGTCCAAAAAGCTTCAAAACAGCTCAAAAAAGTTACAAAAAACTAGTCGGGTCCGGGCTTGGGAGCGTCAATATATGCTAGCATATTTTCGCGTTTTTCTCGGAACTGTGGACGTTCACAAAAGTGGCAGCGTAACAAAAAAGCTACAATATCCTAGAGACGCCAGTGAAATAATCTTATTATATTATGCTAATAGATAATCCATAAGTTACCAGGAATATTTAAAAAATCATTATTTACCTTTTATCTAGCATTTAAAAATCAATCCAATTTGAATAATCCGACCACTACCCGAATATTTCCGAATCGGCTGTGACGTTCTTATACCTGTTGTCATTTACGTTTGTTTAGTTCTGACTGTGTTGTGACGGTGACATTTTATAAAAGCTAACCTTACTTTTATGAAATAAAACTTCTCAAAGTCAGTACCGCAGCTTTATTGAACAAACTAAAATTAGGCGGCGACTAGTTTCGGCATATTTTTATTTATTATATTGTTTTGAGTTTGTCAAGAAGACTAGAGACAATCATTTTGTGTTTTTTGTTTCTTCAATACTATGGCGTGTGCATATTAAGGAAAATACAACTTTTGTAAAATTTAGAATCGCTTTTTCTCAGAAATAGTGAATCTTAGACAAAAAAGGGTAAGGTTAATTTTTGTAGATAATTAAATGATCTACAATTTATGTCTAAGCTATTTTTCTCATAGAACTAACCGATTCGCTGAAAAATCAAAGAATATGCTTTTGTTTCTTTTCTTAGACATTTTTAGAATGTTATGTTTTTTTACTGAGTTTGTTTGTTATTCTATATTTTCGGTCGATGAATAATAATTTTACGATGTTGCCATTTTACAGAAATATGCTCTAATGTTTTGAAGTAAATTTTCTAACCGATCCACCTGTGGACTATAATTTAATTTGTTTTATGGTGTTTTTCCCCACATTTACCTTGTGGAATATACAAAATTTTAAGAAATGTAACTAAACAATTTTAGTAATACTATTTACAAGAACATGAAATAATGATTTTGTTATAATTCAAAAATGTTTATAATGTTTCCTATTAATCAGTCTTTCATGTTCTTGCAAATTGTATTACTAAAATTGTTTACTTTGTAATGTATTTCTGTTTCTATTACAATTTCATTTTGTTGAAACATTTTCTTTTCAAAATTGTATGAATCTGTCAAATTTTACGACAGCGGCCTACTCTCCTAAACCGTCAAATATCTCTTATTTTGCATAAATCTCACACTTTCTACAAAATATACCCCACAAATCCTATATCAGTAAAAAGCTCTTAAAAAATGCCATTAATGATTTAATAAAATATAGGGTGATTCATTTGAAAAAGTCGAGTTATTGCTATTTGTAATTTGTCATTTTCAAAAAATCATAGTAGGCGATAGAACATCGACTCCGAGTTCGTCTACATCTCAAAAGATTCGCTAAAGCTTAAGGAATCGACTGGAAAAAAGTTGATTAAGTTATCTTGAACAGTTCTGAAGTTCTGAATTTTTTTGTGAATCTCTGCACAACGCTATTTTGATAAATAAATTGACTTAAGTCAAAAACTATTGCAAATAAGTCAAAGAAACCTAGGTGCGTTATATCGACAATTTAATGGCGAATCTAAATATGTAACAAAAATAGGGGGTTGCCATTTAAAAAAACAGAACTTAATTGTGTATCTTATTTGGGACATCCTGTATATAAATAGAAATATTTTAAGAATGAGCCTCATTGTCGGTCCTATCGTTTAAAAAAACATCAAACCCATAGCACACACCCCTGGGTCACACCCCTGGGACATATTTTTAATTTTTTACTGTATTTGTTAATTTCCTAAGTTAATAAAGTAAATAATGGATCAATGAATATATTTCTTTATTTACAAAAAAAATGGATGAATACAAAAATATAAACTTAAAATACTGCTATTGTAGCACTTCAAATACCTACAAACAATATACAAATTAATATATTTTTAAAAATTAAAGAGTACATATCTTTAAAAATCTGTAAAGGACTAAACAAGTTTTATTAATATATTAACTAATATTTCATTTGCTTTCACACAAATTATAGTTACATTAATATATGAAATTAGAAACAAATGTCTACTAAAACTTTCTCGAGTTCTAAAACTTGTAGATTTACATTGAGGAACTAAACAGTATTTATATGGTCCTTTTTTAACAACACTTGTCATTTTACCGATAATTATGCAACTTTTATTTAGAAGCCACAACTAAACAATCGTAAACACTATTAACAATTAGAAAACGAGAGAATATAAGACTAGACTCAAACCAGTCAAACCACAACCAAACACAAATAAACACGGATGGAGGTGAGATTTAAAATTTAAAGAGGTGGTAAAGTGACGTCACTAATTTGATATCAAAATGCGTTTACGCGCGAATTTCAAACTCAGTGGTTTTAAAATATAAAATCGTTTTTTGAGAGAAATAATTTTTTTTATGCTGAGTAGGGATACATGCAAGTATATATTTCTAATTTATACATTCAGAAAAAAGTCTCCTCTTCTGTATTGACCTGAATTAGCGCTATTTACCTATGGTACAAGCTACAAAAGTGGGACTAACGTAACAAAAAATCTACACAAAAGCTACAATTGACCTGCTAGGTTTGATATGGTGCTGCCGGTTAATAGCGATTAAAATTTAACATATAATAATACAATACAAATGTTACCCTTAAAATAATAAAAACGGTACGGTTATGACCTACTCCAACGGTTCTTACCTGTGTATGAGTCAATGAATGCTCGGTTTACCTGTCCGACTACTCTAAGATCGAAAGTAACGGACGCAGGACCGAATTTCAAGGTTTCGTTTGCGATTTGGTATGAAGCGGAAATTACAATAATGACCTAATCCTAATGAATAACAAGTCTTTTAATTTTTTATTTAGCAGCAAACAAAAATTACTTTAATATTTAAAATATATATTTAAAAGAAAACATATTTTTAATTTTTTTCTAAAATTCACCCCCCTCCCTCCCTTCCTTATAATCAAATCGAGTTCTTGTTGGGCTCAAATCAAATAGAAAAAAAAATCCTCATTTGATGGCGATAAAAAATTTCCCCCAATTTACTCTTTCATTGCGAAAATTGAAACATAAAATTTACAAAATCCGAAATTCGGTCGCCATTGTCCATTTTCGCGAAAATCATCATCTCCTTAATACATCCTGTAGCAGTGTCCTCAAAAACGAGTTTGCCATTTTGCTGTCCCGGATTGGTCAAAAATTAAAAAAATTACCTCGAGCCAGAGATTAATCAGTCTTTGCTCTCCCTCTCTCCCCCAAACTAAACCAGCGACTTGAAATTTGGACACAATGCTTGGATCATGACTATCTATCGGAGGAAAAAAAATCAAGTCTTGAAGTCACTTTCTTCCCTGCGAAAAACGCGAACACGGCTCTAGGTGTGTTCTTGCCGCGGCGAAAATCCCTATACTTTCCAATCGCAATATCTCGAGAACTACTAGACCGACTTGGACGGGTTGAAATTCAGGTTATGCGTTTTCGCGAGCCCTTTAATTTATAACTACAAGTCGTTTCGAACTGAATAAAACGCAGCGAGTTACATGCGAAAAACCGATAAAAGACAGTAAAGTGACATTTTCAAAATTTTAAAAAGTCAAAATGTCAACATTACATATATTGTTAAAAATAAAAGCAATATTTTACTGTGTACAATTATAATAAAGATCGAGTTTTATCTATATTTAATAGGGGGTCATTATGTAATTTTTAGGTAAAATTTTACTATCAGGGCTCAGCCCCGATACTGATGACATATTTTTTTTAGACTAATTTTAGGTTGCTGATCACGAATCTGCAATCAGTTTCGTGCGGTCTCATCAAACAAAAAAGTTATGAATTTTTTAAGTAAAATAAATTGTCAACTTTTCTTTAATACTTACCAGATAAATATGTATATAAGTAGGTTTATATAAATATATAGGGTGCGCCAGTTATTTCCACTCGATCTCTAGCACCGAAACTAAAAGAGATATCAACAAAATTTTTTGTAGGGGTAGACAGTGTCACTCGGACTACAATTTTAAAATATTTTGATGTATACAGAGTGACTAATTTTTGTGGAATGAAAATTAATTTGGTTTTTTTAAATTGAACACCCTGTATACGATTATGTCTTCTGATTGTACTTAATATTAGATTTACGGTAGTTTTTTGTATTTGTAAATCCGACGCGGCGTTGACAAGTTATTCCTATTTTAAGCAGATTTAATGAAAAAACAGCACTTCAGAAATATTAGCACAAAAACCACATTTTTTAAAAAATTCCTCAAAAAAGCTACTATGATGTAAATGAAACATGCACCTATTACAATAATCACACAACAGCTTCACCTGTTGCACAGGGTGATTGCCGATGGCGTGCCAATAGTCTAGTTTTCAAATGGCAATAACTTAATTTTTTCAAATGGGACATCCTGTATATTTTTCTTCAGTTAGAAGCTCTCCCTAATACGCATTAAAAAAATATAGGGTTTTGCACATCTAACTTTACTATTTACTTTAATAATTGACGTTAAGTGACAAACAACATATTTTACACGATTTTTAATAAGTACAAAATTTTACAAAGTTTAATCGTAAGAAAACTACAATAGTTAAAGTTAAAATTTATAGTAGGTGTTCAAAATGTCTTCCATTTTCTTATACATTTTCTTGCCCTTTTTTTCATTGATTTACGCACATCTCTTAGCATTGCAGGGGTCACCTGTCTAAATACTGCAGTAATTCTTTCTTCCATATTTTCTTTTGTGGTAGCCTCTTCTTTGTAAACAATATTATTAATAAAACCCCACAAGAGAAAATCGCAAGGTGTAAGGCAAGGCGATCTAGTAGGCCAATTTATAGGTCTTCCCCTTCCTATCCAACGATCCTGAAATTCCCTATTTAACCAATTGCGAACATCTAATAGGTAATGTGGTGTGGCACCATCTAATTGAAACCACATTCCGTTGCGATAATTTAGAGGCACATTTTGCAATAAGTTGCGAAAAATCATGTTCTAAAAAATCTACAGTCCCATCAAAGAAATAGGGACCAATTACATAATCACCTATTATTCCCGCCCACACATTTAAAGACCATCGAAACTGTGATGTGGTTCTAAATAAATGTTCATTGTGGTCCGAATAATAATGGACGTTGTGTCTATTTACACAACCGTTCTTATGAAACGTGGCTTCGTCGGAGAATAAAACTTTGTTTAAAAAGTTACGCTCTGTATTTATCTTGTTTATTAACCATCTACAGTATTCCACTCTACGCGCGAAATCACATGGTAACAATTCTTGGTGAAGCTGGATATGATAGGGGTGATATTTATTCTTTTTCATTATGCGTCTAATTGTGGTATTGGAAATATCTGATTGCTTAATTGCCTTGTGCTTATATTGGGATCTTCAACTATACTGATCATTACCTTATATTCGTTGTCAATAGTAACAGCTGTAGTTTCACGTGAACGTTTTTCATACTTGACGGTTCCTGTTCTATCAAATCTATTCTTTAAATTCTCAAAAGTATCCTTTTGTGGATGACGTCTTTCTGGGTATCTTTGACGATAGACCCTACTAGCAAGAAACGCATTTTTTTGATATTCACCCAGTATCCATATCATATCAATATTTTCTTGAACACTATAATTCTTATTAAAATCCATTTTTTATACACAATACCAATTAAATATAGTAGACGTGATACAATACAAAATTTTATGTTGACAATTAATGCCATAACAAAATATACCTACTGTCATAGGTAACTTGATTTCTTATTAAAAATTGTGTAAAATATGTTGTTTGTCACTTAACGTCAATTATTAAAGTAAATAGTAAAGTTAGATGTGCAAAACCCTATATTTTTTTAATGCGCAATAGGGAAAGCTTCTTACTGAAGAAAAATATACAGGGTGTCCTATTTGAAAAAATTAAGTTATTGTCATTTGAAAACTAGACTATTGGCACGCCATTGGCAAACACCCTGTGCAACAGGTGAAGATGTTGTGTGATTATTGTGATAGGTGCATGTTTCATTTACATCATAGTAGCTTTTTTGAGGAATTTTTTAAAAAATGTGGTTTTTGCGCTAATATTTCTGAAGTGCTGTTTTTTCATTAAATCTGCTTAAAATAGGAATAACTTGTCAACGCCGCGTCGGATTTACAAATACAAAAAACTACCGTAAATCTAATATTAAGTAGAATCAGAAGACATAATCGTATACAGGGTGTTCAATTTAAAAAAACCGAATTAATTTTCATTCCACAAAAATTAGCCACCCTGTATACATCAAAATATTTTAAAATTGTAGTCCGAGTGACACTGTCTACCCCTACAAAAAATTTTGTTGATATCTCTTTTAGTTTCGGTGCTAGAGATCGAGTGGAAATAATTGGCGCACCCTGGTATATTAAAACCAATCAATTTTTTTACCCGTCTGTGATGAACGCATCTGTATTAAGGCGCAAACATACTCATCCGAATGACACAATTTTTTGCGAATAAAAATGGCGGCTAGACTGCCGCAGTAAACTTAAAAATATTTTAACTTTTTGCGAATTCGCATAAAACACGGAACCAAACAAATACAGATATCATACAGATCAGCCTACACTGTACCTTCTCTATTTACCTAACCTAAAACTTCAGTTTTCATTTATACGAAGTTTATCGTTTATACGGTCTCTGTGTTGATGTTACCATGTAGTGTTCGTCAAATATTCCGTAATACAAAAATACAAATGTAAGAATATAATAGAAATTTGGAATATTTAAGAATAACGAAAACACAAATATCTACCGTCTAACATCCCTTAAATATCAAAATCGAAAAATGACATATGTCACCATTTATTTCATCGCAACTTTTTTGCCGTACATGCGGTGGTTTTTTTAAGATTTACGAATCGCAAAAAAATTGCGTTTATTCGTATGAGTATGGACGAGTCTTTACTGTATTGCGAATAATATGAGGTCCGGTAAGAGATAAGTTCAGGTGTGCTCATATTAATGAGGTACAAAATAATATGAGGTCAGGTAAGAGATAAGGTCAGGTGTGCCCATATTAATGACGTACAAAGTAATATTTCAAGTAAATATATTGTGAAGTTAATAATATCTAGATAAAATTAAATTAAAAATTAATGAAACCAAATACACAGACTATGCCCAATCCAATATCTCTTCTTAAAAAAATATCTTGTCAGGTTAAATATTAAATGAAACGTCACCTAAAAATAAAGAAACAGTATTATTAAAATAAAATTTAAAAGAATACACAAAATGCTATTTTATTAATAAAGATAAAAATTAAAAGTTAACTTACCTAAGGGAATGATTTAATGTGAAATCAATATAATAGTGAAAATCCTTTTGAAGAGCTCTGATATTAATCTAAAAATTAAAACTAAAATTAAATAATATTCAAAATTCAAAATTTTACTAACAATAAATTTTCGAAGCAATCTTTATAACAAATTATAATGTCAGGACAACCTGTATAGCAAAATAAAGTAAAAGTTGTGACAACTATTTAAAATAAAATGCAAAGATACCAACCTTGGTAACTAAATTATAAATTAATAAAATGTACAAAATTAGACACCAGAATATAAAGGAGAAGTATGTTAATCGTTATAAGTAAAATTATGAGAGCTAAAACACATAAAACTTATAATAAAATTTTGAAATAATTAGAAGAAATTCAGATATAATTTGAGAGTTTCTGTTTGACGTCATAAGGTAACATAGCAACGAGAAAAAAAAATAAGTTGATAAAATGGTAGAAGAGAGGCTAGTATAAAGATGTTAAGATTTTTTTTTAAATTATAAAAATTAAAAAAGTACAAGTTAGAAAATAGTAGAAAGAAGTTAATGAAATAAAAAAAAATAACCTTTATATTCTGCAAGTCTAATGATAACTGCGACTATGTTTAGTAATTAATAAGTGGAGAATCTGAAATAGTATTTAAACAAAAACTTGCCTGGAAGGTATTGCTTTTATATTTTTGTGTATCCTGAGAATTGTGTTCTGAATAATTTGCTCAAATCGAGCATATATCACTTGAAGAATCAACAAAGTTGGAAATATCACATCACTAGAAGTCTAGCCACAATATATCACTGGTTGTACGAGTTGGTAGAAGATCAAGCACAAATAGTTGAAGGTATAAACTTTTCATTTCAATTACAACGTGTTTATACTAATAAACAAGTGTGGGACACGTGTTTTTCGTTTAAGACAGACAGGTTAGTCAATTACGGTCTTAGGAGATCGGTGTGCCAACCTTAGTGTTTAATTTTCAAAACAAATTAAACATAAACTCAAATCGACAACATCGCATCAAACACTTTCAAATAATCTCAATCCAACAAGGGACATGATAAAGATCATGTATGCCCATTTCAATCTGACAACAGCGCTGAGACGCAGAATTTCTAACGGATGTTTTCTAGAAACATGCAAATAGTCACGTCCGCCATAAAACTCATAACGTCGCAACCAAATTAATCCTTGTCTTCTACAGCGTGAGAGAAAGAGACAGACATAATCGATTCGCCCACGCGATAACAACTAAATTCTAGAATACTCGGACGGTGGGGAAAAAAACTTCGAAAAGGTCCAGACTTCGTAAACTTTTAAATCAGTGCATCATCATCACTCATATACACAACACCTAAAACGTGCATTATAAATATTTTCTGAATGATGTGATTATTTTACTTCTTTACTAATATGTTTTAGTGATTGTTAAAACATACGTTTACTAATAATTTTTGCGTTGTTCGTTCATTACTTACTAAAGTAATTTTATTGTTAAGTTGTTAATTTGTGATTTATTTATTTAACATTTTTTAATAAACCGTTAAATAAAAGGTGTTTGTTGTTTTTGTTAATGGAGTTGGGAAGACAATAAATACTACAGTCCACATAAATACTACAGTCCACTTAGAAGCTACGATACAGTTTAAAAAGGCTATGAGCATATCTCGGTAGTCCTGGTAAACTGGTACACCACTTAGTCTTTAAAAATTTATTGCGCCAAATTCAAATCCTTTATGTTTTTATATTTTTAGAAATAAGCTAACATTGAGTGATTGTGTGTGCGTGCAAGTAACTCATCTCATTAAATTTAGTCTGGTCTGTGTTCATTTTTTCCATATTCTTTATTAAATAAACTCATTTAATTGTTGAACCAACATTTTATTTTCTAGAAAAGCACAGGGAAAATCAGTAGCGGAAATTAAAAGGGAGCTCTATGAACTTGAACTCACAATTAAATAATCCCTGAGATCAAAAAGATTTAAGGAGATGCAACACAAATTTGAGAATAGTCGTGGGGGTATTAACAAAAATATTAAAATTAAATAACAAATTATTTATTTTGAAATTTGCTAACAAGATTCAAAAATTTCATATTTCACATTATTTAAATAGAAATTAAATTTTAAAGTAATAATAGCTAATATTATTACAATATTTATTATGTTACGCAATGCGCATGCGTTTATTAGAGACGGGAAAAAATTGGAGCTCCGAGGGACGGGACCCTAGCCACAGCGAAAAATATGACAAGACAAGAGTTTACGTTCTGACCGCTATTCAGGTGACCATTTTACTTTTAAAAAATTTCATAACTTTTTTGTTTGATGAGACCGCACGAAACTGATAGCAGATTCGTAATCAGCGACCCAAAATTAGTCTAAAAAAATATATCCCATCAAAATTGGGGCTGAGCCCCGATAGTAAAATTTTTTCCAATTTTTATTCTAGAAAATGCCGAAATTATTTTCATTCCGGTTCTGTCCTACTACTTACCTGATAATATTGGAATCCAAAGGTAGTAATTTTCAAATATGTTGGTGGTGAGATTTTGCTGTTCCCCAGATCATTTCTGCCCTTTTATTATTTCTTGTTGGACCGGAAAAACATTCCTGAATAATTACCTTTTTACTACAAAAACGTGAATAATAACCTTCGTTGAAATAAATAAGTGGAGTATAAGAATTTTTTTGACGGTTTCTTGGAGCAGATGGTTTTTGGCAAGTAATTGGGACAAATTTGATTCAATGGATTCTTTTTGATTGTGTGTGAGTGTGTGTGTGCGGTCAGGGGGCAAAGGGGGGCAGTATGCCCCCCCGCCCTTTACAAAATGTCGTTTTTAGCGCCCCCTTCGATTTTATAACTAGTGATGTAATTGCTTTTAGTTTATTATTTAGAGAACTTAAAGATAATGAAATTAATGTAACAACTGAAGAAATATTACCATATATCATTTCAAATGATCTTGAAAATGCATTTCCGAATCTAGCCAAATTGTACCGAATATTTATCACCATATAGTGGAGTGAAATTAGACGAAAATATTCTGAAAATTGTAAGAGCTAAGTCAAATTTTTTTAATTTTTTTGATTTTATATAGATACATAAAAAGATACGTAAAAAGTTTTCAATAAATTTGGGCTGGAGCTTCGCGAGATATGTGCCAAAAACGGCGTTTTTGCTATTTTTCGAGTGGATTGCTTCACTATTTTTTAAATATCTTCGGATCTAAGAGTCGTGGAAAAATAAAAAAAATTTTTAAATGACCGTGATTAAGTAGAGTATCGATCCGTAAAGTAGGGTTTTTTAAAAATGTATCCTAACCTCAAAAAAAGAATTCGCGTACATTATTTTTTTTTATTGAATTGGCAATAGATAACCAAAGAATCCTAGAATTTTTTTAAAAATTGGAGAAAATATGTATTCTTATGTCGGGTAAAAATTTAACATTTTATTTCTTTATTTAAAGTGGCCAATTTAGGGAATAATATAAAATAAAAATTCGATTTTCATTTTTTTCCAATTTTTTTATCGCAATATTTATGCTTGATTCTCTTAGAAAAACTGTAGTTCAGTCCAAAAAATGTTTAAAAAAATAAAAAATATATTTCATGTGCTAAAGTAAGTTTTTTGTGAGGGAACGATTCAATATAAATAAAAAAATTTTCTCTACTATTGTTTTTTCAAAAATGGCGGCCAATTCATTTTTTTTTTTTCGAAAAATGCCGATTTTGGCTGAACAAATACATTTTTTTTAATTTTTACTGTTTTCCCGACATAAAAATACATATTTTTTCCAATTTTTAAGAAAATTCGAGGATTCTTTGGTTATTTATTGCCGATTCAGTCAAAAATAATGTGCGCGAATTCGTTTTTTGAGGTTAGAATGCATTTTTAAAAAACCTACTATACGGATCGATACTCTACTTCATCACGGTCATTTTAATTATTTTTTTTATTTTTCCACGACTTTTAGAGCCCGAGATATTTAAAAAATAGTGAAGCAATCTACTCGAAAAATACTAAAAATGCCGTTTTTGGCGCATATCTCGCGAAGCTCCAGACCAAATTTATTGAACATTTTTTTACCAGCTTCTCTTTATGTATAAAATCGAAAAAATTAAAAAAAATTGACTTAGTTCTTACATCCATATAAAATTCTAATTTCACTCCACTAATAGGCACTAATAGTGCAACTACTGAACGCACTTTCAGTGCATTAAAACATATAAAAACCTATCTTAGATCCACAATAGGTGAACAAATGTTGAACGATTTGGCAAAAGAGTAGAATCAGACCATTAAAAAAAACTTGTATGTGCCCCCCCCCCGCCCTTAATTTCTAGAACCGCCACTGGTAGAAATCTCTACTTTTTGATGTTGTAAAAAAAATATACATTACTATGGCAAATGTTCTCAAAAAATGCAAAGAAACGAAAAAAACTCGAATCCGATTTTTTTTTAACTCATCATGTACAATTTTGAGCTATTTATTAAAATTTATACTTTAATTACTCGAAAAATGTAAGATTGCATCTTACACTCCATGTTTTTCGAGTAATTAAAGTATACATTTTAATAAATAGCTCAAAATTGTACATAATTAAAAAAAAATTCGGATTCGAGTATTTTTCGTTTGTAAAAGATAAAAATAAAAAACCAAAAACTTCACATAAATTTTGAGGTTATGTGAAAAAAGTGTAAATACAAAAGTTGTAGATCTTTTTATTACCTACAACTTTGCCATTTAACTTTTTTCCATAGGACTTGTAGTTTTGCCGGAACTCGAAATAAACAGTTTTCTACCCTTCCACTTCTCGACCCCAGATCGCCCGTAAATTATTTTTCTTTCATGTTTGTTATATTATCTTTCTTTTCCAATGGGTTTCATCCTACTATTATTTTATTTCACTTTTTACCATTTTCAAAGGCATCTGCACTGGTCTATAAAAGCATGAGAAGTTCTAAAATGTTTTATCATTTTTACTGCCATCCTACTTACTAATATTGTATACATACTGAGTTGTACAATACAACGTAGAACATAAATAGCGAGAAGGTATTGAGTATTTTTATTTTCTAATAAGATACGGTAATAAATTATGTATATCTAAAGAACAAAAAAAGTAAAAAAAAAACTCCTTCGAGCCGGATTTGAACCAGCGACCTATGGATGTCTACTTTCGATTTTACCACTACAGTCCACCGCTCTACCAACTGAGCTATCGAAGGTTGTTTGTAAAATTTTCAATACTATTATAAAAGCTAAAATAATAATTCATTCTCCAAATTTATTGTTTATTTAATATTCATTATAATATTCAAATGCACCACTTTCAATACCAATTTAATATTTTTTAAGTATTATTACTATATTAACTATTTTTTATTATAGTGGCGTCTGTGAGTCGGAAAAAACCATGAAAAATTGACCAAAATTTGCGAGGATTGAGAGTACCTCCCCCTCCCGTTTTCGAGGATGCTGAACTCGATGGCGGTATCAGAATTACTGTTTTCGATTGCTGAACCCCCTAAAACGGCAAAAAAACTACCCCCTAAAGGGGTAAAACGGCCAAAAATTACCCCCGAAGCGGTTAAACGGGCAGCACATCATTTCCTTTAAAATATCCTCTTTCCTCCCCTTTTCGAGGATGCTGAGCACGGTGGTAGTGTTAAAGATTACTTCCGACCCTCACCAAACCCCTCCACAGGTCAAAACTCACCCCCGAAAGGGTTGAATTTTTTTCTAATATCGGGGGCAAAACGGGTGTTCCCCTGTTTTCGAGGATGCTGAAGACGATGATGGTGTTCAATATCACTTTCTATAAACCTGCACTGAGGTCTCAAGTATCATTATTTTTCGCCCATTCACAGCAACCTCGAAAACAGAGAAATGATGTGCTGTCCGTTTAACCCCTTTATAGGCGGTAGTTTTTGGCCGTTTTAGGGGGTTTGGCTAGCGAAAAGAGAAATTCTGATACCGCCATCGTGTTCAGCAACCTCGAAAACGGGGACACAAACGTTTTGTCGCTGTTATTAAGAGGAGGAAAAAAAAAACCTCTGTCGGGGGTGAATTTTGGCCGGTGGAGGGGTTGGTGAGGTTCGGAAGTAATCTTTAACACTACCACCGTGCTCGTCATCATTGAAAACGGGGGGAAAGACGTTTTTTTACAGGGAAATGACGCGCTGCCCGTTTAACCCCTTTAGGCGGTAGTTTTTGGCCGTTTTAGGGGGTTCGGCTAGCTGATCTATCAGCCGTGATGGATATAAATATGACCTCATTTATTTCTAACGTTATTCCGAAATACAGTGAGTTAAGTTTTTTCGAAAAATTTAAACAAATAATTACATTAGTCTATCATCAACTCCTGATGATGCCAACATAGTTGGCGAAAGGCGCGTAGAGTGTGTGAAAATTGTGTTTTGGTTGAGTGGTCGACGATAGTTTTCAACTTAGTTGATAAACCAAAGGTTCCAATTTCCCAATTTAAATAATTACACTAAAATCATACAAATAGTCAAGAAATAAAAAAATTACACAGCAAACAGCAATCCAGAATTTCACATTCAACAATAACAAATAACAGACTAAGAGAACTTAACCCAGATATTACGTCTCCACGCCATTGGTTAGATTTACCCGAGAGATTTAATACTAATTATTCTTTAAATTGCAATTTCTCTGGAAATGGGTAATTATATCTTGAGATATTTTTACATAGAAACACTAAATCCCCTTCTTTATGGTTTCAGCATAAATTCATTTAGAATTTCCGTCCTATAGTGGTAAGCCTCATTATCATTCGCATTTTATTTGATACAAAATTCAGAATTCAGATTATCATTCGAATTCTCCAATGCGAAAATCGGATTACGCCCATTATTTGAAGAATTCGAATGACCGATTATTTTTCATTCGAATGATCCAATCACTAGTTATGTATGTTATGTTGGCAGCACTGGATCGTCAGTTCTTTTCGATAATCGATAGTAGAGCTTTTTATTTTAATTATTTTACGAATAAGATGGAAGCCCATATAAAAATTGAACCCGAATGGGAGGATGAGATAATCGTTAAACAACTAGAGGGGCAGTATCTCAATATAGAGGAGAAACTTGATGTTACAAAAGGTTCTTGTACAGTTCAATATACAGATATTGAGACAAAATTATTAAGTGATAACAGTTTTAAGATTGAAGAAGATATACATATTAAGGATGAAAGTGAACAATGTTTAGAAGAAGTTGATAAGAACATTAAACAACTAGAGGGGAAGTTTCTCCAGATAGAGGAGAAAGTTGATGTTGCAAAACATTCTTGAGCTCAGGTTCGAAATCTACGGAAAAAATCCTACAGGAACTTGTTAAAAAAGTTTCTGGCACCATTTCGGTTATTCCGTAATAAATTATTATTTTCAATTTTTTCACTCTATCAATTGTCGGATAGTACCATCAAAAATGGGTTAATATAATAAATATTTACGAAACCAAGACATCAATATTGTTATTCTCTTTAATTAGTTCGTAGTAAAATTTTAAAAAATACTCTCATAACCAAAAAAAAAACAAGAATAAATTCTTATCAGGACCGAAATGACTCTTTTGTGTTAAGTTTTTCGCAATGACGTCTCCAAGGGGAGGAGTAGGGGCAATCCCCTTCCCCCCAAATTCCGGCAATGAGAGGATATTTCTCAACAAACCCAAAATATTAAACTTTTATGTGTATAACCCTAAAGGCGCGTTTTCCTAGCGACAGGTTTTTTCGGTCGCGGATAACGGAATACGTCGACGAAATCACGCTACTCACTTAAACATAGAAAAAGCTCAAATTTGTTTTCCTAGAACGCGGGATAGATAACACGACAACGCAGTACGTCAGCAGGATAAGGCGATGCCGTTTGACCATTTTTCAGCCGCCGAAGATGAGCAACTTACTTCATTGTCGAGAAGATAATTTTGTATTAATATTTTATAGACCCCTTCCTCCTTTCGACGTAAAAACATACTGCAAGTTGCATCACGTTTGCGGCAAAGTATGTACTCGTCTTCTTCATCCACATCATTTAAAAACTGTATGATTATGATCAACAACGCACCAATTTTTTTCAAATGTGAGGACTTTCGCTTCATTTTGAATTTTCACTACAAATCCTTGTGTGACGTTGCGTCGGTTTCTTTTGTTTTAGCAAAACACTCTAGCCGGCGCAATATATTACGCTGACCCAACGTGATTCCGTCGACGAATTCCGTTGTCCACGACCGAAAAAACCCGTTGCTAGGAAAACGCGCCTCTAGGAAATCTAAAAATCCGGAATTACACTTCCATTATGATCCACCCAAGAAGCAACAAAAAAGGTGTCATCGAGGAAGTTGATCGTCGAAAATTCCGGGAAAAGTGTAATCAATTTTAAATCTGAAGATTATATTACAAAATCAGGTAAGATAAAGATTAGCATTTCTGAGATTATTTCTTGATTACTACTGAAATGTTTTTAGGAATTATTTCAAACAAAATAGCACCCAAGTAGTGCAAAAAGTGTGTGCCATCACATCATTTGCCCAGTAAGCCACTTGATGTTAAAACCATTAAATGTGCAAGGAATGATGGTTAGTTAGAAGACAGCTAAGTGTTGCCTATAAACTAAGTAAACTTGTCCTTACAAACTGTCTACAGTTGTACTTTTATATATGTAAACTTAAAATCTAATTAGGTGTGCACATCATTGCTGATATTTCAACTTATCATTTTTCTAAAGGTAATATTCAGTAAAATAAAACCTTTGTCACATCATAATTTTAAAAATACCATTATTATGTTCCCCTCTTGTACAACACCTGTTTTCAATAATTATACAGTTACAATTAGTAATTAATTATTATAATAAAATGTTAAATACTACTAAAACTGAATAATTCAAAGTTAGCTTTGAACTTATGTTAAAATAAAGGATTAAAAAATATACATTTTGTGTTTATTTTGAAAAATAACAAAGTAGATAAACAAAACAAAAAGTTTTGCAACAGATACATTTGATGGCCTATGAAGTGTTTTAAGCCAAGAAAAAAATTTCTTAATTTTTTATATTTTAATTTGATATTGATTTAAAAAATAATTTTGAAACAAGGAATAGGATTTATTTTACCATAAATCAATCAAAAATTTATCAGCAGAAAACTGTTGTATATTTCTTTGGCATATGATTTAGCTCCCTTCCAATATCATTCTATATTAGTAGAGGTGAAGATGATAATACCTCTAGGCTATATTCATCCTGAAACACAAAAAAAGCACACAGAAACAGAAGTAAACAATAAATTTCTGAAAAACATAAGATATGCTAAATAAATAACCTCAATTTTAGAATAACGACACAAAAAACAGGTTCAATTGAGTCTAAATACTTACATGTACAGGTATATTATGGTAATTTCCAAATCAAAAACCTCAAACAATCACAAAAAGTCTTAAAATACTACAAATAAACCATTCTCTCAGTATAACTTAATGCACTATTTACCAAAAATTACGCGTTTCGTGTGAATAGCTGATCGACGACTGTGGCGCCACCATCGGTAATTATTTGTCTCAATAAATGGACCTAGACTACAAAAAAAGTAAAGTTATTTTTATTTGTCTATGAATCGCAACCCATCTCTAGTTGACAGCACTGGATTCGGATTGTCACTGTCAGTTTCTTTTCGATAATTGACAGTAGAGATTTTTATTTTACGAATAAGATGGAAGCCCCAGTAAAAATTGAACCCGAATGGGAGGATGAGATGAACGTTAAACAACTAGAGGGGCAGTATTTCGAGATAGAGGAGAAACTTGATGTTACAAAAGATTCTTGTACAGTTCAATATACAGATATTGAGACAAAATTATTCAGTGATAACAGTTTTAAGATTGAAGAAGAAGAGATACATATTAAGGAAGAAGTTGATAATAACATTAAACAACTAGAGGGGAAGTATCTCAAGATAGAGGAGAAACTTCATGTTACAAAAGATTCTTGTATAGATCAATATACAGATATTGAGTCAAAATTAGTCAGTGATAACAGTTTTAAGATTGAAGAAGAGATACATATTAAGGATGAAAGTGAACCATGTTTAGAAGAAGCTGATAAGGACAGCACGTATTTTGAAGAGGGTGGTTGCCAACAATGTTTTTCTAATGAGGAACGAAAACATAAGTGCAATATTTGTAAAGGTACTTTTTCTCAAGAAGGCAATCTTAAAACACCTTTATTTGTTCACACAAGTATTTTTTATGTATGCGTCGTTTGCTTAAAACCATTTAATAACAAAGTCAATCTAAATCATCATTTACTGATTCATAATTTTAAATGCGATGTTTGTAAAAAATCATTTACTCAGAAGTCATCTCTGAAAAGCCATTTACTAATTCATTCAGGTGAAAAGAATTTTGAATGCAAGGTTTGTAAAAAATCATTTACTCATAAGTCAAGTCTGAAACGACATTTACTGATTCATTCGGTGAAAAGAAATTTACATGCGACGTTTGTAAAAAATCATTTACTCGGAAGTCAAATCTGAGGACGCATTTACTAATTCATTCTGGTGATATAAAAATTTTAAATGCGACGTTTGTAAAGAATCATTTATTTATTCAGAACTCATCTTCGAAAAGACATTTACTAATTCATTAAGGTGATAAGAATTTTAAAAGTGATTTAAATAAATAAAAGAATTTCAAGTGCAACATTTGCAGAAATCATTTACTCAGAAAGTGAATCTAAATATATATTTAGTGATTCATTCAGGTGAAAAGTGCCACAGTTGTGAAATAGTATATTACATAACTTTTCACTGGAGTGGGAAAATCACTTGCCCACGCCCACGTGATAATTTTACCAAATATTGTGAAATGTTTTATTTGTGTATTTAGTTTAGTTTATATTATAAATAATGCTGTTTTATTTACAATCACTTTTGTAGTAGAATAAATACAAATATCCAATTTTTCGATGTAGTATGTAGAGTTCTAGATATATTTTTCGATAGTTCGTCGTTTGAGGAACACTACGGCACTACTGGATCGTACTATCGTCTAGGCAGGGCCAGGACACTCCTATACCTTCCAATGTAAAATAATTTTTGATTTCCTATGACCTTGTCGGGCCCACAATAGGAGAGCAGAATTCTCGTCACGTGACTTATGGCCTGAACCCTAGGAATGTTCAGTAAACTTTTGGAAAATAAAATCAAAAATATGTAACTTTTTCAGAATATTTGACATTCTATTGCATTATTTTACATCAAACTGTCTTTTTATTAGAGAGTTATTGCAATCTCTTTTTGGTCGATCTTTTAATTAGTGTTGCCAGACGAAACAAAAAATAAATCACCATCACTAGTTGAAAAACTTGCCAGATTTCAAATATTTTTCACCAGATTTTAAATACTACTTATTTTTAGAATAAAAAAAGGTTTTTGAAAAGAAACTTTATTAAAAATGTAATAATAATAGTAACAACAACAAAAAACATTCATTTTTTAAATACATATTTTTATTATGCTTTTTTAACATTTCTGGTGGTATATCATAATTATGACATACTTTGCTATCCTTACTAATGATTCTTTTACTGTGTAACAGATCACTTAACGTAGTTGCACTTAATCAATTTCTTGTTTTAGTTTTATTTAAATTGATTGAGCTGAATATTCGCTCAACACAAGCACTGCTGGAAGTATTAATAATATAGATGACTTCGTAGATGGCTCTCTTTAGCAAAATTAGAATTATAATCTAATTAAATTGGAAGATTTCTGATGTTACTATTATCGGTAGTTAACACTAACTTAGATATACTGTTACATGAAACTCTGTAGAAAGTAAAAATCACCATTTATTAGGTATTTTGTTAAAGTTTTCACCAAATCACCAGATTGATATGAAAATCACCAGATCAGGTGAAATTTCACCAGGTCTGGCAACGCTGCTTTTAATAAAAGATCCCTTATTTTGACATGTACGCATGCGCAGTGAACAGCTCCTTAAGTTTTGTTTTTATTAAAATAAAGGCGTCCTGTATTTAATTTAACAGGACAGGTTCGCTTTAATAGAGAGTTGAAGTGGTGCAAGCACGTAAACCACCGACATAACCTTAAACTAGACGGCTAATGCCATATGATGGAAATTGATCAATTACGAGGATGACTGGTGTCCACAATGCATGCGCATTGTGTTTGTCATATTCACCGACATAACCTTAAAGTCTATGTTCTGACATTGGCGTACCTTAGGGAAAATGATTGGGTCTAGAAGTGGAATGATGAAAACAATTAGGATTTAGGTTGGAGTTTTCATTTACTGATTGGAAATAGTATTATTTGTGAGAACAGAATGTTTTTTATTGCAAAATAGTAAAGTATAGGTATAAATAGCTGTATCGTTCGAGTAAGACCACATCCCCAACAAGTCATTCATAAATTTCAAATCACATCCCCAACAAGTCATTCATAAGTTTCAAATATTCCGTGCCCAAGGATGAAGTGAGATAGATATATAAAAGTCCAGAACATGGCAACGAATTTATGCTTTGATGCATGGGCGTAGCGTTGCAGAGGGGAATGGGTTGTGACACAATATATTTATTTTTTTTAACGATTTTAATTTTACCGGTAACATAGGAAATTTAAAATACTAATGAAAATATATTTATTTAATCAAATTAGTCGTAAAAAAATTTAGGATCGGTTATTTCACTAGTCCGCTCTGAACACCTAGTGTTCGTCAATGCAGGATCAAGGGAAAATTCATCATTTCCTTGCAAATGTGTCGATGTTGTTTTTATCAGGCTGTTCGACTATCAGGCTATTCGGGATTGAGGTAGAAATAGGGAACTAACTACAAATTAAACACTGATGAATTATTAGTTGTATCATCCTGAAATAAAAAAAAATAATGTTGGTATAGTAGGAACCTTCTACGTTTAGATAAATCCTGAAAAATATATAAACTGTTATAATCTTATCGAACCTATAACAGAAAAAAATTAGTTAGTAAATATCAACTAACGAAAACGTTGGCAGAAGTAACAAATTTCTACATCTACTATTTTTTTGTGAGGCAAGCCTCGTTTTATTTTATTTTTTCTCCACTACGCCACGAAGCAGGCGAGAAGGCATTCACAGTGAAACGACATACAAATCGAATCAAATAAGTAATTAGTTAAAACTACAATTACAGAACACAAAAATTTTCAATTCATGGGAAATCACTAGAGTTTAAGCAGTCGGTATTATGGAAATGTTTTTGATTTAAGGTTATGTCGGTGGAAACGACCCGATGGAATTCCGTCCGGACAGAAATCCATCACGCCACTCCAAGCTCAAATACTTGTCACTGTTGCCAACGTCGGTCTGGATTAAACATAAGCCAAGAATAGAGGCTAATCGATTCTTTTCGTTAGTGATTAGACTTGACATAAAATTTACTTATGGTAATAGTTGTATGAGTAATAAAAGAACAAACTTACATTTTTGAAAATCTGTAAGTATCTGTCTTACAAGAATAAAAAAACAACAAGAAAATAGAAAAATGTATCATTGTGAATTGCATTTTCATCACTAGCGATTAATGAAAAGAATCGATTAGCCTAACCTTTTTGATTTGTTTTTAGACAATAAATAATAAATTTATAAATATTTAATTAATTGATGGCTGATTGCACCAACAATTATTAAAATCAATGACTGTTAAGAAATTAAAGTATTATTACAAATACAAAAATCTCATATTTTCTTTCACCTCAGTAAGCGAAAAAATAAGTGGTGACTTCTCGAAAAATTGCTAAAATTATGTTGATCAAATCGTATGACCTTGAATGGGAAACGACTCGAATGGAATTCCGTCCGGACAGAAATCCATCGCGCCTCTCCAAGGTCAAATACTTGTCACTGTTGCCGTTGTCTGTATAAAGGTACCTTTATAAATCCTTTTATATCATTGGCCTAAATCTCATAATGATATTTCTTCTTCTTCAAACATAAACAAATTGCTGTATACAGTAACAACTCATCCATTTTTTCTTGCAATAAATGAAATCAAAACCACAAATCACCTAACCTATCCAATACAAATAAATGACAGAACCTATAAACATACGCAAAATGGAGCGATGGAGTGGTCGTGAATGGCCCGCGCATAAATCCAATCGGTCCAACAGTCAAACTACGTCATCACTCCACTCCATTGGAGGTTTGTTCCAACATAACACAAAACCAGTTTGCGTACTGTCGGGATTCTGCGCAGCCTAGATTTTGTGTTCCAACAAACTTCGGACTCAAAACTGTACAAAAATTTAGTGTTCCAACACAACCAAAACTAATCACAAACCAGTTTATGTACTGTCAAATCTGTTCCTGGGTTCGAGTAGGTACAAATTGTCAAGACTTGCGCAAAACGATTTTATAAAACGTCATCCTAACCTGAAAATGTTATGATTGTATTTTTATTATGTAAACATTCATATTATTTAATAGGTACACTTGTGTACACACATAATTATTATTTAGGATTGTAGACATCCAAATTTATAAATATTTTCATTAGTTTTTGTTATTTCCCAAATTCAAAATTTGACATTGGTTGTGATGTTACTGACAGTATAAATTTGACAAAAAATTTGTTGGAACACTTCCGAATTGAGTGCCCGATCCTCGACAGGTCATCGACAATAAGTTGTGGACAAGTTTACGCACAGTCACAAAATTGTTGTTGGAACAAACCTTTTAACGACCGTGAATGGATGCCCTATAAATGGACCTAGACTACAAAAAAGTAAAGTTATTTTTATTTGTCTATGAATCGCAGCCCATCTCTAGTTGGCAGCACTGGATTCGGATTGTCAGTTTCTTTTCGATAATTGACAAATTGACAGTCGAGCTTTTTATTTTACGAATAAGATGGAAGCCCAAGTAAAAATTGAACCCGAATGGGAGGATGAGATGAACGTTAAACAACTAGAGGGGCAGTATTTCGAGATAGAGGAGAAACTTGATGTTACAAAAGATTCTTGTACAGTTCAATATACAGATATTGAGACAAAATTATTCAGGGATAACAGTTTTAAGATTGAAGAAGAAGAGATACATATTAAGGAAGAAGTTGATAAGAACATTAAACAACTAGAGGGGAAGTATCTCAAGATAGAGAAGAAACTTCATGTTACAAAAGATTCTTGTATAGATCAATATACAGATATTGAGTCAAAATTAGTCAGTGATAACAGTTTTAAGATTGAAGAAGAAGAGATACATATTAAGGATGAAAGTGAACCATGTTTAGAAGAAGCTAATAAGGATAGCACGTATTTTGAAGAGGGTGGTTGCCAACAATGTTTTTCTAATGATGAACGAAAACATAAGTGCAATATTTGTAAAGGTCCTTTTTCCCAAGAAGGCAATCTTAAAACACCTTTATTTGTTCACACAAGTGAAAAAATGTATGTATGCGTCGTTTGCGAAAAATCATTTAATAACAAAGTCAATCTAAATCATCATTTACTGATTCATTCTGGTGATAATTTTAAATGCGATGTTTGTAAAAAATCATTTAATGTGAAGTCATATCTGAAAAAACATTTACTAATTCATTCCGGTGAAAAGAATTTTAAATGCGACGTTTGTAAAGAATCATTTACTCAGAAGGCATCTCTGAAAAACCATTTACTAATTCATTCAGGTGAAAAGAATTTCGAATGCGACGTTTGTAAAAAATCATTTACTCAGAAGTCAAATCTGACACGACATTTACTGATTCATTCTGGTGATAAGAAATTTAAATGTGACGTTTGTAAAAAATCATTTACTCGGAAGTCACTTCTGAGAGAACATTTACTAATTCATACAGGCGAAAAGAAATTTAAATGCGACGTTTGTAAAAAATCATTTACTCAGAAGTCAAATCTGAGGACACATTTACTAATTCATTCTGGTGATAAAAATTTTAAATGCGACGTTTGTAAAGAATCATTTACTCAGAACTCATCTCTGAAAAGACATTTACTAATTCATTGAGGTGAAAAAAGTGATTTAAATAAACAAAACATTTGCAAAAATCATTTACTCAGAAAGTGAATCTAAATACATATTTAGTGATCCATTCAGGTGAAAAGAATTTCAAGTGCCACAGTTGTGAAATAGTATATTACATAACTTTTCACAGGAGTGGGAAGAATCACCTGCGCACAAGTAATGTACACTATTTTTCCTACGACCACGTGATAATTTTACTAAATATTGTGAAATGTATTATTTGTGTATTTAGTTTAGTTTATATTATAAATAATGGAAAAATTTTACTATTTGGGCTCAGCCCCAATTTTGATGGGATATTTTTTTTTAGACTAATTTTGGGTCGCTGATCACGAATCTGCAATCAGTTTCCTGCGGTCTCATCAAACAACAAAGTTACGAATTTTTTTTAAGTAAAATGGTCACCTGAATAGCGGTCAGAACGTAAATTCTTGTCATATTTTTCGCTGTGGCTAGAGTCCCGTCCCTCGGAACTCCAATTTTTTCCCGTCTAATAAACGCAGGCGCATTGCGTAACATAATAAATATATTTACTTGAAATATTACTTTGTACCTCATTAATATGAGCACACCTGAACGTATCTTTTACCTGACCTCATTATTTTGCACATCATTAATCTGACCACACCTGAACTTATCTTTTACCTGACCTCATATTATTTTGTACATTATTAATATGAGCACACCTGACCTTATCTCTTACCTGACCTCATTATTTTGTACCTCATTAATATGAGCACACCTGTACTTATCTCTTACCTGACCTCATATTATTTTGTACCTCATTAATATGAGCACACCTGAACTTATCATTTACCTGACCTCATATTATTTTGTACCTCATTAATATGAGCACACCTGAACTTATCATTTACCTGACCTCATATTATTTTGTACCTAATTAATATGAGCACACCTGAATTTATCTTTTACCTGACCTTATATTATTTTGTACATCATTAATATGAGAACACTTAAACTTATCTCTTACCTGACATCATATTATTTTGTACCTCATTAATATGAGCACACCTGTACTTATCTCTTACCTGACCTCATATTATTTTGTACCTCATTAATATGAGCACACCTGAACTTATCATTTACCTGACCTCATATTATTTTGTACCTCATTAATATGAGCACACCTGAACTTATCATTTACCTGACCTCATATTATTTTGTACCTAATTAATATGAGCACACCTGAATTTATCTTTTACCTGACCTTATATTATTTTGTACATCATTAATATGAGAACACTTAAACTTATCTCTTACCTGACATCATATTATTTTGTACCTCATTAATATGAGCACACCTGAACTTATCATTTACCTGACCTCATATTATTTTGTACCTAATTAATATGAGCACACCTGAATTTATCTTTTACCTGACCTTATATTATTTTGTACATCATTAATATGAGAACACTTAAACTTATCTCTTACCTGACCTCATTATTTTGTACCTCATTAATATGAGCACACCTGAACTTATCTCTTACCTGACCTTATATTATTTTGTACATCATTAATATGAGCACACCTGACCTTATCTCTTATCTGACCTTATTATTTTGTACATCGTTAATCTGATCACACCTGACCTTATCTTATCTGATCTCACCTGATCTGTTAAATTCTGGTTTATTCAGACGTCCATTGGATATTGGTTATTTTTCAATAACCAATAATCATGGCGGTTTCCTATTCAGGTGCACATTGAAAGTTAAAACACAACTGGCATTAGTTCTTCAATAGCCCTATTCAGAAGATCATTTTTAAGCAAGAACAGATAATTGAATATTGGATTTTAAAAATAGTGCTCAGGCTACTATTTTGAGTATTGGTTATTTGAATTTTGTCTGTTACACATTTGTTTTGTTGTGTCAGAAGAATAATAATTGATATTTGTGAGTAAAATTTTTACTTTTCCGCCCACCGCTATACCATAGAGGAAAAGTAATGTAATCGTGCAAAAAAAAGTCCAAAAAATATTTTTTTTTGCCTTCATTCATCGTTACTTGGCTTGAAAAACACGAAAAAATATGTATGGAACCGATCGGGTCGAGATCACTGAAATGATACAAGGATGACGCCTATTGATTTTGGGACAGGTCGGATATGTCCATACAAAAAAATTCTTGGAAAAATTTAACATTGAGGAATCCTAATAACCAATGTTTATTGAGAAATAACTAATTGTCGTCTGAATAAGCCAGATTCTATTAATTTCAAGTAATACGCAATACAGATGCGTTCATTACAGACGAGAAAAAAAATTGAGTCCCGGAAGGACGGGACGCTAGCCACACCGAGAGTTTACGCTAATCGCAACTCAAGTGACCGTAGTATTGCCAAATGTCAGTACGTCAAATTGCTGTATGAATTTTTAGGTTATCTTTTATAATTTAGTATATTTAGCTGAAATATTACTCTGTACATCATTAATCTAACCAGACCTGACCTATCTTGTACCTTAAGTCTTTTGGTTTTAATATATATTTATATAAACCTACTTATATACATATTTTTCTGGTAAGTATTAAAGAAAAGTTGACAATTTATTTCACTTAAAAAATTCATAACTTTTTTGTTTAATGAGACCGCAAGCAACTGATTGTAGATTCGTGATCAGCGACCCCAAATTAGTCTAAAAAAAAATATCTCATCAAAATTGGGGCTGAGCCCCAATAGTAAAATTTTACCTAAATAATATAATAATAATAATTTACAATCACTTTTGTAGTAGTGTGGCTTAAAAGCAAGATTTTGTTAATTTTTAGAACACTTTGTATGTTTTTATATTTTGACATTAGAGATGTAAGTTTCACAAATAAATAATTTGGCTTGCTGTCAGTTGCTCCTAAAAAAGTATAGAATTTTGTTAAGGATCGAGGTATTTCGCGACAAATTGTGGTCCTTCGAGTTAAAGAACTCAGCACGTGTTCATACAGTCTTTTACTTTGAAAAAAAACCAAGAAGATTTAACTTCAATGAATATGCTCCGAGATATACCAGGTGTAGAAGAGAAATTGAAAAATGTTGACGAGAAGTACATGCTGCAAAACCTTCATTTTGCATTATATGGAATTTATTTCAAAGGAAACGCAGTAAGAAGACGAATCCTTTCTTTTACTGGCTTCAGTTTTCCAGAAAATAGTCCAGAATATAGTAAGCACTATGAAATCGTCAGCAAATATCTCAGTATTTTAGTTCTTCAAAAACTGTGTAATATTTTTGGGGAAGAATATTCAGATGATGCAAATGCTGAAACTTTAGCATGTCATTTGTTGAAAGCCGTGAGAAAATGCCTCAATGAACAAACCAATACAGATGGAGTACCTCAGAAGTCAAGAAACACACGAAGTTCAGTAGCCAGTGCGAGATCTACAATATCTTCCGCTTCAAAAGCTAGAACGTGTGATCTCAAATCCAAAATAATCGAGCTTCAGGATGAAATTTGTCATATTCAAGACAATATTCTAAAGAAACAAGAAGAGTATGTGATTCTGAGTAGCGAACTTGATGAAATGAAACTAGACGAAAATGTCTCGGCTGAAAATTTTAGCCAGTAAGGAAGTGAAATTGAACAAATGTCAACAACTTCTACATCTCCTAGAAATTCGTCTGAAGAATAAGGAGAAAAGCATTTCAAAGTATGAAGATCTTCTCTAAAGGAAACATGACGAAGAGATAGGTGAAGAAATAGCAGATCTATCAAGCGACCAGGATCCAGACTTTGGTGAGATATCAAAACATTCCTATACGAAGAAATGGGCTGAAGATGCAGGTAATAGCAATTTCCCTGAAATAAATCGTGAAGATTCATCTCACAATACTATGGAGAATTTGACCAAATCTATCAATAGAATGTTAGCAAGACAAACCATAGGTAATCAATTAATAACATTTGATTGTTCTTCCTGTTTAAAATGGCCAATTTTTTACTCACAGTACAAGTTATCAGATGATACTTGTTCTTTTTCTCCTCAAGAAAATGTTCTAAGACTCAACAAAAGTTTGACTGGAGAAGCCAGAAAAACAGTTGAGATGCTCCTCATTACAGCACAAAATCCATATGAGATTTTAGATATTCTTGAAAAGAAATACGGACGTCGAGAGCTTATATTAGACGAATTGTTATAGCAAGTTTGTCAATTAAGACCAGTAGAAAGTCTCGAATCATTCATAGATTTTAGCAATACTGTGCGTAATATTTCTGCCGCTCTTGAAGGAAATCCTAACTATTTGGATGCTAGACAAATTTTAGCTAATTTTATCACTAAACTGCCACCTCATCTACTTACTCAGTGGGGAAGCTATTTGATAGAAAATAAAGTAAAAAATCAAGAAGAATCATTGAAAGATTTCTCAAAATGGATTCAACAAATGTCTGATGTTGTTTCGAGAATAACTTTTACTTCAAAAAATATTAATACTCCATCAATGAGATGTAATAACCTGATTGTCAAAGTCACTGATGAATGTCAAAGTAAACAAACAAATAGGCCAGTAAAAATGTGTAAAATTTGCAACCAAAATGAAGATTCACTGGAAAAATGCAACCAGTTTCAGAATGCTGATGTTCGACAACGATTTAAAATGGTTAAAAAATTAAACGGTTGTTTCTGTTGTCCGAAATATCATCATGGTAAATGCAAAACACAGAAAATATGTGGTATCAATAATTGTACAAAATTTGATCATTCTTTGTTACATAAAAATTATGAAAATACAAACTCTACCGAGGTAACAACGACTACAAATGATGTCAATATTGAAATTCTATTGAAAGTTTTACCTGTAAAGATCAGTGGTCCAAAAGGTATTTTCAATATAGTGGCTTTACTCGATGAAGAGAGTACCGCGACATTGTTAGATTCTGCTTTGGAACTTTGGTTGACAGGTCCAAATTCACCATTATGTTGTAAATGGACAGGTGGAATATTCTGCTACGATAATCAGTCCCAGATTGTACAGGCAGATATTGCAGGAAAAAAATCTTCAAAATTTCATAAATTAATGAACATTCGAACTGTTTTGTAATGATAATTATGTCACCCCCTCCCTCCCTTCCTGATTATTGCGTCGAGTTCTTGTAGGGCTCAAATCAAAGAGAAAAAATTCCGCATCCGATGGCGAATAAAAAATTTCGCCCGCTTTACTCTTTCGTTGCGAAAATCGAAAAATAAAATTTGCAAAATCCGAAATTTCGTCGCCATTGGTCCATTTTCGCGAAAATCATCATCTCCTTAATATATCCTGTAGTAGTGTCCTCAAGAAAGAGTTTGCCATTTTGCTGATCCGGATTGGTCAAAAATGAAAAAAGTTACCTCGAGTCAAAGATTAATTAGTATTTACCCTCCGCCACCCCCACAAATTAAACTAGCGACTTGAAATTTGGACAGAATGCTTGGGTCATGAGAATCTATCGGAGAAAAAAAAATCAAGTCTCTAAGTCACTTTCTTCACTTCTTCACATTCTTCTTATGACTGATGCGGCACTACATCGATAGCACATCATTATTTTTCAACAAAAATCATAAGGACAGTTCATTTTACTCAATATAAAGTATTATTCAATCAACCGTTGTAGTTCCAGGACCGTATTTATTTTTTTAAAGTTTTTATTGATCCTCTAAAAACAACACCCTGTACAAATTTTCTTTCTGTAACGTCAAAGAAAAAACTATTACTTTTGATTATTGTGCAAATGCAAGTAGGCTTTGCATTCAATTTGACGTCCATTTTGACAGTTTGTGAACGTGAACGTGATTAGCGACTGACAGAAGACCAAAAAGAGGGTATTTTGGAAATGGTAAATCAAAATGAGAAGCTAAGTACCCGGCGAATATCCAGTCTTTTGAATATTTCTAAGTCCACAGTTTTCATGACGTTAAAGAAAGATCTCCTACATCCATAACACCCCCAAGTGGTACAGAGACTGCAAAAAATAAATACGGCCCTGGAATTTCAACGGTTGATTGAATAATACTTTATATTGAGTAAAATGAACTTTCCTTATGATTTTTGTAGAAAAATGTTGATGTGCTATCAATGTAGTGCCGCATCAGTCATAAGAAGAGTGTGAATCCATTAAGGGCGCGGTCTTGTACGTCAAATGTCAGCGAAATTATGTCAAATAAGGTGCTGTCCGGGAGGTGCTGGTATCTCATGATAAATGCTTAAATTAAACAAAGTAGTTACAGAAACCTTCCTTTGAAATTTTCTCATTACAGAAACCGTTCGAGAAATTCATTGTCTGCTATATTTAATACAAGGGGACAACAATATTTAGTATTACCAAAATGTATAATCTTAACTTTTTATTATTCATTTATGGGCAGAAGGACCTCGGTCGATAGCTCTTTGTAAGTGGTTAGCTAACAATAAAGAACATAATGATAAATAATTATTCATTTATTTTCTTTGTAGGTATATATTATTTATACAGAGCCTTTCAATGAAAACTATTCATCCATAAAATCTTTCTTTTAATTCTTAAAATTAAAATAATTTGTTACTGGGGCATTGATAATATCAAAATAACATTTTCTTTTCAGTAATTTATATGAAGTGATTTTGTTTCTCGTTATGAAGTATATGAGAAACGAAAGAAAAATTTACCACGCACACGATTTATTTATTTATTTATTACGATTTAGGTAAACATGTCAAAGATATTTACAAGTAGGAAACAATTTTTTACTAGGGTATAATTGGTATTAAATTTTCGAAATAAAATGCCCCTTTCAAATGTATACAGAGTGATGTTATTGCTCATTTCAAAGTTAGTATATAGCTATGACAACTATTCCAGAATCGACACGTGTCAAGTTGCGTCGGCGCTTCTTTGTAGATCAAAGAATCGTTTTTTTAAGTCAAGGCGGGCAGGCATCGCTTGAACTTTGGTTCAGCTCACGGTGGCCCTAGACTCCTAGACAATTGCATCAAAGGAGTAAGCCGCTTTAGCAATTTTTTTTCACCGAACTTTTCTTGAAGACTATTTAAACCCGAGATCCTTGATTTTATATAATAAAAAGTGCGTTTTATGATGATCTACTTATATTTTTGTGTTTTGAAGAAATATTAATTTTAAAATTATAGCAATTCTATTTGTATGTTTAGTTTTATCAAAATGCTTAACTATAAAAACCAAGAATTAAAGTACAAACTGTAAAAAATTAAAAAATGCCAAATTTCCAATTAAATCAAGGTAATAGGTTATGTCGAAAGAGATTTCGCGAACAATCGGACGGCGCCAGCGTTATTTAACTCGGGTCGCTAAGGCAAATGCAATACGCGTATAGTTCGTGTGATACATAAAGTTGCCCCAATTTAACAGCTTTAAAGCGGCGCCTTTGTTGCTACCAAATATATTTAGTCTTAATTATTTTTTTCTGCTCTTTCCAAATAAAATTTTAAAATATTAATATACTGGGTATTGTTTCGATTCGAAACCTACTCATTAACTTTTTAAGGCCGGACTTGGAATATGTTAATCGACACCACTGTAGACAAAGAACATACGAACCAAATATTACAAAAACGTATAGGGTCGTTCATAAGTTATGATGAATTGAAAAAATGGGGAAAATTAATAAATCACCCTGTATCTTGGTTATAAAGAACGATAGACCCATAGGTTATTTAGAAGCACCTCGGTGTTCTCCATCTACCTTTTCTGTATGCGCATTTCTCAATGAATTACCCCGTATAAAGTGATTTTGTTCTTCGTTATTAAGTGTGAGAAACGAAAGAAAAATTAACCGCGCGAACGATGAATTACGATTTAGGTGAACATTTCAAAGATATTTAGAAGTCCCAAACAATTTGAAAATAAATATATCTCTATAATTTTCAGATTAATGAATTTGAATATAAAATATGAAAGATTACATATTTATCGACATCTACCAAAATCAGAACTTTTTTTTAACCAATTTGACAACAGGAAGTTGATGTTTGAAAACAAAACAGAAGTGAAAATTTACAGTTCTATGCCTATGCACAAAATTATTACATTTTTTTTAATTTGATAAATTAGAGTTCCATGGAAAGTAATAATTTGACACATTGACAATTTAATAGTTATTATAACTGATTAAAAAAGAAAAATCATGATTCCGACACATACTAACTATTAAAAAGTAAAAATTAATTTATTATGAAAGTCATACTACATATCAGTTATTTTGAATATATTCTTATCTTTTACTTTATATTATTCCCTAATTCTTTTCTAAAATACTTTCTATATTTTTATTCTAATGCATAACATACACAAATAATTTCGAATTCTTTTTAAAAATTCCCGCGTTATGACAGTTAAACGACATGCGCAAAAAGCATCTCGTCCTCGAGTAATAAAAAATATATCTATAAATACTTTAAAATCTCGTCAACTTTCAGACAAAACGTTGCCTAACCACTGATTCGACGTTGCCAAATGAACTCTTATCAACAACAGCTGTGAGTTCCTGCGAAAATTTAAATTCATGATATATTATTATATTCGGCGTACTTAGAATGTTCCTTTCTGATTAAAGTTTTTTGTAGAATAATGAAAACAATTCAATGAATAAAATGAAACAGTTAACAAACAAAATATAAAATTAGCAATATAATTTGAAAAGAAACATTTAAGTATATTACATTAAAATAAAATTTAAAGTGAACAAATGTTATCTGAAATATAAATAATAGTAAAATTTTTTGCTGTTCCACGTGGTTGTGCTATTAGTTTTTCGAATTTAGCATACACTTTAGAGCCGCAAAGATTTTTTTTTATCGTTTTCTACACCTTTTAAAGCGATATCACATTTTATGAGAGGTCAAAGTCTCTCACAACTGGGCTAATTATGGTATCACCCCGCTAAATATCTCAGCTGAAGGGTTGGCATCCATTGCAAATTTGATTTGCTTCGGGCACCATCTTTCTTACAGTGTTAAAACCTATATGATCTATATATAATTATATATATATATATATATATATATATATATATATATATATATATATATATATATTGAATACCTATGGGTAAAGAATTTTTAGACGCTAAACTTTCAAATTAATTTCAAATGACTTCAAAATTTCAAATCGACTGATTTCATAAATTAAAGTATTTTGATGTATTCTGATTAAACCACATTGTAGATAAAGGTCTAACTTAGGTCAAGTTAATGTTTATTTTTCTTATTTTTTCAGAATCGAGGATATATAGATTGTTAAATGCCACTTTTAAGGTTAAAAAAATTGGATGATTTTGAAGCTGTCGTTTTCATAGAAAATAATAAATTTATCAATTTAGAATAGTAAGACTACCTAAGTTAGACCTTTATCTTTAATTTGTCTGAAAATTATATTTTAAATCCCATTACATTCGGAAATCAGTCGATTTAACTTTTGGTCTGCAGCATAGGATTTTATACACAGGAAGACCGCGCCCTTAAAATTATATTATTTTTCACAAAGTTTTATTTTTTTCTGCAGAAAACAAAAAGTTGCGCGTTCAATTTTTTTTAACTGTTGCTTAGTATCATCCTTAAGCTTTAAAGTGAGAAAAATAAAAATCGTCTGATCTGGCTGTATATCCGTCAAAAACACAACACAAGTCATTTTTTAATACCATATATGAAATGGCCTAGGTCCATAGTACTTATGGTTGGACTGTGTACGGTACGTCGTGGGACACCCTGTATAGTGATTACGTGAAAGAGGGACCTCGAATCTATGAAACCACAATTTTTTTTTTCGAAAAGAGCGACTTCGTTTATCGGGTTTTTTCCGCCAGATCGACTATATATCATAGCTGTAGATAAATACTTTTAACAAAAATCAAAATTTTAATCTTGAGTCGCCCTTCTCAACAAGTGTTTTTTAGTTTCAAGTCGTTTTCAAAAACGAGATGTAAGATGTATATACTTCGAATATTTCAATTCAACACTTCTCGCAAATTCTATGTTACCTATTTCCATTCCATTCCATTCTCATATATAATTCTGAAAAAATTAATCTTTGGCATTTTTCTTTTCAAAAATTTCTTTTCTTGTCATTTTTTTTTCAGCATCCCCCTTTTTTTACAAATCAAGTTACAAAATTTTTAGTTATTTTTTAATTTTTTTAATTTATGTTGGTAGTATTCCAATTGACAATTTTATAATTTTGACATCTAAATATAATTTTTTTATAATTTAGTGAATGTTCTATAAGGTTTTAACAAGGTCCGGGCTAGGTTCAGACTGAAGGTGGCAAAATAATGAATAATTTTTGACAGGAAAAGTTAATAAAAAAAGGGGGGAGTAAATTTCTAATAAATTGTTAGTAAATTCTAATTAAAATTTAGTAATTGTTCTATAAGGTTTTAACAAGGTCCGGGCTAGGTTCAGGCTGAAGGTGGCAAAATAATGAATAACTTTTGACAGGAAAGGTTAATAAAAAAAAGGGGGAGTAAATTTCTAATAAATTGTTAGTAAATTATCCAATAGGTATTTTTGGTCCGGGCTGAAATGGCTTGGCCTGCTTCAGAGTACCCGCGTGGCAGCGCTATTCATATTAAGAGGGTTCTATACCATCCTCCGCCATATTGGAAATGCTAATGTTAAAATTGCGGGCTTGATACTCAACAAAAAAAAATATTTTGTATTTACCATTTTTGAAAAAAGTAGGTAGTTTTTTCTAAAATTGAACATTGCTTCAAAATCTCAGAGGGTATCGGGAAGTGCTGCCACCGACGGTCCTTTTTTAAACCAATTAAAAATTAAAAATTGCTTACCCAGACGTATATTTCGAATTCGTTTGAAAAGTTCGTATGTCCCTCCTACTTTGTGTTTAGCCGAGATGAGCCGAGAGCTCGTCGGAAGTTTACAGCTGTGTCACAGTACATGCTGTGTGTCTTTGAATGTGATTTTTGGATTATTTATATTTACGTTGAATATATTCAATTGTAATAATGAAAATGCAGATAAATGTTTTGAAAAATATTCAGTATAAAAGTTGTAGATTATGAAAAAATCTATGATCAAAAGTACATTATTTTCTCCGAAATACAAAGACAAATACCATTTTTCGAGTTTTTCACGACAGTTTTGAGGTTATGAAAAGGTGACCTTTCAAAAGTTGAATATTTTTTCATAATCTACAACTTTCATACTGAATATTTTCAAAACTATTTAAAAAATAATTATTTTTTATTTTTATCTGCGTTTTCATTATTACAATTGAATATTTATAACAAAAATCAAATTTCAAATAAAACAATGAAACACGGTTTCTTTTATATTTTTTCTGTAGAATTCAATGGAGTAATCAGTTTTTTAATTTATTAAAAATTTAAACTAATTATCAACAATTACTGAAAAATTCATTATTGCGAAAATTATTTTACGTTTTTGCCCATTCCAGGATGACATAGGTGACAGGTCGGCCATATTTGCACACAAGTTTATAACACAACTTTAATTTCATATGTAAACATCAGAAATATTTTTTTAAAGTTAGTCAGAAGAAATAAATAGAAAATGCCACATTTTTGTAGTGTTATTAAATGCTCAATGTGTTCTGAATGAGATAATGTATCATTTTTCTGGTTTACTACTGTTTTGACAAACTGAGGGGATCATTTAAATGCGTTGTCTAGTGATTGAAGAAATGCTTGGATTAAAGATTTGAAACGAGGTACATTTTCTGAAAGCCAAGTGAATAAAATAGACGTATTTGTTCTAGGAATTTTATAACAGGTATCTTTTATATATATTTTTTTATTATGTTTTTTAAATGTAATTTTACCAGGTGATATTGTTTTAGCCAACAGAGGTTTTTTAATTCTCTATAAATATTAGGTGCGAATTTAAATATACCAGCCTTTACAAAGAAAAAAAATCAACTACATCCCACTGATTTGGAAAATAGACGTAATATTGCCACTGTATGAATTCATGTAGAACGAATTATTGGTCTTTAAAAAAAAAGACTTTTCATGAAACAATACCAATGAGTATGTTGTCTAAAGAAAGAGATGGTTATAGTGCATTGGACAAAATTGTCGTAGTGTGTAGTGCATTGAATTAATTTTTTTTTCATAATTTATTTTATTTTATGAATATATAAACATCTATGATTTACAATTTGTTTTATTTGTATTATTTATTATTATTTGTATACAGTATATTAAACACAATTTTCACAATTTGGCTAAAACACTATGAACAGCCCTGGCCTCATACTGTTTGCAAACTTTTGTAAGCCTTAAGCTGTTGTCCCGAATAAAAACTGTAAGCATTGTACTGTAAGTATGCAAAATTTATAGAAAAGAGGTTTCTATACAAGTTACTCATATTAGTTTCGTTCGCGCTCAAATGTCAAACTGCAGATAAGCAAACAAACATTACGCAGTTCACATTAATACCGCTAGATCGCGTAAGGTGTTCATGTGAATAGAAATCTAATTTCCATTCACGTGTAGATGTCGTCCTTATCCGAGCAATTTCTTCAGAGGGGGGTCCAGCGAAGACGTAAGGGGCGAGGATTTCGAGGTTATGTATGAAATTGACAGAGGTAATGGGTATAGAACATTCTTAAAATAAATGGATTTATACGAAAATAATTGAAAATTAATTAAATTAATAAAATATAAACTCTATTTTGATGCTAAAAAAAAATTGTAAACAAAAAAATGAAATTTCCTAAAAATAAAAAATAAAATTTCTGTGGTGCCTGATGCAGGTATCGAACTCATGACAAATGGATTATTAGCGCTCTCTGAGACCCGACTACTCGTGAAAATAAAGAAAATTTATTCTCTCGGATTCCTCAGATATCCCAAATAATATATTATATTTTAATACTAGCAGTGCCACCTAGCACACAGGAGATTCACTGAAGTCTTAAGATCTCTTTTAATTATTGCAGAAAAACAGTGATATACTGACAAAGTGACTGTCGATTGATGAACACGAAGGATGGGGATTTCGCAGGAATTTTTGGTGTTTGTAGTTTGGCATACCTGTGGCAAGGTCCCTCTTAAAGCTAGCAGAACAGTTATTTTTGCAAAAACTTGCGAAGTAGGAAATTTTAATTTAGGGCATGTAATTATAGCCTTTAATGAGCCTTTAATTTTCCAAGTATTGATTTTTAATTCTGCTGACTTTGCTCTTCCAGCTCATGGGACGTAATTTATTTGCTGGAATTGGCGAATATTATACATTCAAGTTAAATGTGTCTCAAATATTAGTCCCTTGATGCACGATACGTCTTACATATCCATTAATATATTACGCCTATGAAGTCTCGAATATTTTAAAATAGAAGGGACAAAATTTAAGAGAACCGGAAAAGGTGCCTGTAGGAGGATTTTTTTTTTAATTTTTAATAAAATTTAGTCATTAATAAATTTGTGTCAAAATTATTTTGATGCCATGTTTTACCCACAGTGGTAAGACGAGGAATGTTACAGCAATAAATACTATTTAAATCTTAGTATTACTTTGGAAAACGAGTAAGGAATTTAATTTATCAGATACGACATCCTAAGACCGGTTTCTGCCTTTCGGCTTCGTCAGTTAGGCTTTTCGAATCCAATAAATAAAATTCCAAACTCGTACAATAGCTATATCCGCTATAAGATAAAATTTTTAGATGTGCTGCCATCTATGATTAGAAGAGAGTATTGACAATTACTTAAAACAAAAAAAAAAATTAAATTAAATTCCTTACTCGTTTTCTAACTTTGTATTAATCTCTGAAAGGGATACGAAAGAAGAGAGTGACATTTTGACTAGAATCAGTCAAATAAAAGCTTTGCAACACACAATGCAAATTGTGTATGCAACCCCAATACACCGGGAATTTTTTGCTTTTAGTAATTGTCAATACTCTCTTCTAATCATAGATGGCAGCACATCTAAAAATTGGTATTACTTTCCCGGCCCCTCGCCAAAGGGAAAGTATTGTGAACGCGCTAAAAAAAATTGAGATAACGACTGATATATTCATTTTGATGTCCCCTGAGACGATTAAAACGATTTCCAGATTGAAGTCTGTCCGTCTGTCTTTTCATTCCTTAATTTTAAAACTAAGCAATGGGAAAAAAATTTAAAATTTAAAATCCAAATGACATTTGACATGTCAAAGAAAAAGTAAATAAAATTCCGACCCTAAAAAATTGTTTTACTTTTATTTGACATGTGAAATGTTTTTCAAATGTAATTTTTACTTTAAAAAAATTCGAAACGAATTTTTTTTGGGATAACTACCAAATATCATTTGATTTGGACTTTAAAAAATTTTAAAACCAATTTATTTTTATAACTGCCGGGAAAGCCTTGTGGCGACACAACAGATTTTTTTTTGTTTACAAAAAGTTGTGTATTAAAAGTTTTATCAGTATAAATTGATAAACATATATTTAAGCTATAAATAGAGCGATCTTGATAAAAGCATAAAAAATTTGTAAATTTATTTATTAACATAAACTAGAGCATACATAAACTTTAAAAGGAGTTTAATATTTAAAATGAGATACTGTGTTAGTTTGTTATCCTTTGTCATAATAGTTATGACTATCAATGTTATTAGTGCTTATGTGTTTGGTACTTTCAATAGAGATGAAGATTATTTGGACGTAAGATTATTAATTAATTTTTCTTTTAGTTTTTTTTGTTAGCAGATAAGTAAATGCAACAAGGTGTTAAAAATAACTAAAAATATACGAAGTGTCCATACATTAAACGAAGATTTAACACGATTAGGCAATCCCAAAAAAACCTATATTTGTTGGGTGTAACCCCCTTCCTAACTGAGATACAGAGTGATACAGTGTGGTCCAGGGGTGTGTGCATGCTGTTTAACGTTTTTCTATGGTCCTACAATGAGGCACATTCTAAAAATATTTCTATTTATATACAGGATGTCCCAAATAAGATACACAACTCAGTTCTGTTTTTTTTAAATGGCAACCCTTCATTTTTGTTACATTTTTAAATTCGCCATTAAATTGTCGATATAACCAGGGCCCGCTCTAGCTTTTACGGCACCATAACACATACACTTTTTTTAAATATATATTTATTTTAAATGAATAAAAATCAAATGGTTTTAAATTATATAAAAAAAAAGTTTATTTAAAAATTCTAGCCATGATTTTTGGGTCTACATATGATTTTTAGAAATTTCATGGTCTTTTAAAGTTTCAACGTCGATGTGAATTTTTGCCGTAAAAGTAACGTAATATGGCGTCATTTTAAGACTAATTTGTCACGTAAACAAAGAAGTTACGAATAAAATAAACCTATTTTTGTTATCAATTAATTGTGACTTATTGTTACTCATTGTTAAACAAAATAGAAAGATATTGCTACAAAATCGTTTTTAGTAGTCACTGTGACACCAAAATAAGACGTACTATTACGTCATTTAGGGACCAGTTTGTCACCTGTCAAAATGAGGAGTTGATCTGGGCCTACAACAATTAAATATCCTGCATTGGCCTACAAACATACACGTATGTTCTGTACCTTCATTGTTTTTTCACATCAACCTGTTTTGCGAGGTTTTAGTAATTTTTGGTGAATATTCATTGATAATGGGAATATTCCGTCATACCAAAATTTATTTTGTCAACACTCAACACTGTTTTATGTGATTATTCCCGCCTGCCGCCCAGCGTTGCCAGATCAGTATAAACGTACTGAATTCAGTACATTTGAATGAACTTAAGTACTACATTTTGTATTTCAGTAAATTTTTACAATGTCACTTTTATTTTCAAGCCACTGGGACTGGCAACATCACCACAGTACATACAGTAGTGCCACTTAGCGTCGGCACCTTTGATATTGGTGTCCAGCAGTTTCATTTTTTATATTCGCACTCGTATTGACACTATTGACAGTAATGACATTTCTCCCCGCCACGATCCCTAACAATGCTTATATATACACTGCTCGATATATCAATTATTGATATAAACTGCTCGCTAAAATTCAGTCTATGCAAATAAGGTTGGAAACATGGAAAAGTAATAAAAATTAATTATGCAGTTTTCAATGAGGTAAAAGTCATTTAATCGGATGCACCCGAGATAAAAAAAAAATGTTTGGTGATTCTTACGTATTTTTGTCTCATGAACACGAATTTGAAGTCAAAAAGCGGAGGTCTCGAATGCTTTTTGAGATATAGGCCCGAAAAGTATGAAAACTAATTTCACGATTATCTTTATTGCCAAACTTATATTAACTTCATCTATACGTTTATTAGTACAAATTTGAACCATTTCTAGTCGAGTTGGCATATATTTTTATATGAACAAAAAATGAGTTTTATGATTATGGGTCGATGCTATTCAAACGTGGTTTAAAGGAGTTTTTGGGAATGGAGTTTCTGCCAAAATTCAATATGGCAAATACAAAATTGTGGTTGAGTTGTGTGCTTATATAGTTTGATTCTGTTTAAAAAAGTTAATACAGCCATTGTATATTCGTTGTTAAAAAAATGCGAGATTATTACGAAAATATTTATTTTTCCCATTTCAGTTGACATTTCACATTCCTAATATATACGAAAGAAATTTATTGCATACAATGTCAATACAATTTTTTTTAAGAAAACAAGAACCAAGAATGCATGACACCTCATAAAAACATAGATAGATAGATATTTATTAATATATGAATTGTTAAATTATCATAATTCGAGATGCTATTGTAGAATTGTCACAAAAATGATCAGTTTTCAATGAAATAAGTGGAACATACATAGGGATTAACGCCTCATTGATAAAAATTCCTAAAACCAGAATTTGATGAAATAAGAGACTACTTTAGAAATGTTTATAACACTTCTAATATATTACACAGTAGATTGGATGAAATTTTTTAAATCCGGCAACTATGGAAGGAGTGCCGGTCGTTCTTAAACTCGTCGTTTGCGCATTAGCCAGGAGTCGCAACACTCGCAACTCCAGGCTAATGCGTATTGAAAACTTACAACCAGAAATTGGCCGAAGTGGAATTACTGTATGTACTGTGACATCACACTCAGTCCGCGCGTGCGCCTTTACAAGTTTACAAGTTCATTGGTCATCGCCATTTGCAATAGTAGCACGAGTTAAAGTGTATAGTGTGATTGCAATATATAGTTTGCAGCAGGCTGGATTTTAACGAGTTAAAGTGTATAGTGTGTTATAGTGCGTTATTTTAGTATATTTATAGGCATTCAATTCACCAACGAGCATGGCGGCGGCGTGTCTTTAGTCCACGAAAAGTGGTTAACACCGCGAAAGCAGGAGGTATGGTGGCCACCCTATAAGCAACAAGAGTCTTTTAATAAAAGTCTGAAAAAGGGCGAATCGCCAAGTGAAAATTGGCAAATTTATCCGGTCCATAAAACATACTTTAAAAACATTTCTTCTGGAGAAGTTGGTATTTTAGGAAGGTTTTTTTCTAAGCGTAATGACTTTTATTAATATCCTTTTAAATCAAGTGACCTTCATATTTTTATTGTCTCTGATTTAAGTAGATCTTTAGAAAGTTGGTCTGTTTCTGAAGTAATTGGCAATGTATAATTTTACCACTCAAAAATAATTTAGTCTCTAGTCCCTTATTTCACACTTTGAATAAAAAATAATTGTAAAAACAAACACATGGAAGAAAGTTAAATTGTAAACATATCCTAGATTTTGAAATGTACGAATTATACGCCACTGTATCTTTGAAAACGTTTTTTATAAATTATACATTTTTATAGAAGTATTATCGTGTTTTTTATACATCTACACGTCACCTGTGACCTATTTATCACGTTGCCATAAATACATCACCATTGACGTGCATATCACGTTGCCATGTGACGTCTTTGATCTGTGACATATTGCCGTCATAATCACGTCACCAGCACGTCATATATTTGGTGACTTCGACGTGAAAGGTGACGTATATTCCACGTGATAATCACGTTCAGTGATAGCTGGGTAATTGGACAAAGAAACATACTGGTGCAGCACTTTTAGGGCAAAGAAACAGATCTATTTTGTCACATTAAATGCCCAAGCAGCAAGGGTTCGTCGAATATTATGTCATCACTCGACGTAGAAATACGTCGAAACAACGGTCGATTCAACGTGAATTCGACGACACAATGTCATAGTCTAAAAGACGTCGACCTATAACGTTTCATCTACGTCGACCTATGACGAAATGTTCCTTGTTGTTGATGTCGTATGTACGTCCATATCCTATCGGGTCATCCGGTAACTTCGTTTAATGTGTGGACACTTTGCAATGAAACACCCTGTATAATATCCTAAATCATAAAACAAATGAATAACTAAAATTAGGGCATAATGTGAGGAGAATTCAATTTAAAAAACTTTTTACCTCGGCAACCCCTTCAAATTGGCCAAAAACCACCGATAATAGGAGTTTCTCCGCTTATCGAGTTTTCTACCCCTTTTTGAGAGTAGTATATAGTCTCTCGCTCAAGGAAAATATAAAGTTCCTCGAGGGAGATGACCCTAACCCACCGCTGCCCCTACCGCAAGTGGTTGAAAAAATAGTATTTTTTTAATAAAATAAATTGTTTGAAGAAAATACAAAACTTGAACTTATATAACTTATTATAACTTGAACCTTTTTTGTTTGACAATTTTTACTTCATCTCTAAAAATAAAGTAGTGGGAGGTATTCAAAGGTTTCAGTCGAAAATACCCTGTATATTCGAAACGGCTGAGCCGATTTTAACAAACTTGGGCTAGTTGAAAAGAGCTATTCTTGAGCTACAAATGTTATAATATTTGAAGTTTTGTTACTTTCACATGTCGCCCTAGAGGGCTTTTTTCGACATTTCGACAGAAATGTTTAATTTTCTCAAAAAAATTAAATACATTGGTATGATTTCTTTTTCATGAAAAAGTAGCTAAATGATGCCTAAACAAGCTCGCCACAACCGCATCTCGATATCTTGTTCCTAACCTAAAATTTAGGCCAAAGAAAATTTTATACGGAAATCCCTTCAATTTTTATTTTTCAAACTAATTAATTCCTTTTATTATGTAAGTTGTGGCCCTAAAAAGGATCGATTTAAAAAAGAAAGGTTTTTAATGTCCCCGTAAATCCTCTAAATGGTGACCATCACGCTCTATGCATTGCTGAAGCCTCTCATGGGTAGACAAGACTGCAGCTTCAATTTCGGCACTCGGTATGTTACGTAATGCATTACGAATCCAGTTTTTCATATCTCTCTGGGCGTAGGTTGAGTCTGAAAATCAAATAAAGACAAGTTAAGTCTGGTGATCACGCAGGCCATGGAAACAGACTTCCTCGTCCAATCCACCGCTGTTGTAATACTGCATTAATGTGCTCTCGCACAATAATAGCATAATGTGCTGGGCAACCATCCAAAAGCAAAAACAAGTTTTGACGTGTTTCCAGTGGCACATCTTCCAACAACAACGGTAATTTATTGGCCAAAAAGTCAAGAAAGATATTGCCGCTTAGGGATTGCTCGAAAAAATATGGCCCAATAATTCGGCCTCCCACCACACATTTAAACTCCAACGTCCTTGGTGCTGAACTTCACGCAACCAATGCGGATTTTCTGCAGACCAATAATGCATATTGTGCAGATTTTAAAGGTGGCTTCATCGGTCCAAAAATTTGAAATAAAAATTCTCCATTATAGTGCGAGAGCATATTAATGCAGTATTATAACATCGGTGGAATGGAAGAGGAAGTTTGTTTCCATGGCCTGCGCGATCACCAGACTTAACTTGTCTTGATTTTTAGACTCAACCTACGACCAAAAAGTTATGAAAAACCGGATTCGTAATGCATTACGTAACATACCAAGAGCCGAAATTGAAGCTGCAGTTTTGTCTACCCATGAGAGGCTTCAGCAATGCATAGAGCGTCATGGTCAGCATTTACAGGGGCATTAAAAACTTTTCTTTTTTAAACCTGTCATTCCTAGGGCCACAACTTACATAATAAAAGGAATTAATTAGTTTAAAAAATAAAAATTTAAGGGATTTCCGTATAAAATTTTCTTTGGCCTAAATTTTAGGTTAGCAACAAGATATCGAGATGCGGTTTTCGCGAGCTTGTTTAGGTATCATTAAGCTACTATTTCATGAAAAAGAAATCATACCAATGTATTTAATTTTTTTGAGAAAATTAACCATTTCTGTCGAAATGTCGAAAAAAGCCCTCTAGCGGCGACATGTGAACCTAACAAAACTTCAAATATTATAACGTTTGTAGCCCAGGAATAGCTCTTTTCAACTAGCCCAAGTTTGTTAAAATCGGCTCAGCCGTTTCGAATATACAGGGTGTTTTTTACTGAAACATTTGAATACCCCTCCACCACTCTATTTTTAGAGATACAGTAAAATTTGTCAAACAAAAAAGGTTCAGATTATCCTCTACTTTAAAGATCAGGTATTTTTTTGTTAGGTTGATATAGCGGAATTCACAGAAACATCACTTTCTTAAATTCAAGATTGCAAGATTACGCCCCCTCGCGGCCATTTCAGAAACTTGAAAATATTTTCCAGATTTTTCTCTTGGCCGTTTTAGTAATAACTCTTTTTTATACAGATACAGTACCTCGCATTCTTATTTGGCCACTCTGTACATAAGCTCCCTAAGATTCTTAGTTTACGAGATACAGGATGTTAAAGTTGAGAAAATAAAGTTATTTCGGCCCCCCTATTTTTTAAGACACTGTATAAATCGATTTTTTTTCATTTTATTTAAATCTTTGGTTATTTATGAGGGTTTTTTTTTCGACATTTCGAGAGAAATGGTTAATTTTCTCAAAAAAATTAAATGTATTGGTATGATTTCTTTTTCATGAAAAAGTAGCTAAATGTTTCCTAAACTAGCTCGCGAAAACCGCTTCTCGATATCTTGTTCCTACCCTAAAGTTTAGACCAAAGAAAATTTTATACGGAAATCCCTTAAATTTCTCGAATTTTCTGAAATTGATGAGAGTTTTACGGTTGATTTAATGACCATTCAGCTGCAAGATAAGCGTATTAACAAATTTTTTACAATATTTTCTTCAAACCTATCTTGGAAAATCATCTCCATTTCCCCCTAATGTAAGGGTAAAAGTTTCCAATAGAATATTACGGACGACAAATTCTAAAATTAAATGCAATGTTTTTTTGTGCAATAGTAAATAATACTGATATTCTTATAGGATGAACCACCGCTATTACCTCAAGATTATATGATTTACCTCGATGAGGATGTACCGTTAGGTGATCCAGAGGTGCCATTTCAAGATGCGGTAGTGCCATTACCAGATTATCTGGTATCGCTACCAGATGCGGTTGTACCTTGGTTTTATGCGGAGGCGCTTGATAATGAGAATTATTTATGGATAAAAAAAAGACGTAACAGAAACTTAAAGAATAAATAAATATGCATAGTTATTGGTAAGAAATATAACAGTTTTAATTTGGTTTAACTTCATTACAAACACCACCATCGTGTTCAGCATTCTCGATAACGGGGGGACAGACGTTTTTTTTACAGTTTTACAGTGCTGCACGTTTAACCCCTTTAGGGGGTAGTTTTTGGCCGTTCTAGGGGTTCGGCTGGCGAAAAGAGAAATTCTAATAACGCCATCGTGTTCAGCATCCTCGAAAATGGGGGGAGAAGGTACTCACGATCCGGGTAAATTTTGGTCCATTTTTCAAGGTTTTTCCGACTCACAGACGCCACTATTAGTCCAGGGAAGTTAGGAAATAAATCGAAAATTTTTAGGGACAGCAGATATCGAGATGCGGTTTTCTGCATTGTGTTCAGAAAGGTCTCAGGAAAAAAGTATATATGGTGTGGTTATGCCATTTTTCTAAAAATGCATTCTAGTGCAATAAATGCATTTTGCAATTGCAGAATTACTTGCAACATTATAAGAACGATTGGAAACTCGGAAAAATCGCTACTCGGGGGTTTTCGGGGATGGCATTAGAATTACCCGGGGGCGCTCGGAAGTGGCTCTGCGGGGGTGCCCGGGGGGTGATTGGGGGGAAATTGCAGCGTCCATGAAAATAAGCCGAAAATCGTTACTCGGGGGTTTTCGGGGATGCTGAATTCAATTCTGGCATTAGAATTATCCGGGGGCGCTCGGGGGTGGCTATGCGGGGAAACGTAATGGAGAAAGTGAAAAATCACATTTTATGGAAATAATACTTTATTTAAATAATAAATAGTAAATTATTCATCATAAAGTTCAATTTTTAACTTAAATACTAAACATCTTCTTCAAACTCTTCTTCTTCATCTTCTTCCTCGTCACCTATCCTCAGCCTCGTTGGAAGTGCCTTTTTGGTTTGAGCAATTTATTATTTGTTCTCATTATCACAAGGATGTTTCATTTAAGTGCCCTGGATGTTTGTAGTACATCCAGGGTCATCCTGTCGGGATGTTTGTACAACATCGCAAATGCTGACACGGGTGTTGCCAGAAACATCCCAAGAACGTCCCGAGGCAAATTGGGATGTCTCAGAGATGTTTCTATTATCCCATATGTATGTTTCTAAGATGTCTTGCAGATGTTCTTGTGTTATTAGGGTATAGTGTAGTTCGTGTTTTTTAATTTTAAAGTAATCATTTTTAATTTAAAAATGAGCATCAAGTAGTGTTCCATTTCCTACTCTAACTTGCCTTTTTTCTGGTAGTTTTTCCATTAGTCTGAATTGTCCTTTGTCAAAACACATATGTTTTGTAGCTCCGCTGTCCATCCACCAATAGCCTGGTTTCAATTTGACTTTATCAGAACAATTCACCTGCTTTTCTGTTATCCCTTTTCTCTTCTTCTTCTTTTCTCTTCTTGAACCAACAATCTTGCATTAGATTTCTTACAAAAATGACTCTTTTTTGCTCGTTATGCGACAATCTTTCTTCATATGACCCATTTTATTACACATTTCATGTTTTTCCTTGACTTGACGAACTTTGTTGTCAATGTTAATGTCGTATGTCTTTCTACATTTTTACCTCTCTCTTCTTCCAACATTAATCTTGACATAAGATCAGTCAATGTTTGTTTATCTGTGGGTGTAGACTCCCAAGCTGATATTATATTTTCGGGTAATGACATTAATACCTTTGTAATTATCATTTTGTCACTTATCTCTTCTCCCAATGACTTTAATGTGCCTTTTATTTCCTCTAACTGTGACATAAATTCTGCTGCTTTTTCTTCTGTATATTCTAATGAAAAGAATCTTTGAGTCAATACATGTACACTTACTTGAGATTGATGCTCATAAATTACTTTAAGCTTTGTCCACATTTCGGCTGCTGTTTTGCATGACAAAATATGTGTAACTACTTTTTCTTCTAACCTAGAGACTATAATTTCCTGTGCTTTGGCATCTTTACTAACCCATTCTTCGGTAGTTGTAGCTGGTCTCTGTACTGCTCCACTTAGGCTCGATGCAGACGGGCGAGTAGATTCGCGACGAGTACGCAGCGTTCTCGACGCGAGCTCGCCGCGAGCTCGTCGTCCCACTATGCACACGGGCGAAGCTTTTCTCGAAGATCGCAACTATGAATCATCAGTACGTTATCGACTTCAAACATGGATGCATCAAGACGTGTTGCAGTGGCGTACTTTACTTACCATAACTTGTACTATAACTATTAGAAAGAATTTAGGTTAAAAAAACGTTAAATAAAACTTGCATCAGTTATCAGTTTTGTATCCAATTATACAAGACGAGGCATTATACAAATAGGATACATAAGATTACCAAATTATACACGTTTTGTATCCAATTATACGATCTGGCAGCCCTGAGTACGAACCACCACTGATTAATTTCTAGATGCGAGCACAAGCGGCCGGCGAGACGTGTGAACTCCCCAATGTCTCTACAGGTACTGCTTAACCGCCGGCGAGGAATTCTCGCCGCGAGATCGCGGCGAAGTAGCTGTCCCTGGCGAGCGTCGGCGGCTAGTAGCGTGCACACGGCGAGTTCGCTGCGAGCTCTCCTACGTGTGAATCGCACCATTTGTTTCTTTGGTCCGCTACCTCGCGCGAGAAAAGTTCGCGACGAGCTCGCAGCGAACTTCGCGATAGAAATCGCCCGTCTGCATCGAGCCTTACTATCTCAAAATATATTTTGGACTTTAACGTGATCTCTACCTGAAACTTCCATGTAGTACAGTTTTCTCCATTGAGTTTTGCAATGCCTATCAATCGTGTCTGGTCCATCGTTTTATATATGTTGAACGTCGTATTCTAACTGACTGCCTGACCCCAAACACTGGGTACTTTCTTTTATAGGTGATGTAGTCACCTAACTGCTTGCCACCGTCAAATTTTTCGCTTAACTTTTAATTTAACTCCCTTTTAGGCGAGTCTGGTTCCCATAACCTGTTAGATTTGGTGTTAAATTAAGTTGTTGAATAAACAAATAACGTGAACCAGGTTTACTTTTATTTAACTTTTATTTTATTAACATACAAACTATTACAACAACGTTTTACTATCTTACTTGAAGGTTAACTACTTTCTTCTTATTCTACACATAACATGACATTTGTTATGGCCTCTTTCATAAGAATAAATAGTTTTATTGTCAGTTTCCAACAGGTAGGGCTCCAATTTTACAACTAAAAAATATGTCATGACTTACCTTAATTACCTTCCATGGCTTTTTTTTACAATAAACCAGGGTTCTTAGTATATATCTTATACTAATAGCCGCCCTGCAATAAACTAATACTTATAAACACCTAACCGCAAAACTTGTCAAAACTGACGGGAGTGACGGGTGACGTGACAGCGACACGTTGTCACAGTACAACGTTGCCGTATAGTATTTATCATAAGTTGATTTTTGGTTTTAACTTTTAATTAGATGTTTATTGCAACTCTTGTCAGTAAAAATTAATGTACAAACCTAATTAAATTTTTTTAGTATAGGAGTATATAAATAAAAATATGAATTAATTTGTTCATGTTAGTTTTATATTACAAGATGACAATGCTGTATTGAGCTTGCGTATTTTATTTACATTACGACTTAGATTTTACAACTACAAAATGTTTCATAGATTTTTCCTAAGGTTTCAAATTAACGCGCTTATGTTTTTACACTTATTTATTGTTGAAAATATGAAAATGACCAACATAAAAAGTCAAGGTCAAAAAATATGTTTGGCAACAGATTTTGACAACTTAAATTTCAAAATCTCTTTCTCTGTCCTATTCGCTTCTCGTCCTAACTGATACGCCCTCTGGTGAAAACTGCGAAAACTGAGCTAAGGAGTAGTTTTGACATTTGGGATTATTTCTTTAGCGTTAAGTAATTTTCATAGTGTTTTTGTCTTGTTTTTACAAATAATTTTGATTTGTTGATCTTTTTTATAATGAGTAATCATTATTGTTGTGTACCTAAGTGTTCATCACGGGGAAAAAGAAACCCTGAACTAAGTTTTCATTCGTTTCCAAAAGCAGGAACGTCCAAAGTTTTTTTTGAAACCAAACTTGGCAATAGAGAATTAGTGGATAGGAAAAGATTGTGGATCACAACATTAAAAATTTGCAAGAAAGTTTCAAATACCATGAGAGTGTGTTCTCTACATTTTACTGAAAGTGATTTTATTCAAAAATGTATGGTAAAAATATTTAATTATTATTTACCACTTTGCTTTGATTTATTATTTACAGTTAGAGTAAAACGGAGAACATTAAAGCCTCATGCTATAACTTTACAAGAACATAAGAGGTTCTCCACTTTTACAGTGTTAGAAACAGATAATTTCCCAGTAATTTCATGTGGATTAGATTCCAATGCACTCGTTTGTAAACACAAACCATATATTTCTATCCACTCATAAGTTTCTATGGTCTTTCCCGCTAAAATAAGATATCCTGCATTCAGGACATTTTCACCTTCAACTACAGATTTAGAATTAGCCGATCCGCCCAAATAGTTCATGTACTCTAAAATATATATATATATATAACTTCATTTCTAAAAAATAATGGAAACAATAATTTGAGACTAAAATGTATTTGAGTAAAACTCCTGACTACTACTCACCTAAATACAACTGGAAATATCACACTTTTAAAGATATAAAATAAATGTTTATGTATAGTTTATAAAATAAAATGAATGTCACACTAAACACTAGACAAAAAAAATACACAATTTACACCTAGAAATAATTCAAAAAAACAAAACTGATACCAAATAAACAATCTTAATCCGAGTTACCTATATTGCTGTCTTATTTTTGTGAGAATATCCAGTGATCTGTTTTTTATATATATTCAGGGTTCTTATTATTAGGGAGGTTCACAGAACTGTATCCGAGAGATAGAAGGGAGATAACGTTTCGCGTTTATACAAGGGCAAATATGAGCGTAGTGGCGCACATGCGCATTAAAGTAGTAGTATGACCAACCTCATGAAATATGTCCGTGATCAGGACCGGACTTGAAACACAGAAGCTATTTAGATGCAATATTTCAATGTATAAATTACCCAACAAATATTATTTAAAAATTTACCTTTAAATATATTTAAAGTAAGAATTCGCAAATTTTTGTTGAGTCACTGTTTTTATTCCACAGATGAATTCTTATCCCATGTGTCCATCTGTGCATGTGAGTAATGTCTAAACATTCTGGTGAATATAGGACCTTGTTTTTTAATTTGTAACTTTTTAGTATGTTTAGTGTTGTGTTTATCTCGGTGTTGTCTATCCATATTTTTATATTTTATTTTATTTTTTGTTTATATATTATATATCTGTACCGGGATATTTGTATATTGTATCTTCGACATATGTTAAATGTAATATACATCAATAAATCTATCTGTCTATCTATTTTTTTGTTTCTCGTGTTCCTTTTTAAAAATTCGTGAATTTTAATTGCATGAGTTATATGAATGGACCTTATTGGATAATTGTAGACAATTTTTGAACGTTAAAGCATTATTCATTCTTTTACAACCAAGAAAGTCAAAAATGTACCGTATTTGATCAACTGCTTAGTGATAGTTTTAAAAATGTATGCTGGAGGAGATATTTGCAGGTAGTAATTCAAGAACGTGGAAGATTCGGTAAGAAAATTTCACACCAAATAAGAAATATACAAAATTATAACATAACATGACACACAGTCTAGTCGCTTAAACTTAACTCCGCCCTCGTCCGAATGTTCTAGAAGAAGTTGTTAACGTGTGGACGAGTCGATTTTTTGAATAGGCCGGGTAGTTTTTTTGTGTCCGTCTTCGTCTCTCGCGTTAGAGAAACAAAACTGAATTTTATTTTAAAGTTTTTAAATTGTGGCGTACGTGTCAAACTGATTATAGTCGCAAGATTCGTTAATGCTACGTGTCTTACGATGTTGCCAGTTTGTTGTCGAAAAAAACCGTTTGTGGGCTACGTGACAAAATAAATGTATATGTTTTAAAATATTTGGTACGGTGTTGTCGGTTTGAGTAATATGTTTAATTTTGTCGTTGAAAATTAAACAGAGACTATTATCACATTATAGATATAGTATGAAGACTATTATCACAGGGGGAAAGTCGTGGACATCACGCCATTACCCTAAGCGCAGTTCTCAAGTCGTGGGGCGTGTTAAACTGTTTTATTGAGTTTGCTTTTCAATGTTGACAAGACTTTGATCGCTTATTACAGAAGTATTCAATGCGTTTTAATGAAGGTAAGTACACTTGCGTGTAGCCAATGTCTTATGGTTTAGATTGATATATACAACTAGTTTTCAAAATACATTTGATACACTTTAGACCAGGTACGTTTTACTTTGTACCCACTAGTGGGTAAAACCGGGTATGACGCGTGGCGCAAAACCTGCATATACTGCAACGACTTTTATCCTAACTCAAAAGAAAAAGAAGGATGGATACAATGTACAGGATGTCGAGGATGGGCACATGACGCCTGCTGTGGAATGGAAGACGAGGAAGATGACTTTGTTTGCGAATTGTGCAAACTCCAACTCTTGCTACTCTAAATATGCTTTTGGTATACTTGTAAACTTAAAGGACCCCGCATTTTTTAAAGGGGGATTGGGTTTCACTCAATTTCGCTCAAACATGCTGAAAAGTATCAGTCATATCGTCCTCATTAAATGTCTCCATGGCCGAAAAAAAAAATAATGAACGTATTTTGAGATATCGGGCGCCAAAGGTGGAGATGTTTTAAACGTCGAAATCTTATTTGGCCTGTATACTATAAGTAATAATGAACTGACTGTCCATATATATCCATATATATTAATACGCGTATATACAGTGTATCGCACTTAAGATGAAGGAATACTGATTTGAATAGAAAACGAGTAAGGAATTTAATTTATCAGATTCGACATCCTAAGACCGGTTTCTGCCTTTCGGCTTCGTCAGTTAGGCTTTTCGAATCCAATAAATAAAATTCCAAACTCGTACAAGTGAATAGCTATATCCGCTATAAGATAAAATTTTTAGATGTGCTGCCATCTATGATTAGAAGAGAGTATTGACAATTACTAAAAGCAAAAAATTCCCGGTGTATTGGGGTTGCATACACAATTTGCATTGTGTGTTGCAAAGCTTTTAATGGTCAGTTGCATCCCTCTTGGAGTAGCCTAGGAGCTGAAAACTATACAATACGGGATATTTTTAAACTTCTTTTAATAATGTTATATTTATTAGTTGTTCATTCATTGTGAAAAAAAAAATATTTTGAAACAACATAAACAATACTTGACACTCTTGACAGCTGAACATTAGAAACTGGGGATTCAAGTCAAACTTGAGTCACCATGTCGAGTTGCCTAAACTCATTACTAACGCGTTACTAACTGGTTAGTAACCAGTAGCGTCGTCTGCGGTGTTCCATTCAATTACAATGGCTGCGACTCATCGCGGACTGGTTAGTGATTCGCGTCAGAATCACGTTTGTTTTGAGTAGCTCCATGTGTACTCCGCCTTAGTGATGATATGCCTATTACTTTGCTTGCTTGTGGAGATGATGATCCGATATTAGATAAAATTGTGATAGTATCCTGTGCTGTGATAAATGTATGTCTACCAATAGTGCCTTTAAGAGGTATAGTAGAACCCACTTGTTTAGGAGAATGAAAAAACGTTATAAAAACACAAAGGATACCGCTAATAGAAGGAATGCTGATGAATCTGGACATTTTTGAGCAGTTTAATGTCGAAAACACCATACACTGTCCATATAAATAAAAATAAAATAATATTTTGGCTATTAGGACCACTGTGTAAAGATTCAATAACCAACTTAGCTGGATATCGTTATAGGGGAGAATGGCGTATAATTATTTAATATGAATTTACATTTTAATTTCTATAACGCATATTAGATTTGAATAGAGGTTGATATCTTCATTTTTTGATCTCTTGTGAGATTAACAAACGTTACTAATTAAAATTTTGTCTCAAATTTTAATTCTAAAATTAAAAACACAGCGAATAAAGTCATAAATATTATAAATTAATTAAGCTTACCTACCCTATCTCAATCCTCACCATCGGATTCACTGTCATCAACATTGATAATAAATTGGGTCGGACTCGTTACATAAGAATTTTCTTCTTTGATGACATGTTTGATTTTTTTCTGCCAATCATCAGCTGAAATTTTGTTAATTTCTTCTTTTACCAAATTTGCAACCGACCCGTCAAATTTGGGAAACACGTTATGACGCCTTATTCTTTTTTTAAGTTGTCCCCAAATTAATTCTATGGGGTTAAATACACAAAAATAGGGCGGAAGGCGCAATACCTCATGGCCCCTTTTTGATGCCATTTCATCAATAAAGAATTTTTTTTCAAATGATTGTGTGCCTAATACTTGAAGCAATTGTTTTTTTGTATAATTTTCTTCGAATTAAAGTTCATGATTTCTTAAAAATTCCTGAATCTCAGACTTATTTGAGTTGGTATTGGGAACTTTTTCTATTAAGCGGGAATGATATGAAGCATTATCCATCACTATGATGCTATTCTCTTCAATATTGTTTAACAGCTGATTTTCAAACCAATCTTCAAAACTTTCTCCAGACATATTTTTGTGGTAATCTAAATTACAATCTTCCAAATTTTTTCCAGAGAGTTTGAGGCAATTTTGTACCCACCCTGAGTCCGATCCACAGTGAAGAATTGTAAGTCGAGTTCCCTTGTTACAAGGAACATTTACTGAACATCTTCTTGTTCCGTCAGACCATCCTTTCTTTGGCGTATCGTGGGTATCGAACCACGTTTCATCTAAATAGTATATTTTTCTGTTACTATTTCGAGATGCCTTAATTTTTTCCAAATATTGTATCCTCCATTTTATGATCCTCTGGCTTTCCATTATTACAGTCCTCTTGTTGATAGTTTGGTATTTAAATCTAATTTTCGATATCCAACGCTGTGTTGTGCTTTTAGAAATTCTTAAATTTGGCCTTTTACTTTTTAGGGAACTCATTTCTTTGGTAAGATTCATAAATAATACTACCAATTAATTTTGATATTGAAGGATCTAAAGTTTTAACACATCCTTTATCACACCTCTCTTTACGATTTTTTGGACCATTCTTTATAATTCTATAAAGAGTGCTAATGGGAACATTTGTTAAAAAAGATGTTTTTTCAATGGCACTCCTTTCACCTTCGGAAGTTACAATATTCTTATAAACATTTATACATATGGTTTGGGCATCTTTACAAAGATATTGTTTTTTCGAGGTGGATATTTCTTGATACTCTGAAGTTCTTTCACCAAAAATGTTCTCTTCCTCATCGGAGCTACAGGAATCTTTGGGACTACAACCTGATACCACATAATCCATTGGAATATCATTTAATGATTGTTCCGATTCTTTAGATCCACTTAAAGAAACTGTATTTTAAATAAACTAACGCCACGAATCACCTACCACCTACTATTCACTAAATCAAAAATCAAGTGCGAACACAAGCACAGTGTATCACTGTATGAATATTTTCCTAGCCTTCCTACTGAAGACAATATTTGTCTAACTTCTACTTCCTACTTTAATTGCAGAACAAAATGATCCCGCTTTATACAAGTCGCTAATACCGACAAATCCACTTGTCGGCACATCTACATGCCGCTAATACCGACAAAGCCACTTGTCGGCACATCTACATGCCGCTAATACCGACAAAGTCACTTGTCGGCACATCTACAAGCCGCCAATGCAACCTGTCTGCACATCTGAGAATTTTGTTTCTGCAATTGAAAATGTAAAAACTATAACCACACTTCCATTCTACAGTTTAGTTAAATTAATTTAAGACAAAATTTTAATTAGTAACGTTTGTTAATCTCACAAGAGATCAAAAAATGAAGATATCAACCTCTATTCAAATCTAATATGCGTTATAGAAATTAAAATGTAAACTCATAATTAATAATTATACGCCATTCTCCCCTATAACGATGTCCAGCTAAGTTGGTTATTGAATCTTTGCACAGTGGTCCTAATAGCCAAAATATTATTTTATTTTTATGTATATGGACAGTGTACTGTGTTTTCGACTTTAAAGTGCTCAAAAATGTCCAGATTCATCAGCATTCCTTCTATTAGCGGTATCCTTTGTGTTTTTATAACGTTTTTTCATTCTCCTAAACAAGTGGGTTCTACTATACATAGACGATTCCCTTCATGAACACTATAATAAAGGATTTTTTTTAATGTATTGTTTTTATTTGTATACTAGTAGGGTTGATACCGTAAAATAAATAAAATATAAATTAGAATTTTATTTAAATAATTACACAGAAGTACTTACAAACTCAAAAATATAAAAAAACATACAAAAAAACAAATTTATAAAAAAACCTCTGGGAAATAGTTAATATCGCTTATCGTTCTTTATTGAATAAAGATTATTGAATAATGTAAACGATAAACTCTATCTAGCCCATGTTAGTGAGCAAGAAGTATAATATAATTTTAAAATTAGAGGTTTGTTCCAACAACAATTTTGTGACTGTACGTAAACTTGTTCACAACTTATTGTCGACGACATGTCAACGACTGTTAGTCGATGACCTGTCGAGGTTCGGGCACTCAATTCGGAAGTGTTCCAACAAATTTTTTGTCAAATTTATACTGTCAATAACGTCACAACCAATGTCAAATTTTGAATTTGGGAAATAACAAAAACTAATGAAAATATTTATAAATTTGGATGTCTACAATCCTAAATAATAATTATGTGTTTACACAAGTGTACATATTAAATAATATGAATGTTTACATAATAAAAATACAATCATAAAATTTTCAGGTTAGGATGACGTTTTACAAACTCGGTTTGCGCAAGTCTTGACAATTTGTACCTACTCAAACCCAGGAACAGATTTGACAGTACATAAACTGGTTTGTGATTAGTTTTGGTTGTGTTGAAACATTAAATTTTTGTACAGGTTTGAGTCCGAAGTTTGTTGGAACACCAAATCTAGACTGCGCAGAATCCCGACAGTACGCAAACTGGTTTTGTTATGTTGGAACAAACCTTAAATAAGACACCAGGAATAGATAACATTGAACCTAAATTTAAAAGTATATGAGCTATATACATTGTTGACAAATCCAGGGCCTACAATGGGGCGAACGGAGCGGTCGCTCCATCAGGCGCCGAGTCACAGGGGGCGCCAAAGCCGTGCCATATACGACAGCGAATTTATTTTAATACTTCAAATTTATAAATTTCCATTCCATGTACGTTTTAATCAGCTGACGTAGCAGTGCAATGCCAAAGTTAAGATGTCGAGACCTTTCAAGTTCCATGCTTGCAAGCACACCAGATATTATATCCAAAATGGCCCATTGGTCTCAAAAATGTGTTTTTTTTATACTTACTTAGAGAATTTTTGTTTGGACGAAAATGAAGATCAGTTCATTACCTTCAAAAACGATCCTCATCATTTTTGTCAAAAATATGATACTTTTCGACATAACCGGCTCCAAAACGCACCCCCATTTTTAGCTCCTGCCCTGCATTTAGAGAGCACGCTCTAAAGGAATGGCACTCCCAAGCGGATTACAAATTTTTCAATAAATCAATATTTTTTCATGATTCAAAGTTCGGATCAAAGAATGAACATATAACTATAATATCATGTTACTTTTCCTTTTAACTATTTCTCTGGATTATTAAAAAACAGGGCCAAAGTTTGTTTTTGCTCGATATTTTGACCCTCCTATAAATGTATTCATATTTTTTTTATCAAGACTAATTTCACTGAATGCGTTTGGATAATGGCGCTTTGCAAGGTGTTAAATATATTCAGAAAGATTCAATAAATTATTTTTGTGTATTTTCATAAACAACATGTTTTTCTAGGGCGTTTTTTTTGATTTCCGGAGTTTTCGAAAATGCTCGGGTCTATGGGAATAATTTTTTTTATAGATAAAGCCAAGTAAATTAAAAGCTAAACATAATATAAAAATAACTAAACAAAATATAGGATTAACACTTGCACTGGAGCAGCAATATCTGCTGTTATAATTAAAATTTACAATTTAATTGGTGTTTCTGTATGTGGAACCCAAAAGTCTATGGGTATGTGTAATTTAAGCGAGACCATTTATGTAACTAAATTTTCTTCAAATACAAAATTTAAATGTTCCCTTTCAACAAAATTGAGACCACATTTTAGTGAGGAGATCGTTTTAAGACTACATAATACTGGTGCAAAATATTTAACCTTAAAAATTATTGTATTTTGACGTTTACCTTCGTTAACATTTATTTTTGTCTTTTGTACCTGTTCAGAAATTTTGGGCAAATAATAATTACTCTAGACAAACCTGGACAAACGGTCTAAGAAAATTACTCTACTCTCGTGTAAATTCATCTGAACGCGCTCCAAGAAAATTTTGTTACATAATGGTCTCGCTTAAATTACACATACCCATAGACTTTTGGGTTCCACATATACAGAAACATAGGGCATATATTTTGTCTCGACGGCCCTGTCTTTAATTCAGATTGTAAACACAAACTATATATTTGATAACGTTATAGAAAATTCATGTGGACACATCAGATTTTTATTCTAGTGGGGTAGGATGCCTACTCAAGCACTCCAATAAAAAAAACAACAAACCATAAAACAATATGCAAACGACTTGTGAGTTGTGAGAACTTTGCGTTCTGTCAATAAGTTTACTCTTTTTTACCCAGTTCAAACTGGGTAAAAAAGAGCGCACTCTGATTAATTTGACTCAAGTTTCTGAACGAGAGGGGCTAAATGCTTTGCTTTTCTTGAACGATCCAAGAGTAAATTTGTCACACTCTTTTTAGTCGGAGCGTGTTTCCTGAACGCGCTCATGACAAAGAGCTCTCAGAACGTTCAGAAATCTATTAAAATCGTACTAGAACCGCAAAATTCGAAAAATAAAATTCATGTGTATTTCGGTCATACTAAATTTTATTTGTGCAGTGAGATTTAAGGGAATAAAAGCATTTATAGTTTTTTTGTTAAAATCGATGATTTTGTATTTCCTCAAACTTTCCTTTTGTAGGCTTATAAAAAATATCGATAATATCGGGTTTCGAGTAATTTCTAAAATAAAAAAATTTCATAGAATTTGAACACCTCAATATTTTGATTTTTATTGCTCTGTGGTACATCAAAATAAACAGTAAAAACTTAAAATAACGTTTGTCATCGACATTATGACAGTAAATTAATTCTTGATATATAATTTTTCGATGTAGTATGTAGAGTTCTCGATAGATTTTTCGATAGTAACGATGCATATGTACCATCGATACTATCGACGTTTAAGGAACACACTAGGTGGCAACACTGTGAAATTTCATTCTAACCTAAGTTAATTTGGAAAAATATATATATAATAATATTTATTCATTTTATAGATATTTAAATTGCATATATATTAGGTATGACGCTAAACGAAATTGATTCCCATTTTGTGAAATGTATAGGTTTATTGCATGCTAGTACAAAATTAAGAAAAGGAGACTCAGTTCCTTTACAATACGTTTTAGAAGAAGCTATAAAAAATAAATACGGCGTTGTTAAGGATTACACAGATTTAGTACAGTCTTGCTTACCTGTTAGGGAAGAAAAATTTACATCTATAGTCAGTAGTGGTTTTGACGAAAGCAAAGGCTCAAATTCTGATAACGAACTCGAGTTAGATTTGCTTAAAGAAGACCTTATGTGTGTTATTTGCAAGTAAGTCTTTACTAATACGGTAGTACTTTTAAATATTTATTCATGCGTTTTCTAGTGGAATGGATGTAGGAGCTAGAAATAGACTTCTAGAATGTTCAGATTGTCACTCTCTCTATCATCAAGAATGTCACAAACCAGGTGTTACAGAAGATTCCTTTGAAAATTGGGTTTGCTTTAGCTGTAAGGTATATGATCAGTATTATTTTGTCTTTGAAGTTCTACAAAGATAACTTTCAGGAGATGAGTAGAAAACTAAAAATGTCAAGTAGTGGAAACAACAGTCAGAGTTCCAACAGTAAAAGTTCTACAAAATCAAGTGCTCATCGTCATTCAAGTAGTTCTTCTAGCAGTTCATACAAAAGCTCCGGCTATTCTAGGTCTAGCGATAAATGTAAGTATTAAAAGGGCAGATTTTGTCTAAGGTTTACAAATATGTCTGTTTTAGGACATGAGGAGTATTGTGATTATGAGTATGAATATGACTATCAGTATGACTACCAACAATATCTGGGGCCAAATGTCTAAGTATAATTCTTAAAATTTAATACTAAGGTTTGCAATGCTTACAGTTTTTGTATTTATTGCTTAGGTTTAGAAGTAATTATGTCCTTAAATATGTATTAGATTTTAGGTTGTATCTTTTTCAAAAGGTAAAACAAATGTAAAATAAAGTTTATTTGAAATACTTAATAAATTATTACTAAACTATCACTGTTTTAATCTAATGCTTTATGCATTGGAGAAGACGTTGCCACTCCAGGATCTTCAGGAAGAAAATCACTAAAAGCAAGAATTGTTTCCAAACTCTCAGTGGATGTATCTAAAATACAAAAATGAAAAACAATGTTTTAACAGAGAGTCGATGAAAATACCTAGTTTTCCTTTTTTAGCTGTTTCAGCTATACTTTTCAGTCCAACTGTTACAATTTTTAAATATTTATGCATTTCATTATTCTCCTTTTTGACATTTTCTAAGTCTTGTAAGTTTTTCATAAATGGATTTACATCTATTTCCTAGGAAATTATATATACTATATTATAATATCAAGCAGAAAAATTATTAACATTTTTGCAAACCTTAAGCTGAGTTTTTCCATTAACACGTTCTAAAAGCCCAATGGTTTCTTGCGTGTTTTGTGTAAAGTCTGCAAATAATTTGGCATTTTCTCTACCCAATTTTAAGTAAGATATAGAGTGCTGATTTGTTTCTTCTGTAGGCATTACATCTTTATTTATTTGAGAGCTTAAAATATTAACATTTTTCATACATTCATTAACAGATTCTAAAAAATAAAACACTCTCAATATTATATAGGTATTTAGGAAATGTTGTATGCAAAAAAAAGATTTGAAACCATACTAAATTAAGAAATAAACAAATATTTACTTACGAGATAATTCCGCTACTTGATTAAAAATTGTGTTGATAGTATTTTCATTTGGAGATTCTTCCATAGTGATATATTCGAATAAAATAAGCGTTTTCTTTGTGATAAATGGTTTTAAAGTAATTTTGTCAAAAATGTATTTCCGTTACAAATTTTGAACAGTAAAATGACATTTGACAATTAAATTGGATGAATTCTAACTTGTAACCACCGACATAACCTTAACCTAGACGGCTAATGCCATGATAAAAATTGATCAATTACGAGAATGACTGGTGTCCATAATGCATGCGCATTGTGTTTGTCATATTCACCGACATAACCTTAAAGTCTATGTTCCGACATTGGCGTACCTCAGGTAAAATGATTGGGTCTAGAACGAAAATAAGTGGAATGATAAAAACAATTTAGGATTTAGGTTGGAGTTTTCATTTACTGATTGGAAATATTATTATTTGTGATGTTTTTTATAAAATAGTATAGTATAGGTATAAATAGCTGTATCGTTCGAGTAAGACATATAGTATCCTCAATTTATATCATTGAAATAACTTTCTGAAGCAAAATGCTCTGAACATATTCTTGTTGACGAGTGCGGAAGCGGTTCTAAAGGTCTTCCGATTGCTTTCAACCATTCATTACGTTGGTCCTCAGGTATTCTAAAATATCATTGTTAAGCAAATATACATTTGTTCGCGTAAAATAATTACTTTTTGGTATAATAAATGTGTGTGAATCAAAGTTGTTGAATAGATGCATGGTATAAAACAATTTTATTGTGTTTCTTATATTGACTTACCTACGAAACATAACACCTTTGGAATGGTTTGTTGAACGGTTCTTACACCAAAGTACAAAACAGTTTGTCGGCAAAGCTCGAGAACCGAAACCCAGATATTAGACGTACTGGTGTCAATTGCGCATTGCGCAGAGACGTTTTCGGAATGTTCAATTGGAGTTTCTTGTGTGGTGGGAATATGGATATTAGCCGTCTAGTTTAAGGTTATGTCAGTGCTTGCAACCCTAACTACTGACCTGACCTAACCTAACTACTAACTGATGCCAACGATGCATATATACTATCGATGTTTACTGGATTGTCACTATTGTCAGAGACAACTTATGAGACGGGCAACTCAATGTATTATTCTTGTTCGGTAAAAGTTGTTTGGGCGATTGTAAACGGTAAACGGAAGGCAATAGGAGAGGGCGCACTAGTCAATATTCTTCTTTCTCAAGGCCTCTTACTGATGTTAGTATCCATTCATCAGTGGCGGGAAAATTTAAAATTATACTAGACCCAAAAAAGGATATATATTAGAAATAAATCATGTTTCTATACAAAATTTAAAGGAAGATAAAAACTGTCATTTACTACAAACTTGAAAAGTGTTAAAATTACAATTCAATATGTGTAGTGAAAATAACGTTTTTATTGCTCCTGTAAATTTTGCCAAAGAAACACAAATTACACTAGATTATTAATATTTAGACTTAGAAAAATAATAGACCAAACTCTTTTTGCTTTCTATAAATTGTGTATTGTTTAAGATACAGAATAACAAACTACACTAACAATAATACAAAATAATGGGGGTTGGTGGCTCAGCTGTAGAGCACTGGGCATTAATTCCGCCTTCTTCCACTACATTTACAGTGTTGAGAACTGTCTCTCTGAATTTAAGTGGTACAGCGCTTGGTTTTAACTTCCAATCAATTTCATTAGTATATATAATCAATTTAATTAGTATAATTATTTCTACTAAAATGATTTCTGCAGATTGTGTAGTTCCTATTAATGTTTGGATAGGTTACACCAAGACTTTGGCACCACATGTTGCACCTAATATGAATTAAAATCGTTACTAATAAAACTGTATTTTTTGCATGTGTATTGCTTAATTAAATGAGAAGATAAAATGCTTACATGTCACTATTTCTTCTGAACTCCGACGTCACTGTAACCACAAATTAAGCAAGAATTCACCATTGTTTTTAAAAGTCTCACAATCATCACTATTGAGACGAGCACAACTTTGAAGCGACACCACCGGTATTAATTTGAACCTTCACGAAAAGCATAATTTTGTTTACCTGCAAGTCGAACGTGTGTTTTGATTTTGTGCTTCGTGTATTTTGTTGTTATTTGTTAGTTAAACGTTAAAAATGCCCAATAAAAATAATACAAACTATTGCGTTTATGGGTATACCTCTAGGAAATCTAAAAATCCGGAATTACACTTCCATTATTATCCACTCAAGAAGCAACAAAAAAGGTGTCATCGAGGAAGTTGATCGTCGTAAATTCCGGGAAAAGTGTAATTAATTTTAACTCTGAAGATTATATTACAAAATCAGGTAAGATAAAGATTAGCATTTCTGAGATTATTTCTTGATTACTACTGAAATGTTTGCAGGAATTCTTTCAAACAAAATAGCACCCAAGTAGTGCAAAAAGGGTGGGCTATCACATCATTTGCCCAGTAAGCCACTTGATGTTAAAACCATTAAATGTGCAAGGAATGATGGTTAGTTAGAAGACAGCAAAGTGTTGCCTATAAACTAAGTAAACTTGTCCTTACAAACTGTCGAAACTGTGTGCAGTTGTATATGTAAACTTAAAATCTAATTAGGTGTGCACATCATTGCTTATCATTTTTCTAAAGGTAATATTCAGTAAAATAAAACCTTTGTCACGTCATAATTTTAAAAATACCATTATTATGTTCCCCTCTTGTACAACACCTGTTTTCAATAATTATACAGTTACAATTAGTAATGAATTATTATAATAAAATGTTAAATACTACTAAAACTGAATAATTCAAAGTTAGCTTTGAACTTATGTTAAAATAAAGGATTAAAAAATATACATTTTTCATAATCGATTTTTCAGTTAATCTAGAAATTTTTTTATTTCTTATTGCAAATAAGCATTGAAATTAATGAAAAAGATAAATTCTCATGTAATATAATATAATTTACTTTCAATTAACTGTTAATGGTTTTGAAATTACCGAAAACATTGTACATTACCGAAAACATTGTACAAATACAATACAAATACAAGAAATACGACATTAGAAAATGTCACACACTGCACCAATGTCTGGACTTCCAACAACTACTCCCCAACAGGTAATAAGTTAGCATTTGGATGTTTTGCAATAAGAACAATTTCTAAGAGTCTAAACTTCGAAATACCTAAAAGTGTTTTTATTTTCACTAATAGAATCACATATCTAAGGTATGGAATATGTTTTTGGGGACCCTGTAATCAGGAACTATTTACTAGAATTTTTGTGTTACAAAAAAAGGGCTCTTAGATTTCTCTGCAAAGTGAACTTGGATGTTTCATGTAAGCCTTTATTTCTAAATCATAAAATTTTAACCTTAGTCAGCATTTACATTTTGGAAACGTCAGTGATCATGCACAAAAAATATAAAAATCAAAAGAGCGCAAACTCTCACTAGTAATCTCCCTAGAGCTTGAATTACTATAAATATTTCCGAAAGCATGACTTTTTTAATTTAACTTTAATTTATCTGAAATTTTAATTTTATCCTTGTAAGTAACTTATTAAAAATTATTAATTTTATTATTGGATTTAATAAATAAATTCTAGACTCTAATTTGTTAATTTTTTTTTAAATTTTATTAAGTTATTTTTTTGTTTTTTACCTTCCGACGTAATCTTAGTCAGAACGTAATTAACTTCTGTTGGGCGCCATCCCTACTCGGTCAGTAGAGAAATGAGCCTCTTTAATCTCAGTCGTGCTTCTGAAATTGGCCGCAAAATTATAGAACTCAATAAAATATGGAAGTATTTATTAACAACAAAAATAACGGTTGAACTTGTAGTTGTAGTGAGATGATTATTGAGCAGAAGAATCACCCTCTTACCTTATTCTAATTTGATTATCTACTAAAATGTAAGCTAACCTAATTAATTAAGTACTTTGGCCTTGTTTTGTTGGTAAAAGTTTGAAATATCGATATTCAAAAATGCATAATAATATACTATTTAAATCTTTTAGTTATCTCTGGTTACTTTCTTTCCAAATTAACGATATGACGAAAATAAATCTTCTAGGATTCTAATCAGGAATACGGATAAAAATGCTTCGGTATATGGTTGGATCTGGATAAAAGATGAAGAAACAACCGGAGCTGGATTTTCTTTCAGGAGCAGACGATGGAATGTTAATTGGAATTCTTTTATTGATTTAATTCCAAGATTTTCTTGTAAACATCGATTCTAACCTCACTTAAAATTTGACAGGTAAAATTTTCTTAAAATTTCTTTCTTCGATCAGAGTGGCTTTGATTTTGTACTGTTCGAAAGTTTTTTAGCAAAAGCCTCGCTTGACAGCAAGTTTTGGTTTTTATAAACCATCAAGTCAAAGCCGTCCTGATCGGGATTTGACATAATTTTCAATTAAATTATTATAAAATTCAAAAATTTTTAATTTTTATATACTTTTTGACTATTACCAAATCATTCCTGAGATAAAAAGAATGATTTTGGTATAATTTATTTCCTATTCTAACTTATATTAAACGTACATGAAGACTTTTTTACTTTCGTCATTATCGATTTTATAAATTGTATTAAACTTTATTATAACTGTCTTTTTTACAATAATACTTTAATTTTGGAAATCCCCACACTTTATCTTCTTGATTTAATATATTTCCCCTGAATTTACATTGATCATATTGTTAAATTAAGATACTGCACTTTGAGGTTAAGTTTAAAATTTATTTCTCTTCTAATATTTAAAATAACAATGTTTTCATTGTTGTAATGATTGCAGACTTATCTAAGACTATTTTGTCTTAACTTCTACTATTTAGTTATTTGCTAAATTGTTTGTAACTATTCTAAAATCGTCGATGAAAATTCCTTATGGAGTTTCCATGTTAAATTTTGTTATCAGAAATTTAATATTTAAAATTAGTTTCAAACTTTATTTGGTTAATTACGTTCTGCCTAGCGATTATTTAAATTAAGGTAAATAGTTATTTAATAGTTTTAATTTATCGAATAAAAGTTTTGTATTCTCTTTATTTAGCTTTTCACATTATTTAACCGTTACAATATTTTTAAGTTTATAAGTTCCTAATTGAATGTTGCAAGATGGACGAAAACAACATTAATTAAAGTTATATTTGGAATATTACGAAATCGAAAAAAAATAAATAAAAGTTTTTGTAGTTTATTTTTAATTGTAAACCAATAAACCAACTGGCCAAACTCTTTCGTGTCTAATCTCTTTTCGTTCTACTTCACTCGTTGCTCTATTGTTTTTTAATAATTTTCCCCTTTTTTTCTTCATTTTCGTTCCCTTTTTCCTTTCTTTTTTTTATTGTTATGATAGACTTAGCGTAGTGTAAATTAAATATTCGCTTTTCCCTTACATTATATTGTTCTCTATTAACTACTCTATTTCTCTCTTTTGATGTAAGTTTTTATTTTTTTAACGTATTCTATTTTTTTTGTTTAGTTTATTTTTTAATTACATATGTTTCGTATGTATTTTTCTCGAATGTCCATGTCATAGACAGTTAGTATTAGTGTTGTTATTTCAAATAAGGATTGAATCTCCTATACCATAAACACCACCGCCATCTTTCCTTTGGTCGGCAATTCCCACGATGTTATTTTTATCTTTGTGCAGTACACAGACGATTGATTCACTCCTTCTTTCCATTTTATGGCCTATTAATTGTAGCTTCTTCACAACATCCTAAAAAACACATTTAATTTATTTTATACAATCATACTGTATTGTTTTTGGATACTGTTTTATGGGTGTATTCACGTCTATTTTTTATTAAATTCATTAAGCATACCATCCGATCTTTCCCGCAAGCAAATATCATTACTCAAATTCCTACTCCAAAAGCCTTTAAATCACGGCGTGATTCAGCACATAATGTTTCCGTAAATACCCTTTCCTTCGATTACCTCCGCGAGCCCTAGTGCAATCACCTAAACTTTGAGCATTAAAGAACATAACTGGTCTTGCCAGACCGTTTATGAAGTCTGACCAGAAGTATAAGAAGGTCATAAATTACCATAAACAACAACACAAACTCAATTTTTTTTAAATGAAACGTACTATATTTTGTTCTAGAATCAAAAAAATATAGCATGTTAATATATTATATGGGTGTTTCAAAAAAAGATATGTCCAATCATTAGCAAAAATGACCCCCCCTTTAACACGCTGCAAAACGGCAAATCAAAATAAATCAACAGGTGTTTGTATTCAAATGTCATTCTTCATTTGCCACTGAACAACTTTTGTATTTACCATTTTTGAAAAAAGTTTTTGTAAAATTTAACATTGCTTCAAAATCTCAGAGGTGCTGCCACCGACGGTCCTCTTTTAAAGCAATTAAAAATTGCTTACCCAGACGTATTTATTTATTTATTCAATAAATACAATGAATGATAAGCGATAAGTACTACTGCACTTGTTTCGCATGAAAGGCATCATAAAACATCATCATCAACATTATAAATAGAATTATACCCAAAGACCAGACATCTGTATGAACCTAGACCGATCTTCTTTTCAATTAAGTATTCCTTTTTTCCAGGGCATTTGGAAAAGTTCGTATGTCCCTCCTACTTTGTGTTTAGCCGAGAGTCGGAGTTTTACAGCTGTGTGGCTTTGAATTTGAGTATGATTTTTGGCTTATTTACGTTGAATATATTCAATTGTAATAATGAAAATGCAGATAAATAAAAAAATAATTATTTTTTAAATAGTTTTGAAAAATATTCAGTATGAAAGTTGTAGATTATGAAAAAATCTTTGATCAAAAGTACATTATTTTCTCCGAAATACAAAGACAAATACCATTTTTCGAATTTTTCGCGACAGTTTTGAGGTTATGAAAAGGTGAGCTTTCAAAAATTGAATATTTTTTCATAATCTACAACTTTCATACTGAATATTTTTCAAAACTATTTAAAAAATAATTATTTTTTATATTTATCTACGGAACAAAAATTAAATTTCAAATAAAACAATGAAACACGGTTTCTTTTGTATTTTTTTCTGTAGAATTCAATGGAGGAATCAGTTTTTTAATTTATTAAAAATTTAAACTAATTATCAACAACTACTGAAAAATTCATTATTGCGAAAATTATTTTACGTTTTTGCCCATTCAAGGATGACGTAGGTGACAGGTCAGCCATATTTGCACACAACTTTATGACACAACGTTAGTTTCATATGCAAACACCAGACAGATTTTTTTAAAGTTATTTATTCAGAAGAAATAAATGGAAAAGGCCACATTTTTATAGTGTTATTAAATGCTCAATGTGCTCTGAACGAGATAATGTATCAATTTTCTGGTTTACTGCTGTTTTGACAAACTGAGGGGATCATTTAAATTTGCTTGGCTTAAAGATTTGAAACGAGGTATATTTTCTGAAAGCCAAGTGATTAATAGACGTATTTGTTGTTGATCTTTTTATTATGTTTTTTAAATTTAATTTTACCAGGTGATATTGTTTTAGCCGACAGGTTTTTTAATTCAAGATTCTCTACAAATATTAGGTGCGAATTTAAATATACCAGCCTTTACAAAGGAAAAAAAATCAACTACATCCCACTGATTTGGAAAATCGACGTAATATTGCCACTGTATGAATTCATGTAGAACGAATTATTAGTCTTTAAAAAAAAATTAAACAATACCAATGAGTATGTTGTCTAAAGAAAGAGATGGTTTACTGCATTGGACAAAATTGTCGTAGTGTGTAGTGCATTGAATTAATTTTTTTTTCATAATTTATTTTATTTTATGAATATATAAACATCTAAGATTTACAATTTGTTTTATTTGTATTATTTATTATTATTATTTGTATACAGTATATTAAACACAAATTTCATAATTTGGCTAAAACACTATGAATAGCCCTGGCCTCATACTGCTTGCAAACTTTTGTAAGCCTTAAGCTGTTCTCCCGAATAAAAACTGTAAGTATGCAAAATTTATAGAAAAGAGGTTTCTATACAAGTTACTCACATTAGTTTCGTTCGCGCTCAAATTCAAATGCTCAAATGTCAAACTGCAGATAAACAAACAAACATTACGCAGTTCACATTAATACCGCTAGATCGCGTAAGGTTGTGTTCATGTCAATAGAAATTTAATTTCCATACACGTGTAGATGTCGTCCTTATCCGAGCAATTTCTTCAGAGGACGGTTCAGCGAAGACGTAAAGGCGAGGATTTCAAGGTTATGTATGAAATTGACAGAGGGATGGGTATAGAACATTCTTAATAAAATATTGTAAATATTTTATGATAACGGAAAAATCATGAATTTTCGTATTAAATGGTTATTACATTTACACATGTAACGTGCTGTATATTTTAGGTTTGCTAAGGCATTAGAATATTCTACAAATTGTAATCGTACTTTTGGATGTGTCTATTTTTTTACTATTACCACTAGAGGACCGCATACCTTTATATAGATATTCTGTGAGCCGGAAAAAACCTTAAAAAATACAAGTAAGTTTGACGCCCACAAATTAGCCCCCCCCCCCCGTTTCGAGAATGCTAAACACGACGGCGGGGGTTAAAGTTTTCTTCGAGTTGGCCCCACTACCAAAATGGTGAATCGCGTCTTTCACCAGGAAGACTAACGTAACCCCCCCCCCCATTTTCGAGAATGCTGGACACGATGCCGGTGGTTACAATTCTTTTAGAGTCAACTCCACCCCCAAACGACAGATAAAATTTTTACCCTTTAATACCATTTAATTTGTTTCGTTATCATCAACTAAGTTGAAACACTCTATCGTCGACCACTCAACCAAAAAACAATTTTAACACACTCTTCGCGCGTTTCGCCAACTATGTTGGCATCATCAGGAGTTGCTGATAGACTAAACAATTAACTATTTCTAACAGCTATTTATACTAAATGACTGATACCCCCTCCCCCCGGGCACCGTCATCCCAGGTAACCTAATCAGCCAAGGGTGACTAATCAGCCAAGGATGACTAACCCGCCCGTACCTAAAAAGCGGACTAAGAGGAATTGGTCCTTTGTCTCTGTTTAAACTAGTTTTATATTTACCTATTTCTATACTTTCAAATGCGTCCAACAATTTATTGTTGGATACATTTTTAAATAATTTTACATTGTTTATACTTATTCTATGAGTTTGATTAAAAGCTTGTTCGGCTATACTAGATTTTTCCGTACGCCCATATTTTAAGTGAGCCATGTGTTCTTTAAATCTGACCTGTACAAAACGTCTAGTCTGCCCAACATGCTTTCTATCGCAATCCCCACAACTAATTTCGTAAATACCACTTTTTTCCAAATTACTGTTTTTATCCTTGGGATTGCCTAATAACTGTTTTAAAGTGTTGTTAGACTGAAAAACTAAACTTAAACCCGCTTTCTTGAACACGCTGGTAAGTCCTCTGGTGTAAGTGGGATTATACGGTATTGAAACGAATTTTTCAGTCTGTTTTTCGTGTTGGAAAAACGTGGTGTCACGTAGGTTTTTCTTAAATTTATGTTTGTTGATTAGTTTGTCAACTAAGTCTTCGTCATAACCGTTTATTGCAGCTATATCCTTAATCAAATTCTTTTCCTTAATAGGTATTTGCAAAAAGTGGTATTTACGAAATTAGTTGTGGGGATTGCGGTAGAAAGCAGAGCAGACTAGACGTTCTGTACAGGTCACATTTAAAGAACACATGGCTCACTTAAAATATGGGCGTACGGAAAAATCTAGTATAGCCGAACAAGTATAGACAATGTAAAATTACTTAAAAATGTATCCAATAATAAATTGTTGGACACATTTGAAAGTATAGAAATAGGTAAATGTAAAACTAGTTTAAACAGAGACAAAGGACCAATTCCTCTTAGTCCGCTTTTTAGTTTAATCGATTAGGTACGGGCGGGTTAGTCATCCTTGGCTGATTAGGTCACCGGGGATGACGGTGCCCGGCACCGCCGGTGGGAGGGGGTATCGGTCATTTAGTATAAATAGCTGTTAGAAATATTTAATTGTTTAGTCTATCATCTCCTGATTATGCCAACATAGTTAGCGAAACGGACGTAGAGTGTGTTAAAATTGTGTTTTGGTTGAGTATTCGACGATAGTGTTTCAACTTATTACTGTTGGGTTTTTAAAGGTAAAGTAGAGTATATGGGTGATTCTTCCAATAGAATAATAATTATGGCGCTTTGGCTTAATTCTAAGTATTTGTAATTTGTGTTCAATTTGTACAGGTCTATCGTTACACAAAAAAAATACGATATTTTCGGCGAATAAAACTCATTTGCATTAGATTGCTATTTGTCATAAATTTAAACTTAATTAGTACGTCAAAATTATTGTCGTGGTTGTCCTCAACCTTATTTTTATTTATAAAATTGCAATTTTCTAACAGTTTCAATTTTGTCAGATACGATTTACTGTAAGGAATAATACATTAAAGTATGAACTACAATACGTAGCAAACCTAAATACAAAGGAACAATTTATAAGATCTAAAAGTTTTGTTCACGAGGTGTTAAATCATTGTCGTGGTCTAGTAGAAAATAGTGAAAAACTCGTCGTCGGTAACATGTAAGAAACCACGAATTCTATCATGCATTGACAAAAAAGCACTAGTTACTGAGCGGGAACTGGCGATCGCCCATTCCAGTTAGTTATTGATAAAATCAGATGAAACGTTGTCCAACTGTAGTGCGTATTTTAGTAAAGGATCATTGACGAGGCAGCAACATTAGACAACAGTAAGTATTGAAAAATAAGACAATATTGGAGTGTAGACGTGTTATGTGCCTACTTATTGTACACGTAATTAGAATGTTCTTATGTTATGTATATATGTGTTTAGAATGTTTTAACCTCAAAACACCATTGTCGTGGATGTTGTTGAATGTCACTGTCGTGGACTTTCTCATCCTCAACAATGACAAATTGTCCACGACAATGACCACCTTCAAATGTTTTTGTTTAATTTCATATAATCCTGACGATGTCGCCTAAAAAAAATGACGTGTGAGGAGAGGAAAAGGGAGTGTGAACAGAGGAGAAGAGACAAAATTAAGAAAAATCCGATAATATAAGAGATTTATGGCAGTGAAATCGTGTCAATTTCGTCATTGTCGTGGATACAGATTTTTGGAAAATCCAAAATATGCGAATTTAAGCATGTCCTTATTACCACAGAAATCTTAGTCATTCTAGCTCATATACATATTTTTTTCAGATCTGAACAAGTCTTTTTAATTTTTGAAATTTTGCAATCATAAATCTGCTTCTTTTGATAGAATCACCCATATGCTATACCCTTTCCAAGCCACTTCAGCCACATTGGAGTGATCTGTGGATTATGTCTGAGGGGATGGGGGTGAAAGAAATGGTGGCATGTTTCTGAGAGGATTTGCTTATCGCAATCCGCTATCAGGCGAGGACCCTTTATAGCCCATTTGCCAGAGAAACATATTGACCAAAAGCTCGCACAAAATGAGATATCGATGAAACTTGGCATTTAAGTACTTGAAAGGGTGGAGAAAACGATAAAAAAATCTTTGCTGCTCTGTTTAATAAAAATAATCATTTTTTTTTACAACATTCATTCGACGCAATTTTTATTTTCAAAATAGCGTTTATTTATTTATATAAATCAATTTCTAAATTATTTTTAACTTTATTTAAAAAAAAAAATTAATTTCTGATTTATATAAACACTATTTTGAAAATAAAAATTTCGTCGAATGAATGTTGTAAAAAAATGATAATTTTAAAACATAAGCTTTAATAAACAGAGATAATGTTCATCATTTTAATTATATTTAAATCAAAAGTAAAAGTATAATGATGATAAATGTACAAAGATTTTTTTGTTACGCCTCTATTAATAGATATCTTCAGTTTTATAAAAATCAGTGAGAATTTTGGAAATTATAACTTCCGGTCAAATTTTCTATGAGAAAACAAAAAAAAATTAAAAGTTAATGGCTTCTTTAAAATTCTTCCTTTTTTTCTTTGCGTACATTTTAGGCAAAGATACTTTAGTTTTTTCCGAACGCCTAGCCGGAATATTTGTATTCAACGGCTCGGCACGCGTAAAGTTTTCGAATTCGCTTTCTTATTTTTAATAATTTTTTTATAGTACTTAATACAATTTTTTTTTTAAAATAACATAAAATAATTTTTAGTCAAATTTTTCGCTCTTTCACGTGGTGCTATTAGTTTTTTTTTTCGAGATATAATGAAAAATCAAATTTTCGATTTTATTTTCGAAATTGCCAAGTTAGCATACAATTTAGAGCAGTAAAGATTGTTTTATCGTTTCAAGTACCTACTTAAGTGCCAAGTTTCATCGATCACATTTTGTGTGAGGTCAAACTCTCTGACAACTGGGCTACTAAAGGAGAGAGTGAATTCCGTTAATGTTTGTAAATTCATTTCTTTTTTTTTTAAGATTTTACATTTTGTCTCTTTTACATATTTCTTTAATTTTTTTACTCGCGAAAGGGTAACATAATGTTGGGTTACATGTAAAGCCATTGTTAAGGACCTCCCGGTACAATTAACGTATTTTTGGGACAATTGATTTAAAAAGTCAAATATTTTCAACACAAACTTACATCTAATATTCCATATTCGTAATGAATTTTCATAGGGCTTAATTGATGATGAACCCTGGCTGCGTCTATGGCACTTTTTAGACTGTCGCCAAACCATAAAACTCGCATCAATACCTAAAAAACAAATTCAGAATACTGAATATATCGATCACAGAGTAATCCATCTAACAAGAGGCGAAAGATCCCAGGCTGTGAGTGATGATGCGGTATCGAAACAATTGACTATGGCATATCACAAGGAACAGTTCTAGGGCCAATTTTATTTAACATTTATATTAATGGACAATTCTCACTTAACACCAGTGGAGAAATTATCGGATTTGCCGATGACGCAGCAATTTTCTATAGGGCTGATAACTGGGAAAACCTGAAGCAAAAAGCAAAAACTGACTTCCAATCAATAAAAGCATGGTTGTAATATAAATTGCTCACGATCAACAAAGGAAAAACAAACTATTTACCATTAAGCTGTAATATTCGTGGTCTGCCTAATTTCGATAAACTAATCATTTTAACGAATAATGAATAGTTATCTATAGAATCTGTGAAAGAAATCAAATACTTAGGCGTAATCATTGATTCCCATTTAGAATGGGATCTTCATATAAATTTTGTTATAAAAAAATTGAGATGTATATTGTATAAGTTCAAGAAACTCAAGGACAATTTACCGTTTAGCCAAATGAAAACTTCATACCAGGCTCTAGTTGAAAGTCATATACGCTATGGAATTCTGGCATGGGGTAGGGCTTTGAAAACAAACGTTATAGAACTAATTTTTTCAAAAAATTACAGATAAACATCCACAATCTTCGACTTAAGACAATTATACTGCCTCACCTGCACAAAATATCACAGAACAAAGCATACAATCAACTCTCAGGAAAAAAATCATGGTTAAAGCTACAACACAGAGAATGTTCAGCTACTTAGCATCAACATTGTACAATACATTTCCTGATAAGTTGAAATGTATAGATAACAACAGAACATAAAGTATCTTTTATTCTTCATACAGAAACCGAAAAAGTGATAAAAAAATGCAGGTTGCCATTTAAAACAAAAACAATGAACATCCTGCGTGACCGATTTTTTTTTATTTTGCCGAGCTCAATCAATAAGGTAACATTGTAGAAAATTGTATTCCTATCTGTTTCCTAAATAGAGATATGAAACACCGCGCCATTGTTGCAGGATTGAGTTTTCAGATAATTATAAACTTACTTATTTATGTACTTACCCATGCTATTCCTGTTATAATTTTAGGTCCTCCAGCTGCTCCAATAACAGTCTTAACATTCCCGTTACTATCAATTAATATGGACGGTGACATTGAAGAAAATGGTCTTTTACCAGGTTTCATTTCATTAGATTTTGAACCTGATAGGCCATAATAACTTTTTAAATGTGGGTAGGCAAAATCATCCATTTGACTATTAAGAATAAGTCCAGTGCGTTTAGAAGTTAAACCAGCTCCAAAACTAAAATAATTATACAAAAACTTTTTACAAAATATGTTTTCGAAAGTCACACGAGTCGATTCAATATTGCAGAATTGCCGAAAAATAGTTTATGATTAATTTATTTATTTCCCTTATCTGAATCATATCTTGATGATTAAAAATTCTCTTATTTTGTTTTATTTTGGTGAGTAAGTACTTGCAATTAGGGAAAAATAAAAAAAAAGTCAGAAATTTTTGGCAGTAAAAGAAATATTTTGGAAATATCGATAAAAAGCATTTAATTATTAGCAAACACTAAATAAATTAAAGAACGTTGTGGTGTAGGAGATATAAAGTAAAAAGTTAGAAGAAATCGAGGGAGTTGTATCAAATCAGAATTTCATTCGGAAGGTTAAAGTTACGAGGGAAGATTAAAAAGAAAAGGCGTGAGAAGTTAGAAATTAAAAATAATCGAAGAAGACATCTGAGTTCTATCAAACTGATATTCAAAGGCAGGAAGTAAAGGTTAAGGAGCTGAAGAATAGTAAGACAGATATAAATTGTAATATTTGTGTAAATTGTTTATATTAGTAATTAATTTTTTTTGGTTATATAATAAGGGTACAACAAATAACCTCAGATTTAATCTAAATTAAAATTTGAATACCTTTGCTAATTTAGTCAGTGTGGCATAATAATCAAAAATAAATAAATAAATAAAATAGAATCATTTTGAATTTTGTTTGTTTTTGAAAATATATATTATACATTTAATTTTTGTTTATTTTCTATTTAAATAATTTCTTTAATAAAAATAAATTTAATTAAAAAAAATATTGTTAATAGGTATCCAAGCCTAAAATTTTAATTTCTGCATGTTCATAAAATAGGACAATATTAACCCTATTTCCGGCTTGCGTTGGCTGACATTGAGATCCCTAGTTTTTGCTGGTTGCCAATGTCCGTTGCGCTAAGTCTTTGTCCGTGTTAATTAAATCCGTTACTTATAAGTTAATTCTATCCAAACCTGGTAAATTCGACCGCTACCCCGAATATCAGAGTCCCACACTAAATTCGTATTTTTCGTAAAATAAGCTAACAACTGATTGAATCCCCGACATAAGAATTAAGCTCCGAATCGAATATTTATTCTATTTTCTGGTTGGTGGGCTTTGAAATATCAAACAATTTGTATTTTGTAAATAGTTTATATTCACAGACCTTACCTCTTTTCAGGGGTTTTAAAAAGTATTTAATAAGTTAAAAATATTGAGTCTGAAATAAACAAGACCCCTGGAGAATACCGTATCTCCATCTGAAGTTACCTGTGCCCCTAAGACGCCGTTTCTAAGGGTTGTGGAGCATACCACATTAATAAATTGGCGCCCGAGCAATCTCCGGTAAAAGGCGTCACGCGTAAGGCATAATTTTCTTTGTGGCAAGAAAAAGCCTTACAAATCAACAAAAAAAAAGTTTTTTAGTCATTTTCAGCTTGTAACTTGCAAAGAAAGCTATTGTGGTCACAGTGGCCTGTAGTAAAATAAAGAAAATTACCTACAATTTATACTTATCTCTTATTTGTACGTCGTATGGTTTCCACGCAAAAGAGTGTTGAAATATCAGTGAAAGTAGTTTTTGGCAAATAGCAAGTTATGTTAAGTTACTTGTCATTCGGTCTAGTTATTCTCATTTTTAAGTGTTTTGTCCTGAAGAAAGTATTGAACCCGTGTCTAAAAAGGCTCGTATAAGTACAGACATATAAATTGGAGAAATTCTTATTAGGTACTAGTGCTTTCATATTTATTTAATAAATTGCAAACACTTGCAATTAAGACAAAGATTATTTGTAGGCGTAGAAGATCTGAAAGGCTGCCTTGGAGAAATCATGGGAACCATGTCTAAGATGGCTCGTATACATAAATTGTACAGAAATTCACATCTTTTATTAGCCTACAGAATGAATGGTGTTTTTGCTATTTTTCCAAAATTATTGAAGTTTTCCAAGAAAACCATACGATGTACAAAAAAATTTTTGGAGTGATAATTTTCTCTTCTTTATTTTACTATAGGACCACTGTGACCACAATAGCCTTTACAAGTTATAAGCTGAAAATCACCAAAAAAACATTTTTTTTGTTGATTTTTGATGATTTGTTATATTTGTTGGACAACTTCAGATTCATGTTCAGAACCCCAAAAAACATAAAATATATCACTAAAAACAATTACACCAAAATTTTCCACCTTAAACTACCGTTTGACTGAACGGAATATTGTATTCAGCGTTCCTTGAGATACGGCAAAATTGGCCCGATGATGTCCACCCCTGGAATAGACTCTTAGGCGAAAAATAATAATAAAAAAAAAACAAAAGTAACGTTCCGACTTTGAGATACGATTTCCAAAATTTGACAATTATTACAAAATAAGCGTATTTGGAAATTAAAATCGACCAGTCTCATGATATTTGCAAAAAAAAATTAATACAAAATTTTGACAGGAAATTTGGACATTTTCTGTAGGCCTTGTTAGCCTTAATACAGGGCCACTAACACTGATTTTATTGCAATTAATAATTATAATAATTCCATAACTTACTAAATATTGATAGTACTGGTTGCCGCTACAGCGTCACCATTTTCATCCATCACCGATATATGAGACGTACCGTGATCTTCGTTTGACAAATATTCGGCACCATAATAACTTGGATTGGAATTAGTTTCGATGTTTTTAATTTGTAATCTGATCTCAGTTGCAAAATCTTTCGATATTATTTTTTCTACTATCTGCAAAAATAAACTATTGGGATCTGACATCCGGCGATACGCCATCTGGCGATTTGTTTTCGAACACAAACTAGGGTGAAGATTTCGTAAGAAATACGTTACGTCAAACGAGAAAATCGATTTTTGAGATAAATAATGACCGAAATTGTAGTAAAGCACCGTGCAAAATTGAAAAATAAAGTGTACTTCCGCAGTACCAGGGTGTAATAATAACTCTAATAAATGTATGGACATTGTATTTTATTATTTTCCGGAGCCGGATAAACGTTTTGTACATAAGCAAAACCATTTCTGAGTGCGAGAAAAAATTGATCAACACGAAGAGCAGAAATAAATCAGAATATTAAAATAAAGAAAATCAAACTTGATGAATCCAGTGAGCAATGCAAGGAAGAAGTACCTGCAGAATCAGCAGAATTTGAGGACGATCAGCCCATTATTGACATAGAAGCCTTGCAGGAACAAACAACACTCATCAATTGTTCATCTCCTGCAATTTTCCCGCTAATTTTATGGGGATGACCTCGCAAATTCGATGTTGACAAGCAAAAAGCCACTACGTCCACACATCCACTGTCACTTTCATTAATTTTTTTTCCGCATCTAACCAAGTGTCCATCGTATAAAATGCGTTCAGCTTGTTTAAAATTTAGTTTACCATTCGTGTTCAAAATATAAAAAAAATTTAACAGGGCTCTGAATACTCAGAGTACGGTACTGCCTTCACCCGGCAACATCAAACAAGTCGCATAGATGCGGTGCGTCAACTATGCCCCGGACCCTCATTCTGGGCTAGTTTACGTAACGACTACCAATGGCGTCCAGAGTAGGCGCAATGCGACCAATTGGACCTGACTCGGTGACGTCACTTGCGTTGCGTCAACTATGCCCCGGACACTCATTCTGGGCATTACGAGTACCGACATCACCGCTTTCTCACTTCGACTTCGACTTTGAAACAGATCTTACGAAAAACGTTTTGTTCATAATTTTTTACCACTTTTCTTTTCAATTAATTCATCAAGGAAGCAACAAACAACCATATCATTTGTACTAATAAAATAAGTTTACAAGTGACAATAATAAAGCAACAAATACCTCTTGAAGTTGTGTTATTTTTACAAAATCACCAGCACCATCATATCTACAGCCACTTTACCAAAAGAGTTGTGCGGACACACACACCCACAATAATTCTTCAATTCGCGAATTTGGTCAATCGAGAGACTCATTTTTTACTTATGTCACATTTAAATCTTCACCCTAATTGACGCCATATTGGATAGGCCACGCCCCTATGTCATATCCCAATAATAGTTGTCAATATCCGCTGACAGATTGTATAGCGGCGCATGCTGATTCACATTATAATCGTGTTTATTTGTATTATTGTAAAAATGTCGTGATATGAGAGGCTTCTTTAAAAGTAAAAGCACGGTAATTCAGTATGTTAACCATACCAGAGGTGAAACTCCAACTGTAGGTTAAGGATAGATAGGTAATTATACCCCGTCGAAGGGCGGGGTTTGCACGGATGGATGCGTCTGACCACTAGCGGAAGATGTTGCGGTTGGATGAGTATGATGGATAGCAATAGTCCATATCAGAGAAAGAAAAAATCCTTAGTCCCGATTGAAGTTGTTAAGATTTTTTTTTATTTCGATGGATTCTCGGATTTTTCTGTGGTAAAAGTGTGAGCAATTTACCAGGAGTTTAGAGTTTCTCCAATGTAAACCTGACGACATGAACAAGGTATTTTATAGATGCCTTTAGCCGATAGCGGGAGATATTTGTCCTTGGCAGAGGGAAGGATCTCTAATATTTTCTTTGGTGGTTTGAAAACTGTTTTGATATTTTCTCTTCAAAGGACTTTGGTGAGACCTTGAACATATGCACTTGGAATGGGGTGAGTTGATTCGAAAATCTCGAACCTTGTAACTAAGATGAAACGTGATTCACCTTTGGATATCTTGGTTTTTTATAACCGTTTTTTCCCAAACTTTCTTTGACGTGATTTAATTCTTGTTGCAGATTATCGGGCTGGGTGATTGCTCGATGAACCAAGGAATTGATGACAAACATTTTTTTACGTGGATGGCGATGGGATGAAGCATGTAGATATATGTAGATCTTTGTGGGTTGGTTTGCAGTAAACTGAGTGACATAGGCAACCATTGGGCTTACGGGTGATCAAAACGTCCAACAAGGGCAAATGTTTATGGTTCTCGGTTTCCATTGTGAAAGTAATATCTGGATGTTAACTATTGATGTGACCTAGAAAGTATTGTAGGGTCTTTGTACCATGGAGCCATATGATAAAAGTGAACGTAGCGAAACCAAACTTTGGTGTGCTTTCCATGTAAATATTAGCTACGACTGGAAAAAGTGGGGATCCCATTGTAGTTCCAGAGACTTGTTCATACGACTAATTCTGGACCGTGAAATAGGTAGATTTTAGAAATTTTTCTACTAGAGCTACTAAACTAGAGGGCTGGTGAATAGAGAGGTGACATCGAAACTGACGAGAATATCATTTGGATCTATGGTGAAGGAAGAAAGTAATTGGACGAAGTGTTGGGAATTGATTATATGTGACGATGTTTTTCCAGTATATGGCTTGAGGATAGAGGACCAATGACTGGCTAAATTGTAACCGACCGAGTTTATAGTGTTGACAATTGGACGGAGGGGGACGTTTTCTTTGTGGACCTTAGGAAGGTCATAAATCCGGGGAACTATATAATTCTTGAGCAAGACTTGCTTCTGGACTTCTAGGGACAGATCCGATGATTTAATGAGTGAGGTAAACTCACAAAAAAGGAGGAAGAACCGTATACTACTCGAGAGGACGCAACGCAAAGCTCTCAGCAACGGCATTCAAAACGGTCTCTACAGTTGCGTTACAGTTCATTACTGGAATACCACCAATAGACTTTATGGCAGAAGAGAGAAAGGAGATGTACGAAAGAGAGCAAGACGACACGGCCACAGATATTAAACAAAGCACGCTGGAAAAATGGCAACAAAGGTGGAATGCAAACACAGATAAGGGGCAGTGGATAAAACGCCTGATCCCATACCTAAAGAAATGGCTGAAATGCGAGCACCGAAACGTGTACATTACACAAGCTATAACTTGACTCGGCATGTTTAGAACATACGCAAAACAATTAAAAAAACCGAATAAGATGAATGCGGGCAAGTCTACACACCAGAACACACAATATTTGTATGCCAGAAGTGGAGAGAGCACGTAAAGAACAAAATCGAAGAAAAATTATTACCAGACACATTAATTGAGCAAATGATGCACACACATGAGAATTGGGAAACAATACGAAGGATGCTAAAAGAAATACTACAGGCCAAGGAAGTAGCAGAGAGAGCCAGAAATTGAGGATACTTGCGGCCTTCACGAAGTAGATGTCACAATTGGCGGTTCCGTGAAGTGCGGCTAGGAGACTTCCAAATGGTGGTTTTTAGTGGGTAGGCCAGCATTAGCTGGGAATCCCACACTATCATGAGGCGAAAACCCATGGTGTCTATAAAAGATTTTCCACCAGCCAAAAAAAAATCTCACGTTCATATCGCGAAGAGGGATCTTATAAGATTCGTTCTCTAAAAGTGCCGACATTTTCTCTAGGTATTGAGAGTGTTCCAAGACAACCGTAGCATTTCCTTTGTCAGTTGGAAGTATAAGTAACTCTGGATTGGATTGGAGTTCTTTAAGAGCTGATCTTACTTCCCGAGTAAGGTTGCCTCAAAACGAATGGAATCAGCAGTGGTCTTTGAAAGGTGCCAAATAGAGGGTTCTACAGAAGCATTTAACTCGTCGGTAGGGATTTTACTGGGGACAATTGCGAAATTTATACCTTTCGATAAGAGTGAATCAAACTTCTGAGCATGCCGCTCGTTACTTTGTGTTAAGATGGTTTGGGATTGCAACAAGATGATTTTACTTACTTTTTTAATATCAACAAAATTTGTATCTCCAAGTTTAGTTCTTTGAGCGAATGCAAACTTAAATGTTTCAATTATTATGTGATAAGTAATTGCAGAATCTGATCCATATAAGTCGTTTCTAGTTAAATTATATCCATCCAGTATATTTAAAATTAAAGCCACAATTACTCCTGATCCTGGAGGAGGATATGAGTAAAAATGATCGCCATTTTTCAAAGTAATATGTATTGGTTCTTGCCATTCAGTCCTAAAAATCGTTAAGATATCAAATATAAAACAATTTTTTTAATGCATTAATATTGTCAATATAAAGAAGATCTGTAAAATGTGCGGAAAAGGATCAAAATTTCTATGAAACCAGTTAAAAGGCAGTACCTGTATTGAATTAAATCCTCTTCTGTTATGATTCCGCCAATATCTCCTATGTCTTTTATAAACAATTTAGACAAGTGCCCAGTGTAAAAATCTTCAGGACCATTTACCGTTAATATTCTAAGGAAATCACACAATTTTTTAGGATAAATTCTTGAACCAGGCTTTTTAAACTTTCCGCTATTATCATAGAACCAGTTCCTTAAATATGAAAAAACATTATTGCCGTTACATATTTGGATATAAACGAACGCTCATATATACTATGTCATATGTCATTGGGTACTCTGTCAATGTATCGTTTATTTTTGAGTATTGTAAAAGTGGTTAGGAATAAAGATAATACAAAATCGGAATTCATCTTATTCAATACGGTATTAACTACAATTAATACCTGCATACACAACAATTGCTCTGAAACTGTGATTTAATACTGGATTTGTAAGGTTTTGAGAGACGTGTTTCCCAATAGATGGCGCCAGCAGTGAATGTTGGTCAAATATGGCGGATCAGAAACGTCATATGGTAAAGTTATAGGCATCTGTCAACAACTCATCATCGATTTTGAGCCAAATAAGCGTCATTTGCAAGTAGTTTTGCTTTTTGCCTTCATTTCAAACCAATCGGCGGCTTATGGTGAACGTGTTCGAATGGTTTCAACGCCACAAGATAAGTGATTTTGTGGAACACAAGGAGCGGCCCGGATCTTTGAAAAAGTTTGAAGGCGTGGTATTGGAAGAATTACGATGCTAGAATTCGGATTCAGTACGTCGACATACATAGAAAAACATGTCTCAAGTCTTTGAGCCTGACAATTTTTTTTTGTGTGCCTGTGTATCATGTAACCAATAAAGGCCGAAATTAAAAAAAAATGGCGGCTTTCCATTTGTACTCCTATCAAAAAACCAATTTCCCAAATTGTATTAAATTGTAGAGATACCACTGCTTACAGGACACTGTTGTCTGAGAAAAGTGATTTAATTATCTAAAATAGTAAAAAACACTGAAGCAAGATGAGTTTTATAAATAAAATTTTCAAATGAATATCCCCTCTTTACATTTAACGTATGCACGTTTACCTATAAGACGCCCAAAAAATTATCTTGTCATTTACATATACAAAGAGAGTCAAGACGATATAGTACAAGTTTTTCAATTAAAATTACATACAACAGTTTTTATTTCTGTCACTTCCAATTATAAAAAAAAGTTGATATCAACTTTATTATTTTAAATAAAACTCCGTATTTGTTTTTACCTTAAAAAATTTGTTTCCAAAATAACATTTTGGATCTAAAGTAAAGACAATTGAAAACCGAAAGCCTAAACTTGTTTGTTTTGCCAAAAAAATGCAAACTTACCGAATATTCTCATCGTTTTCGAGTTTCGCTTTGAACAAAGACATGTACTGATGCCTGTTCATAATATATCCACTATCGCAAAGATCAATTACTGGTTGGACTATATCGTTCCAAGGGAGTTTTCCAAATTTTTGGTGAGCTACTTTATATCCTTTTATTTCTCCTGGGACACCAATTGCCAAGGAGCCTAAAAATTGTTTTATTTATTTAGTAATATTGTATATTTTTTTCTTCTGGATGAATATGTTTAATCCTTGGAGTGGCCGGAGCACTATTGTTTTTTGGAGGAATGGCGTATTCAAGTTCCGCTTCAGAAATCACTTCAGTTGGGTTCTCTAACTGCTCTATTGTGTACGATGCCGCATCTATACTATATCCAAATAGCAGAGGCCAGCGTTTCTTTATTTATCAGCGCGTGATCAAATTGGAAATATTCTTCCTATTGGTCAAAGTGGAAGGGAGGCCGTGTTTGTATTATAGAGTAGGGTCTGCCGTCTGCAGAATCGCAGTAAGTAGATTGGCGCAAATGACTGACTTACAATTGCACTTTGTGTTAGCAGCTTTGGGAATACCGATTTAATTTGTTTTTGAGTACCTCTTGTGAATATAATTATGCCCTAATGTTATATTTCTTAGTTAGTTGTTTGCGAATGGTTGTAGAGAACTGATTCTTTTGCTTTTTCTGTCGGAAATTGGATTGTTTAGTGTCGAGATAAAAGAAATGATTTTAAATGCATATAAAGTTGAAATTATTAAAAATCTAGGTATGCGTTTAAACGATTTAGAACTGCTAATTGCTGAGAGAATTGGCATTGGAAGTCGAAGTGTTCAAAGAATTATTTCCGAATATAAGAGTTCCGGGTTTCTATTAGAGCCGAAAACAAACCAAAATGAGACCACCAAATGGAAGTCCTTATCTGATTTTGATAAAAGCACAATACGGTGAAAAGTTCACGAGTTTTTCTTTAGAAATGAACATCCAACTATTGAGAAAGTACTAAGAGTAGTAAACGAAGTCGCCAAATTTTAAGAAAAGTACCTTCCACAATATTTTAAAAAAACTTAATTTTAAATATGGACAACGCCAACGTAATAGTTTTTTAATGGATCGCGACGATATAAAATGTTTTTGCGGGAGATAAAAATCTAAAAAAAAAAGTTTTATTGTTTATCTCGATAATTTTGAGGTTATGTTGAAAAATGATTAGTATAAAAGATTTAGATTTTGTAATTATCTACAACATGTATATTAAACTTTTTATAGGATGCATATTTCAGCCATAAATCGTAAAAAACCAATATCCAACCCTCAAAAACGTATATTTCGCTACCCCCACCTCCCTTGCGGAACTTTACTCAGTCGTCTTGATTTTTCTTAATTTACTTATAATTTACCCTAAATTTCACGTCGTTTTTTCCAGTCAGAAATAGAACATTATTATTAACAACAATAACGACATAATGAAATAGTTAACGGGTAAAAATATATAATATTAAACTGAAAACTAGAAAAAATTATTCATTACTGAGACTTGTGACCATAGATATTTTTTATCAACACTTTTAAAATAAAATTTATGAGTACGTCTCTGCGGCTTGGCGTGATCACTGCGTGTCTCCAATGTTTACGTTGGCCTCTACCATTTGGATAGAGTATAGACTCAGTTTGAAGTTTTTGATCTGTGCTTTATGGTTTTCATATGCTTCACTAGATTTTTATTTGTTATTTCGTCTTCAGGACATAAGTTGTTTGTAATGGAAATGCCTGTTCTGTTTGAATCCCAAAAATAACAATGTTATTTTTTCTCTTTGCCCTCTCAACAGAAATGATTCTTTCCTCTTTCTTTTGATATTTTTCTTCAAGGTTTTTTAATTATTGTGTTACGTGAGTTTTGCCGGTGAAAGACGCAGAACCTGCGTATCAATCTTTTGGGGATGGTTTTTGGCCGCTTGGGGGGTGGTGCCAACTTTTTTTGAGGAGGTGAAGAAAACCCTTTATGGGGAGGTTATGAGTCTAAAATCTCAAGGTCTACTGTGAGAATATCCTTCCAGACATACTCACAGAATGCACTATATGGTTTTCAACACACATCTGGACCGACGTAATTCAATACCTGTGGGGGCCAGTAGGCCTAGGAGTAGTTGTTTTAAGTGCAGATGCGGTGCAACCCAGTATATACTTGATACATATCGGAAAATTTGTTTCCCTGTTGAAAGTGCAGAGACATTCGCAAATGTTTACTCTAGTAAAAACCTCGCATTTGAGTTTTGGTATAGTTTTCTAAATTAAATTTCCAATAAAAATTTAATTACGCGCGCTCATGGTCATTTGCGAACAAACAATTCACAGTGACTGTGAGATCAAAGCTCGGGTCGGTCCGTTAACAGCCTGAAGTCTGAACCAATAAAATCCGGTAATTTCGAATGTTGGAACAAATAAAAACTTCATTCTTAGCACGTGATTTCAGTCATCTCCAAAGTAAGTAAGACGTGAAACGAAGCATAACTAAGCAATAATTGTAACTTTCTGACTTTTTTCAGGTTGCTAACCCATTCAGAGATAACCTAATAAATGGAGTTTGGTTAACTGTCGCACTTTAAAATCTTCAAAATCTACGAGAACGAACAGGAAGCAGCAAATACAAGGTCACACAGTCCACTTTTGACTTGGTTAGTCATTAGCCAACATTTAAGGCGGTTAGGGTTGAAACAGCACAATTCCCGTCTAATCCCGACATGGTCCTTCGAGCCGGATGTAATCCAGACACGAGGTATGAGGGAAGCACCCGATATATACAGAAAAAGAACAATTTAAGTGTTGAAAATTACTTACAAGTGAAATATTTCATTATGGCCCAAATCAATATCTATCAAATGGGAAAAAAAATTGATTTGCTTTAATTCAATTAATAAGAATCTCTAGCTGCACGATCTTCGAAAATTTAGCTAAAAATCCGTAATAAGTATTTACATTTTTTGTGACGGAAAAAATATTTGTTAATTGATTCTGAATATTTTTTTGTAAATTGTTTTATCAACCCTTTTGCTGCGGCAAATTTTTGAAGAGGTTCGGAAAATGCGGCACTAGTTTTTATTGCCACTTTTTGAATGTTTGCACACGTCGCACAAGCGCGCCGTCCGCATTTTGCTAAACATGAACAGGCCGCACAAGCGCGCTTTCCGCAGCGAAAGGGTTAAGACCTATTTGATTTATTAATTGACATTTACATATACCATTTTTTGATGCAGTATCGCTGTTCCTATACAAATCTTCTGTTGCTTGAAGAGGTGCTGTTTCCCTTGCATTAAGACAGTAGACCTTTTTTTCAGCTTTATTGAAAATGGTCATAAAAAATCCTCCACCCATACCAGCACAATGCATATTTACTACACTATTACACATCATAGCGGCTATGGCTGCATCTACAGCCGATCCTTTTTTCTGTAAAATATCCCTAAAAATTCATTAAATTACTGTCCCCTGAAATACTGAATCGTCTTCTAATGGGGCCCCCGAAAAATTTAAAAAATAGGATGAAGAGAATGTTTTGCCTAAAAAACGGTTCAAATCACCAACAGACTTGTACAAACTTATACATAATGGTTTGATTGCAACTTTCCCAAATGTTAAAACAATTTTGCAGATTTTCTGACTCTATTCATATCAAATGCTTCTGGAGAAAGATCTTTCAGCGCCCTTAACCCTTTGACTGCCACCTAAAATATTAGGCCAATCCCCATGTGCCGTTGTAATATTCATCTGGTTTTGTGTGAAGGCACACAGTAGACAGTCAGTATTGTGTGTCTTCACACAAACAGTCTTTGTGATTGTTGCCAGATGAATATTACAACCATAAAATGAATCATGAGCATGCGGTAGCCACTTTGCTGGCAGTGAAAGGGTTAAAGAGTTAAATCGTTTTTAAGGTCATCTTTAAACCAAGAACATTTAAGGGCCTTAGCAATTTTGTACATAGCGAAAGAAGCATTGAGTGAAATAAACTAGCTATGTTATAGTGATAGATAACTTTGTAAAGAATAAGGCTAGAAAAAAGTTCATTTAGTTTTTGAAAACTATTGTAGGATTTTGTGTATTTTATACAGGAACTGATTACAGAAATGTCACTCTATTTATAGTATCACTAATAAAATAGTCCCGCAGTACTTAACACTGTCGTTTCTTTTACTCCTAGATTCCTAGTTTGTTTGGTATTATTCAATACCCCCAAACAGGAATTATTATTTTTTTTATTAATATACCCCCATTACAACAAATTTTGTATACATTTAAGTAAAAATCAATGAATCAACTTATATACTAAATTAAGATAAAATTAAACAAATAAAATCACTAACATTAAAATAAAAATATCACAACTTAAACTCTCTTTAACCGATTCCTGAATATAGCTAAGGAACCACCAAATATGTCTATGCTTTTGTTATTAATTATTTTTAAAGTACGCTCAATAGGCGAATGCATGCCATAATTTGTATGGTGAAAAGAAATATAAAATAAATTTGATTGTCTCAAATTTCTGACGGGAACATTCAAACTAATATCTTGAAGAAGTTCGGGGCAAGAAATTAAACCATTTATTAGCTTAAAAACGAACACTAACTCGCAGTTTTCCCGTCTTGTACTCAATAAGTTCATCTTTAGTCTATTTAAAATAACTGTGTAATCGTGTAATTTCTATTTTTTCACAGTTCTGAAGTGTCCATACTTTGTCGCCTTTTTGTCGCTATTTAATTGCAGTACTATTTATCGATGTAGAGATTACATACGAACATCGTGCTTGTATCTAATCTACAATGCATATTTCTCGATTACCTTCCAATTTTTGCACAATCTCCTGCATCTGAAGAAACGGCAGCTTTATTGAAGTACTGCATTTTCGATCCTGATGGTGGTACTGGGAGTTTCGGATCTGGAGGAATAAGTTTACTTTCATTTTTTTCAGGAGATTTTGAGTGATACGAATACGATATGAATAAAATAAATAATACTCCAAAAGCCAAATATTCATTTTTGATGTACCTAAAATAAAAATGATGTGACAATTGTATATGTCAAAATTTAATGATTGGTGTAAAGTAAATATTGATAAATACAAATATTGTGTTAGATTTAACAAAAGTACAAAAACATAAGTAAGTTATCACTTTAAGTGGAACAACACACCTTCAAATCAAATTTTATGTAACAGAAGAATAAGTGCATTGTATAAATGGGCAGAGCACGTATATTTAACAAATAATTAGTTAGGTAACAGTCAACCCTAGAAGTTAGTAATACATATCAATACATATACAATAATAATATTCTTCCTAAAGACAATATCATATGTGCAATGAAAGGTGGTGTAAATATCTAGGGTTTAGCAAGCCAAAACTAAAGTTACAAACCAGTATAAGCACCTATTATTTATTTATTTAACATACCAGTGACACTTGACAAAATAATAGCATACCATCATACATCAATTTAACTTGTATTAATTTGTATCTCATACTTAACTTTACTGATTGATTGTTTGTATATTTTCAACTTTAATAAATTTGTTTCAAATTAAACTGTAATGCTATTAAGTTTGTGTTATCACTGTCTGCTTGTCAAATAATACTACCACATTTGAGTTATGGATACCTTTTTTGATTTAATTATATTTTGACTTAGAAGGTACATAATAATAGTAAGGAAGGAAAGCAAAGTTAATGTGGTAGTTTCAATGTTTATAAGCTTAATGTTTGACTACTTTATTATTATATTACTTGAACAATTTGATTACCCTATTTAATCTTGGTGCAATATCATAGAATAAGGTTCTATTCTATTAATTAGCACTACAGACATGATATATCTACTTTATTAAAACTAATATACATTTCTTAATGTATTTCTTGGAAAGTTGATCATGTTGCAATCCTCTGTTTCACTTGAACAACACTGTTGATTTAAGAAAAAAACAAACGTTATCTGGAGGCACTCAAAAATAAGGTATCATTTCATTTTTAGTTATCTAAATAAGAGACAACTGTAAAGTATCCCTTTTTGTTTATTTCTAAATCAAGAAATCAGAACAGTTTTCTTTTAACCTAAATGTTCAGATACAATGACAAACAAAGTACATATCTTGGAAAACCATGTTATTCTTAATATAATCAACAAGTTCTAGTTATAAAAAGATTTACCTGAAGATCCATGTAGTTATACGCTTTAGGTAGTTCACCATCCTTGCTTTTTTCCATTATTATTTTAAAATCAATATTCATTTAGCCTAAATTTTCACAAATATACAAATGTACATTTTTAAATAACAAATATCTGTAGAAGATTTTCTTCTTTTATAAATGATGTGTTAAACTAAGGCGTTCGCCAGCTCATACTGAGGTCGGCTTCGGTTTGTTTATTTTTCACAATTATTTACAAATGATGTACAGTAAAACTCATTTTTAACGGTTTAACTGAGAACTAAGTTTTTGGCACGTTCTTTTGGTTAATAATTATTCTAAAACTGATTGCATCAGTGACATTTCGTCAAAGTTGTAAAAACAAAAGGTCGTCGAAAGGGATTTGGCAATACATTGTTATTTATCTCATTGGTTGATTAATTAATTGAATAATTAATTTTCATTTAATTCAATAGTATTTTATTAATAAAATGTAGTTAAAAATTGTGTTTCTAAATATTTAGGAATGTTGGTAGAATCGATTTAGTTGATCTACTTTTTAAATCGCAATAACAAATAAAGTTCGATTACGATTTGCCAGCATGTGATTATATTCTTTTCTATGACATATGACAGACTCTGTAGATAGTAAATAGTAAAGTTTTTTTACAAATAAGATGGCATCTCAACAAATAGAAATTATTTCTCAAGCTCAAATAAAAATTGAACACGAATGGGAGGATGGGATAAACATTAAACAACTAGAGGAGAAGTATCTCAAGATGGAGGAGAAACTTAATGTTACAAAAGGTTCTTGTACAGGGTGGCCAAAGAAGAATGCGAGGTACTGTATCTTGGAAACCATCCATCGTAGAGGATTGCGGAAAAAAAAGTCATTACTAAAACGACCAAGCGGAAAACCTGGAAAATATTTTCAAGTTTCTGAAATGGCCGCTAGGGGGCGTAACTGCGATCTTGAAGCTAAGAAAGTGATGTTTCTGCGAATTCTGCTATATTAACCTACCAAAAAAAATACCTGATCTTTAAAGTAGAGGATAATCTGAACCTTTTTTGTTTAACAATTTTTGCTATATCTCTAAAAATAAAGTGGTGGGGGGTATTCAAAGGTTTCAGTAAAAAACACCCTGTATATTCGAAACGGCTAAGCCGAATTTAACAAACTTGGGCTAGTTGAATAGAGTTATTCTTGGGCTACAAATGCTATAATATTTGAAGTTTTGTTAGTTTCAGATGTCGCCGCTAGAGGTTTTTTTTCGACATCTCGTCAGAAATGGTTAATTTTCTCAAAAAAATTAAACGCATTGGTATGATTTCTTGTTCATGAAAAAGTAGCTAAATGATGCCTAAACAAGCTCCCGAAAACCGCATCTCGATATCTTGTTCCTAACCTAAAATTTAGGCCAAAGAAAATTTTATACGGAAATCCCTTAAATTTTTATTTTTTAAACTAATTAATTCCTTTTATTATGTAAGTTGTGGCCCTAAAAAGAACCGATTTAAAAAAGTAAAGTTTTTAGTGCCCCCGTAAATGCTCTAAATGCTGATCATCACGCTCTATGCATTGCTGAAGCCTCTCATGGGTAAACAAACCTGCACCTTCCATTTCGGCTCTCGGTATGTTACGTAATGCATTAACGAATCCGGTTTTTCATATGTATCTGGTCGTAGGTTGAGTCTGAAAATCAAAACAAGTTAAGTCTGGTGATCGCGCAGGCCATGGAATACTGCATTAATATGCTCTCGCACAGTAATAGCATAATGTGCTGGGCAACCATTCAACTGCAAAAACAAGTTTTGACGTGTTTCCAGTGAAACATCTTCCAACAACAGCGGTAATTTATTGGCCAAAAAGTCAAGAAAGATATTGCCACTTAGGGATTGCTAAAAAAAATAATTCTGCCTCCCAGTATGCCACACCACACATTTAAACTCCAACGTCCTTGGTACTGAACTTCACGCAACCAATGCGGATTTTCTGCAGACCAATAATGCATATTGTGCAGATTTTAAAGGTGGCTTCATCGGTCCAAAGAATTAGAAATAAAAATTCTCCATTATTGTGTGAGAGCATATTAATGCAGTACTACAACAGCGTTGGATTGGAAGAGGAAGTCTGTTTCCATGGCCTGCGCGATCATCAGACTTAACTTGTCTTGAATTTTCAGACTCAACCTACGACCAGAGAAATACGAAAAATCGGATTCGTAATGCATTACGTAACATACCGAAAGCCGAAATTGAAGCTGCAGTTTTGTCTACCCATGAGAGGCTTCAGAATTTCGAGCATTTACGGGGACATTAAAAACCTCTCTTTTTTAATTCGGTCCTTTTTAGGGCCACAACTTACATAATAAAAGGAATTAATTAATTTAAAAAATAAAAATTTAAGAGATCTCCGTATAAAATTTTCTTTGGCCTAAATTTTAGGTTAGGAACAAGATACCGAGATGCGGTTTTCGCGAGCTTGTTTAGGCTTTAATTAAATTTAATTTTTTTTATTTGTTTTATTATTCAAAAATAAATTTTTACTAAATTATAAAATTGTGTTAAAATAAAAAAAATTATATATTATTATTATTAGGAATCCAATCCCTATAGAGTTTCAAAATTATAAATAAATTTTAAATTTCTTATGTTCTTAAAACAAGACAATTTGTTCCTAAAAAATTTAAAATAAATACAACTAAAACTGAAAATTTTGAGTGACCCTGTAACCTCAGATCACCCAATATTAAAATGGGTTTGTTCAAAGAATTACATAAAAATCTTAACATTGGCTTATTTTACAACTCGTGTCGACAATATTACGATTGCAATTATTATCCTTAACTTTTTGTATCAAAATCAACACATTATTGATTTTCTAAAGGTTAGTAACAACCCTGCATCCGCATGTTTAACACCCTGTATCTCAAAAACTGTGCATTAAATTTCGTTGGGCCCATATGGAGACATTTGATCAGGACATCATAAACTACATTGTACTAAATTTTCAATCAATTCGACTGGGACCCATTTTGCATAAGAAACGTGCGGGGTACTTTAGAGGGTGTATGATAAAGACTTGAGAAAAATTCAAAAAAGGCCAGGAATAAAAAAAAATTGATACTTTTCTTCATCCAGTAGAGTGTAGGTGGCGCCCTCTTTATTTAATCTCAAAATTGATAACACGCTTATGATTTACTAACTTAAAAATATAATTATACCCGATTTCAAGTCAATATATTAAATAATAAAGAAATTATTGCAAAAAAACGAAAAATAAATTTTATCTTCAACACCCTGTATCTTAGTAGTACATAATATTTGACCCAGAGTTATTTAGTAAAATATTAATATTTGGAGATCCTGAACCTATTTTTAAAATATTGACCATTCCTTATGATACACCCTGTATATTCTGTTACATCAATTTTTTGTCAACGACTTTCTAAGCAAAAGTCGAAACGTTAAATTAAAATTTTTTTTGATTGAAATAAGTGGTTTTATTATCCATCGAGAAGAGTGATTAAATTATTATTTTATTATAGTAATGTATTTTTTATTTTACCTGTAGATATGGGAAAAAAACCTTAAAGTAAGGCCAAAGGATACAAGGACAATACAAAGAACATAACGAATTTTTAAGAGACTCCTTTTGTGAATGCATTTTACCACCATTACTTACTTGTATGAGTAACCCGAGACTCTTTTGATTAGAAAAAACAAATTACATATTAAGTTTTTTTAAGATGTGGTGCATTTATTGTTGTAATAATTCTGTTTTAACTTTAAGATTAAAATATTGCAAACAAAAAAACAATAAAATTCTCAGACTGACTTATTTTTTTGCTGCGTGTTTAGGGTTGTACATGGCTTAGTTTGGAGTGCATTTTACAAAATACAGAAGAAAATATGTTTAGTACAATACAGAAGAATTTACTCAATATGTCTACAAATAGTACGGCATACCGTAACCAAAATGGCCTGTTATCGCCACAAGCTTTATTCAAGCATAAATTAGATTTACACAAATACAATAAATTTTTCCCATGGCAAAAAGTTCTACAGTTACTCGGTGGTCCTCTAAACGATTTTCCGTTTGTAAATAAAAGTGGTCTAATTTTGTTATCGCAATCCGTCCGTTCTTGATTTATTATTATTAAATACGTAAAAACATGCATGAATTCACGAAGAACGGACATTTTACACCGCCCGCAAGATATTAAAGTTGCAGGAAAAAAGGGCCTAAAAAAGTTACAGCCCAAAGTTGAATTTTTTTTAAATTATAAAGAATATCATGAATATTAATAAAAAATATCGAACGGACATTTTCTACCGCCCGCAACTATACGAAATTAAATATACCGGATGATCCAATGGTGTGTTCATGCTCCATTAACTTTTTTTTCTATCGCCTACTACGATTTTTTGAACATGACAAATTATAAATAGCAATAACTCGATTTTTTCAAATGCATCACCCTATATCTTATTACATCATTGCATGGCATTTTCAATCAAAAATTGAACATAAATCGTAATTTGCATAACGATTATTAGTATTGCATAAATCCGGCAACGCCGTGGAAACATGCCACATCGCACAAGCCGAAATAACAATAAAAAAACAGTCTAGACACTCAACCTTGAGTTCGACCGTTAGAACGTTAGAATATTAGCCAAGCGAAAAACAATTTTTTTATCCAGCTCTTTGGTCTCTGGATGTTTCGTTGCTACTGGCAAGCCGCGTTTGTTCGTAACCAGTGTTGCCAGAAAATGACGACTTTTTACCTCTACCGGAAAGCAGCGCGTGTTCGTAATCTTATTTAAGGTTTGTTCCAACAACAATTTTGTGACTGTACGTAAACTTGTCCACAACTTATTGTCGACGACATGTCAACGACTATTAGTCGACGACCTGTCGAGGATCGGGCACTCAAATTTTTTGTCAAAATACTGTCAGTAATGTCACAACCAATGTCAAATTTTGAATTTGGAAATAACAAAAACTAATGAAAATATTTATAAATTTGGATGTCTACAATCCGGAATAATAATTATGTGTTTACACAAGTGTACCTATTAAATAATATGAATGTTTACATAATAAAAATACAATCATAAAATTTTCAGGTTAGGATGACGTTTTACAAACTCGTTTTGCGCAAGTCTTGACAATTTGTACCTACTCAAACCCAGGAACAGATTTGACAGTACATAAACTGGTTTGTGATTAGTTTTGGTTGTGTTGGAACACTAAATTTTTGTACAGGTTTGAGTCCGAAGTTTGTTGGAACACAAAATCTAGACTGCGCAGAATCCCGACAGTACGCAAACTGGTTTTGTGTTATGTTGGAACAAACCTTTAGTATCGCTCAGCCTCTCGTTTAGTTAACATCGTAATTAGTCTTCACTCACATCTCGTATAGTTCGGATCGCACAAAATCGATGCGATCGAATATTTGCAACTTCAATTTCCAAATTCATTTTTTAAACATTCACATCGGTGAATTGCTCAACTAGTTGATGTAGCACACTAGTTATTTATAATTAAATTATAGTACATGTTATTACCTGTTTTTTATGAGTTGTTGGTTCTTCGTTAAAGAAATTTAGAATAAAAGGTGTTATGAAATTCCTGATGTTTTATTGGTAATACTGGAGAGACGGGGGAAAGAATTCTTGGAAGTCCTGCATATACAGTCCACATTATTGAAAGCAAAAAATCAAACAGGGTTTAAAACACATCCCCAACAAGTCATTCATAAGTTTCAAATATTCCGTGCCCAAGGATGAAGTGAGATAGATATATAAAAGTCTAGAACATGGCAACGAATTTATGCTGCGATGCATGGGCGTACCGTTACAGAGGGAAATGGGATGTGACACAATATATTTATTTTTTTTAACGATTTTAATTTTACCGGTTACATAGGAAATTTAAAATACTAATGAAAATATATTTATTTAATCAAATTAATCGTAAAAAAATGTTGTTTTTATCAGGCTGTTCTGCTATCAGACTATTCGGGATTGAGGTAGGAATAGGGAACTAACTACAAATTAAACACTGATGAATTATTAGTTGTATCATCCTGAAATAAAAAAAAATGTTGGTATAGTAGGAACCTTCTACATTTAGATAAACTGATTTAATCTTATAAGATATATCGAACCTATAACAGAAAAAAAATTAGTTAGTAAATATCAACTAACGAAAACGTTGGCAGAAGTAACAAATTTCTACATCTACTATTTTTTTGTGAGGCAAGCCTCTTTTTATTTTATTTTTTCTCCACTACGCTACATTAAAATTATATACATTCATAATCCACGAAGCAGGCGAGAAGGCATTCACAGTGAAACGACATACAAATAAATCGAATCAAATAAGTAATTAGTTAAAACTACATTTACAGAACACATAAATTTTCAATTAAAGTTAAGATTAATGGGAAATCACTAGAGTTTAAGCAGTCGGTATTATGGAAATGTTTTTGATTGCTTAAAATATTCAACATAGTTTCAAAAGGTTGGTTTGACCTTTTACATTGCATAAATTTAAGCCATAATGTTTAAACAATATTACTGGAAGTACCTTATATTTGAAGTGAAAAATGTTTGTATGCCTAAATTTATTAAAAAACAAATAAACATAGGTATATTACCTCGATATTGGTTTTGCATCTGTTTTCAAATATTTCCTTCCACTTGGTTTATATTCAAAGTCATTATCACGGAAATGAAGAACAAATATAAGCATTTGTAGGTATGAACTTCACTGCATCAAATCCTAACAAAGAGTATCAAATATTTCTCCTTCGTATAACTGTTTAAATGAAAAATACTACCTAAATACTTAGGTAGTTTGACAGAAAAACAAAATGTGATTTAATTTTTAACAAAATATAAGAAACCTACATAATTATAAGTCGTTGCAATAAGTTAAAACAATCCTTTAGGCATTATCAAAGAGTTTATACAGTACGCTAAAATACTAATTCTACGCCCCTGAGCTTTCTTCATAATAATACAATGTAACTTACCCATGAAATGATTTAAATAAACTATTTTGCTGCATTCAAACACTAATAAACTATATTTATCTAATAAATCAACTTAAACCAATAAATTCAATGTGAAAAAGAAAATTATAATAATATAACCTAAAAATCACACAATAATAAACAATCAAAGTATGTAGAAAATGGCCGCACAATTTTACTACGAAACATTTTATCCCCTCATTTGATTCATAACAGTATAGTAGAACCAGTACACAGTTGCCGCGTTTTCGTTTTCGTGGAAATGGTCCAAACTTAAATCGTGGTAAAGTATCTTTGTCAATATTTATCTATCAATATGATTTGGACGCTGTTATGCATAAACGATCCAATCCACAAATATCTAAAATATAAGATAACTCGTCCAAACTATTAAAAAAAATAACTATTTTTATTTTGCAAAAAATACCCAATCCATTTTATCATTAGTTTTATTAAAAATATACTGCTTATCCAATCCACTTCCCAAATTCAAATATAATGAAATCCGCAAAACTGATCGAAAATACTAGGATTGATTTTGCAGTATTTCACATTTTTGTAAATGACTATTGTTTAATTACGTTTAATACATCAAAAATTAATTTATCTTATAGAAAATTAATATCCGATAATTTTACGCTCCTGATTTTTTTATATAACATTTTGCAAAACCATTAATATCTCAGATTCAATATCTTGTGGATTGGATGCTTTATGTATAACAGCGTCCATTTGTTGTGTTAATAGTTACGAAAATTAGAGTTCGTAGATGTACAGTTATTTTAGCGAATCATTGAAACTTATAATATAAATTCAATAACACAGCGTTTAGACTGTTACGTGTTGTTGTCCCCAGCCGAAATGTCAACAAACTCGATCTTATTGTTCTAAATCTATGGTTTAAATGGTCAGCAAATACAAGGCTGTACCGGGAAACCGCTGCAAAGGTGCTCAAATCACTTCAATAGGGTTTGTGGAGTTTATTTTGTAAAATTTGCGAGATTTGTTACAAAATAAGAAATGTTGAACGGTTTATTCGAGAAAAAAAAGGAATCGGAAAATTTGACAGATTCATAAAATTTTGTGTGCATTTTTCTTTCCAACTGTTGAAGAAAAAATTTATATCTTGCGCAGAAAACATCAGAATTATACGAATTTCAGTACCCGGGTTGAAATTCAGTTTATGCGTTTTCGCGAGCTCTTTAATTTATAACTACAAGTCGTTTCGAACCGAATAAAACCCAGCTACAACTCCCTTAGCTTTCATATAGTGATCACGTGAAAGAGGGACCTCCTCCAATCTATGAAATCGCAAAAAAAATTCGAAAAGAGCGACTTCGTTGATCTGGTTTTTTTCACCAGATCGACTCTACTAAACGGGGAGGTATATACATCAACACTATTATTTTTCTTAGTGTCGTTCGGTTTGTACGAATTTTAATCAATACATGTTACTTTTCTCATTGTTTTCAAATTGTTTTATGTGTCAATGCTGTGACGTATTTCCTCCCAATATCGTCCCTGTAATTGCAAAATGTCGTATGTCAAAAATTGTTTTTGGGAAAAACATCAGTAACTCTGACATCCTGCCTTTTGTAAACTTATCGATCAATCAATTCAACCAACCATAGCAACGAACTAGTATCCAAGGAAATGAAAAACAAAGATAGATTTAAAAACTAAACTTTCTAATATACGCAAAAATGTCAGAGGCACCTCAAACTAACGAATGGCAAGAGAAAGATTCTCTTTTCTCTTCAGAAGAGGCAACAGGTTAGTGAAATCTTCGTTTTTTATTCTTTTAAAATTTTTATCTGGAAAAATGAAATATATTTTGGGGTTGACACACACAATATCATACTGTCATACAGACATCGGCTGGAGTTACGCGAGCGCCGTTCTAGCGGCCTCGCGCCACAATAATTGCAGTCAGATTTAAACCGATTGCGCTGGTCACGTATAATAAACGTGTTTTGCAATCAAAACACGTTTATTTATTGTTATTAACTATGCACAATGTCGGTTATGCTGAGATGTGGGTTTAAGCGGGTCAAATTAACAATTTTCCGACAGAAAAGCTTCACTAAAAGCAAAAAAACTCGTCGAAAGCCATCTTGTTTCCGACAATACGTTATGAAAATTGACGGATCGTCTAAGATCAAAGTACACAGTGTCGCATTAAGCGTTTTATAAAAAGAAGTAATCAATTTCATCATTCTATTTTCATTGTAGTACGTATTATATTATGTATAGCGTGTTTACTTAAGTTGTCCCATATGGAAAACATTTTTTTCTGAAATTACTTAAGAATGCCTACTTTCTTCTTCAGGGCAGGTAGATCTACTCAAACTGCTGTCCTAAGCTTCCTTAATAACCTTCTTTTTTTTTTTCCAAACCTTCAGTCCTTAATAACTTCTGTTACTATGAACAAAACCAAAAAGTGTGGGGATTTTCATTGATTTAAGCAAAGCATTTGACCTAGTCGCTAATTCTTGTCTATCAGAAACACGTTTAGTTAATTGTGGCGTACCTCAGGGCTGCGTCCTTGGGCCTCTTTTATTTCTAATCTTTATCAACGGCTTAGCTCTGACGGTTAATGATGGCAGTATTGTACCAGTGGAATTTTTTTCGGAGGGGGCCCACCATTTCTCGTAAATAATACTTACTATAAATACTTTTTTCAGCACGGATGGGGTAAATATACAGGGTGACCCAGGATTAAACCGTCAAACGTTCATGATCGGTTTTTCAGGGAAAAAGATTTTTTATTTCCATAATCCTGGGTCCTAACTTGTTTTGATTTTAGAACAAAAGAGTTGTTTATGAATTGCTCAAAAAACAATTTGGTTAATTTTGATAAAGCTTGGCGCGCTTATTTGCGGCAATAATTTAAATATTATTAGAATTAAATTATTAATTCCAGTGACGTTCCACAAGGTAATTTAATTGATATTGGGACAAATCATTGTACGCCACTGTTTTTTGTATGCTCGTTACTTTTCTTGGATTAAACAGTTGAACACACAAATTTTTTGCTCCTTCAATTTTATTCGTATCTCGGTTAGTTTTTGAGAAAAAATTAAAAACGTTTAAGGTTTAACTCTGGGTCACCCTGTTTACAATGTAGGCTATTTAAATACATTATTTTATTTAACAACAATTTGTTAATTATTAAGATAAGATTAAAATACAACTAATTATTAATATAAGATTGAACTTTGAATGAGCATTATTCAAAGGCAATTCTGCGAGTTTGTCTGACATCAAAGCTAGACCTGTTAATCAATTGGTAGATGTATTATTCCGAAAATATGATTTCAGTCCTTTCATCATCGAGAAACTTCGTTCAGTTCGTTGTACAGAGGCAGTGGTAACGGGTAAAACGGCTAAAATTTGGAATAGCGTAAAAATGTTTGGAAGCAAACAAGGATCTGCTACATTTAAAGTATCGACTGAATATCCCATTCACTGCGTAGAATAACCGTGTATATTGTTTGTAAATCATCTGAATATAACTTAATCGCTGGCTCAAAAACGTAAAATAATTATGATTTATATAGACAGCATTTTCTTATAAACTTATAGAAGGCCCCCTTGGCTACGCCACTGTATTATACTATTTGCCGATGATACTTCCTATCTGTTTTATAATAATGGTATCTCCCAATTAACTGTTGAATTTCAAATTAGAATAAATAAGCTAGTACAATGGTTTGACGAAAATAGACTTATGGTTAATAAAGAAAAAACTGTGTTTATTCATTTTACTCCTAGGGTGAATGATGTACTTGAGAGTCATCTATTGAGAATAGATGGAAAATCTATTCATCAAGTACAGTCCACAAAATTCTTAGGTGTTCACAAAAATAATTCTTTAAGCTGGGAATTTCATATTGATATACTGTGTAAAAAACTTTCATCTGCATGTTTTGCACTTTTTAGGCTTAGAAATATAACTAATAATACATTACTAATCGCTCATTAGATATGGTTTAATTTTTTGGGGCTCATCAGCTCATGTATTGAGGGGTTTTGTACTATTATTATTAGTTTTACGAAAAAAGTTAATCTTTATAAAAAGTTATGCATCGTGTAAAACCCATGATGAAATAATAGTAGTGTTTGGCATTAACATTTTCCAAGTTTTCCATATGGGACAACTCAAGTAAACACGCTGTACCTACATAATATATATATATTAAATGAAAATAGAATTTAAAGTATTATTAAAAAATTCAAAATTATATTTTTTTATGAAATTGATTACATACTTATTTTTACAGTACGGCAAACCGTAACCAAAATGGCCTGTTAACGTCACAAGCTTTATTCAAGCATAAGTAGGTAGATTTACACAAATACAATAAGATTTTCCCGTTTGTCAAAAAAAGTGGTCTAATTTTGTTATCGTCACACGTCCGTTCTTGATTTATTATTATTAAATATAAAAGGACCCCGCAGTTTTTGATAGGAAAATGGCTTTCGGTGGATTTCTCTCAAACTTCGGAAATTTATTCTTCATCCCATCCCGATCAAAAGTGTTCACGGGCCCAACTCAATCCTATGTACAGATTTCGAGCTAGCGCGAGTTTAAAATGATTAGGGGGAACTCGATATATGCGCATTTATCGGCAAGTTAGGCGTTCACCTCTTTACGTTTATGGTTTATATGATGGATATATGTCCTACACACCCAGATACACACACGCACACATTTAGCGTCTTTTAGAAGATTTTAGTTTGATTTCTAAACTATTACTTAAGAATTTATTTTTTATTGACATTACATCTTTCATTTCTCAATCACTTTTTTGTTACCATGACTATGACCGACATGGGCGTTTCATTAACAGGGTTAAACACAGCCGGATGGACGTCTTGAAATAAATACAAAACTAAATGTTCAATGGAGAAATACTCTAATCTTAACATAGCTAATGAATTTAATAAGAGCTTTAGCAAACCAAATAAAGCAGCACCACAAAGGGATTCTGATAGCAAACATTCTATCAGAAAACACTAGAAAACTGGTTTGTTGAACAACGGGGAAGAAAATCTTGCACAAAACGCCAATTTGACTGGATGGTCCTTTTTTGTTCATAATATAATCTCAGCAGATTCAATTTCACAGTATATGTTCAATGCAGAATGCTGACATTTATTTTTCATATATGTGTAACTTTTTGAAGTTTGGGAGGGGGGCATGACGGGATAATAGGTGTGGGGTATGAAGGGATATAAGGGCACTATAAAAATGAGGTGGAAAATTTAAAAATACCAATCCTCATAATCTACACAAAAAACTGCTAAAAAAAATATTAAACTTTCAGACAAAACGCAAAAGAACAATGATGAAGACACAATTTTTTTACACATAAATACTTTTCTGAAATCACTAGAAGGTTGGATAGGTTGCCAGCTTTGTGAACATTGGGGTAACAATGTTTGTGCCGGTGTGGATGATGAAGACGCCGAAGAAATGCACATTTGTTCGTTGTAAAAAAAATTAGCTTCCACAATCATACCCCATGGTACGGGGTAAGATGGTTTTTCACATGTTCCTTTTTAATAATTCATGTTAGAAAGATCCGTCAACAAGATTATTAGATTGAAGGTGGACCGCGAGTGATAGATGTCTAGATTATAGAACATAGAGTTAAATACATGTTACTTTAATAGGGGCACTATGAAAATGAGCTGAAATAAGCATCGTTGTTATTACGCTGATGGCAAGATGGTTTTTCGTATGTTCCTTTTTAATCCTTCATTTTAAACAAATATGACGAGTTGATCTCCCAAAGACTACGCCAAATTGTAGTTAGATTAATAACACATGTGCTATAAATAAATAAGAATAATAAACATAATGATTATGCTGCATTTTTGCTCTATGCGAGTCGTGGAACCCTTGTAGGAGTATAAAAGAGTAGGGTTTAGATGAGATAAAGACAAGTGACGCTTGTGCTGGATATATTAATTGTTAAGCGTTCTCTTACAAAAAATATTTCTCCATTGAACATTTATTTAGTTTTTTAATTTATTTCAAGGTGACTGGCTGTGTTTAACCCTGTTAATGAAACGCCCATGTCGGACATAGTCATGGTAACAAAAAAGTGATTGAAAAATGAAAAATGTAATGTCAATAAAAAATAAATTCTTAAGTAATAGTTTAGAAATCAAAAGAAAATCTTCTAAAAGACGCTAAATGTGTGCGTGTGTGTTTATCTGGGTGTGTATGACATATATCCATCATATAAACCATAAACGTAAAGAGGTGAACGCCTAACTTGCCGATAAATGCGCATATATCGAGTTCCCCCTAATCATTTTAAACTCGCGCTAGCTCGAAATCTGTACATAGGATTGAGTTAGGCCCGTGAACACTTTTGATCGGGATGGGATGAAGAATAAATTTCCGAAGTTTGAGAGAAACCACCGAAAGCCATTTTCCTATCAAAAACTGCGGGGTCCTTTAATACACATATTTAATATTACACCGTCCATAATTGCAACAATAGATATTAAAGTTGCAGAACAAAAGGGTCTAAAAAAGTTGCAAATTATAAAGAATATCATGAATATTAATCAAAAATATCGAACGGACATTTTCTACAATTCAGTCAATTCAGCTGCAGTCTGTGGGAATACAAAAAGTAATTTTTTATAAAATCTTAATTATATCAGCAGATTGTGAATTGGAAGTATGATTGTGATATATCATTGGAAAGGTAATTATTTCTATACCGAATCGTATTTTAATATAATATATACTTTCCATTTGAAATATAAAAATTGGATGCGCTTCCGGCCAAACCGGAAGTGTCATATTTGGTTTGATACTTGCTAAATTGTACATTCATAACATCAACTCGAAGTACCCAATTTGAAACATTCATATAACATAACAACGAAGATACAGGGGGGTAAATTGGTTCCGGGTCACCCGGTATAGGGTGTTTTAAAAAGCGGTCTTTTTCGAAAACTCTGCGCGCGCCCTGTCCCTTAATACAAATATTCAAGCGCGGCGTTAGGGAAAAAACTAAAGTATTTTTGTATAAAAGGAACGAAAAGAAAGCATTTTAAAGAGGAGACTCTAAAGCTTTCTCAGGAAGCCATTAGTTTTTAATTTTTTTTTTCTCATAGAAAATTTGACCGGAAGTTATAATTTCTAAATTTCTAAAATTGTCACAATTTTTATAAAATTGAAGATATGTATTATAGTCCTCCAGTAACTGAAGGGTCAAACCTGGGAATAAGTCTGGCATGAGTTCCCACATAGCGCATCTTGTAGGTCACCGCAGGTGTTTTAACATGAGAAAATCCTTAACGCGTTGTGGTCAAGGGGAGGGGTTGAAAATGGGCCCCAAAACCTGGAAAATGGGTTTCCCGCTAATATCTGGCTAACTATGCCAATTAGAGAATTTTTGTTCAGGCAAAAAATGGAGACCAGCTCATTCTCTACAAAAATGGCCCTTATCATTTTCTTCGAAAATTCAATAGTTTTCGAGATAATGGCACTCAAAAGTCCCCTCATTTCAGCTGCTGCTCTACCTTCAGGAATTCCGCTTTCTATGAATTAACGCGTAACCGGGCGGACGAATCGTTCAATATCTCGGGAAAAAATTAATATTTTTCGATGATTCAAAGTTTATCGGAATGGGAAAACCCGTTGCTACAATTCCATGTGACTTGAAGTCAGTTCGTATTTACCAAAAATATTTAAAAAAGCGGTCAAAGTTTTTTTCAACAATATTTAGAGGCTGCTTCATTAATTTATTCATATTTTCTTTAAAAATAGTCATTTATTCTAATTTTGCCTTGATAATGGGACCTTAGGGGGTCTTGAATGACCTCAAAAATTTTTTTGCATTACTTTTCTGGCGTTCTAATATACAATTGATTTGTTTATTTGCATATTTTAGCCGATTTCGGAGTTCCAGAGAATCTTCGGAACAAGCGCGAATTATAATCTTATGATCCGTTATATTGATTTCCAATGCACATCATTTCAAAGCTTAGATGGTCTACTTTTCGAATATATTTTTTTATTTTTAATAGAGTCTAATAATTTTCGAGAAATGAGGAAAATTGGTCACAAAAGTCAAAACCGACCTTTTTTTGTTTATCCATTTCTTGTTCCCCGCTCTTTATTTCTTGAGGATTAATAATTAGATGAAAGTAAATTTCTGAGGTCATTCAAGATCCCCTAAGGTTCCATTATCAAGGCAAAATTAGAATAAATGACTATTTTTAAAGAAAGTATGAATAAACTAATGAAGCAGCCTCTAAATATTGTTGAAAAAAACTTTGACCGCTTTTTTAAATATTTTTGGTAAATACGAACTGATTTCAAGTCACATGGAATTGTAGCTATGGGTTTTCCCATTCCGATGAACTTTGAATCATCGAAAAATATTAATTTTTTCCCGAGATATTGAACAATTCGTCCGCCCGGTTACGCGTTAATTCATAGAAAGCGGAATTCCTGAAGGTAGAGCAGCAGCTAAAATGAGGGGACTTTTGAATGCCATTATCTCGAAAACTATTGAATTTTCGAAGAAAATGATAAGGGCCATTTTTGTAGAGAATGAGCTGATCTCCATTTTTTGTCAGAACAAAAATTCTCTAATTGGCATATTTAGCCAGATATTAGCGGGAAACCCATTTTCCAGGTTTTGGGGCCCATTTTCAGCCCCTTCCCTTGACCACAACGCGTTAAGGATTTTCTCATGTTAAAACACCTGCGATGACCTACAAATTGAGCTATGTGGGAACTCATGCCCGACTTATTCCCAGCTTTCGATCTTTTAAGTCCTTCATTTACTGGACTATTAATAGAGGGAAAACAAAAAAAATCCCTGTACATTTATCATCATTATACTTTTACTTTTGATGTAAAAATAATTGAAAAGATGAACATTGTCTATTCTTAATAAAACTTATGGTTTAAAATAATCATTTTGTTTACAGCATTCATTCTACACCCTCGTTATTTTCAACATGTTCATTTATACAGTGTTATTACGAAAGTACGCACCATACGGGAAACTTTTTTATTAAGGGTTTTTCGACAAAAAGTTATTCTTGATAAAAGTTTGTGCATCCCCTAAAACTAAACATGCACCAACAAAATATAGTAAAACACTCATAATATACGAGGAGCCTCCAAAAATTTGAATTTGAAACAAGAGTAAAGTACCTTATTTTGAAAAATTTCGGGAAATCTTATTTAGAAAAGTTGTTCAGCATTAAAAAATACATCTAGATTTGAATTCATGGCCATCTAAGTGAAGTTTTATTTTTTACCCTTTAAACAAGAAAATCTCCAGAAAATCAATGAGTTTGCCGAAATACTTATTTTATTTTGATGTTTTATGATTTGATATTATTGAATATTAAGTCCTTGTTATAATACTGTATAATTTTAAGCCATTTTCGGTGTTAACAAAAAATAAAAATAACTTTGCACCAAAAAGTTTAAAAATTATTCTACTCTTCAAAAAAATTGCCCCCCCCCCCTGGATTTTAGATTTATTAGTCGAAACGCGATAAACTTAAAGAATCCCGCAGTTTTTAAAGGAGAATTGGGTTTCAATCAATCTCGCTCAAACATGTTGAAAATATCAGTCATATCGTTCTTTTTCATTAAATGTCTCCATGGGTGCGATAAAAAATGAAAGGATTTTGAGATACCGACCGTCGAAGGTGGAGATTTTTTAAACGTCGAAAATCTTATTTGGCCTATTAATTAATAATTATTAATAATATATATTAGTGCATTCTGTGAGTCGGAAAAATATACAAATATTTTAAGCCCATCTCTCCCCCCCCGTTTTCGAGGATGCTGAACATGATGGCGGTGGTTAAAATTCTTTTGGAGGTAACCCAACCCCCCACACGGCCAAAAATAAGCCCTAAAATGGGGGGAATCGCGTATTCCGCATATTCCATTGGTAAAATATTCCCCACCCCCCGTTTTCGAGGATGCTGAACACGATGGCGTTATCCAAAATTATTTTTGACTTGACCCCACCCCTCAAACGGTCAAAAACTACCCCCTCCACCGGCAAAATTTATCTTTCCCCTCGTTTTCGAAGATGCTGAACGCGATGGCGGTATCCAAAATTAGTTTAGACTTAACTCCACCCTTCAAACGGACAAAAACCATCCCCAAAATGGGGGAATCTCCAATTCCCCGTCTTCTAGCGGCAAAATATATCTTCCCCCCGTTTTCGAAGATGCTGAACACGACGGAGATATTTAAAATTATTTTCGACTTAGTCACACCCCCCAATCGGCCAAAATCACCCTCTACAGGATGAGATTTTTTTAATAAACAAGAAAAACTGCATCATCTGCCGTTTTTGAGGATGTTGAGCACTATGGTGATGTTACATCTGTACACCGACTTGGCCACATCCCTCAAACGGCCAAAAACAACCCTCTACAGGGTGATTTTTCGCCGTTTGAGGGGTCGGGTCAAGCCGAAAATAATTTTGGATACCGCCATCGCGTTCAGCATCCTCGAAAACGAAGGGGAAGATATATTTTGCCGGTGAAAGACGCGGAATCCGCGATTCCCCCATTTTGGGAGTGGTTTTTGACCGTTTGAGGGGTGGAGCCAAGTCAAAATTAATTTTGGATAACGCCATCCTTGAAAACGGAGGGTAGGGAATCTTTTACCGATGGAATACGCGATTCCCCCCATTTTGGGGGTGATTTTTGAGCGAGATTGAGTGAAACCCATTTCCCCTTTAAAAACTGCGGGGTCCTCTGCTGGAGTATCAAATAACAGTTCGGTAGATTTCGCGGTCGCTCGTCGGCCGTCGAGACCATATGACTCGCAACAAACAGGATCTTCATTTCAATTTAATGCAATACTTTGATTTGAAAAAATGTGCCCCCTTCAGACATTTTTTGTAATGGCGCCCATGTACAGGATGTTATCTATTTATCGTTTTAGCAAATTTTTCTTTTCGTAGTCCCCATTTTTAAAAAAATCTAGATGTATTCTTTAATGCTGAACAATTTTTCTAAATAAGATTTCCCGAAATTCTTCAAAATAAGGAAACTTTACTCTTGTCTCAAATTCAAATTTTTGAAGGCTCCTCGTATATTATGAGTGTTTTACTATATTTTGTTGGTGCATGTTTAGTTTTATCAAGAATAACTTTTTGTCGAATAACCCTTAATAAAAAAGTTTCCCATATTCTGAACTAGTTTTAGTTTTTGCAATAACTTTTGCGTTCTTGGATATACAGGGTGTTCGATTTATTTTTTAAAAGCTTGAAAATTAACAAAAAATATACTTGGCGGACTTCCTCCAGTGGCGCGCAATAATGGGTAGTGGTAACTTCGGCCCCCCTATTTTTTACGACACAGTATAAATCGATTTTACTTTCATTTTATTTAAATCTTTGGTTATTTATGTTACAAAAAGTTATTAACTTTTATTGCGCTAAAAATCGACAATTTTGGAGATATTTGACTTTGAAGAGAAGTCTACAATTCGTCTTTTCTATCGTCGATGTTAAATCTGGATTTTTTCATTTACAATAAACAGATGTCTAAACCTAAATACCCAATTAAATTGGGAAATTGGAACCTTTGGTTTATCAACTGATAGTCGTCTATCATCAACTCCTGATGATAGTCTATCATCAACTCCTGATGATGCCAACATAGTTGGCGAAACGCGCGTAGAGTGTGTGAAAATTGTGTTTTGGTTGAGTGGACCGTACAGGCCGCTGCAGCAGGCAGTATGACTCAACAGTTTTCCAAAGAGTGCGTTTTGACATGAGAAAACGTTGTAGGAAGTGCTGTGAAGTGAACGGTCAACATTTTGAACAGTAAATTTAATGCAACAGTTTTTTGTATGCTTATTCCTCACTAATTATAATAAAATTTCCTTTAATTATGCCAGTCAAAAACAGGTACTGAAATTTCCTGTCAAATAATAGAATACGGTCCTCAAGGACTCGATCTTCATAAAGGGGGGGTGAGTGATTGATACAATTTAAGTAAAACCAAACGGAATAATGGCTTTATTCAACTTTTAAAATAACTCAGTAATGTATGAATGACGTGACGTGACATGACAATGTCAAACTATAGATATAGTGCGGAGACTATTATCACATTATAGATATAGTAGGGAGACTATTATCACATTCACCCCCCCCCTCTATGAAGAGACGAAGAAGTCTGGAGGTCTCCGGTTTCTGCACGAACGCCGTGGTTGGCTGTTGCCTACATCCGAATCAGCAATGGCAGGTGGGTCTTGGTTCGGATGGATAACTCCGTGTTGGTCATCACCATCTAGGTCATCATCTGACAGGACTTCTTCAACAGGTACTGGAGCCAGTTTTCTATTGGAAACGGTTGTCTCTCGCCCGTCAGGCAGTCTTATAAAAGAATATTCTAAGTTGCCCTGCAACAATTGGATTTCGTCCACAGCGGGGTCATATTTTGAGCTTCGTACATTCCGTTTCATAAACACAGGTCCAGGTGAATGGAGCCAAGTCGGCAAAGACTGTCCATTTTGTGAACGACGTGGATAATTAAACATGCGCTCATGTGGGGTCGTGTTAATGCTTGTACATAACAATGACCTTATAGAGTGCAGTGTCAGTGGTAAAGCCTTTTCCCAGTTAGCAATATCTTCATTGTTGGATTTGAGGTGTAGCTGGATCGTTTGCCACAGTGTACCATTAAGTCGCTCAACTTGACCATTTCCTTGAGGATTATAAGGCGTAGTACGGCTGCAGGACGTACCAATAGAAAATAAAAATTGCCTTAGTTCATCTGATATGAAAGACGTTCCCCTGTCTGAATGGATGTACGCTGGAGTGCCAAATGTAGAGAACAAATCCTTGAGACATTTAATAACTGTACTTGAAGATACATCCTTGCAGGCGAAGGCGAAAAGGGAGCGACTAAATTCATCAATTATGGTCAATATGTACCGATTCTGGGTGTTAGAGGGTATTGGTCGTTTAAAATCAATGTTCAACCTTTCAAAGGGTGCTGTTGCTTTGATAAAATGTCCCTGTTGTTTTATAAAGCGCGGTTTTATTTCTGCACATGTTGGGCATGTAACCGTTACTCGTTTTATATCTTCTACGGAATACGGTAAGTTCTTTGATCTGATCCAATGAACCGTACGCGTGATTCCTGGGTGGCATAGGGATCCGTGCAACTCTACTAATTTTGAATTAGAAACTGGACTGTCTATTAGCATACAAACTCGAGAAAACGCGTCAGCGGCAACGTTCAGTTTCCCAGGTCATATATAAAACATGACAGCTCCAATCGCCATCTCTCGATCTTTTCGTTCTTGATTTTGTTAGAGTGTGTCTGGTTGAACATAATTGCGACTGATTGTTGATCAGTGATGAGCAAAAAATGTCTTCCAATCAAAAAATGTCTCCATTTACGTAAGCCTTTGACTATAGCACACGCTTCCTTCTCGATGGATGGTTGTCTTTTCTCAGAATCGTTTAGAGATAGCGAGAAAAACGCGACAGGGTGACCCTTTTGTGATAATGTCGCTGCAATAGCAAAGTCGGAAGCATCTGTCTCAACAGAAAATATTTCTTTGTCGTCGATTTCTGTTAGTGCCGATTTTGATATGTCGGTTTTGAAAGGCAGTAATAGCTTCTAGAGATAGAGGGAAAGTAGTCTTGATCAAAGGTCTGATTTTTGAAGAGAAGTTGTTGATCCAATTGGAATAATGGGCGAAGAGTCCGAGCGCTCTTTTCAATGTAGCAGCATCAGTAGGGATTGGAAGATTCGTCAGTGGTTCCAATCTAGACTTGTCTGGTTTGATAATGTTGCGTTCGATAGTGTAGCCAAGTAAGTTTATAGATTCTGATACAAAAGTGCACTTATTCATGTTTAGAGTTAGTTTGTATTTTTCAGCGGCCTTCATAAACATTTTAAGGTTCTCGTCATGATCTGATTTATCCTTACCGCACACAATTACGTCATCAAGATATGCGAAAGTACCTTTGAGTTTTTCAGTGTCGATTATGTATTGCAGAGTTCTTTGGAATGCCGCTACTCCATTTGTTACACCAAATGGTATCCTCGTAAATTGATAGAGGTTACCACAAGATTCAAAGGCAGTGTACACTTTTTCTTTTGGTAGAATAGGGACTTGATGGTACGCACTTTTTAAATCAATTTGGCTGTAAACATTGTATTTTGCTACTTTTGTTATAATAGAGTCAATGCTTGGAAGGGGGTAAGCATCTAGTTCTGTAAATCTGTTGATTGTCTGTGAGTAGTCGATGACAAGACGCTTACGGTAATGACTATAGATATAGTGCGGAGACTATTATCACATATAGATATAGTAGGGAGACTATTATCACAGTGATGTTGAAAATGCCGACTCGTCAAGGAAAATTTTGCTGACTACGGCATGAAAATGCTGACTCAGACGAAAATAGCGACTCGATACAAAATTATAAAATTCCAAAGGATCTGTAACTACATTGGTTTCGAGATTATGAGTTTCAGTTTCACCATTAGAAATATCAAAAGGCCTCCAGAATGCCATTTTAATTAGCTTAATATTTCAGAGATAACAAGAAAGGTATGTAGTATCAACGTATATCAACTTTCGATACTACTACACTGTCTGTCTTGGTCTTTACGCCGCTTAGTCAAAGGGAACATATTATTCGAGAATCTGACCAATAATAATTCGGAAGTGACCAATTAAATGCGCCTGATATATCGTGGGCGGTAACATTCGGTGACAGGCATGTATCAAGTTAACGTGGACTGCATACAGAGAACGATCAAAACAAATTCTATCATTTTTAGATGTGCTGCCATCTATGATTAGAAGAGAGTATTGATAATTACTAAAAGGGGGTTGCATACACAATTTGCATTGTGTGTTGCAAAGCTTTTATTTGACTGATTCTAGTCAAAATGTCACTCTCTTCTTTCGTATCCCTTTCAGAGATTAATACAAAGTTAGAAAAAGAGTAAGGAATTTAATTTATCAGACTCGGCATCCTAAGACCGGTTTCTGCCTTTCGGCTTCGTCAGTTAGGCTTTTCGAATCCAATAAATAAAATTCCAAACTCGTACAAGTCAATAGCTATATCCGCTATAAGATAAAATTTTTAGATGTGCTGCCATCTATGATTAGAAGAGAGTATTGACAATTACTAAAAGCAAAAAATTCCCGGTGTATTGGGGTTGCATACACAATTTGCATTGTGTGTTGCAAAGCTTTTATTTGACTAAATTCTAGTGCGTAACACTGCGTGATGCAGTCAATTGTTCGCACCTCGTATTCCTTGCTGTTCAAACTGACTTCGTAAAGACTTTATTTGTTAACATATTATTGTATATGGATATGCCTCTGAAAAATATGCTGTTTTGGCAATTTGTGGATGAAAATTTTAATATCACTGCGAAAATTAAAAGTTAAATAAAAAAAATAAAACTGGATATTTGAACCAGTCTCAAGGCAAAAAAATTATTGCTTGCAACTTTTAACAAGCACGAATTGGTGGTTAAAATTTTGTTTCATAACTACAAAGTTCAGTCTAGCGATTTACCTAAAAATTGTGAACTGAATTTTATGATTTACGAAAAAGAAGTTGATATTAAAATAATAGAAATTTTTTTGAGGGATCTGTATTTCTACTGCTTGAAAAGCTTATACACGAAAGAAAAAAAAAAGAAAAAATGGTTTTGCAAGGTGTGTGATTTATGCATTGATAGCATTCAGTCAAGTGTGAGGTGTGACTCATGTTTGATGTGAGTTCATAAAAGTTGTTCTGGGCTCTCTAAACTACCCCGTTCAAATGGTAAATGGATTTGTATTTCAGGTTGTTAGTTTTACCACACAGATTTTAGATTTTAGAAATTGTAATATAATTAACCATTTTATGGACTGATCTTTTATTTTTGAATGCTTGCTTATAGTAGGTATACATGCAGTATAAGTAGAATATGACAAATATTTAGACACATGATGCTATAAATTTGCGGATCCCTATTTTGTATACATAAAGGTCCGAAATTTGCGGACCTGCATTAATTAGTAATAGGCGTCCTCAATTTGCGGACCCCGAGACTCTTCCTTTTTTAGAACTTCCGGTCAAATTTAAAAAAAAATAAAAACTAATGGTTTCCTCATAAAATGTTTTTGCGTACATTTTAGGCAAAGATACTTTAGTTTTTTCCCGAACGCCTCGCTTGAATATTTGTATTAAGGGACTTGGCGCGCGTAAAGTTTCGAATTTGAATTTTATGAGAGGTCAAAGTCTCTGACAATTGGACTCTTTCGGTTCCTAAGTCACAATTAATGAGTAAATCGGGCAAAATCAACAGAAAACCTTTGTAATGAAGTATGTGAGTCCCGTTGAATAATTTACCGATTAAACATTCCAAAAAATATATTTTAAACGTTAAAAACCTCTAGAAATTATAATAAGACCATTTTTTGTTTTTATATTTAGATTTGATATTGGAAGTTGTTGAAGAAAAATCTGAAGACAAGCTTATAGAATATAGTGAAGAAGACCTAAATACATTGGTGTCGTATGTGAAAGAAATGACCGTACTGTATGGTTTAAAATGCACAGATTGGACTGAAGAAAACGAATCTGTGATTAAAACGTGGTTTCGCGATGTGACATTGCCGGTCATGTGCGTATTCTTTATAAACATTAATTTGCAGTGCGTCATTGGAATTCCGGACGGACCAATCGAAATAGATTTGATGTATTACATGAGAGAACATTATGATGAATTTACTGTTGATAATTTCCATGACAAGGTGCTTTTTGGAAATGTTTTTGATAATATTGAAGGAACAATTTTAACTCTTGTTAGGGACGTTTATAGTCCATTGTTGATGAGCAACGACAAATGGCCCGACAGTATCCTTTTAGATTTATTTATTTAAATAATAACTAGGTATAATACCATTGGCCTTTCGATAATTATCTCGTAGACATCCAATGGATCCATTACATTCAAACTAAAATTAGATAAAAGAATGACATTTCTAAATGTTGGACATTCTTTAGTATAGGACCTAAAACATTTTTCAATGAAAAACAGTGAGGAACAATTCAATATTTTGTTATAAGTAATTTTTTATAGGTTTTTAGGACTTTAACAATTATAAGGATCGTAAAATTTAGCAACTAAATTGATAAAATTCACGTTAGTCTCTTTTCTCTCCATGAAAAATGGACCAAAATTTACCCAGATGGAGAGTGCCTCCCCCTACCCCGTTTTCGCGGATGCTGAACACGATGGCGGTATCAGAATTTCTCTTTTCGCTAGCCGAAGCCCCTAAAACGGCAAAAAACTACCCCATATCATTAGGCTATGATGAGCTGTTACTGCCACTGTTAATCCCGAAGAAAGTATTTAGTAAAGGAATTTCTACTGGGTTAAAAGGGATAATTCCAATTGGAGGTCATTGCATACCGATTTCAATAGAAGGGGATAATGAAATATGAAAAAATGATAAAAAAGAGATAAAAAAAATACTTCAGAGATAATAATTATATTACAAGTCCATAAACAACGGCTTTATTGAACGAATAATTTTATAGCCGAGCGAGCTTGCGAAAGAGGCTATAAAATGATGAGTCCATAAAGCCTGTTTATGTACGCGTTATATACATGATTTTATGTTCGATTGCAATGAAAAAATTAAAATTTGATACGATTTTGGCTGACAGCAGTTGCGATGACAAGTAGATGTTTATTTTTTAAACATGTCAAATGAGTTGTCTTGCAACTTGTCAGTGACGTTGGCAATTACTTTACTGACGCAAAACTGTTCTGTAAACAGCGTTTTATTGGTCAATCGTACATAAATAAGATTATTCCTCAACTAAAGGGGTTAAACGGACAGCACATCATTTCACTGTAAAAAAAACGTTTTTCCTCTTGTTTTCGAGGATGCTGAGCACGGTGGTGGTGTTGAAGATTACTTCCGACCCTCACCAACCCCTCCACCAGCCAAAAGTCACCCCCGAGTGGGGTGTTTTTTTTATTTTTTATATCAGCGGCAAAACGTCTGTCAAGAAGGTCAGGTTAGGTTAGATCTTTTTAAGTAAAGAAAAGTAAGATACTTGTCACATTTTGAGAGATGTCACGTTTTGACAGTTGACACATTTAGACAGGTGTCACGTTTTGACGGGTGTAACTTTTGACAGGTGTCACAAATTGACAGCGGTCACGTTTTGACGGGTGTTACATTTTGAAACTTTTTATATTTTGACTGGTGTCACATGTGTTACGTTTTGACAGATGTTACGTTTTGACAGATGTGACACATTGGCAGCGGTCACATATTGACAGTGGTCACATATCAACAGGTGTGACACATTGGCAGGGGTCACATATTGACAAATGTCACATTTTGACATGTGCCAGGTTAGGTTAGATATATTTTTTCTTTATTTATCATAATAGTTAGATTTTTTTTTTTTGCGTGGGCAGATTGCCAGACACGGATTTGTCTATAATTAGAAATACCCCAAAATATTACCTAACAGCAGAAGTTATAGCAAGAAAAACAATATATGACAGGGACACACGCTTTTCGTCCAGGGATCGATCAGGACATTTTTTTTTTGACAAACAGTAATAGTTAGGTTGATCAGGTTAGGTGCGTAGCATTTTCTCATTTAAATTTTTTTGAGCTTATTTGACCTCTGCGGGCCCTGAAGAGTTCAGTTAAGGAAAGCCCAACACCATCTTCACTTCTTTCTTCGTTGTTAAATTAGCTGGTTGATCATTGTATATCCGGATGGCTTGCACTGAGGGCTGTCTACCTACTGATTTTGTCATTTAAAATGAACATTATCAGAAAAATCGATGATAATGATGAAGAAGAATTTGTTGGGTCCCCACCAGAAGTCAGTAAAATACATTCTTCAAACTTATTGCCCAGTAAATCAAGAAAAATTTATGAAATATGTTACAATGGTTTAGTCCAATAAACGAAGGTGCCAACCCGGGCATCAGGTCTGATCGGCACAATTTTTTTTTAATTTGCAAGTATTCATGGATACATTCACCTCCGAAAAACTCAGCTGTCTGAAATGTGTTTTTTTTCCGCCTATTTTCGCCGATATTTCCGAAAATATGACACTTTGCAACTCGTGCAAAAAGTGTTTATTGCACGCTACGTAAAATTGTAAAATTGCATTTGTTGCATAAATAACTATTATTTTCATAGAATCCACTTTTGAGATTGGATTTTTCTTCGTTGCTTTATTTAAGTTACTGCTTGGGATCTTTAGATGATTTTAGGTTTTAAAATGTTAGTGCGGTCATTATGGTTTAAAAATTCCCTTGATCTGGGCTCAATTGCAACACAAATGATTCTTTTTGCATTCTATAGTGAAAAGTGTCTATATTGACATATTCAAAATCCCCATTAATCCAGGTCCATCAAATCAGTCAAAATCCAAGATGGCGGCTAAATTTTGTATTTTTCGTTACAAAGTTAACTTTATGTTTATAATGTATAACTTGGCAAAAATGTTTTAAATACAAAGATAAAAGTATAAAATAGGTATTTCACTCAAGTTGCCTATTTATTAGAAAAAATTTTACTACACATTAGACTTACAAGAACAAAAAAAACATTATTTCAAAGTATGGGTTATTTTCCATTATTGAACAAAAATTAAAATGATTTGGTTCTTTTCACAATTCATCATAATCTTCATCTGTACTTTCCATTTCTTCATCTTCTATTCGCTGCGGACTATTTTCACAATTTGTTTCTTGACACTGACCACATGAACTGGTACATTCCAAACCATTCTTTCGGCAACTACATTTCATGGCATCACAGCCGGTTTTGCAGTTACATCTTACTATGCGTAATACACTTTAAGGTGCTGGTGGCAAATCCATTCTTTTCGGTACATACATATTATCACGTATACTCCATCCCCAGTCAGTTGGGTTCAAGCCTTCTTGCATTTGTTTCCATATACGAATTTGCAAATATGCACGGAGGCTATGGAACTTTTGACAGCTGATTCCGTTGGGGGAAGGTTCTGTGGCTAAGCGAAATATTTTTCCTTCGATACTTTATCAATAATAGTTCTATACCTAAGTGTGTTTAGTGTATCATCTGGATTTCCACCAAAAATATATACCATTCCTCTCAAATTGTAAAGCTTCATTGTATGATGTTGAAAATCCTAGGACCTGAAGCGTGTATATGAGGTATCTTGAACGAAAATGATGATGTAGTTGAACAGTTAGTCCTACTTGAAAAGGTGCTAATATTAACCTGGGCCGAGCACACTGCATTATGCATTTTGAATATGTTAAAAAAGACACTTCACATAGTACAATGCAAAAAGGATCATTTGTGTTGCAATTTTGCCCAGGTCATAATTTATTTTTACTGCACTATGTTGTCTGTCTCTTTTACAATTAAGTTCCTTAACCAATATGTAGGTGTAAAAAACGAATTTTGTCAAAATCTGCAAATGATTCTTTCAAAAGTTACCGATCTCCACTACAAGTTATATGGACTAAACGTTTTGTATATTCCACTAGAAGTTCTTTTGATTCCTTTGAGTGAAGCCAGTAGTGATAAGGAACTTATAAAAAGGTTGGAAGGTATCGTTGTATACTGGACCAAACAAATTAGAGTTGGACTTCAAGACCAAGGTCAATTTACTCCTGAAGATTTGTTGTGCCCTAAGGATGAATTTGAGTTTTGGAAATATCGATGTAAGCAATAGTTTTTTTATGAAAAGGTTATTTTGTTCACAATCTTTTTTTTTTAGATGAAAATCTACTCGGTTTGGATTACCAATTACATAATGAGTGCATATTACATATTTCCGACATTCTCCAATCTGTCCAATCGACATATGTGCGTCAATTTAAAATATTCGCAGGAGAAATTGCGAAAAACATTGAAGAATCGAAATCAAATATAGAATATTTAAATATATTGCTCGAACCGTGCGAAAGACTATCAAAAGAAGAAACGCCTAAAGACATACCAAAACACATCGAAAGATTATTTCAACTCATCAGATTTATTTGGTTGGAAAGTCCTTTTTATAACACCAAGGAAAAAATTACACAGTTGTTCAGAGCTGTAAGCAATCAAGTGATATTGCAGTGCAAAACATATATTGATCTGAATATTGTATTTAGAGACAAAGAGACCAGGAGGGCTATAAATATGTTTCAGACTTGCATAGACGCTTTGATGCAGTATATTAAAATATACGTTTTGGTAAGTTAAAATTTTTATTTTAATAGGACTCAAGTTTGTAATTAACAATATCGTAAACAGGTATCGACGAGTCATGAAACCTGTAGTGATATACCTTGGAATTTAGACAAACGTCCAATATTTAATCATGTGGATTCTTTTATCAAGAGGTGCAACGATATGATTGAAGTATGTGAAGTTATGATTTGCTTTGGGAGATACGATGAAACTGAAGAAATTCCAAAGCCTATGTTCGGTGGTGCAAAGGGAGAAGATTTTGATAAATGGGCAGAAAGGGTCGAAGCTATGTTTCATGAAGCTTTAAAAGATATCGAAGCCGTAAGATTTTAGTATTCACTAATACAAGTTCTTTTTAAGTATACTGATTAAATTCAAAAATATTTTTTTTTATTGGTGCCCTAGTTTACCATTTTAAAGCACGCATCAGAGTGGTTAAATCGAACTTTCAAAAACGCGCGTTTTAGACTTCTAAATCATAAAGTTTAAAAAAGTCTTATGGAACGCTTCTGTCTGTCTGTCCGTCTGTACGCATTTATAACTCAGCTTCCAGAACCTATCGAGACTAACGGATATGAACTCAGGATACCTTGAATGTGTGCACGCCTAAATTTCAGCTTTCTACGACGATTTTTCAAATTTAATAAATAATTTTTTGTTTAGTTTAGAAGTATATTGCTCCCGCTCTCTAGGGGGTGCCGTTACTACTTGTTTTAAAGTTCCCAAGTCAAAATGACAATTTTTTTATTATTGATCTGCAACGTCAAATAAAATGTTACTAACAAATGCAAAACCTTTATTCAATCATTATTTAACAATAATTTTAATTTTATACATGAACATTGAAAGTACACTTATTATTGATTGAGATATTAATATTTCAATTTTTTAAATCGGAGGCAATGGTATTTAAAATAATACCGTTAACATTCTTAGAACTCAATGAGGTTGAACTTCCATTAATGGCACTCCCAATAATATTTGAAACATTCCTATTGCTAATGCTCTCTCCAAGACCCAAAGATAACGCCTTCAAAAATAAATACATAATGTCCGGTGCATCTATGACTATGAAAAACTTCCGCAAATCGTCTTCATTGAATACATATGCCTTCTTAGCTACGTCACTCCTACTAATTGCCTTCATGAATGCTTGCACTCGATCTCTAGCACCGAAACTAAAAGAGATATCAACAAGATTTTTTGTAGGGGTAGACAGTGTCACTCGGACTACAATTTTAAAATATTTTGATGTATACAGGGTGGCTAATTTTTGTGGAATGAAAATTAATTTGGTTTTTTTAAATTGAACACCCTGTATACGATTATGTCTTCTGATTCTACTTAATATTAGATTTACGGTAGTTTTTTGTATTTGTAAATCCGACGCGGCGTTGACAAGTTATTCCTATTTTAAGCTGATTTAATGAAAAAACAGCACTTCAGAAATATTAGCACAAAAACCACATTTTTTAAAAAATTCCTCAAAAAAGCTACTATGATGTAAATGAAACATGCACCTATCACAATAATCACACAACATCTTCACCTGTTGCACAGGGTGTTTGCCGATGGCGTGCCAATAGTCTAGTTTTCAAATGGCAATAACTTAATTTTTTCAAATGGGACACCCTGTATATTTTTCCTCAGTTAGAAGCTCTCCCTAATACGCATTAAAAAATATAGGGTTTTGCATATCTAACTTTACTATTTACTTTAATAATTGACGTTAAGTGACAAACAACATATTTTACACAATTTTTAATAAGTACAAAATTTTACAAAGTTTAATCGTAAGAAAACTACAATAGTGAAAGTTAAAATTTATAGTAGGTGTTCAAAATGTCTTTCATTTTCATTTATACATTTTCTTGCCCTTTTTTTCATTGATTTGCGCACATCTCTTAGCATTGCAGGGGTCACCTGTCTAAATGCTGCAGTAATTCTTTCTTTCATATTTTCTTTTGTGGTAACCTCTTCTTTGTAAATAGTATTTTTAATAAACCCCCACAAGAAAAAATCGCAAGGTGTAAGGCAAGGCGATCTAGTAGGCCAATTTATAGGTCCTCCCCTTCCTATCCAACGATCCTGAAATTCCCTATTTAATTAATTGGGAACATCTAATAGGCAATGTGGTGTGGCACCATATAATTGAAACCACATTCCGTTGCGATAATTTTGAGGCACATTTTGCAATTAGTTGCGAAAATCATGTTTTAAAAAATCTAAAAATATAGCTCCATTTACAGTCCCATCAAAGAAATAGGGACCAATTACATAATCACCTATTATTCCCGCCAACATATTCAAAGACCATCGATACTGTGATGTGGTTCTAAATAAATGTTCATTGTGGTCCGAATAATAATGGAAGTTGTGTCTATTTACACAACTGTTCTTATGAAACGTGGATTCGTCGGAGAATAAAACTTTGTTTAAAAAGTTACGCTCTGTATTTATCTTGTTTATTAACCATCTCCACTCTACGCGCGAAATCACGTGGTAACAATTCTTGGTGAAGCTGGATATGATAGGGGTGATATTTATTCTTTTTTATTATGCGTCTAATTGTGGTATTGGAAATATCTAACTGATTGCTTAATTGCCTTGTGCTTATATTGGGATCTTCAACTATACTGATCATTACCTTATATTCGTTGTCAATAGTAACAGCTGTAGTTTCACGTGAATGTTTTTCATACTTGATGGTTCCTGTTCTATCAAATCTATTCTTTAAATTCTCTTAAGTATCCTTTTGTGGATGACGTCTTTCTGGGTATCTTTGACGATAGACCCTACTAGCAAGAAACGCATTTTTTTGACATTTACCCAGTATCCATATATCAATATTTTCTTGAACACTATAATTCTTATTAAAATCCATTTTTTATACACAATACCGATTAAATATAGTAGACGTGATACAATACAAAATTTTATGTTGACAATTAATGCCATAACAAAATATACCTACTGTCATTTTCATAGGTAACTTGATTTCTTATTAAAAATTGTGTAAAATATGTTGTTTGTCACTTAACGTCAATTATTAAAGTAAATAGTAAAGTTAGATGTGCAAAATCCTATATTTTTTTAATGCGTATTAGGGACAGCTTCTAACTGAAGAAAAATATACAGGGTGTCCCATTTGAAAAATTAAGTTATTGCCATTTGAAAACTAGACTATTGGCACGCCATCGGCAAACACCCTGTGCAACAGGTGAAGATGTTGTGTGATTATTGTGATAGGTGCATGTTTCATTTACATCATAGTAGCTTTTTTGAGGAATTTTTTAAAAAATGTGGTTTTTGTGCTAATATTTCTGAAGTGCTGTTTTTTCATTAAATCTGCTTAAAATAGGAATACGAAAAACTACCGTAAATCTAATATTAAGTAGAATCAGAAGACATAATCTTATACATGGTGTTTAATTTAAAAAAACCAAATTAATTTTCATTCCACAAAAATTAGCCACCCTGTATACATCAAAATATTTTAAAATTGTAGTCCGAGTGACACTGTCTACCCCTACAAAAAATCTTGTTGATATCTCTTTTAGTTTCGGTGCTAGAGATCGAGTGGAAATCATTAGCGCACCCTGTATAATCCACATAGTCGACGCTCCGACTGTTCCGACTGCTCCGACATTTTACGAAAAATGAAACCATCAACTCATATTTAAGAAATCTGACGAATAAAAAAGAAAGTGAATATTCTCTATGGAAGGCTGCAAAATAGTTTAAGAAACCAATTCAACAGTTCCCGCACATAAGAAATCCAGACGGAGATTGGGCAAAAAGTAATTGTCATTATCTCAAAGAAACCTTTCAACCTAACGAACCTTCAGAACAAATGAATCTGGAAATCCTAGAGCAGTAAGAAAATGAAATAAAATTAGTAACACCAAAGGAAGTATGCGCCGAAATAAAAAACAATATCAACGTACGTAAGGCTCCCGGATACGATTTGATCACAGGGGGAATATTAAAAAATCTACCCCTAAAGGGTATCGTAAAATTAACCCTCTTGATGTACCACGCATTTGGAAAACTGCCGAAGTAATAATGATTCCCAAACATGTAAAACCCCCAAACGAAGTTACATCATATAGGCCGATTTCGTTCCTACCAATAATTTCTAAATTATTCCTAAAAAGATTAACACCGATACTAGAAGAAAAAGCACTCATACCAGATCATCAGCTCGGGTTGAGAGCTAAACACTCAGCAATCGACCAAGTTTACAGAATAACGGATTTGATAGAAAGACCACTGGAAGAAAAGAAAATTTGCTCAGCTATCTTCTTAGATATATCTCAAGCTTTCGATAAGGTCTGGAATGAAGGACTGGAATATAAACTCCCTAGACAGTTTTCGGATATACTTAAATCATATATTTCAGATAGAACATTCCGAATAAGGCAAGAAAATACTTATTCAGATTTAGTAGATATCTGTGCTGGGGTGCCGCAGGGTAGCGTTCTTGGGCCAATACTGTATCTTCTTTATACATATGATATCTCTACACCTAATGATATGAAAATAGCAATGTTTGCTGATGACATGGCTGTGATGACGGTAGGAGAAAACCTTGCTGACATAACAAAACAAACCTTGGGGCTTCAAAACATATTCTTAAATAACATCCGGCAAGTACCACTGGTAAACACAGCCAAATACCTTGGAATGAATTTAGACGATAAGTTGCGCTGGAAAGAACATGTCAAAATAAAAAAAAGAGAACTTGAATTCAGATATAGAAACATGTATTGGTTACTGGGGAGAAAATCTCACGTCTCTATCCAAAATAAACTCTTATTGTATCCTCAGGTATTAAAACCGGTATGGACTTATGGCATTCAGTTGTGGGGATGCGCTAAACATGGCGATATAGCTATAATACGAAGGTTTCAAAACAAGGTGCTGAGAGGAATAGTAAACACACCATGGTATGTTCGAAATTGCGATCTACACAGGGATCTAGGAATTCCAACAGTACCAGGAAGTTGAGACTAGGCTACACAACCACCACAACATCGAAATGTTGCAGATTTTGGACAACCAGGATCAACAGAGAAGGCTAAAAAGAGCCCTTTGAATTAGTGCTGTGAAGTGATTAGTGTTATCACAATAAACAGGCGATTGGTGAGATAGTAACTAAGAAACACCAGTGGGTGATATCTTAGAGTTAGTCATTAGTTTTTAAGTACTTTAAAGCAAAATTGCTGGTTGGTCATTTTGACCAGTTGCCGTATCTAACCTAGAAAAAAACCTTCTAAGAAAGGCATTTTTGATCTTGAGCTTGTTTCTTTTCCTCGTTGAACCTGACCGGCTAGTGCTAGGTTTGGACCAATCCATAGATTTATCAGTACCCATGTAGTGGCGCATGAAAAAATGTTTGAAACAAATTTTGTTGTAAATTTTATGCCCTACAATTTTTGTAATATATGTTAACATCATTCGAGCTATAGAAACCGATTTTTGTGACGTTTGACCTCGAATAACTTACCATGCAGACACGAGATTTTAGGTGACTTTTGAGACAACTTTTAGAACACCATAATGAAGGTGTATACGAGTTTCCAGCTTATTATCTCTCATTCTGACCCCTTTTTTTGCTTGTGACTGCATTAAAGCACAATCACTGGTGATTCGCGTTTACTTCTTTTTAATATGTAATAACATACTTTTTAGGTGAAATATAGAATATTAGAAGTAAATGCATCGGAGTGGTACGATGATATTCTTAAATTTAGATCGAGATTAAAAGATATAGAAGTAGTAATAGAAAATTTAACAAACGCAGTTTTCGAACGTATTGGTAATTTAGAAGAAGGAATTGAAGCACTCGGTGCACTTCATAATTATACGAAAAGAAAAACATTATATACATTATTTGAAGGAAAAACTAATCTTGTAAGTAATCTTTAATAAAATTGTAAAATAGCTTTGGTTGTTCTAGTTTCCTAGAGGTCTCAGTCCCGAAAGGATTCGGGTTCCACCTGCGTTTGGACTTCAGTAATTCAATACCTGTTGGGGCATATAGTCCAAGGATTAGTTTTTTGAAGTCCAGACGTTGGAGTGATTTTATTTCGCATCATTTGTACAGGGTGTCCCAAATTGGTGTGTTTTGCAGGGTATCTCGTAAACTAGAAGAGATAGAAGAAAAGCAATTAGGATGTTATGACTTCTTTTTTTGTTAAAGTAACGATAGCCTAATTAAATCTTTAGTAACTCCCTGCAGTTGGAAGATACAGGGCGATTATTGAAAACTGTCGAAAACTACTAGGTACTATAACTTCTTAATTAAGAAAAATATAAAAAAACGTTATAAAAACTTTTGATAGATATAATATTAAAGAGTTCAGTGGCGCACAGATTTTTTTTTTAGGGGGCTCACTAAGGAAATATAATGCAAACTTATGTTTTTTTAAATGGGACACCCTGTATATTTTGACGTTTTTCGTTTCCTTTTTTAATTCTCATTCACCTGATATGACATATTATATATCTATTTTCAATGGTTGCAGCTACAGTGCAAATAAACCATTTATGGATGTTATCAGGTGAAACACCCTTAAAAAATTGAACACTCAGTAACGAAATTTAACATTTTATTATAAGTATACTGATGTGTGACAATTTTATTTATCAAAATTATAATTACTAAAAAATAAACAACAAGAAACATTGTAACGACTAATCTACCTATAACTAATTTTATTAGAATGTGAAAATTACATTAAATGTTCAAAATGTCCTCCGTTTTGTTGTAGTAATAATTGACACCTTTTTCTTACTGATCTTACACAATTGAGTATGTGCACTGGCTTTATTTTTCTAAATACGGCATGAATATTTTGTAAGAAATCTTCCCTACTTTCGAAGTCTTGTAAATATTATTTTTTAAAAATCCCCAAATAAAAAAATCAGGAGGATATAATTCCGGAGAACGAATTCCGAATTTTTCGTTTAAATAATCTCCAATGAATCGAGCATTATGGGCAAGTGCTCCATCTTGTTGGAACCAAAATGTGTCCCTATCAGTTTATTTCCAAAATATCTATATATCCAGCAGCAGTTAGTTTATCATCAAATATATGATAAACTAATTTATTATGTTTGACAAAACAACTAACGTTAAAGCCGAATCTAAGTGTGGATTTGAGTCATTCCAATATAGTTCATTATGTCTGTTAAATATTCCTGCACTGCTTATGCGAGCTTCATCGCTAAATATTACCTTTGAATAAAAATAAAAATTTGGCTGTTTATTACATTTTCCTATATACCACTCTGCAAATTGTGTTCTTCTCAAAAAATCGTTTGGGTATAATTTTTGAAGGACGGATGTCCGATAAGGCTTAAATTTATATTTCTTTAAAATCCTTCCTGCAGTAGTTTTTGGAACACCTATTTCATTTTCAATTTGACGCAGAGAAGATTCATGATATGCTTGGATATATCCCAACGTATTTACTTCTCTTTCTTCATGATTCTTTTCGTACTTACGCCGTGGTTTCACAAAACATCCATACTCGATTAAATTTGAATCGAGTTTTTTAAAAATTCTCTTGTAAGGTTGCCTTCTTTCTGGATATCGTTGAAAATATAATTCAGACGCATCACTAACATTCTTTTGACATTCAATATATGCCACGTGCATATCATATTTTTCATAATTTTCAAAAGTCATGTTGTTGACAAGACTGCACGTCGTAAAATTAATTCTGACAGGTAACACAGGTTTTGTTTTATTTTCCATGGTAAGAGGACCAAAGCCTACTTGATGAAATGAACATTCTTATAAGATATAACAATCATGTCAATTAAGGTAAACAAACTAAAATATACAACATATCGGGTTAAACATAATTAGAAATAATAGTGAAATCGGAGGGGGTGAGTTGCTCAGCGGTAGAGCACTGGACTCATAATCCAAGGGTTGTGGGTTCGAATCACACCAAAGGCAGAAATCATTTTCTGATTTTTAATTAATTAAAAAATTTAGAAATTGATTTTCATATACCAGGTGTGATTCCTCACTCGACCATTCACTGTTGGGTTCTAATTAACAGTGCTGTTCCTAAAAGTGGCGCTGGGAAACAATAACAAAGCCTACACAGAACACGAGGCTAATGGCCATAGTAGTCGATGCCGTTAACACAGAACTAAAACTAAAAAAATAGTGAAATCGGTAAGAAAATACAGACGTCTTATTTCGTGATGTTATTTACCAAAAAACGGATTCAATAATTTCAAAATACTTAAAACCAATATATTTACCTACTTTGTTGTTAGTTCACTGATTTTATTTTTGGTAATGCTGAATTGGTTAGAGATTATTTAAACGAAAAACTTTTTAATCGATGAAAACGGAGAGCATTTTGAACATTTAACGTAATTTTTACCTTCTAATAAAATTAGTTATAGGTAGATTAGTTGTTTCTTGTTGTTTCATAAGTTTATTGTTTTTATTTTTTTAATCTGGTCTTATTTTTTATTAATTATAATTTTGATAAATAAAATTGTCACACATCAGTTTCCTTATAATAAAATGTTAAATTTCGTTACTGAGTGTTCAATTTTTTAAGGGTGTTTCATCTGATAACATCCATAAATGGTTTATTTGCACTGTAGCTCCAACCATTGAAAATAGATATATAACATGTCATATCAGGTGAATGAGAATTAAAAAAGGAAACGAAAAACGTCAAAATATACAGGGTGTCCCATTTAAAAAAACATAAGTTTGCATTATATTTACTTAGTGAGCCCCCAAAAAAAAATCTATGCACCACTGAACTCTTTACTATTATATCTATCAAAAGTTTTTATAACGTTTTTTTTATAGTTTTCTTAATTAAGAAGTTATAGTACCTTGTAGTTTTCGACAGTTTTCAATAATCGCCCTGTATCTTCCAACTGCAGGGAGTTACTAAAGATTTAATTAGGCTATCGTTACTTTAACAAAAAAAGAAGTCATAACATCTTAACTGCTTTTCTTCTATCTCTTCTAGTTTACGAGATACCCTGCAAAACACACCAATTTGGGACACCCTGTACATTTTAGATTATGTTCATAAAACATATTTTTTTTAAGGTTTTTAAAATGTTCAGAAAAGAAATATTGGACACGAAGCAAGATATGCAAACAGGAGCAGAATTGCATCCAACTCTTTCTCCGTATTTTGCTGGAAGAGCACACATGTTAAAAATGAAAAAGGATAGGCTAAAGATGATCAGACAGGTAAGTAAAGGGATCAGTCCTAATATTTATAAATCTTTGTCTATAATTCTAAATCATTCTAAAACATTTTTTGTTTGTTCTTGTTATTGGGAGTAAAATCATTTTGAAATACTCTTTCTTTATGGATATTAAAACCACTTATTTTGTTAAAAAGTTTTTTAATTTTTGACGCTTCGACTTTCTTAATCGGAAGTCGTTTTCAAAATGACATAACAAAATATATAATAAAAAATTTACTATAGAACAAAATAATGACAACATAGGACACGGAGAAAGATTATTAAATTGAAGATGTCAAAATCTCTTCCATTTGCATATTTTAAGAGAATTTATTGTCCTGTTTTAAAAAACATAAGAAATTTAAAAATTTATTTATTTATAATTTTGAAACTCTAGGGCTTGGATTCCTAATAATAATATATAATTTTTTTTAACACAATATAATTTTTTTTAAATTTATACTCTAACAAAAAATAAACAAAATTTAAAATTTAAAATGACCCTATTTAAAAAATTCAAAAATATGTCACCCTGTTTTATAGAAATAATCTGAAGTTGTTTATTATTAAATTTTGTCCCTATATCCAAATAAATCAAACAATCACTACTACAAAAAAAAACTATTGTTACTTATCTTCTTGTCCTTCCCACTTTTTTTTTAATCTCCCCTCTTACTTCCTGACTGGAATTCCGACCTTGATTCCCTCGACTCCTTCTAACTTTCCACCTTTCACGCCTTTTTTTCAAATTTCCACTCAACCTCTACTTCCTGACTAGAATTCTGACCTTGACTCCATCGACATCTTCCAACTTTCCACCTTTCACGCCTTTTTTTCAAATCTCTACTCAACTTCTATCTCCTGACTAGAATTGTGACTTTGACTCCCTCGATTTCTTCCAACTCTCCACCTTTTACGCTTTTTTTTTAAATCTCCACTCAACCTTTACTACTTCGTAAATAATTTATTTATTATTTACTAATAAACTTCAATTCTCTTTTTCCTATTTCCAAAAAAAAAAAATTCTTTTTACTTTTTAAAAAATATCTGACTTTTCAATTTTTTTGACAACCTTTTTCTTTCTGCCCTCCAACAACCAACCCTCTTTTTTTTTCTTACTTCTAATTTTTTTTATATCTTTCAAAATTGACATTTCTAATTTTTTTGGTTACAGTCTGATTCTTTTCCCTTATCTTTAACTGTCTAACCTAACTGTAATTTATTTTTATTTTTTATTATTAAAATAGGATCATTTTACTACACTATTATAAACTAATTGCTATACATCTACAATTAAACAACCTCAGATTATATTACAATACAGTACATTATACTTCGTCATAAAGTTTTCTTAATAATAATATTTTAGGATGGGGAGGTGTAAACGACTGTTTTATAAAAAATGTTCATTGTTTGCAGAAATAGCTCTTAAGGGGGTGGGTGGCTCAGCGGTAGAGCACTGGACTCATAATCCAAGGGCTGTGGGTTCGAATCACACCAAAGGCAGAAATCATTTTCTTATTTTTAATTAATTAAAAATTTAGAAATTGATTTTCATATACCAGGTGTGATTCCCCACTCGACCATTCACTGTTGGTTCTAATTAACAGTGCTGTTCCTAAAGTGGCGCTGGCTAATGGCTATAGTAGTCGATGCCGTTGACACAGAAGCCAAAAAAAAGAATCATTTTCCAAAAAAATATTTTATATCCCTCTGATCAATTGTATATATCTAGATGCCCAGGTTAAAGATGTCCGCTAAATTTGTATTCAAAAAATATTGTTTATTTGTAAATCATGAGCACCCTTACAATACCAGAAGAAATGAAGGGATTGTTTTCACACGTAGTGAAAAAAGAATTTATGTTATATTATCTAATGATATAAGAAATTTCAAAACTTACAACCAATTTAAAAAACATTAAGAAATGGATAATGGAATCAGACTATATTTTACAAATATATGAACCAGTAAAAATTTTAAAGAGCCGCAGAAAACCAGAAAAACATTAATGTAAAAAAATGTTTGCATTTATGATTGATTCTTATGAGAAATTACAGATTTTATTATATTTAGGTTCAGATTACAATGCAAGTGGTATCAACGAAAGAATAAGACTCTTGACAAGTAGAGTACCTTGAGCATGTAATAATAACTAATAAATGCCTGGACGTTGTATTTCACTATTTTCCGGAGCCGGATAAACGAAAGGGACCAATTTTTTTTTATACAAGCGCAAACCGGGTGTCCCTTTCAGTGGTGAGTTTTGACCTGTGGAGGGGTTGGTGGAGGTCAGAAGTGATCTTCAACACCATCATCGTGTTCGGCATCCTTTAAAACGGGAAAAAGACGTTTTGCCGCTAATATAAAAAATTAAAAAAAAAATTCCTGTTAGGGGTGAGTTTTGGCAGGTGGAGGGGTTGGTGATGGTCGAAAGTGATCTTCAACAACACCACCGTGCTCAGCTGGAAAACCTGGAAAAACCTCAATAGGATCAGATGTAAAATGGGAAGGTCCAATAAATTTGTTAAGATGGGGATACGTCGAGGACGACTCATCCTGCCCTGCCCATCCCTACAGACCGCCTGCACAATTCGGGACCTGTGGAAGGCGAATGACACGGCGGTGCAGTATGCCAGACACTGGAAGGAGATATGAAATCAAACAAACCAATTCTGACTGGCGACGCCTGCGAACGTCGTACACATAAATTTATCCTACTATTAACGAATAAATGTAGCTCAGACATGATAAATAAATAACCGTGTTCAGCATCCTCGAAAACGGGGGAAGATACGTTTTTTACAGGGAAATGATGTGCTTCCCGTTTAACCCCTTTAGGGGTTAGTTTTTGACCGTTTTAGAGGTTCGGCTGGTGAAAAGAGAAATTCTGATAACGCCATCGTCTTCAGCATCCTCGAAATCGGGGGGATCGTACTCTCGATCCGAGTAAATTTTGGTCCATGTTTTTCCGACTCACATACGCCACTATAACCTGTAACAGTGCAACAACATAGCACGTAACATTGCAGTGATTGCATTTTTTCCCTGAACCAACCTTGCAGTAACAATCAACACTCATCACTTGTCCACTTTCATTAATTTTTTCCCGCATTTAACCAAATGTCCAGCGCCAGCGTATAAAATGCGTTCAGCTTGTTTGAAATTTAGTTTTCTACGGTCTGTTGTAGCCCTTTCCCAAATTTTGACAATCGTAAGACTCATTTTTTATATTTAACACCCATGTGAAATTTAAATCTTCACCCTAATTGACGCCATCTTGGATAGGCCACGCCTCCATGTCAGATCCCAATAAAATTTCTCCAAAATCCTCCAAATAATACACACACACATTTAACACTTTTATTTAAATTTTTAAATACGTAACAAGTAAAGCACAATACATTTGGCAACTCTAGATAACACTGAAATGATCTAGTCTAGGCAATCAGAAAGCATTTGTAATTTTATAACATTTTGTGCAAAGAAAAAATAAATTTACGGTAAAAAAGTTTTAGCGGAGCAACAATTCACTCCTAAGCGTCTCGCTAATTTGTGATAAACTAACTTCTTAATTTGGACTTAAATAATTTAAACTCATTTTCTATAAAAAACCCAATTTATTTATGTCTACTCTCTTTGATAGTTCAAATTATAATCCTTGTACAATAATTCATTTCACCTCAAAACATATATCAATTCCCATCTATCAGCGCAAAGTACTTCAGGTAGCAACAGTGTTATTGCTGATTAAACAGTATTCATAAGTCAATAACACTATACCCGGAGTAGATGCACTAATAGAGGAAATTGTGAAATATACTAACTAAATAATTATTAAATATCTAAAATAATAAATATCATTACAAATTCCTACCCAAAAATGTCTACGTGAGAATATGTCTGCCTACGTCACACGGAACCGGAAGTGTACTTTGGTGAAAGAATGCGACTACGTCACACACGCAGGTGTTAAATCCGGAAGTCCGCTTTGATTCTTCCGTTTCAAGAGTTGACGATTCTGTCTCACTCGCTCTCGCATCGAGTGAAAAGAATTTCGACTTTATTTCTATGTTTTATTTAAATATATTTGACGAGCTACTCCAAGGCTATTGGCGCGGTTGCCAATGTTGCCAAGTTGTTTGTTAAAAGAATAAAATTAATTTTGTTTGATTTGCAATTGGAAATTAAACAAAAATTTTTCGAAAATTTTGGTTTTTTACAAATAGAGCTTCAGAGCGTGTGATAAGAGTAATTAGCATATATGAAGGAAATGTACTACGTTAATTACACCTGGCAACGTCGTCAAAGAGGTTATGACGCACGCGAAATTGTAACGTCTATCTATGATACCGTTATTATTCACCCATCTCAAGTGTCGCATCTCTAGTCGCGTTTTTGCGTGGCTGATGTTCCAGAACCCCAATGTGAATTACCAAAACATGATTTCCCTGAGCTGAACAAGAAGATATACCCCTTATTAATTAAAATTGATGATTCGAGTATCACATTTTTTTTTCATATTAGTCCAGTAAACGAAGCCCGAAAAACACCCTAACCTCCCCATCTCATTATTGACGGACTTTTTTTTTTTAACTTGTAGGTATTGACGGGTAGATTACTCTCCGAAAATATGTCCTCCGGGAAATGTGCCGATCGGCTGGAAAATGGCCAATGATCCCGAAAATTCAGTTTTTCGCCGATATCTCCCGAAATATCGAGAAAAAAAAAGTTTGGCCAGTTTTTTCAATATTCCAGAAAAATAAGAAAATGGACAAAGTTACCCGATATTGAAGCTACAGATCCCTCCTTTCATATGAGCTTTGAATCATCAAAAAAGATTAATTTTTACCCAAGTTTTGGGCTAATTTGCCCGCCCGCCCATGCCTACATTCACGGAGCGTGCTCTCTTAGACGCGGCGCAGCAGCTCGAAAAACATGCTACGGTTGGGGCTGGTTATCTCAAAAACGGTTAAACTTTTGATAAAAATGATAAGGATCATTTTCGTAGATAATAAACTGCTCTCCATTTCTAGCCCAACCCCGCTTCTCTAAGTGTCATATGTCGGGAGATATCGGCGAAAAACTGAATTTTCGGGATCATTGGCCATTTTCCAGCCGATCGGCACATTTCCCGGAGGACATATTTTCGGAGAGTAATCTACCCGTCAATACCTACAAGTTAAAAAAAAAAGTCCGTCAATAATGAGATGGGGAGGTTGGTACCTTCGTTTACTGGACTATATGAAGCTCTAGTAAATTAAAATTTGCTCGTTATCGTATTTAAAGTTTTGAATAAAAATAATTATTAATGTTGTTTTCTCATTTCATCATTAATGCTTTGTAATCTGAATACTTATTCTAAGTGTGGTGTCGCCCCAATTTCTAATTTCCGGAGTGCTTGAGCTATTTATAACCTAATGGCAAATAATAAAAAAATATTAAGTAATAAATAAATATGGGGCATATTAATTAAAAATCAGGGAGAAATATTAAAAGCAATTTCTTTTTTAAGTTTAGGTAAATAACAAAAAAATAAAATTTTATTTTATTTTTATTGCAAATAAAATTTGTTGATTATTTTTTTCAGTTATTTCACGAAGCTGGTTGGATGATGCCATGCAGTATGGCCAATGAAATATTTGCACAATATGACAAATTCGTTAAATCTGTAGATGACAATGTCTTTAATTTATATAGAAGTTGGATCGTTACCCTTGGTGAAGACGTGAATTCCAGGTTAAATAGATCGCTAATGTGTAAAAGTAAAACAAATGTCGGACTTTTAGAATGCAATATAGACAGGTAATTTATAAATGAACATATTTTCACTTAAGACAATATACGCTATTCAACTAAGAAAATAAAAGGGCAGTTGTTAGCGGGAACATTGTTTTTTTTTGCAAAAAAAGTGCATATTTGGTACTTTTTTTTAGTTTTTGGCCTAAATCTCGGTAAGTATGCATTTTTTCGAAAAGACTATTCTATACAAAATTAAAGGTCAGAAAATTTCCCACAAGTTTGACAAAAAACAATTTTTTCTACGACTAATAGTTACGCCGCTAAAGTGCGTTGAAAATGTGCAGAATTTCCAACAATTGGAAATATGCCATTGCACGTAAAGTTTGTTGGTTTATTCTACAATGGTGTAAGGCTTTTTCTTGCCACAAAGAAAAACATGCCTTACAAGTGACGCTTTAATACGGAAATTGCTCGAGCACCAGTTTTTTTATGTGATATGAACAAAAAATACTATGTTAAAATAAACGTTCGATTTAGCGCTAGTGACTGACGGCAGTTACTGTCGGAATGACTCAATCAGACTATAATTAAATTTACCAAATTATGAAATTAAACGGAAGCGATATGGTTCGAGCGATCCAAAATTTCTTCAATGGTCAGTTTCGAACCGCAATCAAGCCCGAATCCTGTCTAGGGTCCAGCGATATGGTTCCAGTGATCCAAAATTTCTTCAATTCTTCAGCTATACAGAATCTTCAAACTTAAAGTTTTCAGCAGGTTTCTTGATAAGCCATTTATTTAAAAAAGCGATGTTGTTAGACATCGGCCGACTTGGTAAATAAATGCACCAGAATATCTCTACCCCATGAGATGTGAACACCTTTTTATATCCGATTTTCATGGAAACGAGTTATGTTACAAAAATTTTGACTAATTCTAATTGGTTTGTGTGAGGAAAAAATGTTTTCTTCCTGAAGCCAGGAAAAGACAAAATTCCATCGACAACATACTCTCCACTCCTTGCTGTAAAGAATAAAGCTGTGGCAGAGAATATTCTGTTTTTACATGCAATGAGTGGATGTGACACAACGTCTGCACCATTCAACCAGGGGAAACTAAAGTTTGTGAGACTACTCATTAAAAAATCCTGTTATCAGTTCTTTCAAAAACAGTAACGCCACTCCCCAAAGCGTAGCTGCAGCTGGAGAACGATTTTGGTCGAAGTGTATGGCTACAACGGAAGGTCTGCACCCTCTTTGAACCACATGCGCTTCCTCAACTACAAGAAGGCAGTGTTCAAGGCATCATCAAAAATAGCTGCACTTCCACCCTCAGCAGCTGCAGCCACACAGCATAGTTACAGAGTTTACCATTAAGTGCAGCAATGGATGGAAGTTGATCAGCGAGCAGAGGATTGGGTTTGGAAGAGGACCACCAATGGTCTAGAACCAGTTAAAACACTTTTAGCCCCTGCTCCCCCCGAACTGCTTAAGTTGGTAACATGCAAGTGCACCAAAACCTGTGCCCGAAACTGCAGCTGCATAAAGGCGGGGCTACGTTGCACTAATCTAGGAATAAACTGCGTTCACAGATCATGCAATAATGAATCGGTGGCCCTTGAACAACACGAAGATGAGGCTGAAGATTTGGATCTCCAAGAGGAACTTGGTATTAAGTTTCATACCCTTGAGGAAATCTTAGCAGCACAGGAAGAAGATGAGAAAACAGGAGGGTCCTCAGAAGGTATGTAACATTACCTAAATATTTCAAACCTTGTTTTGACATTAATATTCTCTTACTTATATAAGAACCATCATATTTCTGAACTTGTTACAATCTGAGTACGCAACTAATTCCATCCTATCTATTCTTTTCAGATGTATTTCTCCTCTCTGGTCCACCTACAAAAAAGGGGCGCATGGATTAACAACCTACTGCCTCAAGAGATTATTTATATCATTTACATTTTCTTGTTCATTTTATTATACAGTTTATATATTGAAATGGATTTTGGTACATAAACAAAATTATTAAGTTGGGTTTTTGGTTTGTAGTAAAATTATTAATTGGAAAAATTATGTAATTGAGGGCTTTAAAATGTGACAGGGCTTTGGTTTTGTTTATGATTAATAAGTTATGAAGAGTTGTCAAAAGGTTTGAACTTTAAAAATAAAATAAATATCATAAATAAATTGCACCACGTGAAAGAGCGGAAAATTTTACTAAAAAATAATATAAGTTATTTTCAAAAAGAATTTGTATTATTATAAAAAATTAAGAGAAAGCAAATTCGAAAACTCTACGCGCGCGCGCCAAGCCGTTGAAACAAATATTCAGGCGATGCGTTCGGAAAAACTAATGTATCTTTGCCTAAAATATACGCAAAGAAAAAAAAAGAAAATATTTTAAAGAGAGACTCGCAGGAAATCATTAGTTTTTCATTTTTTTTGTTTTCTCATAGAAAATTTGACCGGAAATTACAATTTCTAAAATTCTCACTGATTTTTATAAAACTGAAGATATTTATTAATAGAGACATAACAAAAAAAAATCCATGTACATTTATCATCATTATACTTTTACTTTTGATTTAAATATAATTAAAATGATGAACATTATCTCTGTTTAATAAAAATTATGTTTTAAAATTATCATTTTTTACAACATTCATTCGACGCAATTTTTATTTTCAAAATAGTGTTTATTTATATAAATCAATTTCTAAATTACTTTTAACTTTATTTAAAAAAAATATTGATTTCTGATTTATATAAATACTATTTTGAAAATAAAAATTGCGTCGAATGAATGTTGTAAAAAAATGATCATTTTAAAACATAATTTTTTTTTCATTATTTTAATTTTACAAGGATTTTTTTTAGTTATGCCTCTATTAATAGATATCTTCAGTTTTATAAAAATCAGTGAGAATTTTAGAAATTATAACTTCCAGTCAAATTTTCTATGAGAAAACAAAAAAAAATTAAAAACTAAAGACCTTCTGAGAAAGCTTAGAGTCTCCTCTTTAAAACGATTTCTTCTTTTTCTTTGCGTATATTTTAGGCAAAGATACATTAGTTTTTCCGAACGCCTCGCCACGTGGTGCTATTATTTTATTATTTTATTATTATTTATTAACAACCTGAAAAAGAAAAATTAAATAACTTGATTACAAACATGGGAAAGCAAATGAATAAAAATTCAGAAGATATGGGAAAACAAATGAATAAAAACAAAGAAGAAATCAAAGAAGATTTGCAAGAAAGATGGAAGACAAAATAAGAAAGATGGAAGACAAATTCGGAAATATGATGAAAGAAGAAAAGAAAGGTATAAAAAATAGAATAGAAGGAATAACACAAGACTTAAAAATGTATACAGATAAAAAAATAGAAGAAACAAGGAAAGATATTAGAAGAGAAATGATTGAAAGAATAACAGAGATAGAAGGGTTACAAGAACAGAAAATTAAGAAAGTAATAGAAACGGAATGTGTTGAAGAAATATGTCAAATAAAAGAGGATGGAATGAAGGATAAGGAAAATGTTAAAAGGTTAAACGAAAAGATAGACGTGACGATAGGAACAGGAACAATGATAGAGACAGAAACAATGTTCGAGACAGAAGCGATGACAGAGATAGAAATAGAAAAGATGACAATAGGGATTCCAGGAGTAATGATGGATACAGAAGAGATGGTGATGACAGAACAAGGAGACATGATAACAGACGTAGAAGAAGCAGTTCTTTTGACCATGTTAACGCCGCATGGGGTAAACCAGATGACTCACAAGACAACATAAATAATTTTGAAAAGATAATTGGAAAATGAGGAAGAAAATATGAAAAGAAGAAAATTGGATTAATTATAAATTATTTAATATATAGGTTAGGTTAATAGTTTAGTGTATTTTGAGAAAATTATAAATTTTAATTATGTGGGGGGAATTTTGAAATGGATTTTGGTACATAATCAAAATTATTAAGTTGCGTTTTTGGTTTGTAGTAAAATTACTAATGGGAAAAATTATGTAATTGGGGGCTTTAAAGTGTGACAGGGTTTTGTTTTTGTTTATGATTAATAAGTTATGAAGAATTGTCAAAAGGTTTGAACTTTAAAAATAAAATATTAAAAAGTAAAAACTATAATTTCTTAAATCATTATAATATGTATCAAATAATTTAAATTTTAATCGTACATTTTTTCACTAATTTGTCACAATTTTTTCCTATCATTTAAGACGAAATATTTCATTCAGGTGAGGCTTGTGCTAGATAGAGCCATAATTTTGCTTGTTTTTTTTAAGTGTATTTTATTGAGTTCAATGTCAAAATTATTGTACCACGACATGAAAAATGGCAAGATTTTGCGTATTTTCAATTGTTGGAAATTCTGCACATTTTTCAACGCACTCTAGCGGCGTAACTATTGGTCGTAGAAAAATTGTTTTTTACGAAACTTGTGGGAAATTTTGTCGCCTTTAATTTTGTATAGAATAGTCTTTTCGAAAAAATGCATACTTACCGAGGTTTAGGCAAAAAACTAAAAAAATGACAAAAGTTGCACTTTTTTGAAAAAAAAACAATGTTACGGCAAAAATATCTGTCAGCAAACCTCAAATTCGTGTTCAGCGATCACGAAAACATAAATAATAAAAGGAATTAGGACTGTACCTAAACTTTCCCTTAACTTTACTAAGAAGCACAAACTTTCCAGATCCATTTTAGACATATTCCATGAAGCTAATTACTGGTTGTTTTTAAATTACGAAGTCCCAATGTACGTTAAAAACATTTACTCAAAACAAAACTCTATCAAGCTGAGTTATGAATGTGTCCTTAACGTAGTTCTAAGTTACAACAAAATTATTACATCTTTATCTGAAGAAGAACGGCTTTTATTCAAACCGTTAATTTTTGCTGTCGAGAGAAAAATATCACCAGGACTGTCAAGATTGACCTGGGCTGCGGATATAGGTGATCAATATACTAACGATTGCTATAACACTGTTGCTGAGGTAAATAAACACAAGTTATAATACCAAATAGCTGTGTCTTGTCAGACAATTTAATTTAAAACCTAACCTCAAATTTACTTTATAAGTTGCAGTATTTGTACAAGATCCCTCATCTGTTATTTGATGGTGACAAAGTTTATGTGTTAGATAATAAGTGGATATTTTCGTGACTGTTCAATAATTTAAGTAGGTAGAATTAGTGAGAAGCAGTCAATTGTAGATCAATAATTAGTATGATTTCTACGTTTTTATGTCAAGCTTTCGAAAATGTTTATTTTCTTTTTCAAGACAAATAACATGGAACTTAGATAAAATTATATACAAAAATATATAATCATTTTAAGGAGGACAAGTTGAGAATTTATCTTTGTGTGTTTTTAATAGATATGTATATTGTAACGGTTGACCAATGCGAAGAATTAAATAAAGAGAATACAAAGCTTATATTAAATATAAAGAGAAATAATGACACAAATAAATTAATCAAAACCAATAAATAACTATTTATTTTAACTCAAATAATCATTAGACATAATGTAATGTAGAAAATAAAGTTTGAAACTAATTTTAGCAATTACATAAAAAATATAAAATTTTAGATATCAAAATTTAACAAGGAACCCCCATAAGCGATGTTCATCGACAATTTTAGCATATTTACATATAACTTAGCAAAGATCTAAATAGAAAAAGTTAAAGTAGAACAATTTCAGATAAGTCTGCGATCACTACAACAATGAGAACATTGTTATTTTAATTGGTATAAGAGAAATAAATTTTAAACTTAACCTAAAAATGCAATGTCTTAATTTATCAATATGGTCAATTTAAATTCAGGGGAAATACAATAAATAGGGAAAATTAAGTGTTGGGGCTTCTAAAATTATAATATTACGGTAAAAAAGGCAGTAATAATAATGTTTAATACAATTATGAGAAATCGATAATGATGAAAGAAAAAATTTTCATGTAACCTTAATATAAGTAGAAATAGCAAATAAATTATATCAATCATTCTTTTTATCTAGAGAATCATTTTTTGATAGTTAAAAAGTGTATAAAAATCAATAATTTTTAATTTTATAATAATTTTAATGTAAAATTCTGTCAAAACTAAATCGAGTTGGCTTAGAAATGCTCGTTTATAAAAACCAAATTTCGCTGTCAAGCGAGGCTTTTGCAAAAAGTCTCTTGTTGTCCACATCAGAGCTCGTCGTAAAAACAAAAGAATCCTCAAATCAAAGGTACAACGATTAATACAAAGAAGTAAGAAAATTTTACCTGTCAAATTTAAGTGAGGTTAGATTTGGTATAATCCAAGAATAAAAGAAGTTAATTAAGAAAAGGACTCCAATCATTGATTCCTGCTTTTGTTCCTGAAGGAGAATCCAGATCCTGTTTGTATCCTGTTCGTTATCCATATCCAACAGTATCCTGTAATTTATCCTGTGTTTTTCCTGATTGATTTTGAAGAATATCATATCCATTATTTTGAAGATTAGAAAGAAATTACAGAAGTAGCTAAAAATTGATGATTCGTTAATAAAGAAATCAAGGTACCAATCATTTAATAATAAATATCTGTTTTGGGAAGTTCCAAATAATGCCAAATTTAGAGACCCAAACTTATTAGGCCACACCCTTTAGATGGGCCAGTCCCAACTTATTGTAGATTTAAGTTGGCTGAGAAATTGTATGTGGACTGTATATGTAGGTTATAGCGAAATTATACACTGAGTACTTGGATTTTATGTATTAACGATAACTTCGTAAAACAAAACACTTTACAACAAACATAGAATATAACAAAATTCAAAACTGTGTTTGCAATTGCTCAAAAAATAACTGAATGTGAATACGGGTATGTATGTAATAGTATGCAATTTATATAAGTTAAAAATTGCTGAATTTATTACATGTGAACAATCCCATGATTGCGACCTGTTCATACGGAGATAGAAGTTCTACTGGTTTAATTTTGATTTATTTGAGACGCTTGTCGATATGCGAGATCCTTCGGCGGCCAATCACGGGTATGTATTTTCGGCTTTATTGTTGTGCCTTTTTTTTATCTCTTTGGCAACTTGCAGTCTCGCCAATGTGTCGCGGAGCATGTAAAGGCGGCTTCCGATAAAGGCGGCTTCTAGCATTGATGTTTATCTCGTCGGTGAGTTACTTCCGCGTTGATTATCTGCGCGATGGCCTTGATTCACGACGCGTGTTCTGTTGCTATGCTACCCGGCCGGTACATAAGCGTGCGTTTTGGTTATTTTATTTTCTTTTATCGCCATGGGCGTAGGTAAAAATGTTCGATTTCGAACAATATCGATATTTAAAAGATTAGAGACATCTATAAAATTAAACAAGGCCAATAATTTATTTAATTAAGGTTAGGTTTCACTTTAACAGACAACGAAATTTAGGTTAGAACAAGGTAAGAGTATAATTATCATAGCATTAGCATTATTATCAATTTCATAAATAATAAAAAAACATACACTTACCTTTTTTCGTTCCAATAAACTCTCGCAATAACTATTACCTCAACCTCATCTTTTCTAATTATTTTTTTTAATTGTTAATAAAAATTTCTGTATTTAACGACTATTTCATTATTATCGATTTAAAAGTTTTCACAGTCAATTACTGAAACACGACTGAGGTTAAAGTCTCAAATTTTCCTACTAATGGGTAGGTGGCGCTCAACAATACATTCTGAATAAGATTACGAAAAGAATAAATAAATAAATAACTATTTAATATAATTTTTAAAACATAATTATTAAATCTCATAACAATAAAATTAATAATTAATTTGTGCTTACAAGAAATTAAATCTTAACTTAAACCAACCAAAGCCAGAATAAAATTAAATATAAGTTAAGTATTTCTCTCGATTTGTTTCACTATCCATAATTAGAGTAACACAGATCGAAACGGTAAGTAACAGTATATTGTCTTTAGGTCACTAATATCAGTTCTTTTTGTTGAATATTTTCGGCTTTCACGAAGTAAAACGTTCTTTTAAAGGAAACTACTTGTTAACGCTAACGAATCATTTAATCAACTGACTACACCTTGCCGCATGTAAGCAAGAAGGAGAAAAAAAAAGCAAATATGCACATATCTATGTGCTTTGATCTGTCATGGAAAACTGGATTACTTGCTAGCTTTTGGGCACTTTGGTTATCATTGAATATCTCAGATAAAAGATTTCTTAAATATATGGCCTCCATAGCTGCTTCATTTAGAGCCATATACTCAGCTTCGGTTGTCGATAAGGCAACTGTCCGCTGTTTACAGCTTTCCATGAAATTGAACCTCCAGAAAATTTAAAAACGTAGCCAGTTTGTCTGAACCCCAGTCAGAATCCGCAAACCCTATTAGATCCAAATTATCTTTACAAAATTTCATAGAAAAATCCTTTGTTCCCTTCAAATAACTAAGTAAACGTTTTGCACACTGCCAGTGTAACTTGGTACAAGAGTTATTGTACTGACTTAGCAGACTCACAGCATGAGATATGTCAGGGCGTGTCATGACAGCTAGATACATCAAACTTCCAATAAGTTCCTGGTAAGGGATCTTTGGATCACAAATTTTACCTCTGACTGACTTCTCTCAAGTTGATACTGCTATCAAGTGGAGTACAAACAATCTTGCTATCTACCATCCCAAAACGTTTTAACAAGTCATTTATATGTGATTCCTGATCAATTGTTATATTATTTTTATTATAATCTTGCTTAATGTTCACCCCTAAACATTGTTTAGCATCACCAAGATTTTTAATTCTAAACTTAGAATTTAAATGTCTTTCAAGGAGTCATGGAAATCAGTTTCCTTTGAATCAGCCGAAAAACAGAAAAAATCGTCTACATAAAGTGCAATTATAGTTAACAGATTTCCTTCATTCCTTTTTATATATAAACAAGGTTCATTTTCAGATTTTTTATACCCAATACTTGACAAAACTTCGTCAACTTTTTCATTCCACGCACGGCTAGATTGCTTTAACCCATGTACAGTATTTTTAATTTATAAACTTTATTTTCATTATCTTTTAATTAAGACAAAACCATCTGGCTGTTGCATGAACATTTTCTTTTAACACCCCATTTAAAAAAGCTGTCTTAACATCTAAATGTAAAATTCTTAAGTCTAACTTAACGGCTAATGCTATTAACAGTCTAAAAGTTGAATGCCTCACTACAGGAGCAAAGGTTTCTACATAATCAACACCCTCTTTCTGAGTTTAACCTTTTGCTACCAATCGAGCCCTATATCTATTTTTGTTATCACTATCATTTTTCACTCCTCCGTTACTGTCCTCGGAAGATCCAAAGTGTCTTGTGCTTCACCGGCACCGAAGTACGTTACAAATTCATCAAAGGTTTTCTTTTTGGCCTTTCTTTATGATCTTCTTGGAGCTTCTGGTACATCTGGATCATTGAACTGCTCTTCGGGAACATAATCACTATCATTACCTGAATTCAAAGCATCATTGTAATTTTCTTCTCCAACTGAATCTGAATCATCCCTTGAGACTTCGTCTTGAACGGAGTCAATCGCCTTCTCCATAATAGTCACATCACGACTGACTATCACTTTTCTTGTCACAGGATTAAAACATAACCCTCCGTAGTCTCATCATATCCAACAAGTATATGTCTGACTGACTTCTGGTCCCACTTGTTCCTATTGACCTTTGGAACATGAACCATGGCTACGCTTCCATATACTCGAAGATGGCTGACATTTGACTTTCTACCAGTCCACATTTCATATGGAGTTTTTAAAAGATTTGAAGATGCTGAACGATTTCTTAGGTAGCACGCTGTGTTACAAGATTCACCCCATAAAGATTTGCTCGGGCTTTCATCAAACAAAAGGCATCTCGCCTTCTCAACAAGAGTGCGATTGAAGTGCTCAGCCATTCCATTTTGCTGTAGAGTATGACTATTCGATGTTTGATGTATAATGCCACAGTACTCAGCACTTTGATTTTGACATTTTGTTGATTTTCTACTAAAGTTTTAATATCTTTGAATTTCTCAAAAGCCTCATCCTTCGTCATTAGGAAATAAACAAAAAACATTCGATTGTAGTCATCTATGAATGTCAGGAACCGCACCTGGGGAATGTCACCTAAGGTTACGGCCTGGATCTACACTGCAATCATAAGACCTAACGTATGGTGCGATTGCCTGGGGAGTCAAAACTAGCCAGCGGACAGTCGTACGCAAATTGGATCAAATCCAAAGAATAGCATGCCTCAACATAACGGGGGGCATGAGAACCACACCAACTAGAGCAATGGAGGTGATCCTTGGTCTCACCTCCCTTGATATATTTATTAAGGAGGCTGTGGTAATGACCATGACATGGCTACGCTCTACAGGTATACAACCTGATGTAGGATCTGGTCAGTCGAGGTGTAACTTGTGCCACGAGGTCCTTGGCGAGGTCCCACTGCTACATGCCAACACAGATTCGATTGCACCAAGATATGCCTTTCACAGGCCCTACAGGGTAATAAAAAACGTACAAGAGGCTACATTGGCAGCAGGTGCCTTGTGCATCTACACCGATGGGTCTAAAACAAATGAGGGGTCAGGCTGTGGAATTTATTCCAGATCCCTGAATCTCAATATAAAATGGGCAATGGGTTCTAATGCCAGTGTAGCTCAAACAGAGCTTACTGCTATCTCCATCGCCGCAAAAGAGTCTACGAGAAGAAACATTACTGGTAATAATATTTACATCCTTACGGACAGCAGATAGGCACTACTAGCTCTGGATAGACCACGCATTACATCAGGTCTAGTACTAGAATGTCACCAGGCCCTGATCAAAGCTTGTAACAACAACGTGGTCACGTTAGCTTGGATCAAAGGTCATGGAAAATCAAAAGGCAAAAGTTGACACTTTAGCTAAGAAAGCAGCCTCCCATAAACTTTTGGGACCTGGCATCAGCTGTGGCTGGCCTACTGAAGAAACACTCCCTTGACAAGTTTAAGGGTAGATGGGACGACGAAACAGGTTGCAAGCTAGCCAAGGAACTATTACAGTATCCGAACAGCGAAATAGCCAAAAAATACATGACTATGAACAGACAGAACCTGCGCACAGCCACAAGTATCCTGACTGGCCACAGTCATCTACGAAAACACCTCTACAGCATGGGGTTATCTGACACTCCACTGTTTAGAGGATGTGAACAGGAAGACGAGACTGTCGAACACATTCTTTGCGAATGCCCGACACTCTCACAAATGAGACATTTTCTTTTCGGCGAGCGGTGGCTAACACATGCCAACATGAGGGAGCTACCTTCAGGCGACATCGTCGCTTACTTTAAACAAGTAGGCTGGCTGACGAGCTAGAAGGAAGACTCAACCTCAGAAGAACGCACAATGGGCCAAATGTGGCCTACGTGCTGTGGGGTGACCCACCCTTCTAGATTTACAGATACAGAGATACCTTCCTTGGGAAAAGGCAAACGGGCTTGCTTGCCTTTACAACATACTTCACAATTTTAAATATGCCATCACCTTTATATACAAGACAATCCACTAGTTTTGCTGTCTTATTTAGGTAGCTATCATTAATGTGACCTTAACCGTTGGTGCCAAATATCACTGCTTGTTGTCAGAAAACACACTTGCTGTTCTTCACAAATCAACAGTTCAGTTTTGGAATGTTATGGCTACCATAAACGTTTACATGCTGTTGGGCAACTTACAAAATTGAACTGTTGATTTTATTTGCTGGTGAACTATTACATTAATGTTGTAATTATATATTATTAACGGTACTGCCATCTATCATTACTCGTTTGCTTATGTATGATTTAGTTAGTATTGTTACTTTTTTTAGTTACAATCTTTCGTGGACGATTACAAGGCTTGTAATATACGAATATTAATGCTAAGCGAAAAAATATGCGATAGTCCAATGATAGTATTGAAAGCGAATTATGCTTATGATATTCAAGAATTAATTGATGAAATGGCAGACAGCATGGAGGACGCTGTTAATAACTTTATCGAATACTATAAGGAAATTGCAGAGCTAATAATTTTCGTATTTGAAGGATTCGAGGCAGATATGGGCACTGTAAGTTATTATAAAATATTATTCATTACCAGACTCTACTAAGAGTTATACAGATTCGGAAACAATATCTTGGGTATGAACCCAAATCTACAAGAGTAAAAAGGAAAGCAATAATAATGTATGGCCATATAACCGAGAGAGACGCAATGGTGTACTCCCCTCTGTTGACCACACTCGGCTCTTAGAGTGACTTCAACTTACAGCGTTGCCACCTTTAGTAGATTTTTACTTTTTTATTAGATTTTGGCTTTCCCGGCAGAAATTTTAGTAGGTTACTTTTCTAATAGATTTTTGGTAAATTTGCATTTGTTTTGCAAAATTAGAAATATTTTCATATTTTTATTTCTTAACATGATCATGTAACTTGCTTACTTTATCCTAAAAATTAATTACCTTTTAAAATATACCAAAAATCTATTAAAAAAAGTAACCTACTAAAATGTCGGCACGAAGGTGAAATTTTTTGAACCAAAAAAATTTCAAAAATGTTACCTTGGGAGTAACAAAACTGCAAAAATAAATCATACAAGCTCACAAGAAAAAAGACATTAAAAATGTCATATACTGCACCAACGTCAGGCTCCAAACCGCGTCTGGACTTACGTAATTCAAGGAGTAGTTGTTGAAGTGCAGACGTTGGTGCTGTAATGAATCTATTTTTTTTCGTTCAGAAAAGATCAATAATTTCGGGATTAAATGAAAATTTAATTAAACATTAAATAAAACGTTCGATTTTTATTTGGCTCACCGGGAACATATTTTTAAATCTTTTACAAGTGTATTAAGGACTGAGTGCGCGCGCTGCGATTTGAGCCGGTTGGAAAAGGAATTTTGAAAAGGTAGGAAGGCTTTCAGAGCTTAGATGAAGAATAATTTTGAATTAAGAATTCATTCTTTTCCTGCGATTCACATTCGCTTATTTTAAAAAATAAGACGCCGTCACCGTTTCACTGTTTACGTTTTTTTTAGTTTCGACTTTTTATCATTTCGAATGTTTTACCGGTCATTAATTTGGGAATAATTTAGTTATTAGGAAAAAGCAGTCATTTAATTTTTACGAAGAGTTATTTAGATATTGAAAATCAAAATACCGAATAGCGTAAAATTTCTATTTTAGTTTCCGTTTCTATTTTCTGAATAATTAGCTGAAATAGTTTGTTTATTTTTCCGGTTTTAAAAGTTAGTTTACTCGTAATTAAATTTTAACTGTCAGTAGCGAACCGATTTTAATTTCTAGGAGAGTTATTTAATTTTAAATACCGTTATTTTTCTGAATTAGTAGTTTGGGTGTAAGTTATTTATTTTGGGATCCGTAATACCGTATTTATTCATTTTTACTTTAAAATCTTTATTTTGAAAGTAGTTACCGAATAATCCTCGGAACACGATTTAATTATTTATTTTTCCGTTAACCAGAGTTAGATTTATTTATTTTAGATTACATTTGGCACTGAACGACAGACTGTAGTAGAAAACCAGTTTTTTTAACAGTAGTTCGAGAATTGAATTATTTAATTGAAAGTTTAAGGTACATTTTTGCTTTCGGTTATTTATTTTATATTTTAGAACTACTAATACCTTTAAATTCCGAAACTTAAGGACGCATTCTGACATTGGGGTTAACTGTAATGTGTTGGCACAATGTTGGTTATGCTGAAAGTCTTTGTTGATTGTTTCATAAGACTCCGAAAACTTTGGGACTGATTTTGCACTAAAGAGGCACCCCCTGGCCATTTTAGCAACTTCTATCCCTGACTCACGCTACCTGACATTGGGGTCAGCTGTGTGATGTGTTGGCACAATTTTGGCTATGCTGAAATTCTAGGAATCGTCCGCGTCCCGAATACAATTTAAAATTGCAGTTTTAATATATTAAGTTCACCTGTCAGTCTGTAAGTTCAGTTCTTTTCGATTAATTTACAATTTAATAAAAAGTAGTAATTCTCCAGATTTAATTTGCCGATTATTTAATAAAGGTTAATAAATTTAAATCGTTTTTCTGTTTAAATTTGTTTAAGTTCGCGATTAACCAATTCAGTAAACTCTTCCAGTCAATTCCGTAGTTAATAGGGTTAGGTAACTCTCCCGATTAGAGTAATATAATTTATTTAAATTCTTTAGACCGTTCTGTTACATTTCTTAGATTAATAAATTTAAATAACTCTTCCGATTTGTCTCGCCGGTTGACAAAATTAAATAGCTGTGTCGTTTAATTTCGCGGACTGATAAATTTAGCATTTTCCCGTTTTTCATTTAATCGATTAATAATAAATAATTTTATACTTTTATAAATAGAAATAAAGTCTGATTGAGTTACTCCGTCATTACCAGCAATTAACAGAGCCGATTTAAACGTTTCTTTTACGTATTCTTTTTTTTAAGGGTTAACCTGGGTGGGCTTTGAAATAAACAATTTTTGTCTTGTAAAAATAGCTAAACACAATGTCACGTTAATTTTCTGGTTTATATTCACAAACCTTACCTCTTTTCAGGGCTATTAAAAGTATATAATTGAGTCTGAAATCAACAAGACCCCTGGAGAATACCGTATCTCCATCTGAAGTTACTTGTGCCCCTAAGACGCCGTTTCTAAGGGTCGTGGAGCATACCACATAAAAAACTGACGCTCGAGCAATCTCCATATTAAAGCTTCACTGGTAAGGCATAATTTTCTTAGTGGCAAGAAAAAGTCTTACAGTGCAGTGTATGACACTCTTGGGAGCTTGTGTGATTTTATTTCACATCATTTGTGTTTAATTTTCAATCACAAACAAACATAAAAATTAATTTCATTAATTTTCAAAAACAAAGCGACAACTACGTGAGTGAATGGCAACGCTGTACCGGTGAATCGCATCACACTGTCAAATTAAATCAAATATATAAAGTCAAAACTTTTCCTTCACCATGCGTGAGAGGACAACGTTAAAACACCACCCGGTACCAGTCGGATATCCGCATTCCTAAACGTAGACATCTGTATGACGTAGGCGCTTTCTTGAACGTACACCACTCGATGGGCGTGACTTAACAAGCCAAAACGCTCTACAAGCGAAACTAGCAAATTCAAATTCACTGTTGCAAGCCGCCACAGTGGGCAAATCTCCGGGGCTCCTCAATGCCTCGTAAATATTTTTAAAGTCACACTACTAACAATTCATTTTATTCATTTCCTTTTTACAAATCAACGATCGATAGTTCAAAATGCTTACAAGTAATATACATTTGGATGTTCTTAAAGTAGTGTAAACCATTTCAATGTTATTGTTACGTTTTTTAATCATTGAAGATTTAATTAAAAGTGTTAAACTCACAGTACATATTTTATTTGGGAGTAACTGGATATACGAAACAACTACAGTAAAGAGGCAACATAGTCAAACCGAAATCGGCTGTCCTTGCAAACGGCTGCTTTCGTAATCCACTGAAATTAAGACAGGGCCCTACAGGTCCGGTTTCAATGCCAAAATACGACAATTTGTGAAAATTTTTTTGGTTCAAAAAATTTCACATTCGTGCCTAGTTTTCTATATATTTACAAACTTTGATTTTGTTATTAAAGTGAAGACTTAACCGTTTGTTTTAATTAGTTGGTAGGTCCAAAGCGTTCTTCAGACATCCTTTAGAGATAGGATGTCTGCTTCTTACTGATGAGGCACAATAATGCCGAAACCGGTCTAAGAATGACAAGCTTCTTTAATGACAAAATCAAAGTTGTTGGGTTAAAGTCCCGACATGGTCAGGCTCCAAACCGCGTCTGGACTTACGTAATTCAATACCTGTTGGGGCGTATAGCCCAAGGAGTAGTTGTTGAAGTCCAGACGTTGGTGCAGTGTATGACATTTTTAATGTCTTTTTTCTTGGGAGCTTGTGTGATTTTATTTCACATAATTTGTGCAGTACTAAAATGTCTTCCAGAAAAGCAGAAATCTACTAGAAAAGTAGAAATCGACTAAAGGTGGCAACGCTGCAGCAAGCGATCCATTCTGGGCCGGCCTGTGATTGCTACGATATCGCTTCTTCGTGGTATGGGAGGAGAAATTGTAAACCCACAAATATATTTTTTCCGAATCTGTATGACACAAGTATTTATACGGATATGTTGTTGATTTTAGATTGCTGACGAATGGATGAAATACGTAATGAATATTGACAAGTTAATTGAAGAAGCTCTGAAAATAAGTGCTATAAATACATTATCCATAATGTATGAAGCTCTTCATGGAGATGACACCACAGAACCAAGTCCTTTAATAAGACTGAGTGCTAATTTGACAGACAACCGTGTAAGTTTGGCATGTTCTTTTTTATTTTTAACTTGATTTGTCAAATTGACGTAAAAGTAAAATATATGTATACATACCGTTTTTGTGTAGTGTGTAACAATTTTAAGTTATGTTCCCAGGTAGCATAGGACGTCGTAATGACGTCCAAAAGACGTCATGACATTCGTCCAAATAACGACTTTTTAACGTCATATAGACGTAACTAAGACACGGCCAAAATACGTCTTATTTTAAGTTCTTTTAGAGGTCAAAAATGGGACCTTACAGGACCAAAAAAGTCCTTCAAGACTAGTATTAGGCGTCAAAAAGACGTCGGGCGGTCCTCACGTAGACGTCAAAAGGACCTCCAGTTTTGTAAGTAGTTTGTTAGATAATGAACGAAAAACAATATACTGTAACAAATTTTTTTATTCATTCTGTGTGAAGCAAAGGACACAACAGTTCTATCATCTCCTTCCTTAGGAAAACAAATACATTTTCAAAACTATATTTGATATAGTCCAAGAACGAAAACGAAATAAGTTACTAATTTCATAAACATTAATTTCCTTGGAATCTATCCAGTACGAATAAAGAGACTCATAAATTAAAACATAACTAATTAAATACATTTCTATAGCAATGTTTTTTAAGAATTATCCTAAAATAAGAATCTATATATCAATAAAAAATAATCATTAAGACATTAAGACAAATTACTTACAAGTAACTTAAAATTATCACAACTCTCCAAAAATTTCTCTAAAATCTGGAGATCCTCTCTTTTAAGGGGGAGACTAACCGGAATAGATTTCACAAAATTCTCATTTGGTAAAGTGTTTTGATTTTAAAAGTTCATCGAGCTTTGCAATTATTTTATTTTGTTCTTTTACCAGATTTAGGATGCCCACAAAAGTTGTTATATCTAAAAAAAGTTAGTGGTTACTGCAAATTAAGAACCAATTTTTATAATTTTACAATGGGTAAATTATCTACTTACTTGAATCTTTCAAGGGTGATGTCACGCATTCAGTTTTTGAGGTATGCGCTGTCGAACATTCACTTATTAGCGATACACTTCGCCTTGGTGAAAGTATTGGCCTCGTTTCTACTGCTCCTAAAAATACATAATTTTCAATTTCACAACTTTTCACAAGCAATACGCCAACCAAAAAAACACTCACTGACAAAAGCTTCACTCTGCCGGTCAAGAAAGCTAAGCCAAGCTGTATGGTGTAATATTAAGCCAGTATGATGGCAAATCACGTCACAATAAACACATCAAAATAATATGGTGATGATAATATGAAACTACAAGATTATACTTTTTTAATATTTTTATTTTTTAATTCTCTCACTTTGAGTTTTCAACATCACCAAAAGTCCTGTCACAATTTTTTTAAGTCCGCTTTTCCTAAAATTTCGTTGAACTTTTCTTGTAATGCATATGAATAAGAAAAGTTCAACGAATTTTACTAATTTCATTACTTTTGTTTGCGTCATTTCCCCTAAAAATAACCTAAAAATGTTCCCTTAAAAATTTACAAATTCCATATAATTTTCTTCAACGACATTCCACCATACAGCTGCTCTTCCTTTTTAATGTTTTACGTCTTAATTTCTTCCAATTTCTCTCTACTTTCATTTAATCTTTCTTCTATGTTTTTGATGAATCTTACTGGGTGTATTTTTAACTCTCCATAATATGTTAATTCTATCTCAATTTCTTCTCTATCATATATAATTATCCTTTCTCCAATTGTATTTTCTTTTACATTCTGTTTGATTCTTTCTTCAGCCTGTTCTTGTCTTAGTTGTTTCATTTGCTCTTCTAATTTCTTAATCATTTCTTATATTCTTTTTCTTTGATTTCATCACTTATTTTGAATCCTTGTTCCTTCTTCTCCTATTTTCTTGATTGTTTCACTGTTTCTTTCTATGTAACGACTCTGATTCTCTAATTTTTCATTTATTCTCATTACTTCCTGTCTTACTTCTTTTCTATCTTCCTTGATCTCATTTGTTATATCATACATTCTTGTTTGTATTTGTTCTGTCTCCTTTGTTAGTATTTCTATTTCCTGATTTTGAATTCTTGTTTAAATATCTCTTGTTGTTTTGTCTCATGTCTATTTTAATTTCTAATTGTTCAATACGTTGTTTGGTCTCTTCTTTATCTTGTTTTCTATTTTGTTCAATACATTGTTTGATTTCGGGCCTGTTTTTCTCCATTTCATTAATTATAATCTGTAAAATTTCATTCATTCCCTTTCCTGTTTTTGTATCTCTTTATTTTTTTCCTCTTCTTTATCATGTTCATCCTCTGATTCTTCTTCTGCACTAACTGTTGCTTCATCTTTTTCTTCCATGATTATTTCTTGTACGTTCTGTCGATCTGTTTTTTGTATATCTCCTTGCCATTGTTCTTCATCTTCTTCGTGTCGTTCCACTTTCCTTTGTTTGAGCTGTTTGCCTCCTGTTAGCTCTATTGTTTTATTTTATAACCCTATTTTCGTTATTGACCCACTTTATTTAAATTGGTCCCACGTTGGTATGCCAATTGTGATGATTAAGTAATTATCAGATTTTACTTTTTAAGTATTATTTATTTTTTAATTCTCTTACTTTGACATTTTAACATCACCAAAAGCCCTGTCACAATTTTTTTAACTCCGCTTTACATAATTACTATACTATTGTTTTATTTTTTGAAGTTATAATATAATGAACTTGTTTTGTGTTAAATTAATTGAATAGACAGATATACTAAACAATGTAAAACATAATTTTTAGATCAAATTTAAACCGTCTCTAGCAGAAGTCGCTGCATTGGTTTCAAATGTTCGTAATGGTCTCGTCGAAGCGTTAAAACCTTTACCAAGATTAAATGATAAATTTGGTATGGAAGGTGGCATTGTCCTTAAATCATACAGTGAAATAATTTCCGAAGATAGCAAGTGCCAAGAGATGCAGTTACAGTTAAATCAAGGTAAGTGACAATGGATAAGAATTTAGAAAAAATAAGGAAAACTAAATTTCTTCTACGACCTTAGTTCTCACCCGATTTGACAGTGATTTGAATGAACAAAATCTCTAATGACTATTAGCTCAGAGAGTTTGACCTCGCACAAAATGTAATCTCGATGAAACTTGGCACTTAAGTACTTGAAAGGGTGTAGAAAACAATAGAAAATCTTTGCTGCTCTAATGTGTATACTAACTTTATAATTTCGAAAATAAAATCGAAAATTTGGTTTTTATTATATCTCGAAAAAAAAAAATTCGAAAAACTAATAGCATCACGTGAAAAATTGGAAAATTTTATTAAAAAATAATATAAGTTATTTTAAAAAAGAATTTGTATTACTATAAAAAATTATTAAAGGAAAGGATTATTAGCTATTCCATCTTTCAGGATTGAGTTGTTTAGGCGCTGTTTTACTTACTCCATCTCCATCTATTTTTTTCTATTGACACCAGTTATAAGTCCCACAATGTTCCCTCATTTAAAATATTGTATTTCTTCTAGAATCTCAACATTAAACCAGGCTCACGACATCAAACTGATAAAAATAAAATAAAATTTTGCAAAACCATTTTTTTCTCTATTTATTTCTTTCTCGATGTTTTTTGTTCAAATCTGTAAATATTTGCTATTTAATACACGTTTCGGGTTAAATGTAAGAATATTTTTATTGTGTTTCGGCAATAAAAATAAACTTCGCACTTTGTTTTCAGTTATTTTTTGTATTTATATTATTAGTCCATTGAAATGTTACAATTTAAGGACCGAATATTGCATTTTTTAGAGGAAGCAATTTTATTTTTGGGACATGTGTGGGGGGTCAATAGAAGCTTAACCTCAAGTTTGTGGGGTCGCCACCCTTGTCCCCCGGCCGCCATCTTGGAAAAAGGGGTGAAAACACTTTTTTGGCGATATCTCGGAAACTATGCGTCTTACAAAAAATTTGTAAAGTCATAATTTGTAGCAAATTGTTTTGCCTACAAATATGTTTATATAACTTTTTGCCCTAAATTAAAAATTAAAGAAGTTTTAAGCAAAAAAGTGAGAAAATTTTTATAAAAATTTTCTTTTTTTGCTCTATAACTTTTTTTTATACATTTTACAAAAAAATTTCTTCAGACCAATCTTGTAGATGATCTTTTGAGGAAAATTTTTTCCTTTAATTTTTTTTAATTTCATTCATTTAAAACGCTGTTACAGCGCTCCAAAGTTGACCGGGTTCGACAATGCCCATGAGAATCCGGTCGAAACGAAATGTTTAACTTATTTTTGATTTTTTTTAATGTAAATATATTCTTACAAAATTTTTGTTAAATTCGTACAACTTTACTTATTTATTCCTAACTCTTTTCCCCGCCACCTATGAGGTAGAGTCTGTAGGCGCGCGTTTTTTTTTACGTGGTATCCCCAGTAGGCCTACTCCACGGACATCTTTTTCAGGATGTGATACAACATCAGCAGCCTATAATATGGGGAAATTAAAATTTATAAAAATTATGGAGAAACATCCTGAATTAGCTGGTGGTACCGCGCTATTCCTGAGTGAGAAAGTCGATCCATCTTTACTCATTCTTGTTGGCGAACGTTTTTTCATAGCTTTATACGGCGGTAATAAAGACGACTCACTAGACGGCTTGCGCTACAAACGATTTGCCAAGACAGTGACTAAAAATTCCTTTAATTTATCATCGCTGCCTCCATCACCAGATGCTGCTCGTTTTCACAGTCTCCGAGTATATCACCAGGTCCAGTCGTGGCTCGGAAGATATCAAAATCCTGAAGATTGGGGCTGGAAAAACCATGCAAACATTTGAATTTGGATACAAGCTTCCAAGCCTCCAGCACCTCCTGATCTCATGAAATTAATTATCTGCAGATGCAAAGGAAACTGTGGAAGCATGTGTGGCTGCAGAAAAGCAGGCCTGAAATGCTCTACAGTATGCCTCCATTGTTCTGGCGAAACATGCAGCAACATTATAGATATATTGTCACGACCCTAATGGTTGTGAGAATTATTAACTTATAATTATTGGCTACCTTTCTTTATGAAATAAAACCAGGTTAAACAGTAAACAAGTTTATTAACAACTATCAAAATATATACTTATAAAATACAAAGGGCCTTACCATAAGTTACACATATCTCTTCGTTGGGCACGTCACGCTGGCTTGGAGATAGGGCAGTACGATCTCGTACACACAATGACCCCTAGACAAGAGTCCTTTATTGCTAACTCGGCGGATATTTATATCTCGCGAATTGGGTCTGACGTGACCAGCTCAATGTTATGTTATTAAAAAATACTATTATTGTTTATTCGAATCGCTGGTTTGATTATATAATTTACTTAACTTATATTAAACACAAAAATGCAAACTCGATGTACTGAGTGTTCTTTTGTTTAGCGTGACAATATCAAAGTTAATAGAAGAAAATGAAATTGAAGATGAACTTCCACCTATGACTCCAATTTTAACTTCTGTCAATCCTCAAACTTTCACATAGATGGTCGCTTAAGCACGGGTCAGACTAGGCTAGTTACCAGCGGCGAATTAAAGAAGCCGATACTATCAGCTTGGTGTGATTACAGAACCCGTAGCTGCCGGCGAATATTTGTCAGCAGCTGGCTGAGTTGGACATGTTCAACTTTTGGTAGCAGGTAGCGGGTCACGTGATTCAGATGATCAGCAGCGGCTGCTAACCAGCCTAGTCTGACCCGTGCTTTACTCGCATACTCGCTGGTTACCTGACAGGAAGCTGTAAACACACACACTGGAGCTTCAGTCAGTCGCTTGTCGGGGCGTTAAAGATGGAGAGTTTATTTTTATTAACAATAAAAACATTTTGTTGCATATTTGAAAACATTGTATGCCCAGAATATTCAAAGTAGGTATAAATTGAACATACAAAAGCGTGTCTTGCAGAATTAAATTACACATACAACTTAATTTTCGTAGTATAAATTACGCTACATGCTACATATCATGTTAATAATAATAAAATTGAATTACCAATCTATTTAGCTTTAAGAATTAATCACCTATTATTAATTAAATTGTGTTTTTATAAAATGGTATTATTTATATATAAAATGTGTTAATGCGCGAGCCGGAGCATCCTCGCTCTAAGCGATCTAAACAAACGACTTGGCAATTATGTCAGCTTACAGCTAAAGCACGGGTCAGACTATGCTAGTTATCAGCCGCTGCCTGCTACTAAAAGTTGAACATGTCCAACTTTGTCAGCTGTTGACAAATACTCACCGGATGGCGGTGTCCGGCTGATAGTAGCCGCTTCTTTAATTCGCGGCTGGTAACCAGCCTAGTCTGACCCGTGCTTAAAGGCTTGGTTTCCTCCACGGTCGCTGGTAGCCGCTACCTGCGACCGGGTAGCAGCGACCGAGTCCTTGAGACATCTCTAAGGGTAAAAACACAGTGGAGCATGGCTGGACGCTGGTAGCCTAGCTGGTTGCTTACTCGCTTAAGCACGGGTCAGACTAGGCTGCTGACAAATATTCGCCGGCTGACGGTGTCAGCTGCGGGTTTTGTGATCACACCCAGCTGAGAGTAGCGGCTTTTTTAATTCGCGGCTGGTAACCAGCCTAGTCTGACCCGTGCTTTAGAGCGAAGTAGAATTAAAGCGTGAATACTTATGGGCGTGTACACCGTGGAGCATAGCAGTTAGCTGGGATAGTAGCAGTGAGCTTAGCTGTAAGCTGATATAATTGCCAGGATCCTCCGACTCAACAAATTAAAAATAATTCTATATTCTGAACGACCTATGCTACTGCAGATTTCAACAACCGAGACATTAGCGTTTGAACAGAAATCGAGACAAAATTTTTCTGAAAAAACAGGCGTTTTAGTTCACTTATTTCGCATGGGTCTGATGGGAGACCCATGTTAGTATACGTAAAAAAAAATTAGAACTCTTATGAAGTAGAGTCTGTAGGCGCGTTTTTTTTACGTGGTATCTCCAGTATGCCCGAGGCCTCCCCCTGGATCCGCCATTGCGTGGAGTTGGCATACTGGAGATACCACGTAAAAAAAAAACGCGCCTACAGACTCTACTTCATAAGTGGCGGGGAAAAGAGTTAGGAATGAATAAGTAAAGTTGTATGAATTTAACAAAAATTTTGTAAGAATATATTTACAATAAAAAAAAATCAAAAAGTTAAACATTTCGTTTCGACCGGATTCTCATGAGCATTGACGAACCCGATCAACTTTGGAGCGCTGTAACAGCGTTTTAAATGAATGAAATTAAAAAAAACTATAGGGAAAAATTTTCTCAAAAGATCATCTACAAGATTGGTCTGAAGTATTTTTTTTGTAAAATGTATAAAAAACAAGTTATAGAGCAAAAAAGAAAATTTTTATAAAAATTTTCTCACTTTTTTGCTTAAAACTTCTTTAATTTTTAATTTAGGGCAAAATTTATATAAACATATTTGTAGGCAAAATAATTTGCTACAAATTATGACTTTACAAATTTTTTGTAAAACGCATAGTTTCCGAGATATCGCGAAAAAAGTGTTTTCACCCCTTTTTCCAAGATGGCGGCCGGGGGACAAGGGTGGCGACCCCACAAACTTGAGGTTAAGCTTCTATTGACCCCCCATACATGTCCCAAAAATAAAATTGCGTCCTCTAAAAAATGCAAAGCTCATAATAAAGACGATATTATTATTATATACAAATATTCAAGCGAAGGGTTCGGGTAGAAACTAAAGTATCTTTGCCTAAAATGTACGCAAAAAAATAAAATAAAAAGCATTTTAAAGAGGAGATTCTAAGCTTTCTGAGGAAGCCATTAGTTATTATTTATTTTTTTTCTCATAGAAAAGATAAGGGTGGAAATAGAAAAATTGGCGATTCTTAGATAAAAAACTGGGAAACAGCTCCTGCCCACACAGGCCCCAACCAACACACACAAAACATAACACACCAGCGCGCACAGAAACCTTAGGAAAAATTAGCTAGCTAGGTTACTAATATTGTTGTTGAGGGTTCTGGAATAAACCCTATGTTGTGCCAGTTTCCCAGGACGGCCAACAATGTGTTACCGCCTTTTTAAACTGCATCGTTGTATTCGTAAAATGGACTGTATTTCTTTAGATTGAGTATATGTGTACTGTAGTAGGTTTGTCTTCTCAACTTCATTCAACAAAAAACAATGAACACTTTTATTTAACCATTTATTAAACTTGTTAAATAAATAAATGAATAAAACAACAACGTAACAAAGGATTACCTTAAACTAGTAATCATGAACAAAGTATTATAATTAATATGTGCTTAACAAGCACTAGCACATATTAATGAAAAATGAATTAAAAGAAATGATCACATCATTCAGAAAATATTATTTTTGCGTGTGTTCTGCGTGAGTGATAATTAGACACTGGAGGGTCCTAGCCTGATTCGCAGCTAGCGACACACTGTTTAAATTCTCGAAGCACTGAGTTTTGATTTTGAAAATATAAAGTGAACAATAAAGTGTACCGCCTGATTGCAGCTAAGTACCACTGTGATAAACAAAATATTTTTACGTTGAGCTGGTGTCAACGGAGGGTCTAACCTGATTCGCAGTTAGAGACGCACTGTTTAAATTTGAATATAAAATGAACAATAAAGTGGACCGCCTGATACGCAGCTAAGTACCACTGTGAAGATGAAATATTTTTACGTTGAGCTGGTGTCAACGGAGGGTCTAACCTGATTCGCAGTTAAGAACGCACTAACTTGCCGTACTAAGAGGCATTATGAAAAATGAATTTATTTACGAGGTTTTCTGTAACCCCGGAGTATGCGCTCATAATGAGGGCTCGAAGCAAACTGAGTTTAAAAACGGCGAAGTTTATCGGTTTCAAATGTATCCCTTCCCGATTGCGCAACACCTTCTCGAAAGATTCTTTAGCGTGAACCGCGTAAACAAGCATGTAAAATTTTTTCTATTGTCTAGACGAGACGGTTAGAATTATGGCGTGATATTATTGTGAAATAGAGTAAAAAAATTATCTTTTGATGAAAACGCCGTTCGCAAATGTATTTTGGTGCGGCGTTGCCGGTTGAACGAATATGAGTTTACATGTTTAATTATCTAAAAATTAAACAATTGTAATCAGGGTCTCACCCTGAAAAGGAGGAAAACTCCTATAGCAGGGAATTAGAAAAATGAAATGTCCTAGAAAATGTAATATATACCAAATGAAAATAAATAATAAACTAAAAAAAATAGAAATTTCAGTGATTCGGCAGCAGCAAGCCAGCTAAAACCCGCAAATCAAAGAGTGCTCCACCGAAACGAAGCCCGGTAAGACATAGTAATTGGTAAGGGATTTATTCTCCTATACTGAACCTTTCCCGACGTAGCTTCTACTGAGTTTTTAGAGAGGCTACGCCAGGCTGATAGCGTGAGGTAGTTATCTGAGTTTTTAGTGACTACCGTTCATCATTTGTTGGTAAAGTTAGTAATTCTCGTCCCCGTTCCCGACGTAGCTTGAGGTAGTTATCTGAGGTTTTAGTGGATACCGTTCGTTATTTGTTGGTAATATTAATAGTCCCCATCCCCGTTCCCGACGTAGCTTCTACTGAGTTTTAGGGAGGCTACGCCAGGCTAATAACGTGAGGTAGTTATCTGAGTTTTTAGTGACTACCGTTCGTTATTCGTTTGAGATTTAAGAAAGAGCATCCCATATTTATAAAATTAGATCTGTTTGAGTTTTAAGAACATTTCCCTTTATAGATTTAGAGAATAGAACTTAGATTGTCATAAATTTCATTCATTTCCGCGCGCTTTAAGCATAGAACACACGGTAACTTCGATGAGCACTCCCGAATGGCTTATTGCTGTCAAAAAGGTATTGTTGGCTGCGTTTTAATATTGCACTCCGTATATCATCCACTTTTGCACCGCACCGCACCGCATGTAAAGTTTGGTATCGCTCGTATTTTTACAATCACCCATTCATATATCACCCGATTTTGTTATTTGGTTGGTATTAGTTTTCGTTACATAATTCTTTTCCGCTTGCATCATTGTAAATATATTAATTTAGTGTGGCTTTGGGTTTACGCTTTTTAATAATAAATATATTTGAAGAACTTGGTTGTGTTATTTTTTTACTAATTGGTTTTGAGAGTATTAACATTCCAGCAGCGATCTTCTAGGTACTCGACCAAAAAATGGTTTTAGTCCTTTCCAAACGTCTGAATCTTTAAAAAGATAGGTACTACAAAAGTTTGAATTGTGATATGTGAGTCATTCTTTTTTAAAGGACATAAGAACAGTGATGAAAATATTTTATAAATGTTTATTGAATGTTAATGATAAAGTAGGTTGCAATTACTTTAACCTTTACTGTTTGTTTTTCAAATTAAACTACTAGTTCTGTTTTTTAAACCGCTTGGATGGACCTGGTTCTTCTAGAGATGACCATGTGAACGTTTTATCCAGCTCTCGTTCTTCAGGCTCAAAAAACAGGTCTCATTTATCTTCATCGTCGTCGTCGTTGTAAGCGATTGGTAGCGTGACGTTCTCACGCTCCGGCACAACCCTTCTTGCAAACGCATGAAATTGTCTTCAGCAATGACAAGGGGGCCACGTCCTTGTTAGTTTGTACTGCAACCAACTCTTCGTTCCTGCGTACCCACCCCCAATCCTGTGGATTCAAGTTGTTTCCTAACCAAGTTTGAATTTGGTGATAGCAGCGGTAAGAGTGGTGGCGTGCAGCGTCAAATGTCGGTGGCAATCGTGCAAGGTCTACTTTCCCCTTGCTCACTACTCTTTGAAAATTATAGTATCTTAGCTCATCCAGGGTTGCTTTAGTTGATGATAGCCATAAAATCACGCGCACTGGCATCCGTAATCTCACTGTGACTTGCAACTGGATCAAGGAATTTTATGCATGTTTTTCAGATCTTTTGAAGCATTGATCATATTCCCGAGCTTCATCTTTCCTTGGCCAAAGATTGCAGACGTGGTGTCGCATCCTGTGAAAGTGTGAAAGAATAGGATGATCTCATGATCGAACTTGCATGATGTTGTTGAGTAGTACACATCAGCTGCACCCCCTCTTCCAGGCTTCTGAAAAAACAAATTTTTGTAAGGGTAACCAAGCCTTGTCATTAGCACTAGAATGTCTACATCCTCGGCAACAATCGCAACATATTCATGCTCCTTAGCCTTGGAGATTGCTGTTTCGACTATCAGCAAGTCAGCATCTTCTGTGGCCTGCTTACATTCGATTTTACAATCTTCAAAGTGACTCTTCAGGACCTCAATAAAACGTTGTTTGTTTTTTTCATTACTCAGAAACTTTCGCTGGTTGACAGTGTTTTCATTGCTCGTTTCTTTTGGTACAACTCTGAGCTGGGTATCCGTCAAATACAACAGTTACGTTAGTAAAAACCGTGAAAAAAGACACCGTACTGTGTTTAGCAAATTACAATTTCCTTAATATCTCGGGAACTATTTACGCTAAAAATGTGTGGGAAGGCTCAAAATTTTTGTTTTTTTATAATCTATCACACACACACACACACTAGAATGAGGCCCGAGTCGAGTAAGTTTCGATCTTTATGTATATGTATTGTAACATACATATACCGGAGCGAAACCTGCCCAACCCTTTCCGTCCACCCCCCCGCTATCCTCTCTGCGGGGTCCTCAGTGGTAAAAAGCATCTGATTTTTACTCCATACTTTCGAGTGGCATGAAAGTTTGAAGTATAATCGTCATTTAACAGAGTGTTGTATAAGACTTTAACTCTGTCTTGTCCTCGCGATGTGTGTGTGGTGTTTTGTTTCCGCTTGGGGCAACTAAGAGAGCGCTCATCATCAGGCGGGGTTTGTCGTCTGTGGTTTCTGTGGTTTGTACAGTCCGGTGCCTGTTTCGTGTGTTGTCCCTGAAAATAAATTCCTGAAAATTTAGCAATATCACCCTTCGGAAGTATCCTAAGAATGTCATTAGTAAACTATCTGAAAAATAAAAATAGTGACAATTTTACTTCCTAGCGGAAGTTTGAAATCGTCTGTGATTAGTGTGTCTTTCTTTATACTTTACCGATCGTCGATGTCGGGTAGCAGTTGTCTTCTGGGTCTGGCGTGTCTCGTGTAGTCATCTAGTAAATAGTCCGTTAGTTCCCTTAGTTCCAGGTTCGGATGAGTCCTCAGCTTTTCGAATACACTTAACGCCCTTTTATTCATTCGTTCTAGAACCGGGGTCGATTCTAGTTCTCTGAATAGATGGGTGTTTCGAGTGTACCTGTATGCATTAGCAATCTATCAATTGCCTTGCATAGATTATATATTTAGTGCATATTTCACCCTTTTAAGCCAAAAAATTCGAAATTTTGAAAGTTCTCCCGACATTTCTCGTGTTACCATTTTTGATATTTTCTTCCTAATACACATATAAACAAGTTCCAAAAATAAAATTTACTACTCCACCGTTTGCAACTAAACCCCCTTTTTTCCCTCTACTGACTGGCCTATTCTTATTTTTAATATTTTTTTATAGTAATACAAATTCTTTTTTAAATTTTCCACTCTTTCACGTGGTGCACGAAATTTTTATTTTTTTTTTCGAGATATAATGAAAAAAACCAAATTTTCGATTTTATTTTCGAAATTGTGAAGTAAGCATATACTTTAGAGCAGCAAAGATTTTTTATTGTATTCTACACCCTTTCAAGTACTTAAACGCCAAGTTTCATCGAGATCACATTTTGTGCGAGCTTTTGGTCAATATCCTTCTCTGGCAACTGGTCTAATAAAAATATTAACTATTTAATTATTTTTTAGAGATAAAAGTTAATGTCGAGAAAATAAAAATATACATGAAAAATTGGGAACCATTCCGTGATCTTTGGGAAGTAGATAAAAAAAAATTTATACAAAGATACGAACATGAAGATCCGAGTGCAATGCTATTTGATTCTAACATAGCTCGTTATACCGAAATGGCGAATAACGTTAACATTCAGGAAACATTAGCGGCAGTTCACTTTACACAAATTAATTGTGCTGATCTAAAACAGGCTGCCATTGCAAATTGTACAGAGTGGCAGGAAAAAATATGTGATTTGTTATTAAAAATGACTGACACCAAGATAAAGGACTTTTATGATTATACTAAGCTAAATTCAGAACAGTAAGTAGCTATTCTAATTTTCTGTTTTATCTTATATTTAGCAATACTGTAAAAACAACATTCCTACACTGATTTTATAACTGGTATGGACTTTACATTCTCTCGAATTCAACTTTGCTCTTTCTGCTAAAATCCGTCTGATTACTATTATTATTCAGGCATCAAATTAGGCTTTTATCCTACATGCATCCAAAATGCAAGACTTTAAGGTGGTATGAAAAAAAAAAATTGTTCGTATGAAAAAATATCGTTAAAAATGCAGAAAATCAAAAACGACTTTTTATAATCGATTTTTGGTAAAATTTTACTATTGCGGCTCAGCCCGAATTTTGATGAGATATTTTTTTTAGACTAATTTGGAGTCGCTGATCACGAATCTGCGATCAGTTACTTGCGGTCTCATTAAACAAAAAAGTTATGAATTTTTTAAGTGAAATAAATTGTCAACTTTTCTTTAATACTTACCAGAAAAATATGTATATAAGTAGGTTTATATAAATATATATTAAAACCAAAAGACTTAAGGTACAAGATAGGTCAAGTCTCGTTAGATTAATGATGTACACAGTAATATTTCAGCTAAATATACTAAATTATAAAAGATAACCTAAAAATTCATACAGCAATTTGACGTACTGACATTTGGCAATACTAGGGTCACTTGAGTTGCGATTAGCATAAACTCTCGCTGTGGCTAGCGTCCCGTCCTACCGTGACTCAATTTTTTTCTCGTCTGATGAACGCATCTGTATTGCGTATTACTTGAAATTAATAGAATCTGGCTTATTCAGACGACAATTAGTTATTTCTCCAAGAATTTTCCAAGAATTTTTTTGTATGGAGATATCCGACCTGTCCCAAAATCAATAGGCGTCATCCTTGTATCATTTCAGTGGTCTCAACCCGATCGGTTCCATACGTATTTTTTCGCGTTTTTCAGGCCAAATAACGATGAATGGACGCAAAAAAAAAATATTTTTTGGACTTTTTTTTTGCACGATTACATTACTTTTCCTCTATGGTATAGCGGTGGGCGGAAAAGTAAAAATTTTACTCACAAATATCAATTATTATTCTTCTGACACAACAAAACAAATGTGTAACAGACAAAATTCAAATAACCAATACTCAAAATAGTAGCCTGAGCACTATTTTTAAAATCCAATATTCAATTATCTGTTCTTGCTTAAAAATGATCTTCTGAATAGGGCTATTGAAGAACTAATGCCAGTTGTGTTTCAACTTTCAATGTGCACCTGAATAGGAAACCGCCATGATTATTGAAAAATAACCAATATCCAATGGACGTCTGAATAAACCAGAATTTAACAGATCAGGTGAGATCAGATAAGATAAGGTCAGGTGTGATCAGATTAACGATGTACAAAATAATAAGGTCAGATAAGAGATAAGGTCAGGTGTGCTCATATTAATGATGTACAAAATAATATAAGGTCAGGTAAAAGATAAGTTCAGGTGTGCTCATATTAATGAGGTACAAAATAATATGAGGTCAGGTAAATGATAAGTTCAGTTGTGCTCATATTAATGAGGTACAAAATAATATGAGGTCAGGTAAGAGATAAGTTCAAGTGTGCTCATATTAATGATTTACAAAATAATATGAGGTCAGGTAAAAGATAAGTTCAGGTGTGCTCATATTAATGAGGTACAAAGTAATATGAGGTCAGGTAAAAGATAAGTTCAGGTGTGCTCATATTAATGAGGTACAAAGTAATATGAGGTCAGGTAAAAGATAAGTTCAGGTGTGCTCAGATTAATGATGTGCAAAATAATGAGGTCAGGTAAGAGATAAGGTCAGGTGTGCTCATATTAATGACGTACAAAATAATATGAGGTCAGGTAAAAGATAAGTTCAGGTGTGCTCAGATTAATGATGTGCAAAATAATGAAGTCAGGTAAAATATAAGTTCAGGTGTGCTCAGATTAATGATGTGCAAAATAATGAGGTCAGGTAAAAGATAAGTTCAGGTGTGCTCATATTAATGAGGTACAAAGTAATATTTCAAGTAAATATATTTATTATGTTACGCAATGCGCATGCGTTTGTTAGACGGGAAAAAATTGAGTTCCGAGGGACGGGACCCTAGCCACAGCGAAAAATATGACAAGAGTTTACGTTCTGACCGCTATTCAGGTGACCATTTTACTTAAAAAAAATTCATAACTTTGTTGTTTGATAAGACCGCAGGAAACTGATTGCAGATTCGTGATCAGCGACCCAAAATTAGTCTAAAAAAAAATATCCCATCAAAATTGGGGCTGAGCCCCAATAGTAAAATTTTTCCTTTTATCTAATTTGTTCTTATGCTTTGTCTTTCAACTTAATTTTATATATTTAAATTTTTGTGAAGTCGATGGTAACGAATCACCATTAACATACGAATTACTATACATGAGTTGACTATTCTCTCTTTTTAAAGTATATTTTTCACGACATTTTACATGCTTTCTTATGCTGCTTACACCTCGGAGTAGCTTAAAATGACTATCCTTTCTTTCTGTACTCACTTTCCTCAATTTATCAAGTCCTTGAGTTACTCAAACGATTTCTTGTGTATCCAAGCTTTTTTTGCACACAAAACAAGCGAGCGCATTCGTTTTTATAAATATATCACGCACTCCCACAGTCCTTAATGTCAAAACCAGATCTACTTCATTAAGAGATTTATTCCTCCTATAATAATGATATAATTGGGATTTTTTCTTATGTTAATATAGCGGAATTCACAGAAACATTACTTATTTAGATTCAAGATTGCAGTTATGCCCCCTAGTGGTCATTTGAGAAACTTGAAAATATTTTCCAGGTTTTTCTCTTGGCCGTTTTAGTAATAAATTTTTTTTGCCGATGGATAGTTTCCTAGATACAGTACCTCGAATTCTTAGTTGGCCACCCTGTACACAGCGTTCTTATCTGTATACAGCACCAAAATTATACAACACTTTACCCGAAACTATTAAAACTATTAGTAGTATTTGTGGCTTCAAAAGGCAGCTAAAACACTTGATTTACAACACTAATAGGGTAATAGATCTATTGTTAATAATCATTTCGAAAACTAAATCCATTATGAAAACTGAAGAAGAAAAAAATTCTAGAGTTACGTCGTTTTCTTCTGCTGTCATTTCTTTTCTTTTCCTCTTTTCTTTTCCCTATTCTTTTTTCTTAATCTTAATAGTAAATATGCAGATGTAAATTGTAATATTTATGTTTTTTTTTAAACCGAAACAAGTGTATTTTGGGTTTTAATTTAATAGCCCTATTCAGATGACCAGTTTTAAGCAAGAACAGATAATTGGATATTGGATTTTAAAATCTGATTCCATTATCCATTTCTTAATATGTTCTTTAAATTGGTTGTAACTTTTTAAATTTCTTAGATCATTAGGTAATACAGGGTGTTTCCAAATGACACTTACAATGTCTGGCTGTAGATACTAGTCGTAAAATTGGACAAAATGATATAAGGAATGAGGGGTCCAACTCGATTACTTTTCGAAATACAGGGCGTTAAAGTTAAAAAAAATAAATGTTTTTATTTAAAAACTTTAAAACGGATTAATATATTAATTTGAAATTTAGCAGTTCGTTTTTAAATCTAAAAATACATAATTAAAAAATCATGTTTTCATATCTAGATCCAGTGGCGTGCAGTTAGAAGAGTATATCCCCTTTTCCCAACCATTTTCTACGCCCATGGTATTTTTTTGTATTGCTTAACAGTTTTCAAGTAAAAAACGAATAACCTTTACATACCGAAAATCTTGTGGTTCTTAAGATATTTAATCAAATACTATTAAACGAGCAAGGTTTGTATGTATGTATGTATGTATGTATGTATGTATGTGTGTGTGTCAGGAGGATCTCAAAATCCACTCGTCAGAATTCAATGAAACTTTCAGGGTAGACTAATTCCTATCTAAATCGGCAAAAAATGTAGGTCTCATGCCTGTGAAAATTCGATCTTCCGAGATATTTACAAGAAAAGTTAAGCTTTTAGTTTATTTCCTAGCAACGACAGAGATAATATAACTTGTTTCTATAGTAATATATACTATAAAGGAGAGAGGAGTACAGTAAAAGTGGGGATATAACGTCACATTCCATAGGCGTACTTTGCAAAATAAGTTTCTATAATATAAATAAGGTCACAGCATATAAAATATATATACGCACTTCGTAGATTAAATTTTGAAGTTATAATATTTACAAAAAAAAAACATAAACCTTATGCATCTGGCACTTTAACATTGAAAGAATTAAATTTAACCAATAAATAACAAGGAGGATTATATGTTGGGATTAAACTTTTTTTAATCTCTTGGCATTAAAAGTAACGCTTCAGTACTTACCTAAACTCAAAGATTAAAAAAAAAATGTTAGTTCAAGAACTATCTTTAAAAGTCACTGTCTTCACTAAAACTACTCGTATCACTATAATTGTCTTTTCTGAGGTTTATTATTATAGGTTCTATTAAATTTTCCATTGATATATCCACTTTCCTAAATGACTTTTCCACCTTTTTAACATGATCAATGCATTTTCCCCAATGTTCTCTGTTTACATCTGAAACTGCATTCAAAAACAAATTTCGCACATCAGGAAATTTAAATGTATTATTTTGAGAAACATAACCTTTTAATAATTGTGACCAGATCAGTTCAATGGGATTTAGCTCTGCGTGGTAAGGAAGCAATCTGAGAATTTCAATTCCTTTTTCTCGGGCCATCTCATCTATAATATATTTTTTGAATTTGTTTTTATGTTGCCTTGCTATTACTAATAATTCTGCCTTCAAGGATTTAGGAGGACTGATAATATTTTTAGAATGAAGCCATTTTGAAATATATATTAATACAAAATTCCGAATCAATTAAAATACATACGATACGGCTATGAATAAATAAAGTCTGACTTATCTGTCAAAAGAACAGGTTTATTACAGTAAAAACCATGGAAACAAGATTAAATCTAGACAAAAACTATATTAGACCGATCAGATGTATTAAAATTTAAATTTTAACTACAAATAGCATTGAAGGATGAGGTAAAAATAAAATTTCTACCTCTTGAAGCTGTACTACGTTCTGCAAATTAAATACTGCACTCCTTTCTTCTGTAAAGTATAGTAGTAAAAAGGTTTGACTTTATTTAATTTCTGGCGTTTCATTTCTTCTGGTAGTGTAAGGGTGCTCATGATTTACAAATTTTATTTTATTTTGGTATATAAAAAACAATATTTTTTAAGTAAAAATTTGGCGGACATCTTTAACCGTTTTTTTGGAAAATGATTCTTAATAGCGCCATTTCTGCAAAATATGAACATTATTTAAAAAAACAGTCGTTTACACCTCCCCACTTACCTTTATATAGTTTTCAATTGTTTTTTTTTAATAAATTATTATTATTATTACGTATTTATTATTTTTTTAGAATAGTGATAGAGCCGTCTAATCTAGATGACATGCAAAATACTATAACTCTATTTGATCTTTTGAAAGAAGAAATTCCATATCGGGAAGAACTATTTCCTACGATACGGGAACAAATTTTAACTCTAGAAAAATATAATGTCCCGGTGTCGGATAATTTAAGAACGTTGGAGAAAAATATACCAACAGAATGGACTGCGTACCTGGAAGTATTAGACACAGCAGAGAAAATGATTGAGTACTCCAAGGTACTTTTCCAAGATGTCAAAAAATAATCCATATCAATTTCTTTCATTTGTTATTTTCCTACTTTTCCTTATTTTTAAGTATTAATTATTTTACACCATAACAACATAACGTAGATGGATTTATTTTTCCTTTCTAAGTCTCTTTTACACTTCTATGTTGCGGCTTTTGTGGACCAAACTTCACAGCTCATCTCAAAGTCCTTAGCTATAAAACTATTGCAAACCATTTAATCTCTGCCTTCTTTCTACAAGAGCACCTCAGGATTTAACTTTGGATCCAAAATTATTCCTGATACATACTACCAACAACAACAAAAACTATTTTTCTGGCAATCTAGGTAAATAAGACTTAAAATACTGTCTCTTCTTTTTAATTTTTTTATTATTATGATTAACAGTAGGGGAGAGTGCGGGGGAATCACGTTAATATTCTGAAGTTTCATATTATGTATATTAAACTTTGGTCTATCAAATACTATTAAACGAGCAAGGTTTGTATGTATGTATGTATGTGTGTGCGTGTCCAGATGATCTCGAAATCCACTCGTCAGAATTCAATGAAACTTTCAGGGAAGACTAATTCCTATCTAAATCGGCAAAAAATGTAGGTCTCATGTCTGTGAAAATTCGATCTTCCGAGATATTTACAAGAAAAGTTAAGCTTTTAATTTATTGCCTAGCAACGACAGGGATAATGTAACTTGTTTCTATAGTAATATATACTAAAAAGGAGAGAGGACGGTAGTAAAAGTGGGGATATAACGTCACATTCCATAGGCGTACTTTGCAAAATAAGTTTCTATAATATAAATAAGGTCACAGCATATAAAATATATATACGCACTTCGTAGATTAAATTTTGAAGTTATATTATTTACAAAAAATAAAAATAAACCTTATGCATCTGACACTTTAACATTGAATGAATTAAATTTAACCAATAAATAACAAGGAGGATTATATGTTGGGATTAAACTTGTTTTAATCTCTTGGCATTAAAAGTAACGCTTCAGTACTTACCTAAACTCAAAGATTAAAAAAAAAAGTTAGTTCAAGTCACCTTCTTCACTAAAACTACTGGTGTCACTATAATTTTCTTTTCTGAGGTTTATTATTATAGGTTCTATTAAATTTTCCATTGATATATCCACTTTCCTAAATGAATTTTCCACCATTTTAACATGATCAATGCATTTTCCCCAATGTTCTCTATTTACATCTGAAACTGCCTTCAAAAACAAATTTCGCACATCAGGAAATTTAAATGTATTGTTTTGAGAAACATAACCTTTTAATAATTGTGACCAGATCAGTTCAATGGGATTTAACTCTGCGTGGTAAGGAGACAATCTGAGAATTTTAATTCCTTTTTCTCGGGCCATCTCATCTATAATATTGAATTTGTTTTTATGTTGCCTTGCTATTACTAATAATTCTGCCTTCAAGGATTTAGGAGGACTGATGATATTTTTAGAATGAAGCCATTTTGAAATATATATTAATACAAAATTCATACGATACGGCTATGAATAAATGAAGTCTGACTTATCTGTCAAAAGAACAGGTACAGGTACAGTAAAAACCATGGAAACAAGATTAAATCTTGGCAAAAACTATATTAGGCCGATCTGATGTATTAAAATTTAAATTTTAACTACAAATAAGCATTGAAGGATGAGGTAAAAATAAAATTTCTACCTCTTGAACCTGTACTACGTTCTGCAAATTAAATACTGCACTCCTTTCTTCTGTATAGTATAGTAGTAAAAAGGTTTGCCTTTATTTAATTTCTGGCATTTCAATCTGCAAGAATTCAATTTTAAATTCGCCGCTTTTTATCCATAATGACCTACAAATTTTGACAACTACTAACACGCACATCTCTGGGTAAACGTTAAGAAAATGGGGCCGGCTGGGATTTTCATGAAATTTTCACAGATGCTATAAAACATGATAAAATCAATATACTTAGCAATAGAAATTTTTGCGCGGAAAAATATTTTTTAACATTTTTTTATAAAAAAATATATGTTGGGATAATCACTCCCAAGACAAACGAATTCAGTGCGTTGAAACGATTATTTAACATATTTTTCCAGTACAAACGCATACATAACTTTTCTAAAAATGCCCAAGTAGCAATTTATAACCAGAATAAACCTGAAAAGTATAAAAAAGGAAAGGTTGTTTTGACGGACATAAATAAATTGCTTGTCAAATGACAGCCATCTCATAAATTCAAAGTTGAAAATACAACGTTGCCAATTCAATTTCAGAACTTATGGGTTTAGGTAAATATTTATAGGAACGTTGAGTAACACTGTTAAAATGGACACTTGTCAAAATGTGACACCTGTCAGAATGTAACAAATGTCAAAATGTCACACGTATCGTACTTTTCTTTATTTATTACAAATATCTAACCTAACCTAAAGCTAATCTTTTTTTTTGGGCGGGTGGAAATGCTTTATGCACATCGGGTAAAGGTTCTTCCCTTCCCCGATAGTGTGAGACTACCCCTTACGGCTACACACTAAAACCACCCCATAATTTGTCATGTTATAAATATACTTAAATTATAAACTCATTGGGCTGCTTAAAAATTGAATATTAAGAGCGAAGCTCAGTGACCAGATATTATAACTTAAGTAGGCATCAAAGCAGAGCAAAAATAAGTATTACTTTTTTATTGAACTTTTTTATTTCAACCTTTGTCTTTGGTTGCGATTGCCCATCTACTGGGGCAATGAACACCATGGGGAGGGTAATCATCATAATCGTAACTATAAATGTTATTATCAAAATTATTTATTAAAAGTAACTACACATTAAGCAGCTATTCTCCACGCACGCATCGTTGATGCACCTATATGGCTAATGGGCCATCTTCGTGACACACCCTGTAGATGCCTTTGATTAACGTCTAGAACCATAAAAATAATACTAACGATTCTAACGAACTCTAAAAGTGAAATATCTGAAGTTCGTCCTTTTGTTCACAGCTGGCACTAACGGTATTTAAGTAATTATTTAAAATATATTTTAAAATATAATTTCAAAAGAATTTAATAAAAAAAACAAATAACATGTATTAACATACTATCTAAATACTTAATTATTTAGGATAAGATTTTTGATGATCGTCATTACCCGCTGGTCGTGATTCCCCCACTCTACCCCAATCTATCCGAATGGGAATGAAATTTTTAATTAATACTATCCTTTATATTTTTAATTTCCTGGCCATTTTCAGCGATTTTTGTAAAAGGTATGTTTACTTTTTTTTTAGTTTTTAATTTATAATTATTACAAACTTTTATAGCAACAATTTAAAGCCAGTTTGCTTGAGAAGTCAGAATTATCAAGAAAGAGCGCTGCTGAACTTTTTGATAATTTTATCAGAAATGGACCAATCGGGTCAGACGTTACTCCCAAAGAAGCCTGGACATTCTTAAACAACATGAGATATAAATTAAACGAAATGAGATCTGGAGACGAAGATCTTAGAAATGATTTGGCAATTTTCGACTTAAGCTATGGTGAAAACATGGATCTGTCCAGACTGGATACTGTAAGTGGAATATTTTACGTAAATTTACGTAATTTTGGTGGACCTAGACCAGTAAGTTTTTTGTGTCTCGTAGTTCATGAATTTAATTTTCACAGGAATTAACAGCACTTGAAATAGTATGGAATCTAGTAAATGAATGGAACGAAGCTTGGGATAGCTGGAAAACAGGCGGGTTTTGGACAATTGAAACGAAAGAAATGGAAGAAACAGCACAAGTTTTATTCCGAAGGTTAACGAAGCTGTCTAGAGAACTACAAGATAAAAAGTAATGTAAAAAGAAGTTTAGTTGTACAGGGTGGTCAAATAAGCGAGGTAAGCGGCTGTATCTCAGGACCTGCTCATCTGAAAACAATGGAATTTTTTTTATTACTATAAATGTGGCCATAAAAAAACTCTGGAAATTACTTTCGAGTTCCTAGGATGGCCGCTAGGGGGCGTATTTGGTATAATAGTTCATAAAAGCTAAATTTTCTCGCTTAAAGTCCCAATGAAGTGGGTCTGAAAATATTGTCATGGCAATCTACGATCATTGTTAAATAAAAAACCTTGCATCAATTTTTTTGACAGCTGTTAAATAAAGGGGTGGGGGAAGGTTTTACCATGAAAAAGAAGAATGCTTGTAGTGTCAGTTTGGCTTGATTGATTTTACTGAAACAACTTTTGATTAAAAGAGCATTTTTGGAAATATTTTTCTATAAAAATGAAACAACAATTTATTTTTCCATTGTTCTGCGAGAGGCCGTTGATTTATAACTTACCATATTTCTTTAAATATCTCTAAAAAGTTAAATGAAATCATATATTTTTTCTTAAGAAAATAAGTAGACCATTAAAAACTAAAAAAAAATAGTGAAAACCGCAAAACGATATCTCTATTTATAACGAAGTTATTAACAAAAATGTTTCAAATTTTCTTAAGGGCGCGGTCTTGTACGTCAAAAGTCAGCGAAATTATGTCAAATAAGGTGCTGTCCGGGAGGTGCTGGTATCTCGTGATAAATGCTTAAATTAAACAAAGTAGTTACAAAAACCTTCCTTTGAAATTTTCTCATTACAGAAACCATTCGAGAAATTCATTGTCTGCTATATTTAATACAAGGGGAGAACAATATTTAGTATTACCAAAATGTATAATCTTAACTTTTTATTATTCATTTATGGGCAGAAGGACCTCGGTCTATAGCTCTTTGTAAGTGGTTAGCTAACAATAAAGAACATAATGATAAATAATTATTCATTTATTTTCTTTGTAGGTATATATTATTTATACAGAGCCTTTCAATGAAAACTATTCATCCATAAAATCTTTCTTTTAATTCTTAAAATTAAAATAATTTGTTACTGGGGTATTGATAATATCAAAATAACATTTTCTTTTCAGTTATTTATATGAAGTGATTTTGTTCCTCGTTATGAAGTATATGAGAAACGAAAGAAAAATTGACCACGCAAACGATTTATTTATTTATTTATTACGATGAATTACGATTTAGGTAAACATGTCAAAGATATTTACAAGTAGGAAACAATTTTTTACTAGGGTATAATTGGTATTAAATTTTCGAAATAAAATGCCCCTTTCAAATGTATACAGAGTGATGTTATTGCTCATTTCAAAGTTAGTATATAGCTATGACAACTATTCCAGAATCGACACGTGTCAAGTTGCGTCGGCGCTTCTTTGTAGATCAAAGAATCGCTTTTTTAAGTCAAGGCGGGCAGGCATCGTTTGAACTTTGGTTCAGCTCACGGTGGCCCTAGACTCCTAGACAATTGCATCAAAGGAATAAGCCGCTTTAGCAATTTTTTTTCACCGAACTTTTCTTGAAGACTATTTAAACCCGAGATCCTTGATTTTATATAATAAAAAGTGCGTTTATGATCTACTTATATTTTTGTGTTTTGAAGAAATATTAATTTTAAAATTATAGCAATTCTATTTGTATGTTTAGTTTTATCAAAATGCTTAACTATAAAAACCAAGAATGAAAGTACAAACTGTAAAAAATTAAAAAATGTCAAATCTCCAATTAAATCACGGTAATAGGTTATGTCGAAAGAGATTTCGCGAACAATCGGACGGCGCCGGCGTTATTTAACTCGGGTCGCTAAGGCAAATGCAATACGCGTATAGTTCGTGTAATATATAAAGTTGCCCCAATTTAACAGTTTTAAAGCGGCGCCTTTGTTGCTACCAAAAAAACTTCTAACGTACCGGCATATCGCGATTATAGTTTAAGTAATCGCTATAATCCAGCGATCGGATAATAAAAAATAAATAGTGAAAAGGCCTACAATGATCACAAAAAGCATTGTACTAAAAACACAGAAGAAAACAAAAATTATATGTTTTATCAATGAATTTGTTTATTAATAAATTCTTAAACAGATAAATGAATAATTTTAAAATAAATTTACAAATATATACTTTATAATATTTTTTCTTGATTTTTCAATAAGGTTGGGATCCAGAAATTAGGAGAATAAGAAATAGTTGATGATTTTATGGATTAAAGCTAGAAAAGTACCATTTGGGGAAGAATTTTTTTTTTATTTTTGTGCCACCTCATTATCGAAACATCTAGATTTAAGTCAAGTTAATAAGTAAAAAAGTTGTAAGCGGAAGCACCAAATATATTTAGTCTTACTTATTTTTTTCTGCTCTTTCCAAATAAAATTTTAAAATATTAATATACTGGGTATTGTTTCGATTCGAAACCTACTCATTAACTTTTTAAGGCCGGACTTGGAATATGTTAATCGACACCACTGTAGACAAAGAACATACGAACCAAATATTACAAAAACGTATAGGGTCGTTCATAAGTTATGATTAATTGAAAAAATGGGGAAAATTAATAAATCACCCTGTATCTTGGTTATAAAGAACTATAGACCCATAGGTTATTTAGAAGCACCTCGGTGTTCTCCACCTTTCTGTATGCGCATTTCTCAATGAATTACCCCGTATAAAGTGATTTTGTTCTTCGTTATGAAGTGTGAGAAACGAAAGAAAAACCGCGCGAACGATGAATTACGATTTAGGTGAACATTTCAAAGATATTTAGAAGTCCCAAACAATTTGAAAATAAATATATCTCTATAATTTTCAGATTAATGAATTTGAATATAAAATATGAAAGATTACATATTGATCGACATCTACCAAAATCAGAACTTTTTTTTAACCAATTTGACAACAGGAAGTTGATGTTTGAAAACAAAACAGAAGTGAAAATTTACATTTCTATGCCTATGCACAAAATTATTACATTTTTTTTAATTTGATAAATTAGAGTTCCATGGAAAGTAATAATTTGACACATTGACAATTTAATAGTTATTATAACTGATTAAAAAAGAAAAATCATGATTCCGACACATACTAACTATTAAAAAGTAAAAATTAATTTATTATGAAAGTCATACAACATATCAGTTATTTTGAATATATTCTTATCTTCTACTTTATAATATTCCCTAATTCTTTTCTAAAATACTTTCTATATTTTTATTCTAATGCATAACATATCTACACAAATAATTTTGAATTCTTTTTAAAAATTCCCGCGTTATGACAGTTAAACGACATGCGCAAAAAGCATCTCGTCCTCGAGTAATAAAAAATATATCTATAAATACTCTAAAATCTCGTCAACTTTGAGACAAAACGTTGCCTAACCACTGATTCGACGTTGCCAAATGAACTTATCAACAACAGCTGTGAGTTCCTGCGAAAATTTAAATTCATGATATATTATTATATTCGGCGTACTTAGAATGTTCCTTTCTGATTAAAGTTTTTTTAAATGTTTGGAGAGCAAAAACTTTACTTTACTTTATTTACAAAGACAATAAATACAATTCCAGCGTTCTTTTTGTGTTTTGAGTGCATGTTTCTTTTATTATGTGCCAACATTGCTATATTCTAAACCATAACAGATAGGAATACGATGAAATGGGAAAAAAATTGAATTTTTGGAAAAAATTAGAGATAAAAAAAATCTACAGAGTTTATTGATTTTCTTGAGTTGTACAGTAAAACCAAAAATGGCATTTTTATAGTTTGAGATAAAATTTGCTATAAGTGACGTTTATAGTTTACAAAATATCAATAATTTATTGTAGAATAATGAAAACAATTCAATGAATAAAATGAAACAGTTAACAAACAAAATATAAAATTAGCAATATAATTTGAAAAGAAACATTTAAGTATATTACATTAAAATAAAATTTAAAGTGAACAAATGTTATCCGAAATATAAATAATAGTAAAATTTTTTGCTGTTTCACGTGGTTGTGCTATTAGTTTTTCGAATTTAGCATACACTTTAGAGCCGCAAAGATTTTTTTATCGTTTTCTACACCTTTTAAAGCGATATCACATTTTATGAGAGGTCAAAGTCTCTCACAACTGGGCTAATTATGGTATCACCCCGCTAAATATCTCAGCTGATGGGTTGGCATCCATTGCAAATTTGATTTGCTTCGGGCACCATCTTTCTTACAGTGTTAAAACCTATGATCTATATTTAATTATATATATATATATATACTGAATACCTATGGGTAAAGAATTTTTAGACGCCATTGTTTGACCAAACTTTCAAATTAATTTGAAATTACTTCAAAATTTCAAATCGACTGATTTCATAAATTTAAGTATTTTGAAGTATTCTGATTAAACCACATTGTAGATAAAGGTCTAACTTAGGTCAAGTTAATGTTTATTTTTCTTATTTTTTCAGAATCGAGGATATATAGATTGTTAAATGCCACTTTTAAGGTTAAAAAAATTGGATGATTTTAAAGCTGTCGTTTTCATAGAAAATAATAAATTTATCGATTTAAAATAGCAAGACTACCTAAGTTAGACCTTTATCTTTAATTTGTCTGAAAATTATATTTTAAATCCCATTACATTCGGAAATCAGTCGATTTAACTTTTGGTCTGCAGCATAGGATTTTATACACAGGAAGACCGCGCCCTTAAGGCACAGGAAGCGCGTCCTTAAGAGCATTGTTCGTCGCATAAACGAGTAATCATAATCAAATGGGCCATGAACGTATTAAAAATAGTCAGTTTTTATTACTTTTAAGTTTGTAAAATGTCCGCTAGGGGGCGTAAGACTAACACCGTAATGATTTTTAAAATTAACGAATTCTTTCGAAACAATTTATGGTCTTCAAAAAGCCCTATTGTTGATCTAGTGTCTCCCTAGATGCTCGAAATGTTCGCCATTTCGTTCCAAACATTGCTCGGCTCTTTCTCTTGTAGAAAAAACTGCATTTTCAATTTTCGCCCTGGGCAGGCCATGAATTGTATTGCGAATTTTGAGGATCATATTTTCTCTGGTTGTAGGCCTAGATTGAAAACAAGATCTTTTACTCGTCCCCATAAGTAAAAATCTATAACGGTCAAGTCCGGTGACCTAGCTGGCCAGGGAAACAGGCTTCCCCTTCCTATCCATCGATCTGTATATACCGCATTTAGATGTTCTCGCACATTCATAGCAAAATGCGCTGGACAGCCATCAAGTTGCAGAAACATATTGCGTCTAAGTTCCAGATTTACATCTTCTAATAAAATTGGCAGTCTATTTCTAAGGAACTCCAAGAAGACGTTACCCGTTAGTGACTCGTCAAAGAAATATGGTCCTATAATTGTACCACCTATTATACCACACCATACGTTGACGCTCCAGCGTCCCTGATGCTGAACTTGTTGCATCCAATGGGGATTTTTGGCAGACCAATAATGCATGTTATGGCAATTTACTCCACCATTGCTATTAAAAGTAGCTTCGTCTGTCCAAAGAATCGTAGATAGGAATTGAGGGTTTTCGTTAACCATGCCCAGAAGCCAATGGCAATAGTCAAGTCTCCTATCGAAATCCATTTCAGTCAAGGCTTGGTGCAAAACCACATGATAAGGATGTAGTCTGAAAGTAAAAAAAAATTGATTCAACAGGGAAATTTTGACGAAACTAATACCTTCCCTAGCCATTGCATAGGATCGGGCCTAGGAAGGTAATAAAATCCGATTAACGTCTATAATATTTAAGGATTTTTTTAATTTAATAAAAAAATATACGCACCTATAATCCTGTAAAATATTTTGAAGGGTAGTTCGCCTTATTCCTAATTCCAGGGACAAAGTTCTAGTACTAACATGAGGATCAAACTGCATATATGCTAGAACATTGATAATATTCTCTTCGGATCTACCAGTACGACGTCTCCGAATTACAGGTCGATGAATACTCCCAGTGGAACGTAATCGTTGCACTAAGCTCGGAAAAATACATCTGCCATAATGTCTGCGATTTGCATAGCGCGCCGCATACTCTCTTTCAGCTATTGCTGCATTTTGAAAAAATTCAAAATAAACAGCTAATAAATCAACAGCCTCGTCATTAGTAAAAGGCATTTTGAATTGAGTTAAATGACAACCAAAATGTAAAATGATCGTTTTGACGTTTAAACCCAATGTTTGCTTAACAACAAGTTTTTGTTTCCAAAGCCTACTAACAATGTAGTAAAATGATTTTATTTCTTAACATCTCCGGCAAAAATATCAAATTATTAAATATAAAATATTAAATCCCCCTAGCGGACATTTTACAAACTTATAATAAAATCTGACTATTTTTGATACGTTCATGGCCCATTTGATTATGATTACTCGTTTATGCGACGAACAATGCGCGTAAGGTCACGCTTCCTGTGCCTTAAGAAAATTTGAAACATTTTTGTTAATAACTTCGTTATAAATAGAGATATCGTTTTGCGGTTTTCACTATTTTTTTTTTTAGTTTTTAATGCTCTACTTATTTTCGTAAGAAAAAATATATGATTTCATTTAACTTTTTAGAGATATTTAAAGAAATATGGTAAGTTATAAATCAACGGCCTCTCGCAGAACAATGGAAAAATAAATTGTTGTTTCATTTTTATAGAAAAATACTTCCAAAAATGCTCTTTTAATCAAAAGTTGTTTCAGTAAAATCGGCCAAGCCAAACTGACACTACAAGTATTTTTCTTTTTCATGGTAAAACCTTCCCAACAGCTGTCAAAAAAGTTGATGCAAGGTTTTTTATTCAACAATGATCGTAGATTGCCATGAAAATATTTGCCACTTCATTGGTACTTTAAGCGAGAAAATTAAGCTTTTTAATTTTAAGTAATACGCCCTCTAGCGGCCATCCTAGGAACTCGAAAGTAATTTCCAGAGTTTTTTTATGGCCACATTTATAGTAATAAAAAAAATTTCATTGTTGTCAGATGAGCAGGTTCTGAGATACAGCCGCTTACCTCGCTTATTTGGCCACCCGGTACATAGTAATTTATTTTCACATCAGGTGTAAAATTTTCGAAAAAATCACCCATAACTTTATTTGTATTGAGCTAAAAAAATATTTTAAATTCTAATAAATGAAAAAATTGTGCCCAATGACCATAGCAGGCGAATTTTAAACAGCTATTTAGAGTCCCTATTACAAAAAAAAAGTCCAGACTATTTGACCAGACCACGTTATTCCTAGGTATTTTGGCACGCTGGATCCGAATCCGGGCTCAGTTTTTTTCCCAGCAACGTAAACGAGATTTCAAGGTCATTTAGAGGTATTACATTCTTTGGTCGGAAAAATATACAAATATTTTAATCAGCAACCAACCCACCTCTCCCCTCCCGTTTTCGAGGAGCTGAACACAATAGCGACGGTGAAAATTCTTTTGGAATTGACCCAACGCTCCCATACGGCCAGAAAGGGGGAAATCGCGTATTCCGCTTATTCCTTCGGTAAAATATTCTCTACCCACCGTTTTCGAGGATGCCGAACACGATGGCGGCATTCAAAATTATTTTCGACTTAGTCCCACCTCCCAAACGGCCAAAAATCATCCTCTACAGAGTGAAAAATTTTCGCGGGTTTTCATGTTTGCTCATGGTTGTTGGCCATTTGGGGAATGTGGCCAAGTCGATGTACAAATCTAACATCACCATTGTTCTCAAACGGGAGATGAAGCGGTTTTCCTTGTTTTCAGCAAAAAAAAAATTCACCCTTTAGAGGGTGATTTATGGCCGTTTTAGGGGTGGGACTAAGTCGAAAATAAAATTGAATATAGCCATCGAATTCAACAACCTCGAAAACGGGGGGAAGATATATTTTGCCGGTGGAAGACGATTCCCCCATTTTGGGGGTGGTTTTTGGTCGTTTGAGGGGTGGGGTCAAGTCGAAAACAATTTTGGATAACGCCATTGTGTTCAGCATCCTCGAAAACGGGCGATAGGGAATATTTTGCCGATGGAATATGCGGAATACGCGATTCTCCCATTTTGGGGGTGGTTTTTGGCCGTTTGGGGGGGGAGGAGGGGATTGGATCATCTCCAATAGTATATTGTGTCACAAGGGCAGAAAATAAGCTTTAGCAGCCCGAGGTGCGTAGATAGTGAAAAACTACAAAATCGTGTTCTTTATGACTTTTGCGGCCCGAGGGCAGAAAATATTAGTTTAGGTCTGATTTTTAGTGTTGAAATAGTAGTTTACCTAACAAGTGCGGAAAAGTCACTTTACGCACGTGTTAGGTACACTATTTTTTCTACTAGCGTGCGGAAAAAACCCAAAAGTTAACATAAAGAAACATTTATTATTAAATACATATCAACAAATTAATTATTCTTAATATTAATATTGAACGTGAAATTTGTAGCATTCTGCAAATTAATTGGAGAGGCTAAAATGTTTTCCAATGAAGTCAGATTTCGGTTTTCCACTGCTTTGTCAGCACTAATTGTTGTAACCGTGGCGATGGGAACTTGGCTGGAAGAGGTCATTTTGGAAGGCTTTACTGGCGACAGATGCTGACTAGTGGAAGGGCCAGCGACAGCGTCACTGAAGTTTAATATTTTATTCGATAGGCTCTTTTGGAAACTTGGTGAGCTTTCTACATAACCTTCTGCGACGCTAGAAGATTTCCAACCTCCGAGGCGTTTAATATTTGTTATTCTTTCTCCGGAATCTGCAAGCATTGTGGCGGCGGAACGTCGGAAACTGTGGCCCGTATATAATTCAGAATTTGGAAGCTTCAGATAACTTGCAATCTCTGATGGCATTTTTCCGAAGGTGTTTATTCCGATACATTGAACAGTGCAAGTTCCTTTCTTATATTTCAGGAAAAATCGCTTATGTGGGGTTTCAGGCTTTCTTAAACTCACATACTTTCTAAACAAATTTAGCAATTTTCCATTTTCAGCTTCCTCAGAAATCGCAAAGCTTCTGAAAGAGTGGTTTTTTGTGTCTGGGATATTTATCAATAAAATATTTCCTTTGTCATCAATATGATCTAAAGACATCTTTGTTAATTCTTCTCGCCTACATGCGCCCGCCAAACCAAAAATCGTAGCGACTTTTATATGAAGATACATTTTGTCAGGCGCTTCATTTATAAACTTAAAAATTTCTTCTTTTGAGAAAATTTTTGCCTTTTTGGGTCTAAATCCAATGTTTTGTTTTTTTATATATGCCGTGACCTTGAAAAACTTGCTTAAATCGACGTCTTTTTTGAGTTTAATTACACTTTTCAACATTGAGTACCAGGACCAAAGAGAGTTTGGCTTGCATGTTTTGGAAATTTCAGCGAAATAAGCCAAAAAAACGTCTTCTATAAAAGTTTTAATTCCCTTATTCTGGCACCAGTTTTCAAACAAAATATATTCCTTTTTATACCTATAACGGGATTTTGATGGTAGTAGACCCAAGTTTGCAGTTCTAGCCGCTTCCAAAACTGACTCTGGCAAATCTTCGTCTGAAGAATCCATGAAAAATTATCTTCTAGAAAAAGATGCGACGGTAAAATTGGTTTTGACAAGGTAGTGTTTTGAGTGACAGGTTTATTTTTTCTTTGTTGCTACGGTGATTCAAAGTGACAAATAAAAAATGTCAGATGTTTATTATTATTTGACATTCATTTGATGAGGCTTGTACCAGGGCCATTAAAAAATTATTGAAACGTACGTTTCTTTTTATTAAAAATTATAGCAGAATTCTAATAAGTTTCTTAATTTTTCAGTCATTTTGTAAACTACAACCATACAAATATATATTTTAAATATTCAAATGTCAGTATACTCCCCAAAAACTTAACAAATTTACTAGTCCGGAAAATAGTTTCTTCCGCACTAGTGCGGAAAAGTTACTCTTTCAACACTAAAATGAGTGCGGAAAAGTGGACTTTTCCGCACGCTAGTAGAAAATAGTATATTGTGTCACAAGGGCAGAAAATGAGCTTTAGTAGCCTGAGACCTTACGTAATTCAATACCTGTTGGAGCATGTAGCCCAAGGAGTAGTTGTTGAAGTCCAGACGTGTTGCAGTGTGAACCATTTTCTAATGTTGTATTTCTTGAGAGCTTGTGATTTTTATTTCACATTATTTTTACAGTTTTGTTTCTCTTAATTTAATAGTATATTGTGTCACAAGGGCAGAAAATGAGCTTTAGCAGCCCGAGGCTTCGCTCGCTCATGCAGCTAATAGCTAAAGGCTGCTAAAGCGTTTTCTGCATGTGTGACACACAACTGTTTTTCGCCTACCAAAAAAAAACAAAAAATAGGAAAATATAACAAAAATCTTTAATTTTATAAATACAGACAGAATATAATGAGCAACCTAAGTAATAAAATGTACCAATTTATTTATTATATATTATTTCCAGTTGTTAAATAATTCATAGGACTTTTCGTACCATTGCGCGTTGTCTTGTTAAGTAACAAATTTAGAGAAACATTACTACCTACCTTCTTCTTGCAAGTCTGGTGGAGTATTCGTAAATTCTTCATCACTGCCTGAATTACTATTCATTTTCACTAATTCACATAATCACAATTATTCAGAATCAGAACGTATTTTTGTTTTAAAGTTTAATTCTCTTGATTCTACACTGACGTTTAATGAAAATGTATGTCAAAGTCAAAGGTTAGTTGATAGTGAAAATCGTGTTCATTTGATTTTTGCGGCCCAAGGCCCGGAAATGTTACTTTCGGTCTGATTTTTAGGGTTGATATGATTCATTTTCAGACATGGTAGGCGAAAAGAAATTTTCACTACCGCTATCGTGTTCAACATCCTAGAAAACTGGGGGGAGACGTGGTTTGGTTGCTGCTTAGAATATTTGTATATTTTTCCGACCACAGAATGTAGTACTTCAGAGGCGGTTACATTTCAATATGTACCATTATGGTAGGGGGGCTCGAGATGCTAAATTGGCAGTTACTATAGCGTCATGGTGACTTATTGGATTGTGAAGATTAGGTTCTAAAACGAAAAAAAATTATGTTAAGTTTTCCATTTTAGTGGGAGGAGTCACATGGAAACTCGAGCGCGTCAGACATTCATAGTGTATACGCGTTTTGCCTTTCTGATAACCGATAGATATTAATCTGACGATTAACTAGTGGGGGTGGCCGTAAAGAGGGATAAAAAAAGTTATTCGAGCGTGACACATATTCAAAAAAGTGTCGATTTGGAGGTGACCAAAAGATTTTTGAAAATGTAAAAAAAATGTGACCTTGAAATACTCGAGCGCGTGAGATTTTTATACAGAAGGTTCAACTTGATGTCTTAGTCGTCCTAAATGATAATCTGACAATTATACGGAGGGTAATCTAACAATTTGAAAAATAGTTAATCTGTTTAAGATAATTTTTTTTTCGTTTCTTCTGTTTATTATGTAATAAAAACAATATGTAGAAAATTCAATCATTTATTAATATAAACGTAGATAAAAAAATTATATAAAAAAAGTAGTTTAATCTTCATCCTCACTAGATTCGTCTTCGAAGTCGGTTTCAACTTCCTCGTCATCTCGTGTTTCTTTAAGCAATAATCGTTATGATACTTCACGATCTTTTATTTATTTTATGATATTATAGTATTAAAAAGGAAACGTACCTGAATCCAAAGTATCTTCTTAATGTCGTACACCTAAAAATAATTTAGAAATTGATTTACATAAAAAAACATTATTTTGAAAATAAAAATTGCCTCAGTTTTATAAAAATCGGAGAATTTTAGAAATTATAACTTCCGGTCAAATTTCCTATGAGAAAACAAAAAAAGAATTATAAACTAATAGCTTCTTTAAAATGCTTTCTTTTTTTTCTTTGCGTACAATTTATACAAAGATGCTTTAGTTTTTCCGAACGCCTCGCCTGAATATTTGTATTCAACGGCTCGGCGCGCGTAGTGTTTTTGAATTTGCTTTCTTATTTTTAATAATTTTTTATAGTAATACAATTTTTTTTTAAATAACTTATAATATAATTTTTAGTTAAATTTTCCGCTCTTTAACGTGGTACTATTAGTTTTTCGAATTTTTTTTTCGAGATATAATGGAAAAACCAAATTTTCGAAATTGTGAAGTTAGCATACACTTTAGAGCAGCAAAGATTCTTTTATCGTTTTATACACCCTTTCAGGTACTTAAATGCCAAGTTTCATCGATATTACGTTCTCTGGCAACTGGTCTATTCAGACATTCTGCGTATTCAAACTTTTTCACCGGGTCGAAATCACCCATTTTGTAGCGTTGAAATTATTCGCGATGAGTTGTTGACAGATGCCTAATCTTACCTTGCGACATTGTATAAAGATAACATAGTAGGCTCGTCTTATGCAGTTTTCATTGGAACCGAAATGAGCCGTCCGATAGATGGCAGCACGCGATTTCATTGGTTTTCATTTAGGTCGAAAGTTGCTTGTCTTGGCACCTCCACCTTGAGTAAGATTATTGTCGTGCAGGTCCGTAAAGATCGCGTTTTAAGTTTCGTAATTTAAATTTTAGAATTATTTATCATTCTCTAATTCATCTTTGGTTTCTTGACTCGATCTCGTGTGTTTATGTGTAGGAATATGTTGATTGTGTGATGAGGTGTTTGGAATTGATAAATAAATAATATATCCGCATTTTATTCAGTACCACTTCAACGATATTTCAATTAGACCAGGGCCAATCATTTTTGAAACAAACAAATTCTTAGCAGTATGTGCATGATCGGAAAATTTAGGGTAAATTATAAGTAAATTAAAAAAAATAAATTAGACAAATTAAAGTAAATTAAAAAAACAATCAAAAAGTTCCGGAAGGGGGGTCGACGATAGTGTTTCAACTTAGCGTATAAAATTGAAAAATAAATATTTTGATTTGAAAAAATTACAGCTTATTTAAAAAACAAAGAACGTTTTCACCAAATGTCACAAAAAAAATATTTTTGTGGGAGATAAAAATTAAAAACGAAAAAAAAAACGGTTTTAACGATTTTCTCAATAATTTTGAGGTTATGTTGACAAATGATTAATACAAAAGTTTTACATTTTTTAATTAAGTATCTACAACTTTTATATTAAACTGAGATTTATAAATAAAAATTTTCATTGCCTACTTCTGAGCATGATTTGTAGCGTATTTAACATTAATTACTTTGATGTTAGTTTACGCTGCAAAGATTTAAAATCCTGGAGGAGTCCATCGTTGTCGATGATGGTGTTGTGTGGTTTTTCTGGGTTTTCCCACAACTGTAAAGCAAATGCGCCATCAAGCATCAGTAAGTCGCCCCAGAGCGCCACAAGGGAGTGAATTGCAGGGCGTATATTATTATTATAAGGTGCATATTTCAGCCACAAATCGAAAAAAATCAATATCCAACCATCAAATTGTATATTTAGCTACCCCACCCCTCTTTCGGAACTTTTAATTTGTTCAATTGATTTTTTATAATTTACCCTAAATTTTCCGACCATATCCACATTGCTAAGAATTTTTTTGGTTCAAAAATGATTGGCCCTGGTCTAATTGAAATATCGTTGAAGTTGAACTGAATAAAACGCAGATATATTATTTATTTATCAACTCCAAACACCTAATCACACAATCAACATATTCCAACACATGAACACACAAGATCGAGTCGAGAAATCAAAGATGAACTAGAATTTTTGAACTAAACTGAAGTTTCTGTTAACTACTCATTTCCTTGAAAGTGAATAGGTTCAACCCCTGAATCCGTTCCTGACTCAATTACATTATAGCAAGTTTGAATGAAATCTGTGTGGAGTCACTACCTCACCGGTTGAAAAATGCATATTTTCCTTCCGTTACTATCAGATGGCGTTAAAAATCGTCTCCAACAGTTGATGCACAGAGGTGATACTACTATGTAATCCTTATACAATGCTTGCGACATTAGTATTTACTGCTGGCACCTTCTATCGGCAAATGGCGGTTTTCTATTTGTACTTCTATTATTTATTACGATTTTTTCAAGATTCTCCTTGAAAAAATTTGATTTAGCATTTTTTGGAAAACATTCTAAGAAAAGAAGTAAATAATTCTATACAAAATTTTTAGCTGGACAATAATTAATGACACCCGAAGCATGGTCGACGCCTTCAGAAGGACTTTACCGTTGATTACTGATTTGAAAAATCCTGCAATGAGACCTAGACATTGGGGTAGATTAAGACAAACGGTAGAAGTTGATTTTGATGAAAATTCCGAAGATTTTAATTTGGAGGCAATATATGCTTTGCAGCTGCATAAGTAAGTTAACATTGCATACTTACATTTCACAATGTCTGTAAAAATCTAAAATTAACTACATAACACCAAATACATTTTCGTTTCCTGTTCACCTAACGAACACTTGCAAAGCCAATAGCATTTCCAATTGTTACTTAGTTACCATGTATTGATCAGCGATTATACCCTTGACGACGTGGTATAATCGACAGTAATATTCCAAGACCTTGACACATAGCCGACTATTTTTATTGCATCTAATTTTCGAGTTTATTTTAGGATCAATTAGTCGAGACTTAATTTTGGCATTAATAATCTGATTATTAATGCCAAAATTGTCGAGACAAATTGTCAAATATACGAGAGATTTAGTAGCAATAAAAATAGTAGCTAATTTGTCAAGGTCGCGTTATATTTAATAAGATTATTTCCCGAGTCAAAAAAAAAATTGAGGACGATGATGAAATAGCCGATTATTTACCACCAAGGTGAATAGTCGCTTTATTTTGTTTTGATTGACTGAGTTAAATCAGTTTCCAAGCACGTGATTGGTTACAAATTGATATTTGACAGGCAAGGGAAATAATCAAAGGTCCTCCAAATTTTATCGATTAAATTTTTGGTTTTCACGAAAACGGCTTTATTTGGAAAAACCACGAAAACAAACGGATTAAATCAGTTTGTTTGAGTGGTTTTGCCTAAAATAAAGGCGTTTGAGTATGAAGAATCAAAAATTTAATCTATAAAATTTCAGAGGACGAGTCGTATTTGAAAGGATTATTTTTTGAATCATTTTGTAGTAAAAACAGAGAACATAGTCATTTATGCAAAAGACACTTTACACACAAATATTGAAAATTTTCTTTACCAATTTAAATTGAAACCTGAGCTGTTATAGTTTTACATACAGGGCCACCAAGGCGATTTTTTGACTGGCTACCCCGCGAAACGGCGCCGTAAATAAAAGCGAAGAAGAAGAATGAAATGAAGTCTTTCTTAATTTAATTAATTTTAAGTTTAGTGTTAAAGTGAGGTATGTAAAAATGTTAAAGGCGTTTTGAAATAAACTAATAAAAACAGGTTAGTTTACAAATACATTTTGAAATTTGGTTATTAACATAGATTTGCAATACATTTTAGTATAATAATAATTGATAAATGTTTACATTTGACATCTCAAATTGGTAAACACATTTCAATCAAAAAACAAAAACGACGAAGCGGTTTTATCAGTATAAACCACAAAATCTGACTGTTTTGACAGATGAAAAAAATAATCAAAGGTAATACCACGAGTCCTCCAAATTTTATCGATTAAATTTTTGGTTTTCACGAAAACGGCTTTATTTGGAAAAACCACGAAAACAAACTGATTGATAAAATCACGAGTCCGCAGGACGAGTGATTTTATCTTAAATCAGTTTGTTTGAGTGGTTTTGCCTAAAATAAAGGCGTTTGAGTATGAAGATCAAAAATTTAATCTATAAAATTTCAGAGGACGAGTCGTATTTGAAAGGATTATTTTTTGAATCATTTTGTATTAAAAACAGAGAACATAGACATTTATGCAAAAGACACTTTACACACAAATTTTGAAAATTTTCTTTACCAATTTAAATTGAAACCTGAGCTGTTATAGTTTTACATACAGGGCCACCAAGACGATTTCTTGACTGGCTACCCCGCGAAACGGCGCCGTAAATAAAAGCGAAGAAGAAGAATGAAATGAAGTCTTTCTTAATTTAATTAATTTTAAGTTTAGTGTTAAAGTGAGGTATATAACAATGTTAAAGGAGTTTTGAAATAAACTAATAAAAACAGGTTAGTTTACAAATACACTTTGAAATTTGGTTATTAACATAGATTTGCAATACATTTTAGTATAATAAAAATTGTTAAATGTTTACATTTGACATTTCAAAAAGGTAAACACAGTTTAATCAAGAAACAAATACGAAGAAGCGGTTTTATCAGTATAAAACACAATGATTGGTTAGGATCCTGAGCTGTTATTGGCTGAAACCACAAAATCTGACTGTTTTGACAGATGAAAAAAATAATCAGTATAAAACTCAATACTCAATGATTGGTTAGGATCGTGAGCTCTTATCGGCTGAAACCACAAAATCTGACTGTTTTGACAGATGAAAAAAATAATCCTTGAAAATACCGATAGAATGATTTTAAAACCAAAAAGTACACGTAACTGTTCTATAATAAAAAAATGGAACAATATTTGAATAGTCGCTTTATTTTGTTTTGATTGGCTGCGTCAAATCAGTTTCCAAGCACGTGATTGGTTAAAAATTGGTATTTGACAGGCAAGGGAAATAATCGTTTTTGTATTTCGCATCCTCCCATCTTGAAAAGTTTGTCATAGTAACAATACGTTTGACGTTTATATAATATAATATATATAATAAGCAAACGTCAAGAAAAATAATTATATAATTCGATTATATTTCCGAGTTTATTGAAATGTAATAAAAATTTATTTTTACGGAATATTTTAATTTTTGATTTATTGCCAACTTTAAAGGTCGGTTGCCCCACTTGCGTCGCGTTCACCGTGACTCACCCTGTATATATAATAAATTTTAAAATTAACGGGATTTTGTAATAGATTCACTGATGAAGTTAATGAAATATCAAATGCTGCTACTATGGAATTACAAATTGAAAAGGGCATAGCTGGTATTGCCAAAGTATGGGACACTATGAAATTTGAAATGGCACCCTACAAAGAACGTCACTTATACAGGTAAGTATCACATTCTATAAACGATTTAAGATACGGAACTACTTCTCACGCGCGTGCGAGACCGTACTTGCGGCACCAGACTCACATGCGGTCAACAAAGGAACAAAGGCAATCCCTTCAAGCACGCGCTACAGGTTCTCACTGCTCACGCAGCCATGTGCCGCACGCATATCGGTCTTCAGGGCCCCGATGTTTGAAATATGTGAGTACAACTCGTCTGCGAGAATGTACCACGTGACCATCTCGAAACCGGTCAACGTTGCCAAATTTAGATTTAGACAGTTCAACAAAAAGTAGAACAAAACATATATTTTAGTTCACTTGAAACCTTCGTACAAGAAGAAATAGAAGAAGTGATTAAGACAGACAGCCAAATTATTGGATTCAGACCAATTATAAGCTCTTTAGATCCGTTATGGAAATATTAATTCTTTTATTAAAAATACAAAACATTTTTTAGAAAAATTATCAAAAATTAAAATGACAATTTTTCAAAGCAAAATATCTATTTTTAAGTTATACGAAGAAAAAGCCTAATTTTCAATCGAAAAAAAAGTTAGTTTATAATAATTAATAATTTAATTAATTAATAATTAATAATTAACAATATATATTGTTTAAAAAAAGTATAATAATTATATTTTTTTTAATATAAAATCGAAAATTCAATGTCTTGTCTTGGCAAAATTACAGGTTATTTAAAACACAAAAAAGAAATTTCCAAATGTTGCTGTCGATAAATAAGTTTCTTAATCTTATGAGAAAAAAGTAGACAAGTTATAACATTAAAATTATAATTGAAATTGAAAATATAAAAAAATTACCGTTTCTTGATGTACTAATAAACATCAATAACAATTTGTTTTAAAACATCAGCCTTTAGAAGATAAAATACAAATACGATAAAACCATGTTTTTCGTTTTTAATTTTTATCTCTTGCAAAAATAATTTTTTTATGAAACCTCTGGTGAAAACGTTCTTTTTTGTGTATTAAAGTAGTAATTTTTTCAAAGCAAAATATTTAATTTTCAAATTTATACGAATTTAAATTAAAAACAAGCCTAATTTTCAATCGAAAAAGTTAGTTTATAAATTTTCAATTCGTGTGCGAGAATGTACCACGTGATCACTCCTCACTCTCTCAGCGTCACAAAATCGGTATGTTTGAAACCAAGAGAAATCATCTATAAGTTCGCATAGAAGTGCTCTACTGGGTTGCACCAGTAGAGTTGAGTTTAGTAAGAGAGGAAACATGCGCAATAGTGCCGTGAAGGCGTTAAGTGCAGTGTTGCCGATGCCAATTTATCATATTCCCCAATATCCCAAGTCAAATTCCCAAAATTTGGGGACAAAAATTTGCTGATTCCCCAAAAATTCCCCTCAATAGGTTAAGTACCTTACCTTAGGATTATCTTCTTTGTTTTGACCTTTTATTAACCATTTATCCATATTTGCACAAAATCGTAACGTTATTTCGCGACAGAATACAAAATTAACTTATCTAAAGCAAAGCTAGCAAATTAGAAGCGTCTAAAACTAAGGGAATCACAGAAAGGTTTTCTCTGTGTTCGCGTTCACACCGCGCGGAGATAAACGAACTTACCCGATTATAATATGATTTATTATAACAAAAGTAGGTACAATGGACAAATGATTTGCTGCTGTGCAAATGGTCTTGAGTTCTATGCCCAATCTGAACTGTTTTTTTATTTTAATTCCTGCTGATTATTTATTATATTGTTTAACGATGAGATTTCAAAATCCCCGCATTTTCCCCGCATAATGCCAATCCCCGATAAATCCCCAATCATCTTGAGATTCCCCGCAGTTTGGTAACGCTGGTTAAGTGTCGAGACTGTCAAGTCAAATTTAATTTAATTATAACCTATATCTTTGATATTAATAGTTTGGTATGTGATTTATAGATAATTAACAAATGAGCTCTGGATAAAATTATAAATTGAAAATGTATAAACTAATTTTTTCGATTGAAAACTAAGCTTTTTCTTAATTTAAATTCGTATAACTGAAAAATAAATGTTTTCCTTTGAAAAATTGTCATTTTAATTTTTGATAATTTTTCTGAAAAATGTTTTATATTTTGAATTAATATTTCCATAACGGATCTAAAGAGCTTATAATTGGTCTGAATCCAATAATTTGGCTGTCTGTCTTAATCACTTCTTCTATTTCTTCTTGTACGAAGGTTTCAAGTGAACTAAATATATGTTTTGCTCTACTTTTTGTTGAACTGTCTAAATTTAAATTTGGCAACGTTGACCGATTTCGAGATGGTCACGTGGTACATTCTCGCAGACGAGTTGTACTCACACATTTCAAACATCGGGGCCCAGCAGTTGTTTATTTATTTTACCTACGGCCACTATAGAAAACAGGTAAAAACACACGACACTCAGCCTCAGTATATAGCTGATGACGCACGGTAAACACAAAACCGTGCTATTTGTTTACCGTAAACAAAATGCACAGTTTACACGTAAAAGTAAGCGCAACTTTTCCATTCGTGCGTAAAATGCTATTTACAATACATAGTACGTAATATACTATTATTTAGCAATTCATATTTGCCTAATACAATGACTGACGAAAGAGTGAAAAAGTACTCTTTAAATTTTATTTCATCATCCAAGAGATGGAAAAGCACAAGAAGATGATAGGAACCTTCTGTTGTTCTTCGGTGAAATATTTTATGTATTTCACCACTTTCCAGCAAAGCAGCCATTGTTTCATCTTCTTCAAGTAGAAGAAAGAAAGCGACATGGTGACGAGCATCCATTCTCACCGATTTTTTGTCTAAAACTAAATTAAAAGTCAATGCTCAACATAGACACCTCCCGTTCCCCCGCCCACGCGCGTTCGCTGGGATGCATGGCCGGCCGGCCTTGTCATGCGTGGGTCCGATGCGTTCAGTCCCGCACGTGCGTGAGTAGAAGTTCCATACCTATATACTAAAACACAAGAAAATATCGCGTGTTCGACATCAGGGGTCTTCAAACTAGGGCCCGCGAGCCCACACCGTCTTCCAAGCGCCAACATTCCGCCCACGGCGCTTTATTTTTAGTAGCGTGTGTGAGTCGGAAAAACCTATGAAAAATGGACCATAATTTACCAGGATCGAGAGTACCTCACCTCCCCCGCCTCCCATTTTCGAGGATGCTGAACACGATGGCGGTATCAGAATGAAGGTAATTTTCTTCCTCAAAGAAAATTACAATTTAATTTGAAAGATCAAATTTATTGAAAATTAAATTAAATATTGTTACGAACTAATGCAAAACTACAAAACTTTGACGTAGGGCGCCAAATTTGTAATGAACTAATGGGGTTGATAGCCAAATGTTCGTTACTGTCCAGGCTAGCTCAGATAACAAAATATTTAAACCAAGTGTCTAAAAAAAGGGGAAGGGGAGGGAGGGAGGTCCCATTACCACCCGCGTGCTCAAATAAGTGGTTTTAATCCAGTGAAGAAAAAAAGAGAAATTGAAATACAAACCACTATGAGCTTCCGAAATGAATCGTTCAGGTTAGTTATGGATTAGGTTAGGTTTGTTTTATTTACATAGTAGGAGGAGGCCTATGGCCGTCTCTCATAGATACAATGATTGTTCTACGATAATAGTTGATAGAGTCTCTTTATACATTACCCCTATATTGCAAATGACATTTTATTATATTACAAATCTTAAACAAATTAATTAAATAACTATTACTAAATTATCTAATGAATTAAAGAACTAAATTACTATTGGTTTATTCTGATTGCCTTTTTCTTAGTTGGCATGATAGATTTGTTTGATGCGATAGCCACCACTTGTCTTTTATCTCCCCTAATGGAGTTTGTTGATTTTCTACCATGACCATCTTAAAGAAAATAATCGTCAGATCCTCAAGTGCCTGCATAATTTCCATTTTCTTATTCACAGAGTCTTTAAGAGTAGAAACACATATTGTGCAGCTGAATATTCTTTATTATCTTCTCGTACATGTCTGGATCGCTCGAGGACAAACTCATCTTGATCTCCTGAAGCTAGGATATATATAACAAATTATATTAAATACTAATAACTGCTACTAAAACTAAATTCACGTTACGAATAGTCTATAGTACAGGCCCTCTTGGCCGTAGGCTAGGCCTTACACTTGCTGGCTAACTGGAAGCAGCCTGTACAATGTAAGATTTGACTGCCTGTCAGTGCCTGTCAGTTGTTTCCACCTTCGCCACGGGGAGGCGGGGCCACCAGATTCCCGCGGATGAACGCCCACCAGATTCTTGTCCAGACTTACAAGTTTGGTTTAAATTTCACTATTCAGTTATTTTAACTTAGTTTATCACACTCGGTAACAAATCGTAATTTACTATATAATCACAGTAAAAAATCTGGTCGAAGGCGAAAGATTTATTCGTTTTGAAGAGAAACCAGAGTCCAACCAGAGACCAAGGTAAATTCATAACACAATCTTTAATTAAAAAGATTACTACAAGAAACGAAAATAATCAAGGCGCCGCCTGTTTTGTTTGATTAAAAGCAGGAAAATGTGTTATGAATCCATCAGCTGAAAGTTGGGAACAAATTAAAATCAATGCCTCATTCAAACCTACAGTATGATGGTATAAGCTAGTTAGGTCTTAACCCCTGAACCTTATTGACGGAATCAGTGTAGCCCTTAGACTAAAAAGTTTGGAGACCCCTGAAAAGAGGACAACGAAAAAACTCATGATCTGCAAAATGTACTTATTCTCTACTCGGTATTTTATCTTACTCAATTGAACCATTTTTTTGCACATAGAATTAAAAATACGGAGGATTGCACGACAGCCTTAGAAGAAAACATAATGCAAATATCCGTTATGAAGAGTACCAAATTTGTAGAACCATTTGCCAAAGAAGTTGACCAGTGGGAACGTGCGTTGTCTTATATCATGGAGACTTTAGAAGCTGGAAACTCAGTACAAAGAGAATGGCTGTATTTGGAGGTATATATTTCACTTAAATTTTATAATTTACATGCAACATGGTAAGAAAAATAAAATATGTTGCTTTCGCATCATGATTAAAACCTTGAAAGCATTAATAATAATACCAATGTGTTTGTCTTATATTTTGAGTCTATACAAAAAGTTTTACTCACTCAAAATAAATATAACAAATATTTTAATTTGTCTTTCATTTCATTTCATTCAAAAGTGTTGTATTTTCAGTATTTAACGCTTTTCACCGAACAAATTTTTCGGTATCTGAATTCGATCTGTGTGTGTATGTTGATTCTTTGTGTTTATGAATTTTAAAATTCTGACTTCAGATTTTGATAGAGCATCAAAAATTAAGCTTAGGGTTTGATGTGCCCCTCCGTACCTCTTCGAGCACACCTTCAAAATGATGTCCAAAATATGCAAATTTTGAAGTTTAAAATGTCATTGAATTTAAAGTAGTAGTGGAGTCGATCTGGCGAAAAAAAACCCGATAAACGAAGTCGCTCTTTTCGAAAAAAATTTATTGTGGTTTCATAGATTCGAGGTAATCACGTAATCACTATATAAAAGCTAAGGGAGGTGTGTAGGGGGGTAAATTGACAGTGTAGGGGGGTTAAATTGACATGTAAAGATATGGAAAATCGGTTTTTTCGCAAGTAACTCGCTGAGTTATATTTGGATCGAAACGACTTCTAGATATAAAATAAAGGGCTCGCGAAAACGCATATACTGAATTTTAACCCGTCCAAATAGGTGTAGCGGTTCTCGAGATGTTGCGATTTGAAAGTACACGGATTTTCGCTGCGGCGAGAGCCGTGTTTGCGTTTTTCGCAGGGAAGAAAGTGACTTCGAGACTTGATTTCCTCCGATAGATAGTCTTGGGTATAACCGAAAGTTGAATATTTTCATTGAATAGATCGTACTGATACAGCCCCGTAATCCAATTTTCAAATTTCAAATATCTATATTTCTCTATATATATGGCTAATGAGCCACCTTCGTGATACACCCTGTAGTCATGACCCAAGCATTGTGTCCAAATTTTAAGTCGCTAGTTTAATTTTTGACTCGAGGTAACTTTTTTAATTTTTGACCAATTCGGGTCAGCAAAACGAAAAGAAAAAAATTCCGCATCTGATGGCGAATAAAAAATTTCCCCCACTTTACTTTTTTGTTGCGAAAATCGAAAAATAAAATTTGCAAAATACGAAATTCCGTCGCCATTTGTCCGTTTTCGCGAAAATCATCAACTCCTTAATATTTCCTGTAGCAGTGTCCGTTTTGCTGACCCGGATTGGTCAAAAATTAAAAAAGTTACCTCGAGTCAAAGATTAATTAGTATTTGCCCTCCCCTCCCCCACAATTTAAACTAGCGACGTGAAATTTGGACACAATGCTGGGTCATGACTATCTATCGAAGAAAAAAAAATCAAGTCTCTAAGTCACTTTCTTCCCTGCAAAAAACGCGAACACGGCTCTAGGTGTATTCTCGCCGCGGCGAAAATCCCTATACTTTCAAATTGAAATATCTCGAGAACAGCTAGACCGATTTGGACGAAATTCAGTTTATGCGTTTTCGTGAGCTCTTTATTTTATATCTAGAAGTCGTTTCGATCCGAATAAAACCCAGCGAGTTACATGTGAAAAACCGATTTCCCATATTTCTAAAAGTCAATTTTTACAGTCAACAGGCCATGGAGACAGTGCATTCTGATTTCAAGATAATGTGGAACAAATATCTCTGAAAATCACCCAGATTATAATGATAAATTAATGAAAGCTGTAATTGAATATAATAGTTACCACGTATAATCAATTGAGTCAAAATTAATGTTACTGAAATAAAGGTTTTTGTTTTTCTCGACTTTCATAAGTTTTGATTTATTTGAAATAATTTATTATATCCCCACGTATGGGGTTAGAAAAATAATTCGCAAATTAACATTTTGCCTTGTAATTTTCTGTATTCTCTTCCTGAAAATTTCCTTTTTCGATTTTTGTATGCTGGAATCCTCCGAAAGGACATTAAAAATAAGATATTTCACGCATGTCAGAGTGATTGCGAAAAATTGCGAAAATTTTTTTTTTGAGTTTGACCAGTTTTTTGCAAGTTTCTCGAACGTGGAGCAACTTCTTGACTTGTACTTTCGTGCATTCTCTTCCTGAGACTTTTCTCTTTCGATTTGTGTATGCTGGAATCCTCCGAAAGGACATAAAACATAAGATATTTTACTTTTTCCGACCAACAAATCGTTAATAATTTTTTTGAATTTTCAATTTTTGAATTTTCCTGCGGAAATGAAAACTGGTCGGTGGATGATTTCAAAAAAAGTTTTATCTTATTATTTAGATATTGGGGAACATGATGCGATAGAAAAAACAAGCAGTTTTGGGTTAAGCTGCGTTCAGACGAGCCGTGTTTATATAGTGATTACGTGAAAGAGGGACCTCGAATCTATGAAACCACAAAAAAATGTTTTTGAAAAGATCAACTTCGTTTTCAAAATCAGATCTATTCCACTAAGACACATAGTGAATGACGATTTTGGTAGAAGCGAGTAGACTGTGGCTGTGTTGATTAGAATAATAACTGTCTATCTAAAATTTTATTAATACTGTCAATACAATTTGTTCGGTCTAAGGCAATGCTAGAAGAGCACTCTCAACTGGTTAATGTTCTATTATCTATTCTTTAATCTTAAATTAAGTTAAATAAAAATTGATATATTTGCGAACAAAAAGTTCGACCCATAACATTGTTTTTTTGTTTATTCAGAATCATAGTTACAGAAATAGTACTTAAATGAAAAACTAATTTATTTTTTTATTTATTGATCATTTCTTTAGAATATAATGTATGGTGAGGATATCAGAAAACAATTACCAAAAGAAACAGCAGATTTTGATGACATTACAGACAATTGGAGGGAAATCACAACTAAACTTTACAAAGCAAAATCAGCTCTAGCGGCAACCCACTATCAACCCCCTCCTTATTTGCTAAATAAACTGAACTCAATGTATGATAAATTGGATTTGCTGCAAAGGGCTTTGGAGAAATATTTGGAGACCAAGCGATACATTTTTCCCAGATTTTATTTTGTCTCTAATGATGACATGTTGGAAGTTCTTGGTAACTCTAAGAAACCAGAACTGATACAACAGCACTTAAAGAAGCTCTTTGACAATGTTAATAAAATGAAAATTGACAGAAATTTGGTAAGACAATTTCACATATTTATAGAAATATATAGTGATCCCGACGCGACTTGCTTAGGGGTTGAGGGGAGTGATTTCTCCTGACAAAACTTTGGCTGCTGGCTGCACTTAGACTCTCTCTGTCCATGTTTTCCAGTGTTCACATTTTTTGTGGCTTATTTTTGCATGGGAAATTACACAGCAGCAGCTCGACTGACGCTTTCAGATTCGGTTTTAGCATTACTTTCTAATGATGCTGACCTTGTCAACGAAAGTGTAAAATACTTTTTCTTCTACTTTTTATCCCTAGTTTTAGCACTTGACATAACGCACTGACTGCTCTCTGACCGGTCCCGATAAATCGCAGTCTGATTTTGTCGGTGGCTTAAGAGGGTTCTTTACCCGTCCGCCATATTGGAAATGTTCAAATGGCGGACATAATACTCAACAAAAAAAATATTTTTTTGTATCCGAGCTTCTTAGGCTTTATTATATAGATAAAAAAAATAACATGAAAAAAATATAAAAAGAGTCATATACGTATACATGTTATCATTCACCATTCTTCATTTGCCGCTGAACAACTTGTGTATTTACCATTTTTGAAAAAGTAAGTAGTTTTTTCTAAAATTGAACATCGCTTAAAAATCTCAAAGGGCTCCGGGAGGTGCTGCCCCCAACGGTCCTCTATTAAACCAATTACAAATTAAAACTTGCTTACCAGATTTATATTTCGAATTTGTTTCGGAAGGTTCGTATGCCCCTCCTACTGTGATGTCTGTGTGTTTTTAAGAGCTGTAGATAAAGTAGGGGACAGTAGTGCAGAATGAAATACCACGATTATTTCGTTTATATTTGTCGCCAGAATGTCACTATTGTTGTCGGGAATCATAGTACAATTTTTTCCCAAATGATTGGCTTAATTCTGTCAAAAAACCAAGCATCTAACCTAATCAAACCAAACAAATTTTTTTTGATATAGGGTGTCAACAAACTAGAAGCTCTAGGTATGTACGCTGACGATGGAGAATACATGGAATTTGTGAGACCATTTATATTGGATGGACCTTCTGAACAATATCTTTGTCGTTTAGAAAATGCAATGCAATTATGCTTGAGGACTGCCTTCAAACCATGTCGAGTCGAATTAAAGAAGATGCTGAATAAACGAGATAAATGGCTAGTGGACAATTGTGGCCAACTGTGTAATGCTTGCAGCTTGGTAAGTAGAATTATATCGAAAAAGGTTTGCACCACATCTGAACCTACAACAACTACTCCTTGGGCTACTTGCCCCCACAGATATTGAATTACATCAGTCCAGACATCAACCCAAACTTTGTAGGGAAAATCCAACCCTTCGATTCTGTTATTAAAGGGGCTTGTCATTTTCATTTGTACAATTATACAATAATGAAAGTCCATTTAATTTACATTGTTGTTTAATTTTCAATTACAAATTAAACATAAAAATTCATTTCATTAATTTTTAAAAATAAATCGGCGACAACGTCATTGAAAAGTGATACGGCAACAGCGTCACTGAGATGAGCGAATTTCAGCTTGACGACTCTAACGAACACCTGCGCGTATGACGTAGGCAAAATAGTCTCACGTAGATCATATTTCCGGTTCACGCCATTATATCATCACGTATCCACACGTACGCAGACATACTTCCGCGTTCCAGTACATAAAAACTGTGGGCGTGACTTAACAAGCCCACGCTCGCGACAACGAAATCAAATTTAGCAGAATCCAAAATCAGTATGCATCGAGCCCTCAACATGAGCGCATACTCCGGGGTTACTGAAAACCTCGTAAAAATTCTTTGACAAAATCAAGTGCCCTCTGATGCGGCAACAAATGTTTTTTAAATGCGTCTTAGTACTGCAAATTAGCGTGTTTCTAGCTGCGAATCAGGCTAGAACCCTCCGTTGTCCAACTCAACGTAAATAAATAGTTCTTAAATTCCATTTAAAATCAGTGCTCCTTCAGTGCAGCACAATATTTAAAAAAAATCAGTGTTGGCTGCGAATCACTACTAACAATTCATTTTATTCATTACAAATCAGTTCAACGCTTGATAGTTCAAACTGCTTTACAAATACAGCATTTAAAGAGGCAGCATATCCAAAATGACTGTCCTTGTAAATGGCTGCTTTCGTAAACCACTGAAATTACGACATGGCCCTACAGAGCCGGTTTCAGTGACAAAATACGACAATTGTCAAGGTGTCTCCATCTATCGCATTCCAGTATAAACATATTGACTTACCCATCGAGTCGCCTTATGTCAATAACTACATTGACAGTTTAACCTGACAATTTATTATTAAGTTGTTTAATTTAATTGAAAAAGTTCGCTCATAGGCAGCGGAGATCGTCGTCCATACGATTGAGAATTTGATTCAAATCAAAAGTTTGTACGACTTTGCCTACGAACGATTTCTTCAGTGGTGTCACCAAATTATACAGCTTATACAACTCATCATAAATTTAGCCAATAGCAGTTGCAATTTTATTTTTACTTAGTTATCATGTATTGATAAGCCATTATACCCTTGACGACGTGGTTTTTGTATTTCGCATTCTTCCCGCTTAACATCTCCAAACTCATCCACTCTTATATCTCGGACAGAACCATCAAAGTCAAAGTAGGCAACCTTTCACTCCTCTCGCTGGAGTGCCCCGATACCGATGATACTGCTCTGATTTCGGTAGCCCAAAATTCTAACCAACTAAGCATCTGAACCCAAAACCTACTGAATCAGTTCACAAGCTGGAGCAATAGTTGGAGGGTCTCATTGAATCCCCAAAAAACACAATTTATCATCTTGAAATATCCGAATTCAAAAAGACCCACCCAGCTCCTCCAAGACGTCAATATAAATCCCCAGGGAGTCAGGCTCGCTTAATAAAGGGAAGTATTTGGGTGTTTGATTCTCTCAAACAATTAAATGGTCTCCTGACCTAGACAACACGCTCAACAGAATGGGTAAACGAGCCGGCCTCCTTGGCGCTTTATGTGGCCGGCTTGGTCGGTGCAACACCAAAACCCTAATCCATACTTACAACTCCTTCATCCGCCCTGTTGCAGAATACAGAGCAGTTACATACGGCGTACTACCCCCCATCTAGCGCGAAAAATCTCCTCACTCGAGAGACGTATCCTACGACGATATAAATATCTCCCCTATATGTTTCCTTCCGGAGAACGTCTGCAGCGCCCCAATTCTCTCTCGTTTCCAACTCCTAAGGCAAAAATACGTCTCTCGCACTCTGAATGGCTCAAACACCCACGCCCAAAACACCCTCCGCAGCCACCACTAATGGATTGTGGACGTACGTTTTTTTAACTTACGTGCAAAAACGTTTTGTGTGAAAGTTTTTTATTTGATTATAAATAATTTGAATAATTTTGAATGTGTTTTTTAAGATACAATGGACTTCAGACTGCACAAGGGCACTAGTACATTCTAAAATATTAGAAAGCAAAAAGCCTTTGAAAAAATTAAGAAGAAAACAAAATAGCGTTTTGGGGAAACTTTCAGAAATGAGCAGAAAGGAACTGTCAAAATTACTAAGGCTTAAAACTAATGCACTCATCACCATCGAAATCCATTCTAGAGATGTAATTGATAGATTATATAAAGCTAGTAAGTATAGTATATTCTGTAACAAGGTTAGAATGAGAATTCGATACAAGTGTCGAATTTTCATTCCAACAGAGTAACGGCCACAGAAAGTACGAATTGAATGTAGTAAAATGAAACCTCAAAAAACGCAGCTTATCTTTGTTCAGGCAAATTCAAACTAAATAAATAACACGTCGCGTAGAACTGTCAGACATGAAAGTCATCGGACACCGTGGCTAAGTTGATTAGGGCACCAGCCTTTAATCTCTGGGTCACTGTTCGAAGAGTAGGTTCGAATCCTGCCGCATTCAAGTGGAATAAAAGTCAGATAAGACTTTGGGCAAGTGCAAAAAGGTATTTGTGTCATACGCAGTTTCATTCACGCCGGTATACGGATGAGATCGGATATCTCGTGGAACTCGTGGCACATTTACACACTTGTTAGTCGGTAGATCACCTGCACGACAAAGGCATAGTCCTGGGTTTAAGGTGATTGAGGGCCGTGGTCCGGGGCCCACAATAAGCTGTAGGTCCCGTCCAGATTAGCCTTAGTTGCAGAAAGGAGACGTTAAAATTAACCAAACAACAACATGAAAGTCATGGCTATCTAGGATGCGGATGTGATATTTACAGCTAGGTGTTACAGAATGAAAATTCTGACACTAAAGTAAGAATGAAATACATATAAAATACATAAGAGACAAGTCTTTCAGTATTTTCTTTCAATCTCAAGAGCCACTGTAGGGAACATTTCACAACACTTCGATACCTGACAAACTTAAGTTTTTGTTGGTTAAGTTATTATCAGTTTCGCGTTCTCGCACTAATTCCTTTCGTAGGTCAGGAACATACATCCGTACTCGACAAAGGTCAAATGATTACTAGGTTGTGTGAAGCAAATTTTTGTCATGGGTATCATTCTTATTAATTCAATTGTTAAAAATATAAAAATTATGAAACCTGTTTAATTTTCAGATAATTAAACATGTAAACTCATATTCGTTTATTCGTACAACCGGCAACGCCGCACCAAATACGTTGGCGAGCGGCGTCGAACCAGGAAGCGCTTCATCAAAGAGAATTTTTTGCTCTATTTCATAATGATGGCATCAAGTCGTAAATCTAACGGTCGCGTCTAGACAATAGAAAAAATATTACACTTGTTTGCGCGGCTCACGATAAAGAATCTTTCGAGAACGGTTGCCATCGGGAGAAGGGATATATCTGAAACCGATGAACTTCGTCAAATTTAAAATCAGTGTGTTGTTAGCCGCGAAACAGGCTAGACCCTCCTATGACACCAACTCAACGTTAAAAATATTTCTTCACAGTGGTACTTTGCTGCGTATCAGGCGGTCCACTGTATTTTTCATTTTATACTCAAAATCTAAACTCAGTGCTTCGTAGTACAGCAAATTAATATTTTCTGAATGATGTGGTCATTTCTTTAAATTAACTATAATACTTTGTTCACGATGACTAGTTTAATGTAATCTTTGTTACGTTGTTGTTTTTGTTCATTTATTTATTTAACAAGTCTAATAAATGGTTAAATAAAAGTGTCCATTCTTTTTATTGGATGAAGTTGAGAAGGAAACCCTACTACAGCACATTTCTTCAATCTAAAAATACAGTCCACTCTAAATTCGAACTTCGATGCAGTTTAAAAAGGCGGTAACACATTGTTGGCCGTCCTGGGAAACTGGCACAACATAGGGCTTATTCCAGAGCCCTCAACAAAACCAATTAAACCACGATATTATTAATATTATTTTTTCTGTTTCCATTTCTCTCTATTGTTTACATTGTCATTTTTAGATTGCAGAGATACAAACGCATTCGAATGGTTTTCACAATTACGATTTTATTGGGATAGAGATTCTGACGATTGCGTTATCCGACAAACAAATACACAATTTATGTATGGTTACGAATACAATGGAAATTCTGGAAGATTGGTGATTACACCTTTAACCGATAGGTAGGCTATCATTTGAATACACATTTTTTTAAGTACAATTTTTTTGAAGTCACGTGAAAATTTCTTCTTGTTTTCTTCGTTTTCACATCAATTTCTTTATTTGAAGGTCAACGATAGAATAAGGAGTATATAGTGGCGTGTGTGAGTCTGACAAACCAGTAAATATTTTCGGAACAAGATAACCTCCTCCCCTCCTGTTTTTGAGGATGCTGAACATGATGACGGTGTTACAATTTCTCTGTGGGGTTGCGCAACCACCCAAAATAACCACAACCCACCCCCAAGACGGGGTAAACGCGCTTTACAAGGTTTCCCTTCAGAAAAACACACTTTCCCACCATTTTCGAGGATGCTGAGCACGGTGGTGGTATTGGATATGGTTTCCGACCCCCACCAATCCCTCCACCGGCCAATACTTTCCTCCAAAAAGGGTGAATCTTTTTTTTTAATATCAGCGGCAAATATAACCCCCCCCCCAGTTTTCAAGGATGCTGAGCATGATGGTGGGGATGAATATTGCTTCCCAAAGTTTCGTCCCAAGATAGATATTCAGTCAAGCATATGCGTCATGGGTTTCTGCGTCGGTATCTTGAAAGTCGCAGGGCCGGACCACAGAGATATGTATACTAGAGAGGCCATGGTTTGGTTTGCCGGGATTCGTACATATGAAGCACGATCGATCACTATCCTCTTCTTTCATAGCTTCTAAAATATAACAAAACGTATAAAAAGAAACAATGGTTTGATACTTACGTTTGGTGAAGTTATTATTATTACAATATTGTTATTATTATTGTTATTACAATAACAATTTGTGACGTTCTTTCGCGTCGTTGTCACTTTTAACACCTTAGTGCAGGTTTATAGATGGTGATCGTGCTCAGCATCCTCGAAGACAGGGGGACACCCGTTTTGCCGCTATTAACAGAGAATTCGACCCTTTCTGCGGTGACTTTTGACCTGTGGAGGGATTGGTGGAAGTCGGAAGCGATATCCAAACACAACATAGTGGGCTGGACGCCAAAAAAACAGCAAAACCCAAAAAATGAACTCTTCCATTTTCGACTTTTATGAATTGTATTGCATACAATAATATATGTCCCTGCATCCCATGCCACACTAAAACGGGTCTGTAGACCTCAGGTATTCAGCTGACGACAGTCTGAACCTAACCTTTTTTGAGGGAGGTTCGAAGTGATTTCGTGCACCAAAATATTCAACTAATGGATGTTAATGTTGAACTTATCTAGATCACTTCCTCTTCTTCTTCTTCTTCTTCTTCTTACGTTAGGACTACGTCCTGTGTTTGCCTCAAAGGTTGCCCAAAAGCAATTGGGACGATGAGGATCAACTATCATACCATCTTTTTGGTGGGCGTCCAGGTGGGCGTGGAGTGTTGGGCCGCTTCTCTCTCACAATTTTTGCCAGCCGGTCGTTAGGCATTCTGCTGACATGGTTTCTCCATTCTCTTCTTCGGTTTCTTGCCCATCTTACTATGTCTTGGACTTCACATATTTCCCTTATCTCTTCGCTTCTTTTATGGTCAAATAGAGTATAGCCAGTTATCGATCTAAGAGTTCGCATTTCCGTTGATCTAAGAAGTCGCTTTGTGGTCGTGTTCTCCGCTCTGGTCTCTATCGCGTATGTCATAATCGGTCTTACGCATGTCTTATATATTCTGACCTTACTTCTGGTACTCATGTGTTTATTTCTCCAGATTATGTCTCTCAAGAATCCTGAGATTAGAGATGCCTTTGCTGTTTGAGCTTTTACTTCCTCCTTAATATTTCTAGTGCTAGTTATATTAGCCCCCACTGCCATATAAAAAAATTATTCGAAATGTTCTACATTACAAAGACGCGTGTGAATGTCATAACCTAAAATAAAGTATGAAGAGATCCCAGAATTTTGTACAGATTTTGCCCTTTTTTGTCGGCATCCAGCCCACTCTGCACCGTGCTCGGCATCCTCGCAAATGGGGGAAAAGTGTGTTTTTCTGCAGAGAAACCTTGTAAAGCGCGTTTAACCCCTCTAGAGGGACGTTTTGAGGGGTTACGCAACCCCAAAGAGAAACTCTATCGTGTTGAGCATTTTCGAGGTTTTTTCCGACTCACACACGCCATTATAAAATATTGAATGATGATGCTGATCCATGTGTTGGGCGGCTGAAAGAAAGTATGGTGGGAGTATTTGTAAATTTGTGTTTTATTCGACGGGGGTAGCGTGAGTTTTTCTTAGGATTCTTCTTTCGGTAGCCAGGATGGCGTATTGAAGATTTCTAGAAATAGTGGAGTAGACTACGGACTTTTATTCCAGAATCGGTCTCACAAAGACTTTGGAGGCGTGAAGGGGAGTATTCGGGTTTTCTTTTATTTTTTGACAATTTTATGAAGGATTTTTTAAGTAAAGTCAAAATTCTCGTTGGAAATTATTTTTAAAAATACATGACAAAATATTTCTTAATCCAGAAAAAGTACTGTTTTTATAAGGAATATAAAAAATCGTTTTTTTTTTCAGATGTTACATTACTTTGACGACAGCATTACATTTATACCGCGGAGGTAGTCCCAAAGGTCCTGCAGGTACAGGAAAAACTGAGACTGTTAAAGATCTTGGTAAAGCTATGGGAATGTGGGTGATAGTAAACAACTGCTCTGAAGGTACTTATTGATGTTTTTATTTATCCCATTTGTCCCCATTTTTATTAGAGACAAATTTAAGTGAGGTTCAAATATTTATATTTTGTTAAGATTACGCGTAATTCTTCATATCTTGATGACGAAATGAAAACGGGGTATAAAAATTTACAATATGAAGAATCAAAAAAATTTTAATTTTAACGTTTTGACTTTTGCTTCTAAAGTCCTTGTCAAAAAATTTTGAATAACTATTAATTTTTATTTGAATCTTAAAAGACTTTTTTTACTTTATACTCAAGATTTTGTTGTTCTTTAAGTGAAGTAAAAAAAATTCTACCTGGCAACGCCGCAGATTTTTGACGTAAATTTTCGAGAAGCAGCACTGCATTTAAGTGAAATGTTCCTGAATACATTTCGATTAGTTGAACACAACAAAAAATCATTAACACTGGTTTAGTTTATCATAACTCAAAACTTTGCGTTTATAAATTCTCCATACTACATTTTCTAACACAAGCTCCATTGACATTGGCAAACTACAAAACTATAAGTAGAACTAGATAGAATTTTTCTTTATTTTATTAATATTTTTTATATCTCCGTAATCGTCCGAAAAAGTAACACTTCTCGTCCCTGTAAACTACTATTTCGTTAACTGTTAAAAATTATAAATATATAAAAATCAGACCATAAAAAAAGTTCGAAAATATGACTATAGGATATTTTTAGGTTTGGACTACAAGAGTATGGGAAAATGTTTTTCTGGACTTGCACAAACAGGAGCCTGGGGATGTTTTGATGAATTTAACAGAATCAATATTGAAGTGTTGTCTGTCGTTGCTCAACAAATTTTATGTGTTTTGTCTGCAGTATCTCAAAAAGCAAGATTTTTTGTGTTTGAAGGTATATCAATATTTAAATCTTAATCAAAATTAAGCTATTAATTCAAAATAGATGAGATGTTTGAATATTTGGGGTGTTTTAAGATGATCAACTGAGGTTTGTAGGGATCGAGAAATACATTCCACATACTACACAACACTGGTGACAGCTTAATTTTTGAGGAATTATTACAATGGTGGTAGCGTCCTAAGAGACCCCACTATTACACTGGTGACAGCGCCTTAAAAGACCTCAATATTATTATCGTATCTCTATACGATGTCGCGCGTGTCTACTTCTTACCGATGAGGCACTATAATGCCGAAACCGGTCTAGGAATGACAAACTCCTTTAATAACAAAAGTTGTTTGGTTTAAGTCCCGAGAGGATTTGGGTTCAACTCTCGTCTGGACTTCTGTAATTCAATGCCTGTTGGAGCATATAGCCCAATGAGTAGTTGTTGAAGTCCAGGCAGTGTGTGACATTTTCCAATGTTGTATTTCTTAGAGCTTGTGATTTTATTTCACATTATTTTTACAGTTTTGTTACTCTCAATTAAAAATCTTTTGGTTCCAAAATATTTCATTTTCTTCGTGATTAATTTTATTGTTAAATATTCTGTAGGTAGGAGTACTTTTTAATTATTGTGAAGTCATTGGTGACGTGCAACTATTTTGGTAGTAAAAAGATTAGTAAAAGTTTGGTGGGTGTAGATCAGATATAATATAGCGGTAGTAATGGATTCTTGGCGGATGAAAATTGATATTCGAAAACAAAAAATTAATTATTCAGTTACACTATAACATTTACAGAAACCCAATATGTCAAATAATTCTCAGCTTAGAGTTTTTCACCAAAAGGCCCAATGTTTAAGAAATAAACTCGATTTATTTGAAATAGAACTAAAGAAACACAAAATCGATATATTTCTGAACACTGGTTAAACGATTCTGAATTGCTATTGGTAAAAATTATGATTATGATATTTGTATATCAATCTGTAGAATCAATATAAAAAATGAAGGTGTACTAATTATGTACAAATCCAGTTTAATCATACGCATTAAAGAAATATCTACTATAAAGGATATGACAGTTCCCTTACAGTGTGAAGTGGTTGGTACAGAGGTAATTTTTTCTCATATTAATAAAATCATTAGAATTATAGGCATATATCGTTCAACAGATGGCAATATTAATATTTTTCTTGATATCCTAGATCTTATTTTAGCTTATGTATTTAATTCTGACTGACTTAATATAAACTTTTTAGCTAATATGTCGAATTTTTATAATAGATGTTAACATCATTGGAGCTATAGAAACCGAAAAAATCGCAAAAGACCGATTTTTGTGACGTTTAACCTCGAATAACTTACCACCCAGACACGAGATTTTATGTGACTTTTGAGACAACTTTTAGAACACCATAATGAAGGTGTATACGAGTTTCCAGCTTATTATCATGTCCATGAAGCTGGCAGAGCAAGGTCAGCAGAACAAAACAAAAGTACATTCATAATTAAGTGCTAATTTAGTGCCCTAATTTTGTGCTCCTTTTTTTCTTATAAAAAACGCATGTTATGCTAGCTACATATGAACATAGCAGAGCAGACTATTTAAATATTGTTAAAAATTAATGAAACATGATGTAAACAAGTTAAATAATTATGTGCTAATTTAGTGCCCTAATTAAAAATGTATTGCTCCTTTTTTTCTTAAGAAAAACGCATGTTCTGCTAGCTATATGAACCTAGCAGAGCAGACTATTTAAATGTTGTTAAAAATTAATGAAACATGATGTAAATAAGTTAAATAATTATGTGCTAATTTAGTGCCCTAATTAAAAATGTATTGCCCCTTTTTTTCTTAAGAAAAACGCATGTTCTGCTAGCTATATGAACCTAGCAGAGCAGACTATTTAAATGTTGTTAAAAATTAATGAAACATGATGAAAATAAGTTAAATAATTATGTGCTAATTTAGTGCCCTAATTAGAATTTAGTGGCTGCGTTTTTTCTGAAAACATATGTTCTGAGAGCACAAAGAAATTCCGCAGAGCCGATTAAGTACCAAAAATAAATATCATCATATTTATTAATATTTAAAAAGAAGGGTAGGATCTAATAATGTCCCTTGTGCACCTCGACCTTAAGGTAACTGACATATAATTCAAATTTGCACCACATGGGTTTTTTTTAAAAGAAGGAGCAAAAAATATTTCATTAGAACATTAAATTAGCATTTAAGTTTTTATCATCATGTGTTTCATTAATTTTTAGGAACATTTAAATAGTCTGCTCCTGGGTTCATCTGTAGATATCAGAACGTGCGTTTTTCTTAAGAAAAAAAGGAGCACAAATTTTTAATTCGAGCACTAAATTAGCACATAATTATCTAACTACTCTGCTCATTTTTTATAAGAAAAAAAGGAGCACAAAATTTTTAATTAGGGCACTAAATTAGCACTTAATTATGAATCTACTTTTGTTTTGTTCTGCTGACCTTGCTCTGCCAGCTTCACGGACATCTTATAATCTCTCATTCCGAGGTGAAACCCCTAATATGATTGGACTATATATTATGTTTAAACGACAATTTTGTTCTAATACGGAGTGTTTCTTCGCTCTACAGGACATTATCAAACGCTTAAAATACATAGTTGTCATGTTGGGTCGGTTAGAGGAAGAATTGATTATTTTTTTTGTCAATACCTTGTTTCGGTTTACAAATACCTAAAGAACCCTAATAGTCGAGGCAATGAACTAAAAAAGATAGAAAACTAGTTGGAGTGGACGGATCGCGATGCGGTTTTCGGCATTATTTTCTAAAAAATAATTGTAAAAAATGTGGCAGGTCAGATTTCGGAGCAAATGAAAAATTGCATTGCTGCAGCCAAAAATGCATTCAAAAAATGCATTATTTGGGAGGCCGTTTGGAACTTGGTAAATAAGTGTCAGAACTGGCCCAGATCGGGTACTCGGGGGTTTTGGAGGTCGCTGATCACGAATATGATGTTCAAATTGACCCCCCGAACACCTGAAGCTCAGGAACACGCCGAAGAACGTCGTCTCCGTGGGACTCTCCCACAAATCACGCGAGAAAGAGGAGAAACTCAACGCCCGGGGGTTTTTTGAGTCGCTGAATCCAAATCTGGCATCGGCGAACACCCCACGGGCACCTGGTGCGCCGGACCCTGGGCGCGGACGTCATCTCCGAGAATTTTGCTGAGAGGAGTGCCAAAAACCACGGGAAAATCATAATAGGGGCGTTTTGTGGGCCGTTGAATCCGAATTTCACGTCGGAAACGACCCCCCGAACACCTAGTGCACCAGAACCTGACCCTAAACGTCATCTCCGGGGCGGTTCCTGACATAATCAAAAAAGGCGAACTGAAATTCGTCATGGGGGTTTTTTGGGTCGCTGAATCGGAATCTCACGTCGATAATGACCCCCGGACCCCTGGTGCACCGGAACCTCACGCTGATCATCTTCTCCGAGGGGTTTCCATGCACGATCGAAAAAGACGAACCGAAAATCGTTATGGGGGGTTTCTTGGGTCGCTGAATCCAAATATGACATCGCCGAACAATACAAAACTCATTCTAGGGGTGTTTCTGGCCCTTCACGCCCCAAACTACCTTCCAAACTCCTGGTGCACTGGAATCAAGGGAAGGGATCTGTGAAAGGTGGAAGTGAAAGGTCGCCCGGCAATGTTTAGAGATCTGGCGGGAGATTGTTCTCGTCGTTCTTACAGGAGTGGAACAACTTTTTAGAGGGCCCTAGACACATTAATGGATGTGTCAAATTATGAGACGACGTTCAGATCCAGGTCCCGCTGTACAGCGATGTCTGAATTACACGGCCCAAAAACGCGCCTGTAATGATTTTTTGGTACGTTTTTAGCGATACTGGTGGGGTAATTCTTGGAAATGACGTCCGCCTCCAGGTTCCGGCACACCAGGTGCCCGTGGGGTGTTCGGCGATGTCATATTTGGATTCAGCGACCCGAAAAACCCTCCAGAGTTATTTTCTGTTCGTCTATTTTCGGTGGTGTATGGAAACCCCTTGAAGAAGGTGTTCAGCCTGAGGATCCGGTGCACCAGGGGCTCGGGGGTCGTTATCGACGTGAAATTCCGATTCAGCGCCCTAAAAAACCCCCCATGACGAATTTCAGTTCGCCTTTTTTGATTATGTCAGGAACCGCCCCGGAGATGACGTTTAGGGTCAGGCTCTGGTGCACTAGGTGTTCGGGGGGTCGTTTCCGACGTGAAATTCGGATTCAACGGCCGGCAAAAGGCCCCTATTACGATTTTCGGGTGGGTTTTGTCAGTCTTCTCAGAAAAATTCCCGGAGATGACGTCCGCGTCCAGGTTTCGGGGCACCAGGTGCCCGCGAGGTCTTCGCCAATGTCATATTTGGATTCAGCGACCCAAGAAACCCCCCATAACGATTTTCGGTTCGTCTTTTTCGATCGTGCATGGAAACCCCTCGGAGAAGATGTTCAGCGTGAGGTCCCGGTGCACCAGGGGTCCGGGGGTCATTATCGACGTGAAATTCCGATTCAGCGCCCCAAAAAACCCCCATGACGAATTTCAGTTCGCCTTTTTTGATTATGTCAGGAACCGCCCCGGAGATGACGTTTAGGGTCAGGTTCTGATGCACTAGGTGTTCGGGGGGTCGTTTCCGACGTGAAATTCGGATTCAACGGCCCACAAAACGCCCCTATTATGATTTTCCCGTGGTTTTTGGCACTCCTCTCAGCAAAATTCTCGGAGATGACGTCCGCGCCCAGGGTCCGGCGCACCAGGTGCCCGTGGGGTGTTCGCCGATGCCAGATTTGGATTCAGCGCCTCAAAAAACCCCCGGGCGTTGAGTTTCTCCTCTTTCTCGCGTGATTTGTGGGAGAGTCCCACGGAGACGACGTTCTTCGGCGTGTTCCTGAGCTCCAGGTGTTCGGGGGGTCAATTTGAACATCATATTCGTGATCAGCGACCTCTAAAACCCCCGAGTACCCGATCTGGGCCAGTTCTGACACTTATTTACCAAGTTCCAAACGGCCTCCCAAATAATGCATTTTTTGAATGCATTTTTGGCTGCAGCAATGCAATTTTTCATTTGCTCCGAAATCTGACCTGCCAGATTTTTTACAATTATTTTTTAGAAAATAATGCCGAAAACCGCATCCCGATCCGTCCACTCCAACTAGTTTTCTATCTTTTGGCCTTTTTACTAGTTCATTGCCTCGACTATAACAGACAATAAGCGGCGTTTATGGGCGACAGTCGGATTAGACGAGATTTGTAATATTACATAGTACTTATTTATACCCTATATCTTCGAATTCTCAGAAGTATATCATATGATTGGATTTTCATTTAGATATTTTTCTGTGAACTTTATGTAGTAACATATCGTGTTACATCCAAGTTTTTAGGAAACATGGCGTGTTGTGTACAAGCACGTTCTTTATCTAGTCGTACATTTCATCCTAGGAATAAATATCAAATATTTTTTTATAAAAATTAGCAATAAGAGTTGTAAAAAAAAGTTAAAATCTGGCAACCCTCCAAAATTTGTGGAGGTACACTTGTTGTTTCATTTAAAATATAGTTGTATATTGCGTATTTAAATAACATTACCGAACTTTAATATCATATAGAGTTGCAAATAAAACAAAAAAATTATATAACGTGGAGAATTGAACAAAATTATTATATTATATTGCGCCATCTTTATTTACAGGTGTAGCCGTTTAACAAACGCCGCCATTATGCAAAATTCCCTTAAACTTGAAAATATCACTTAAAAAGTAAGTTTTTCAAAAATGTAGAGACAAACCTTTGATACAATTTTATATATTAAACAATAATTTTATGTTTTCTTTAATTATGTAACTGTCAATAAAAAACGATATATTTTTTAATTAGTAATAAACCATCCGTGTAATTTAAACTAAGGCCCATCAATTTTTTAGATAGAATCAGAAAACTTCGCTGCGCTATGAAATTTTTGGGTTACCTGCCAGTATCGGATATTTTTCATTATTTCTTTGTACGCTGCCATCTTTAATGAATCCTAAACGCCATTATTTTGTTATCAATTTCATCACTGTATAACATAATGATTGTATTTTTGTCGTATTGCAATACAGGCTGCATAATAATACACTTATAAAATATATATTTTTTTAGGTTCTGTTATTATGCGAGGCTGCCTTATACAATCACTATACAATGATTGTGTAGCATTTGTAGCAATTCCGAAGTGCAAATGTAAATTTGTTGTATAAGGATGGTATACGAAAGTTTTATAAGTATCACTTAATATAGGTATATTAATATTATATAAACTTATTGTTAATACAGAAAAAACTGTGTTTATTCATTTTACTACTAGGGAGAATGAATGATATACTTGATAGTCATCTATTGAGAATAGATGGAAAATCTATTCATCAAGTACAGTCCACAAAATTCTTAGGTGTTCACATAAACTCTTTAAGCTGGGAATTTCATATTGACATACCGTGTAAATCTGCCTGTTTTGCACTTTTTAGGCTTAGAAATATAACTAATAAATCTGTTCTGTTGGCATATTATTACGCACATTACTACTCTCTCATTAGATTTAGTTTAATTTTTTGGGGCTCATCAGCTCATGTATTGAGGGTTTTTAAACTTCAAAAAAAAGCTTTAAGAAATGTAGCGTCTCTGAGGTATACGCAGTCATGCAGAGAAAAATTTAAGGAACTTCGTATATTACCACTTCCTTGTATTTATATTCTAGAACTTTTAATTTATGTCAAATCAAACCTAGAACATTTTCGTACTAATACTAATACTAATAATTAAATAATAATTATTTAACTCGAACTCGAAATTATTTGATGATACCAACACATAACTCGGCATTTTTTTAAAAAAAGCCCTCAATACATGGGTATTTTAGTTTATAATATACTTCCTAATATTATGAAATCAATAGGACCTTTGAAACTATTTAAGAAAAAAGTAGAAAACTTATTGATGGATAACTGTTTTTATTCTGTTGAAGAATATTTGGTGTATACGTTTTAACTTTTAAATTTTAGCTGTACGTTTATTTTTTTCTCCTTCCTTTTTTATTTTTATGTTTTATGTTCCACATCTTATAAACTGTCTTTTGACTTGTCCCATTTCATGTATAACTGATCATATGGACAATAAAGTTATTCATTTCGGAAGCTCATTGTGGTTTGTATTTTAATTTCTCTCTCTTTCCACTGGATTAAAACCACTTAGTTGTTAAAAAAGTTTTTTTATTGACGTTTCGGCTTTCCAGATCGAAAGCCGTTATCAAAATGACATAAAATAAATAAATTTACTAGAAACAGAACACTTGATAATCTTGCAAAAATATGACATCAACATAGTATACATAGAATGAGATTTTGAGATTGAAGATGTCAAAATCTGTTTCAATCATATTTTTGTGACGTTTCTGGGAACGAATTTTTTGAAAGGATAGCGCATTTGCATATTATAAGAGAATTTATACTTCGTCATAAATGAAGTTTTCTTGTAATAAATTTTATATAGGAGAAACATCTAGACCTTTTCATATTAGACTTAATGAACACCAATCGATCATTAAAAATAAACAATTCGAAAAATCCAAAATATGTGAACACGCATGGGATTCTGGTCATAAAATACAATGGAATTTTTCAACTAGATTATTAAAAGAACCGAATAATTATAACCGCAAAGTTAAAGAAGCAGCATTGATATGCTTAAATAATAACGAATGTGTTTCTAATTGTTCGGTTGATATTTCAAAAATTTGGATACCTATTTTACAAAAAGAGTTAATTGCAAAAAGGATACCCTCTATATCGGGATAGTATCATAAGTTTTTATCTGGTTTTTTCTTATGATAATATTAATAAGAAAACTTCATTTATGACGAAGTATAAATTCTCTTATAATATGCAAATGCGCTATCCTTTCAAAAAATTCGTTCCCAGAAACGTCACAAAAATATGATTGAAACAGATTTTGACATCTTCAATCTCAAAATCTTATTCTATGTATACTATGTTGATGTCATATTTTTGCAAGATTATCAAGTGTTCTGTTTCTAGTAAATTTATTTATTTTATGTCATTTTGATAACGGCTTTCGATCTGGAAAGCCGAAACGTCAATAAAAAAACTTTTTTAACAACTAAGTGGTTTTAATCCAGTGGAAAGAGAGAGAAATAAAGTTATTATTATTATTATTATTATTATTATTATTATTATTATTATTAATATGTGCTGAGTAGAACAGGGAATCTCAATTCTTAAAGGACATACTTTGATATGTTTCATGGAGATACGATGTAGGATTGGAGAACAACAATAGCATCTTGATTAGAGTCGTCAAGTCTATATCCGTGCTAAAATTTGTGGATGAGACTTCGCGAGTTTAGTGCGTCCCAGTTTTGGTTTTAAAAAAGTAGAAAGGCTGAAAATAGAGATTATAGATAATTTTATTTAAATTTACTTAACAATACGAATGGTGGGGGGTGGGTGGCTCAGCGGTAGAGCACCGGACTCATAATCCAAGGGTTGTGGGTTCGAATCACACCAAAGGCAGAAATCATTTTCTGATTTTTAATTAATTAAAAATTTAGAAATTGATTTTCATATACCAGGTGTGATTCCTCACTCGACCATTCACTGTTGGGTTCTAATTAACAGTGCTGTTCCTAAAGTGGCGCTGGGAAACAGTAACAAAGCCTGCACAGAATACGAGGCTAATGTCCATAGTAGTCGATGCCGTTGACACAGAAGTAAAAAAAAAAAAAAAAAAATACGAATGGTTTTTTTACTACAAAATACTTATTTTCTAGGTGTAGAAATAAAATTGATGTTGACTGTTGGCGTTTTTATTACCATGAATCCAGGTTATGCTGGACGTACCGAGTTACCGGATAATTTGAAATCCATGTTTAGACCCATTTCGATGATGGTACCTGATAGTGGAATTATAGCTGAAAACATATTATTTAGCGATGGATTTACAAATACTAAAGTTTTGGCTAAAAAAGTAAGTTTGGAGAGTATCATTCAGTAGACCTAATTTAATAAAGTTGAAACACTATCGTCGACCACTCAACCAAAACAAAATTTTAACACACTCTACTCGCGTTTCGCCAACTATGTTGGCATCATCAGGAGTTGATGATAGACTAAACAATTAACAATTTATAACAGCTATTTATACTAAATGACTAACATCCCCTCCCCCCGGCGGTGACAACATAGTTGGCGAAACGCGCGTATAGTATGTTAAAATTGTGTTTTGGTTGAGTGGTCGACGATAGTGTTTCAACTTAGTTGATAAACCAAAGGTTCCAATTTCCCAATTTAATGGACCTAGTTTAAAAAAATTGCAACTCAAAATTTTTAAAAAAATGTTAAGAAATAAAAGCGAAATAAATTACCATAAATGGAAGATAAAAAAATAGCTAAGGCTAAATTGATTGACTATTAAATGACAATATCGAAAAATATGAATTATAAAATAATAAATGAAAATAATGATTATTATAATGGTATGGATGAAGAAGAAATGATTTTTTTTTAAGAATGATAATGATGTTTGTAAGTACATATATAAAATATAAATTATGTAGAAACGTAAGACACCTAATTGAGCAATTAACCTAGGCATTTCTGCCTGTTTTGTTACACCACTCAATTAGGTAGTCTTTACTCAATCTTAACAGCTCTCATTGGAGCAATAATTAAATGTGATGTATGAAGGTAACTTGAAAAGAGAGATCATCCAGTGACGAACCTTTCATCGATACCATGACTAGTTGTAGTCTTCTTGTGACGTTTGGAGGAATATTTAACTGCGCTATGTATATATTTTCGTTGTCTTGTAATCTGTTGTGATATAATCTTGAAAGTCTCTTTATTACTTCTGTGATGAAAGGAACTTGTAGGTCTTTGTGTAGGGTCAAATTGCTTACGTACCATGGTGCGTTGGTTATTGGAATGTAGCCTTTGAATTATTTTTGTATATGTTTAGTACATCCCAATATTTGTATTACATAAGTCCAAATCGGCTTCAAGATATATTTATATAATCTTAGTTTGTTGTCAAGAGATAATTTGGATTTTTAATTTTTATATGGGTTGTTTGTTTGAAGGGAAAAATTATGTGTAGTGGACTTCAAAAAAAATTTGACAGTTTGTTTTTGATTGATATAATATATATAAAAAGAAACGTCAGAATTTTTGAAAATAAATAAAACGAAAGTTAAACTTTTACATTTATTTAAATACATTATAATATATTGTTGCTTACTATTGTAACAAGGGGGTTACTTCTTCCTTAAGGGAAGATCCCCCTTGTAGATTCTAAATAATATTTACTCTAATTTAACTTGATAACAAAAGAATCCCTATTGTGCCGAGCGAAACACGTGGATTCTTGTGATTGTGAGATTGGGACGTTATTGACCATACCTATATTATAGCACTAAGATTTTAGTGGATAGCCATACTGGGTTTAAATAAAATTCACTTACCATATGTCGTCTTATAAGTATATCCGTAATTTCGTGGTGATTTCATATGGAGGCCTTACACTTAACTTTACGCACTAGGATATGGGAGTCGATTATTACCAAACAAACAAAGATATTATTTTTTCAACTATTTATTGGCAGAGGAAATGGTATGCAAAATTAACAAAATGAATTTATAAGAAAGAATTTAACAACAATGTACATTTATAATGGAACTGAAATTAATAGTGTTTACGAGATATTAAAGATAACTTTACGAAACAAGATTATTCTGACTTCTAAGCTAAAAACTCTTAATTGACTCCCAAAATCTAGCGGATCCGGCCGTTTAATAATTACTTACATTCAGACAATTATTCGAAGCAAAAAGTGACTTTTCGATTTAAAATTCAGAAATCAACTGATTAGAAATCGCATCATTTCGACTAAGCTGAAACTTTCAGACGCCCCCTTTCCCACCCTGGCGAAGGGACATTTCGATGTCCATTGGTTGGCCCTTTCAACAGGCCATAAATCAAAAAACGATCGATTTCGATCACTGACCAGTGACAGGTACCTCTTCCCGAATTCTGACTATATTTTGAATAGCAATGACTTATACTTATACTTTACTACCATATATATATATATATATATATATATATATATATATATATATATATATATATATATATATATATATATATATATATATCATAGCACATTATTAATTATTTTTATAAACCTAAATTTCCTCAGATGGATTCGCTGACGTAATAGAGATTCACAATCCTAACGAAATCTGTTTTCACTCACAGTCAAGAAACTCTATATAAAAAACTTGCCTGAATTTCGGAAGGTCGTAAATCTTTAACCTCGAGTCTTAACTCATTAATATTTTAAAATTTTACTAAAATATTTTTTTGTTTATTACCTTCTGTCGTAATCTTAGCCAGAATGTAATTATTTGTTGGGCGCCATCTACTCAGTCGGTAGAAAAATGAGTCTTAATCCCAGTCGTGCTTCTGTAATTGGCTGTGAATTGTAAAAATCGATAATAATGACTCAGTTGGTAAATGTAATAATCATAATCATAATCTTTATTGACCTTTTGTTGTCATACATAATGAATAAGCCACGTCAAAGTAAAAAATATAAAAATATACTAAAGTTAGCAACACAGTATAAGATGACTCAAATCAAAATTAAAAATCAAAGTAAAAGATATACAGAAATAGAAAATACAGTAAGACAAATTACAAATCAAAACAAAAATTAAAAAATCTCATGTATCCGTATTTATGTTAACAAGCGTGATACTCATCTAGAGAGTAGAAAGCATTATTTACAACATCTTTTTAAGATATCTTTGAAATATTTTTAGTGATTTAACGGTTTTTAGGTTTTGCGGTAACTTGTTATAAAATAAAGAGCCAGCATAACAGGGTGATTTCTTAAAGTTTGCATGGTTATGCTTCGTGTACATCTACAATCATGCGGTCAATAGAAACACTTCCTGAATTTAAGATTCTCAAATTTTCTAATTGATAGTAGATGGCGCTCAACAAAATTATCCCACAACAAATAATTACATTCGGTCTGAATTTACGGCAGAAGGCCACAAGAACAAATAGATATAGGTAAAATTTAAAATTCGTTACAAATATTAAATTAACAACAAACCAAATTAAACAGCTAAAGTCGAGGTTGGTTAATCTATTAATAAAATCAATAATAACATTGTAGGTTATGTACTAAAACTCAAAATTAAATAAATCAAATACTAAAAATAAATATTCAATAAAATTAATTTTTCTTGTACACACCGATAGAACGTAACAATATAAATTCAATTGTTTATTTGTATGTTAAGGTATTTACATTATATCGATTGGCTGTCCAACAACTCAGCAAACAAGATCACTACGATTTTGGTCTAAGATCAATGGTAGCTCTTTTGAGATACGCTGGTAGAAAAAGAAGGTTAATGTCTACTTTTCCAGAAGAACAAATGGTGTATTTGGCTATGAGGGATATGAACGTTGCCCGATTAACTGCTGATGATTTAATGTTGTTTAACGGCATCATGTCTGATATTTTTCCAGGAGTAGTTCTACCTGTTGTAGATTATATGGATATAAATGCAGCCATTGGTGAATATATGGACGAGAACAATTTACAGGTACAGTTTTACCTTTTTTTAATTAGTCTTTCGCAACTATTTTTTCCCTATCTTAAAAAAATTGTTTCATTTCACATATAAATCAATAATCAAAAATAAAATTTGTAAAATATTTAGTGGTATAAAATAGAAATCAAAAGTATTGATTTATGCTGAAGAGTAAAGTGCTTCTAAATTTAATTTATTTATAAATTTTAAGTAAAAAAAATGGAAATGGAAATATCTCCTCAAGCATGAATTTTTTTAAAAAAGTATCGCTCGTCCTCGACTCGGGATACTTTTAAAAAAATCATGCTTTCGGAAATATTTCCGATAGTAATTCAAGCTCTAGGGAGATTACAAGTGGGAGTCGTACCAGCCTTCTATTGCGGGTTGGCTGGCTCGTTGTTCAGCGTGTCAACTGAGCTGGCGGGCGACTGAAATTTCTCAGCATACCATTAAGAAGCCCGGCTTGAGCGCAGTCGTCTTTCAAGGGGAAAAATCGTGATTTTTCTTCTTGAGAGAATGCCATGCCTAAACACTCCATATTGGTTCTGCCTGCACCCCCGTTCCATTGTTCTTCTCATAACTTCTGCCTTGTCTTCTAGGGTGCTTACTAGTCCATTTTCTCCATATAATGTGGGTGTTTGTCTTCGTTCCTCTCTAAGTATTTTTTGTAGTTTCCATATACCAGGTTCTTGTGGGTCCAGGTTTTGGACGAAGTTGTCCCATTGTTCGCTCCTGTGGGATTTTAGTTCTTCTTTGACTTGATTCAGTCTATTTGCTATTCTTTTGTCATCTGGATGCCTGGGCCTATTCGCACGCCGCCTTGCTCTATTTTTAGACCGTATTAGCCCTTTCAGGGTCTTACGTATTGCTCCGAATCTGCTATATTTTTCAATTCTTCTTGTCCTCGAACTGGACTGTAGCGCGTTTTGGATCGTTTTCTCGAATTCTTCGAGCACGTTTTCCAATTCTTCTTCCGAGTTTATTTGCGGAATGGGAACAATCTCATTACCCATTTTTCTTCTAAATGTGTTTGTTTACTGTCATCATTTCCTTTGGATCTTCAACCGTTCTTCCTTCTCCTACGATTAGTATGATTGGGTTGTGGCTTCCTCCCCCTTCGTCGGCCGACACGATGTCGAAATTGAAGTGTATGTCTTTCATGGCCGCGATGTCAATGACGTCTGGGGCTCTTCCCTGTGGGGGGTAATGAGTTGGTTCGTGAGGGCCAGTCACAAAGCAGTCCGGGTGCTCTTCTAGGTATTTCATTAGCCTTCTCCCTTTCGTATTTGTAGATCGGCTGATCCAGTTCTCCGACCGCTATGGTTGGTGTGTTGATTCCTAAGATTGTGTCCAGATCTTCTTGGTGGAGATTATCATTTGGCCTGATGTAAACAGAGGCTACTCTGATATCTCCTGTACCCATCCTTACTGTGACGATTGTGGTTTCTGCTGTCCGTAGTCCATCCGGTGTTGGTGTGCGGTAGTGTTCGATTCCTTGTTTGATTATGACTGCTGTTCCTCCTGAATTTGCTCTGTGGTCCATTCTGTAGACATTGTATCCAGTTATCTTTAGTTTATGGCTCTCGGTGATCTTGGTTTCTTGCAGAGCCATAATGTCCAAGTCTTCGCGTGTAAGCATTTCTTCCGTTGCGTTCTGGTTTGGTCGGAGACCTCCAGGGTTCCATGACCCTATCCGCAATTTACCAGGTTTTTGGGGCTTAGTTCCCATTAAAAGTCCGTTTTATTTGTTTAGTGTTGGTTATGGTCTTCTCTTTACAATGTTTGTGGCATAACATTGCTAAAGCAACTAGCCATTTGCGCGAACATCTGCTGAAATTGGCCGATTTGTTTCATAAATTCAGCCACGTTTGGTTGTTGAGATACTTGTGGTCTGCTTTGCTGTTGGCTTCGTTGTTGCATTTGCGGTCTGCTTTGCGGTTGGCTTCGTTGTTGCTGCTGCGCTTTCGTTTCCTCTGCTCTAGCGAAACTCATGGTTGGGGTCACTTTTCTTGGGATTCTGGGGCATCCCTTGTAGTTTTCGGGGTGTTCCCCCCGCAGTTGGCGCATGTTGCTTTCTCGGTCCTCGGCCTCTTGCAGTCTGAGGCGCGGTTTTCTTCTCCGCATCTAACGCATTTTGGGTTCATAAAACAGACTGGGCGTGGTGGAAACCTTTACACTGGAAACATGTGTCGGTTCTTTCTTCGGTTTTTATTGTTATACTGAAACAACCAAACCTGCGCATCTTGTTACTTTAAGTATTTCTTCTTTTTTATTTTTAGGTACATCTACTAAAAATAATGACAAACCCAATTAATGTCATTGTCCGTTTTCTTCATTTCCTCGAAGTACCTACAAATGCGCCGTTTATTGTTGAAGGTATAATTTTTAACGAGTAACTACCCTTTGCTAATACGGCCTGAGTTACACTGTCTTGATTTTTTACCTGCTTTCAGGGAATTCCACTTATTTGCCGATTTAAGAATAATGGGTCTAATCTTCTCGGATTTTTCCTGGGCTGGTTTTTCTTGGGCGGGATTTTCCGTAGTTTTTTCTTCTTCTTTTTGTTTTTCCGTCCTTGCTTCGTTCCTTATTGCTAATGTTTCCATTTGGCCTCGATCTTTTCACTTTTCTAAATTCATATTCGATGTTTTCATCTTCTTCTGATGTTGTCATTCTTTCCATTTCTTCTTCTTCTTCTTATCCTGCTTCTTCTTTTTTCTGATTTTCTTTTGCTCCATTTTTCTCTTGCGAGAATTCCCCCAATTGTTGCTCGAACAATTTTTCCTCTGCTTCTCTTCTTAGTTTTCTTTGTTCTTCTAACTGTATTGTTAAATTACGCACAGCTTCACACATTTTTCACGGACTTCGTATTAATCGTAGAACAATAAAAAAATATCATTTTGTTAGTTCAAGGCCATAAAATTACTTCAATATCAATTTTTACGTAATACTAACAGATTTTCGGTTATATTTAAAAAACTTAGAAATATATGATTTTCATGAAAAAACATTAATTCATTTAAAAAAGGATAATTTATCGATTGCACAAGTTTTTTTTCCCTCACTTTTTGATGCACTTTTTTAATTTTACAAGACTTGGTTTCTTTATAAGCTGACAATATAAATACCACCTCGTATTTATTTACAGAAAATAAAGATAGCATATACAAAAGTAATTCAACTGTACGAAACCAAAAACTCTCGACATTCTGTTATGATACTGGGAAACACTTGTACAGCAAAAAGTGTAACTTGGCAAACATTGCAAGGCGCAATGAAAAAATTACACGCATTAGGCAAGCCATCTTTTCAAAATGTCCATGTTTATCCTTTGAATCCAAAAGCCTTGAACTTGGCAGAACTATATGGAGAGTATAATTTAACCACCAATGAATGGCTGGATGGAGTTATCAGTGCAGTTATGAGGAAAACTTGTTCAGGTGAGCTACTTAAGCTAAATATCCTCACAAAAATTATTTTGTTCTTCCAACAGTTTAAATAAAGAGTTGTACCATCTAAGATGAAAGTTTTAATACAGTCTATCAACGTCTATTTTGTTGTATTCTCAACAACGCCAATCCCTCTTTCATCTAAGATGAAAGTTTTAATACAGTCCATCAACGTCTATTTTGTTCTATTCTCAACAACGCCAATCCCTCTCCAGTCCTTCAGTCATATCCTCCGAAAACTCACGCACTTTCCGCATGATGAACAACTCCTACGATACTTTTTTCTTGGAGTTTTACTTGGATTCGTATATTTCAACGCATTATTATGTGGGCGTGTTTCCCATATAAGAGGAGAGTAGCACAGGCTCAACATGCGATCAACTACTCCTTGGGCTATATGCCCCCCCATGTATTGAATTACGAAAGTCCAGACGTGGTTTGGCGCCCGACCAAGTCGGGGCTTTAAACAAAAAACTTCGATTTTATTATTAAAGGAGTTTCCCATTCTTAGACCGGTTTCGGAATTATTGTTCCTCATCAGTAGAGATGGAATGTCGAGCTAGCCTGCTTCTTACTGATGAGGAACAATAATTCCGAAACCGGCTAAGAATGGCAAGCTCCTTTAATAATAAAATCGAAGTTTTTGGTTTAAAGCCCTGACTTGGTCGGGCGCCATACCACGTCTGGACTTTCGTAATTCAATAGCTGGGGGCATATAGCCCAAGGAGTAGTTGTTGAAGTACAGATGCTGGTGCAGTGTAGGACATTTTTAATGTCTTTGTTCTTGGGAACAAGTGTGATTTTATTTCACATCCTTAGGTAGTATAATAATAAACCAGCAACTGTCTTCGCTTTTTATTGAACACTGTTTTAGAGGAAACTCCCAGTGAAAAATGGATATTATTTGACGGCCCAGTTGACGCAGTCTGGATAGAAAATATGAACAGTGTTATGGACGACAACAAAGTCCTAACATTAATTAACAGTGATCGAATAACAATGCCAGAACAGGTTTCTCTGCTCTTCGAAGTTGGAGACTTAAGTGTTGCTTCTCCCGCTACAGTTAGTAGATGTGGTATGGTTTACGACGATTACAAAGATTGGGGATGGTTGCCATTTGTCACTTCCTGGGTAAACAGCACAGCTAGTTTTGGTGAAAAATATACGACAAGGGTAAATAATATTTATTCACAGTAATTTATTTAATAATGTTTTAAAAGTCGAAAAGTAGGAAAGCAGGAAAAGTGGGCCAGAAAGATTTCTCTAGGTATCATAAAGCGTCCCGAACCGAGATAGTTGAAAATATACGATTTTAGTAGAAAAATGTAAAATGCGATTAGTCAATTAACTATTTTTAAGATCATCCAATAAACATGTAGAAATACTTTTAAAATGTATAGTAGAATCAACAATAATGGTAAAAGTATACCGGGTGACAATGAGACTAGGGCCATGCCTATATCTCCTTCACTTTTCAACCGATTTTAATAAAATTTGGTACATAGATATGAGATCGGTTGAAAAGTCAAGGAGATATAGGCATGGCTCTAGTCTCATTGTCACCCGGTATACATATACACGTTTGACGAACGTCCCTATTAGTGGAGTGAAATTAGACGTAAATATTCTGAAAATGGATGTAAGAGCTAAGTCAAATTTTTTTTCATTTTTTCGATTTTATACATAAAGAGAAGCTTGTAAAAAAATTTCAATAAAGTACCCCGCACGTTTCTTATGCAAAATGGGTCCCAGTCGAATTGGCTGAAATAATAATGTGGTTTATGATGTCCTAATCAATATTAAGATTATAATTATTATTCTTAACTTTTTGTAACAAAATAATCGACACATTATTGATTTTCTAAAGGATAGTAACAACCCTGCATCCGCATGTTTAACACCTTGTATCTCAAAAACTGTGCATTAGATCTCGTTGGGCCCATGGAGACATTTGATTCGGACATCATAAACTACATTATACCAAATTTTCAGCCAATTCCGCCATTTTTGGAATCGAATTTTTTATTTTTTATTCCCTAAATTGGGCACTTTAAATAAAGAAATAAAATGTTGGATTTTCTTGGACAAAAGTACCTACAACAAAATCCTTCTTTTTAAGATAAACATTTTTTCTTTACTATTGTTCTTCCAAAATTGGCGGCCAATTCAATTTTTTTCGAAAAATGCCGATTTTGGCTGGACAAATATATTTTTTTTTTGAATTTTTACTGTCTTCCCGACATAAAAATCCATATTTTCTCCAATTTTTAAGAAAATTTGGGGATTCTTTGGTTATTTATTGCCAATTCAGTAAAAAACATAAATAATGTGGGCGAATTCGTTTTTTAAGGTCAGGATGCATTTTTAGAAAAACCCTACTATACGGATCGATACTCTACTTCATCACGGCCATTTTTTTTCCCACGACTCTTGGAGCCGGAGATATTTAAAAAATAGTGAAGCAATTCACTCGAAAAATACAAAAAATGCCGTTTTTGGCACATATCGCGCGAAGCTTCAGCCCAAAGAACCCCGCACAAAAAGATAGGAAATGGCCGCTCGGTCAAATTGTCTGAATTTTTGATACGTTATACATTTTGTCATTCTGAACAAAATTCTTAATGGTCACTAAGCTCCAAAGTCCATGGTTTGGCTGCTATGGAGCTCCGAAGATCCGTGACTCCACCATAGTATAGAAACCTTTAAAACGCATATCACCTTTTTTAAAATCATATTTTAATGTATGCCCTTAAGTTTTTGAGGATGTCAAATCCATAATATTGACAGTTGGCAGCTGTCAAATAGCTGTCAAATGCTTTAAAGAAAAAAGAAATCTTATATTAAAGAATGTTATCATATGTTTTTGAGGATGCTGATTTCAAATAAGATGTCGAATTCAAATGTGATATCAAATCGATAATATTACAGTTGACAGCTGTCAAATAGCTGTCAAATGCTTTTTAGTAATAAGAAATCTTATATTAAAGAATATGATCATATGTTTTTGAGGACGCTGAATTCAAATGTAATGTCAAATCAATAATATTGACAATTGATAGCTTTCAAATAGTTGTCAAATGCTCTTCCGTTCGGCAGGCTTGAGGTTTACAACTATTATGCAACTATGGTTATGATTGGGCAGACGTGTGCATAGGGGCGAGATATATTTTTTAAGACTTATATACATTCAAAAATCCATTTCACTTTCGAGAAATCTTAAGCAATTATTAAGTAATTAAGAATAGTTAACATTATTATATGAAAAATAGTATTTGGGCTTAAAAAATCAAATATAATGTGATATTATTTGACTGTAAGGTGACAGCTGCCAACTGTCAATTTCATTGATTTCAACAAACGTATTTTAAAATCATGTTTGAATTCAGCGTCTTCAAAAACATAAGTTCCTATTCCTTAGTGTAAGATTTATTTTTTTAAGAGCATTTGACAGCTATTCGACAGCTGTCAACTGTCAATATTATCGATTATTTGAATTCAGCGTCCTCAAAAATATATGATAACATTCTTTAATATAAGATTTCTTTTTTCTTTAAAGCATTTGAAAGCTATTTGACAGCTCTCAACTGTCAATATTATGGATTTGACATATCATATTTAAATTCAGCATCCTCAAAAACTTAAGGACGTACATTAAAATAATTAAAATATGATTTTTAAAAAGATGATATGCGTTTTAAAGGTTTCTATACTATAGTGGAGTCACGGAGCTTCGGAGCTCCATAGCGGCCAAACCATGGACTTTGGAGCTTAGTGCCTATTGAGACTTTTGTTCAGAATGACAAAATGTATAACATATCAAAAATTCAGACAATTTGACCGAGCGGCCATTTCCTATCTTTTTGTGCGGGGTTCTTTATTGAAAAAATTTTTACAAACTTCTCTTTATGTATAAAATCGAAAAAATTAAAAAAGTTTGCCTCCCACTGTGACCAATAGAAATATTTCCAATTTGATCACGTGCTGATAAATAAACAAAGGCCGACTGCTTGATTCTGAACGAAGTATAGTGACAGACACTATAACCACTGAGCTAATATGGCATGATAGTAAATAATTCTTATTTGAGGTATCTATATCTTGTAGGAATTTTTAACAATAAAAATTATTAAAAATTGTAATTTTGCACTAGAAACTGATTAATTATTAAAACTAAAGAAGTCCCCTGAAATGGTTCGCATCAGCCTCTTCTCGATTTAATTTCTTGCATACATGTCAAATAAAACATCGATATTTCTTGTATTTTCAGTTGTACTATAAGTACTTCAAAATAATCAGGTTATACATCAATAACTTGTTGCACAATTACAAAGAGTGTCAGTTTGACAGTTTAAATAATCCGACCGCGACAAGTAGATGAACCAATTTTTATTGAAAAATATACTGTAATTAGCAGGTATGACAGAAATACTACAGACCATGGTGGAACTCTAATTTTATCCTTAAATGATGACTTCTCTGCTGTCTCTAAATACGATTTTTTACAAGCTGAAAATGTCTTTGAATTCTCCGTAGTGTACAACAAAAACATTGATTTGTTTATTATTTGTATTTATAGAACTCCCAAATCAAATGTCCACCTTTTTCTCGAGAATCTTCTTAATTTACTTGACGCATTGCCTATAAAAAGTAGGAAAATTTTATGCGGCGATTTAAATATTGACTTTGCTAATGTATGTGCTACTCAAAAGTCCTTGACAAATATTTTTGAATCATTCA